>CM037849.1:7819322-8538072 GCA_021234535.1 Stichopus chloronotus
ACATTAGTACCTCAGGAAACTTTGTAAATAAATTACATTATATGCCAATATCATTCGTAAACACATCATTGCTCTATGTAGGATGAAAGGATGTATATTTCGAAGGACTTCACGGATTTTACTTGAGAATGTTTTGTTACTTTTTGCTGGATTATTTGTCAATGTAACCGATGACAAAGAATGTAAAGTAGAAAACATCATTAGAGAAGAGAAACAGAGAGAGAGAGAGAGAGAGAGAAAAGATTACCAAAGATAGAAAAAAATGTCCACAATCGACAGATACACTCACAAGGTAATGACATAACATACGACATGTTATACCAAGCCTGTTATTGGTCACAATTACTAGATATAACTGCAGTTGTGTCTTTTAACTGGATCGGAGGAAGATTTGAATCGTATCAAATAGGTTGTATCTGACCTCTTCATTGAAATATTGATATTGTAGTATAGTTACATGGAGACAATGCACCCATGTATATTAAAACAGTTTGTATTTGTACGCACAACACATTAATCTACATATGGCAAACTACATACGTTCAAAGTATGATTCTGTAAGTTTGGTTTGTCTGACATCACAATAACATATGCCATACCCTCGTACTGACGACAAAACAATGTCTTCTCAGAAGTTTTGTAATTTGCTAAAATCATGTCTCGAGAAGACTTTCTGCATGATAGAACATGATGTGATACCCAGACATACCATAATGGTTAAGGTGTGTCCTCTCGAGAAGACATAAACATGTATGATATCATGTGAGGATTGGCTGACTACTGGAAGGTCACAGGGCTTGAATATTCACATTTGATGAATATTCAAAGTACAATCAGTTTACTCCGTCAACACGCTTGTGACCCACTTTTTGAACTGGTGTAAGTACATCGTGTCACCGGCCGTGTTCCTTCTCTTTCTTCCATCGCTTCAAGTTTCAACAGATCAGATATTTTTCACATGTTTCTTTCTTTTACTTTTTGTCAATATAAACAAGGGATTTATATCGCATTCCATGGGGAATGTATAAAGCTCCAGTGAAGAAGGGAAAAAAAGAGAGATTTTTCATCGACCAAGGGAAATAAAATAAAAGAAGTCCGAATATTTTTTTTTTTTACTTTTTTTTCAGTGGAGGTAAAATATTGGAAGGATAAAAATCTTTAAGCGAAGAAACGATTTTATCAAATTTGGCCGTTGGATATATCATTTATGCATTTGGGGAAAAGAATTTATTTAACAGATCCTAATCTGTAAATAATGATGGATTAACCAGACTCAAAATCGCCCTTTGTATATCCTTAGCCGCTTGTAGGTGACAGTTTTGAGGGAAATGTTAAATTTTAAAAGCTAGTTTTCATTGAGGTGACGTCATTAGCCTTTTTAAAATATATTTTATTGTCTGACATTTCTGTAAATGGCTTGAAACACGCAGTCCCATTTTAAGTAAATTATTAATAACAGCCATGTAGGACTTGGAGAAGAATCGAAAAAGTTACTAGAAACAATCCCCTGGTGTAAATACGAGAAATGAGTATACCTCGTCAGAGCGACAAAAAAAAAAAAAAAAACAACAACAATTTAGTGAAATGAAAGATGTCATGTTTTTAATTTATGCTTTCAATACATTAAGATCTTGTTATTATGTGCATTATGCAGTGCACAATGTGTGCCCGTTTTATGGTTGCCCGTACTTGAAGTTAATTCAAATAATGATACTGCATGGTGTGTGTCGGATATTCAGTTAATTACAAACCAATTAATCTAAAGAAATGGAAAGTGAACTAAGCACCTTAATCACCTTTAATCTGGTCAGGCTATAATGTAAAATCTTCTTCTTTGATTTTTGTGAGATGTGTTCTTTAAAGGTGATCATTCATCTTATTGAATCTCATGTGACGCCAATTTGTTCTGTGCAAATATTTCCTATACTCTTTGGATGCACTTGTACGTACAAATGCTCAGTAATACTATTACGATACCAAAGCAGTGTGTGCACACACGCCGCTCTACCGATGTTCATTGCTACGTGCAAAGAGTGACCGTAAACTATAGTGACGTGTGCAGAGAATTATCAATAAGAGACTGACGTCACATGAAATGTTAATAGGACAGACAACCAATAACATTTGATGTACTGTGAGAATGTATTTTGCTCAGGACCCCACATATTACTAGAAAAGTGAGAAATTATTTTTTTTTTCCATATCTTCTCCCATGCTAATCCAAAGACTGATGTAATTCAAGCTTATTATACACACTGGGGTAAAACATAATATTTAATAATAATAAAATATATGTATATATATGTGTGTGTGTGTTGTGATATATGATGTATGATAGATATGACATTGTCGTTGAGATGTCTAACCTGCAACCAAACTGTAATTCAACTTAGCTTATTGTATGTCTAGATAGTTGGCTATGTTGGTAAGCAAAAAGATAAAAAAAAATGTATAATTTAATGTCTGATCCCACTCCACAATGAACACATGCCTTAAAAAGAATGCAAATTCTGCGACAAATAATTTAAACATTGCATGTAATGTGGACTATGTTGTTTTGCTTTATATTTAAGTTCAAATTCTACTTAAATATAGGGACAAAGAGAACAGGAGGTGTTGACAGAGGGCAGGCATGAATATAGGGAAACCTAATTAGTCTAACCTCAATTAGCAACTGACACCATACAGATTAAATCGATTATGTTATTGCACTGCACTTAAGTTATCCCCATTCAGTGTCAACACCCATCCCTTAAGCTCATCATCCCCTGCCTCACCCTCTTCATCAAACCCTCGTTATCACATTATCTTTATCCCACCCTCTCCTTTTCTTGCCTTATGAAACCTCGTGAACCAAACCAAATATACTAATTAAGTAAGTCTGATACAGAAAAATATTTAGATAGCCTCCAAGACAAATGTTCGTTTCCTAAACGGCAGTTATGACTGTAAGAAAGTTATGACTGTAACCAACTAATCACGCAACGTTATACTTTTTTATTATTACTTCTTTGGAGGTAGGGGGATAAAAATGATAATTTGGCAGAATGTAAAAATGTAAAAATAAGTACTTGAATGATAACCTATGCCTTCAGTGACAGATGCGAAAGAGACAGGGATAAGTACAGCCCATCAAATAGTGGCCCTTAGCTGCAGTGTCTCAATAAATGGACCATCGTCCAGATTGCAACCTTTATCTTTCTGTATACTCAGCAATCACCAGCATACAATCAGGACCAAAGTGCAGTTTTTGAAGAATTAAGCGTTTCGTAACCACGATTGATCTCCGGTACGGTACATGCATTAATTTACATGTGGACACAGGAATAAAGGTTATAAAGATGTTACAGTAGTTTTGAAAGATTTGAATTGATCCAACATGGAACACCCATTTCCCAACTCCCAAATGTTCTTCGTTTTTTGTAAATGCATTAATTAAGTATTTCCGATTTCAACAATTAGCTTAACTTGGCTTTTCAATCGTAACAAGAATTCACAGACAATTATAAAACGGCTTTCTTTGATACTTCCACCTTGAATTTCCTCTTACATATATAGTAGTCACAGAAGTCTAACAGACCATGTAGTCAAGCAAGTGTAATTAAAATCTGAGAATTTGTTACAAAACATTAAAAAATTGACATGTTAAGGGAATAAAGTAAATACAGGCCTAAGAATGGCATTATACTTGAATGTATTTTGAAATTTTCGATTGCTTGATATTAACTTAATCGTTTCATCTCAGTTTATACGCATTAACCATTTTAAACAAATTATGCAACATTACTTTGTAAACATTAGTAAGTTGCTAATCGTTACATTATAACATCTGAGATTTCAGGAATATCTGAATCAAATCTCTTTATTAGCTCGCGGTCAGATCTCCTAAAGGTCTTCTTAAATCAAGATTGACAAATGTGCTTGTTTCTTTTTTTTCAAGTTTAAAGTTTCCTTTTTCCCTTTAAATGAGCCATTAATTCGGAATTAAATGACGCTTGCAATTGTGGTAACACTCCAATATCAACTTCCCCTCCCTAAAAATACTATAATATTTTAAAGAGCTTTCCATCTTAAAACGACCCCCGGGCGGACTGGTTCTCTTCTTATTCTTCCTTTTTCTTCTTTCCCTTTTCTTTTCTCTTCCTTTGCGTTCAGTGTAACCTTTACTAGAGGTCCCTTTAAACTTGTCTGAATTCAAACTAGCTCGCTCGGCTACAGAGGAACTTCTACAATGTAAACACAGTTATGGAAATTTGTACGTTCGTCGAAGAACTGCTCGAAGCAAAACTAGTGAAAGTAAGCCCTGGTAGTGACGGCTCGTAGAACC
Organism: Stichopus chloronotus; assembly: GCA_021234535.1. Lineage (NCBI taxonomy): Eukaryota > Metazoa > Echinodermata > Holothuroidea > Aspidochirotida > Stichopodidae > Stichopus > Stichopus chloronotus. Next base: position 7,823,650 of record CM037849.1, read on the forward strand.
TTTCTACTTCATCGTGTTTGGTGTAACTTGTGTGCTCGTCTAGGAAAACCTATGCCTGCCTGCCTGCTTGCTGGCACGCATGCATGCGTCACGATCTCCAGTTGGTAAAGACACGACGAATGCAGGGTTGTACGCGATATTACCTGGACAAAACAGTTGTAACATATAGAGAAACAGTATAATCAGACACTCGAGGTATAAATAAAAACAGCTGGTAAGTCAAAAATAAATATTTTTTAAAGATTGTAGAACTTTTGAAAAGCCTCTTCAATCTTTAATGTAACTTTAAAAGAGTTTTCTTGACGTTTTTAAAGTACGTTTTGACTAGTATTGTAGCAGCGACTATAGGATCAGGCGTAAATTATGACAGCATAATTTATCATATGTGTGAATTATTATATCAACGAATTTTATCACTGGAAGTGTTGTGACAATGTTTTTATAATTACGCTACCACGGTAAATATGTTTTACAAATTCATACCATATTAAAGTTAGAAATATATTTAAACATTCGTTGAACTATAGGCAAAGATTTTTGTCGTGAAGATACTAACAAACATTGTAATTTGACGACTGCATAGGAATGTTATTGTGATATTGAAAAGACGCACGTTTTATATATTTTTGTTTTGGACAATTTAATTTTCAAACCACAGTGTTTCTTCGAAGTTAAACAACAGGTAAGAATGTTTTAATGTGATTTGGCTGTATGCACATATAGTTTAGTTACTGGTTGGGCTGACATGGTACACGCTCAACGTGTGGCTTCCTGTCATAAACCCAAAAAGCTCAAAACAACAAAAATGAAATTGATCGCTGACAAAATATCGCCATACTACAAGCAACATATATCAAAAATGTCTGAATATTAAGTGATACATTTACATAAGCATTACGTAATAGTGTGGTCTTTGGAGCGCCATCCCATTTACCATTATAAATATAATCACGTGCAATGGTAAATATTTATAACAGTAAATATTCATATTTTCAATTTTTTTCCCATATTTTTTGAAAGAAAATTAAAACTGCAGTTGTGGTCGACATTAGTTTCTACGTATTTTTTATTTTCCGTAATAATGCGTCACAAAGAAAATCAAAAGTTGAGGAGATGGATAAGTGTTTGACCTTTCGAGTCAGTGTCAAAGTGAATTTAGTTTGATTTAAAATAGAATGGTAATGTCCTCTCTCGATAACCCTAAATCTTTAGTCTGAAAAATTCTACCTAATACTCGAAATTATGTGTTTTAACGAAATAAACTTACTTTAGGGGTGACCTTTGTTCTTCAAAAGCCTCAAGTATTGTCTATTGTGAATTTCAGTAAGGTGATTATTTTTAAATTATTGAGCACAAAAACACTGAATGCATAATAGATAAGGTTTTTAATGTGATCTGTATTTTTCAGATGATATTTTATGGCACAAAGTAATGAGAATGAAGTTCTTCCTTCATTTGTTCCAAACATGGTTACATCTATTAATTTTTTCTTTTTGCTAATTTCGCATTTTTAATGCAACATATTTTCTTTTGCTTGTGTTTCATGAATATTAAAATGTAGTAATCTTATAAATATCAGTGTTCCTATCACTAAAAGTTTATATACATTCATATTGATACATTGAAGTTAAAAACAAAGCTTCTGTACAACAAAAAGAAGAATAAAACCAAATGTCCAAGTCAAACAAGGTGAGGAAATAAAAAAAAACAAGAAAAACTGTCATTAAAAGCGTGATAACACGTGACTTCTGACGTCATAATGAATGTCTTGATTAAGTTAAAGACATTTATTGGTTTATTATACAAAGTCGGCGATCAGCGAGCAGAAGTTAGCGTTAAATTCGGTGTATTATTCAAACAGGTGTTTCTGTAATATCAGCGTCGATGAATTCCCTACAGATGCAGTAAGTGACACGAAAACACAAGTTAAAATAACACGCACCAATGAAGGAAGTTGTACGAATCGAACTATACACAAAAGAAAAAAAAGGTGGCGGAGGAGGAAAAAAAAACCGTCACAAGTTTAACAAAATTGTTCAAAAGAGAGAGAGAAAAAGAGAAGCTCAGTCGAGGAAATTACAAAACAAGATTAGGGGCAGTGAATTAGAGACTTCGTGGTATAGCTAATCAATAGACGAACGTGTTATTATTAATACACTGATAGTATCGCTTGGAAGATGGTGAGTTGATGGAAGGTAATTTTTGGAGAGAAAAAGACGAATATTATCAGAATTAAAACTTCGGAGCGTTGTCTTTGTTTAAAAAGGAGCTACATGACTTAATATGGTCTAAGTTTGTAACTATTCTCTCGTATCGAAACATTAAAAAATGAAATAACGAAGTAAATCAATTAAATAAATGGGGATCTCTCTGTTAATCAAATTTCTAATCTCAAAAATAAATAAATAAATAAAAAGTTAAAAAGTAGCACAAAAAAAGGTTTAAGTATATAAACCTTGAATCGAACAGTTGTTAAAACCACAAAAAATCATGAAGTGTGGAAAAATAATGAAAATTATACTTCTGATTAAGAAGTATTAACCTCATGATACAGTGAGACGTTTTCACATGATACCAGGGAAAGATGACTTAAAAAAATTGAAAAAAAAAAGGTTTTGAACGTTATTATTCTCAATTCAGATATTTGCATGATTACATAATTGTTCACTCAATTATTACTCTGGCGAATATTACAAATGATCCATTAAAATGATGATTTCGATGAATTGTATTACCGACATTATTTTATTTCTTTCTCGCTCAATCTCTCACCTTCGATATATGCCATTTTTTTTTATTGATTCTCAAAAAAAAAAAAAAAAAAAGAGAGTAGATTTTGCATGTATCAATACTGAAGGAAAGGATGCAAGTTTCTTCTTCACCAAATTTTTAGCTTCTTTTGAAAAAGTTCGATTGCATTTTCCTTCGCTTTGATTTTAAGAAAACTGCTTTGTTTTATAATTTACGTTTTGTTAATCACAAAAATGTAATCACTTTTTCAACATAAGCTAACATAGTCATGAAATATAATAATAATAATTGTCGTGTTAGAATTCTTTCAATTTATAACTCGTCCAAGTGAGGGTATGCCTCTTTAATGTATTTCTTTTTTCATGTTGTGTGATTTTGCGAAACTGAACTGTGACACACGATTACATAAAATCCAGAGAATTTCGTCACAGTTCTTGGTCAGTTTTAAATTAATAAATAAACGCGAAAGATGGTTACCCATGACAACGGAATGATAAATATTCAAATATGCGAAACAAGTTATTGCATCACAAATTCAACTATTAGAATTTGAAGTTTCCGTCTTCTAAGCATTCAATAGTTCTAAGTTTATTAAGTTGAGACAAGAAGAACTAGCGTAAAATAATTTTCATTTTTTTTTCTAAATATGCGAGGAATATTAAAACACTCCATGCATGGATTTCTTCCATGTATTTTTTTTTTTATCATGTAATAAAGTTAGATTAAAGGCTGCGTGACATGCTTTTAGAAAAAAAACCACTCTTTACGCAAAAGTTGCAAAGAAAATCCTGAATAAAAAGCCGTTGGAATTTGTTTATACCTGTAACCGCTTTTGATATATGACTTTTCAAAGTTTGAAAAACAAATGCAAAACAGATGACGTGGAGTGTTGCACAGTGTCAGTTTTTCTTTTGTTAACCCTATATATTTTGCCTCTTAATTACTGAGTTCACATCGGTAAGTGATATCGATATTTTTTTTTTTTTTTGAAAAAAGACATGCTTCCAAAATAAAACTCTCTGGGCATATAAAATTCTCAAATGTCCTTGAAATAAAGGTTAGATAAACAAAGGATTACCATAAGACAAATCATGGGAGTCCATCTCTTGACATCACAAATTTGCATACTTAGCCAATGTTTATTCATAACACATATGTGGGGCACTAAGTTGTACATTTGTCAATCTTTGACTGATTTTGATACTATTTTTAACATTTTCAATACTTAATGCACTCACTCAATACTCCAAAATGTCATTTTCATGTCACACGACCTCTGCAACAACGTCTTTTTTGGAGCGGAGGGGCTTGAACGGAGCTGGGGGAGGGGCGTCGACGGGGGGGGGGGCAGCTAAACTGACACAGACCGTAATGTCGATCTCATCTTAATGGAGTTAAAGATCATTTGTATAATCGAACAGAAACTGTCCTGGCCGTATTCTGATACAAAAAGTAACAAACAGCAAATGTATACTGACAGATACAAGGGCAGGAAATTATGCTGTTGACGTCATTACTTAACTTCGTAGGAATTCAAGGAGTGACGCTGCTAATATTGTGATAGGAACGAATTTTGGTTGTTTGTTGTTTTGAAGGACTTCTTACTTTTCTAAAAGGCCTTATCTCGTTTACACATTTTTTTAATGATGGTGGTGATATGGATATAGGGTTCTATGTAGACACTTGAAACATCACTCTGTTGATATTTCTAGAAACTATTTTCACAACGAAAGTCTGACAACTAAGATTCTGAGAGACTTAAAATAGAGGGCATCATATAGCTTCATGCTTAAACCGCCGCAACTTGATCCCTGTTCATTTTAGCTACTCTTGTCTCTACATCAATTACGACATGAATATAATACTGACTAAAGTTTATAATCAAAGAGTACTAAAGTTTATAATCAAAGAGTTACAATGATATGGCCAACGGATTTTTGTGGCTTTGACATAAAAAACAAATTAATTACACTGTAAGGTGTTCATCAGTTGCACCATTTCGAACTGCTCTTCACTGCCACGGACTTTGAAACTGTCAATATGGTCTTGTAAAATTTATATTGGGCTGTAACTTGAAACCAAGCCGTGGTAAGAAATTTGTGTGACGTTATCTGTAGATCACTGTTGTGAAAGTAGGTCAGCACAAATAAGTTCATGCCGTTATTCGCGAATGATATAAAAGCATTATTTCTTTGTGTTTCTAGTCTTATGTGAAGTGATGAGAACGCCCTGGCCTCAATAACATCACTAACATCATCATATCATTATGATTATTGAGATCATCATTACTATCATAATTATCATCACCATTAACATCATGGCAATCATCATAATGATCATTACCATAATTACTATCATTATCATTTGGTCATAATCTCCACTATCATCATTATAATCATCCTCTTCATCATCACCACAACCATCATCATTATCACCACCATCTTATAATGACCATTATCATCATTTGTAGTCATGATCATCATCATCGTCATTTTCATAAACATCGTTATCACCATTATTATCATCATCATCAGACCATCACTACCACAATCATGTCATGGTCATTATCATCATCATCACCGTTATCTTCATTATCACCTTATGATCATCATTATCACAACCACCATTATCACCATCATCCTCTCCAGCATTATTATAATCATCGTCACATCATGATTACTATCATCAGCACTATCATTGTTTATCGTCATGTCATCATCATCATCACTATTTATTGATCCTCTACTCAACAATAGTATACAAATAAACAAAGATAGAATTTTTTTTTGACATAATGACAAATTAAATTGGCAAATAGTGGTAAGTCATGGATGCAGAAACATTTATTGTAAACATTTAAGTATCGCCATCATCATCATCATCATCATCATCAGTATGAATCGACACATTCAACACCGCCATCAGCAGTAACTCATCACAACTATCCCAACACCACTACCACACCACCAATACCCAACACCACTGAAATTATCACAGTTGGTAAAGTGGCGTGATATCTGCAAATGGGTGACGTGAATAGATAACAATGGTGTTAAGATGCAGGAGGTGACAATAAGCAAAAAAAAAAGGGTTAAAACTAGGGTTAAATACGTTTCTGCTAGTTTGGGTGACAGGTGTCTGATTCCAGAATTTTAATGATATGACATGATTATTACATGTCTTGAATATTGCTGTGAAGACAATCCAAGTTTATGTTAATTTTGTATTCCAACCTTGGTTTTCTGAATCCAATTCTCATTTTTTTTTTTATAGATTCATGGTTACCTTGTTCCTTAACCTGAAATATAGGTTGAAAATTTGTCATATTTCAACACTGAAAATAAAATTTGTTGTAGCTAATACAAAAAAAACAGTGTTGCACTGGATTGTTTGAGCCACATTTTGCATATATGAATATTCATATCTATTCTCATTGGTCTATTTGATTTCAAGTAACAGTGATTGACGGCTAGGCTGTCTTGGAGAGTCTGAATTTTGTAACACAAACATAAATGTCCTAACAAATTTATTATTCAAATATCTAGAAGATGAATGCATAGACCTCTTTCAGATTTTGTGACGTGTGATTTTTATCCCTACTTTCTCTTCCCTGAAACATTGGCGAAGAACTAAGATAGGTGACCAGGGGACTGCCAGTACAACACACATTCCAGCTTTACAAACTATTAAAGCTATACCCCTGCTTCGCACATGCTAGCCGTTTCAGGAATCAGCCCATTTCAAACCAGTCTGAGTCCGGCTGGAAGCACGTAACTCAAATTTTACGCGTAAGAATAACCTTTTGAGATAGAAAAAAGAAACGCCACAAAATTATGACGTAAAGACTAAGAAAATTAAACCGTGCGATAACATATTTCATACTGCCATGTTTTAAAATTATTGGACTCAACATTGAAGATTTCTTTTTTTTTTCCTTACCAATAAACTTTCGTTACAGAAATATTCGTTCAATTCTTTATTGTTTTTTATTTGAATGCTTTAACGTTATTGTTTTGCTTTCATTCTAATGACGCCATCTTGAAATTGTAATCATGGTGAAAAATATAAATATAAGCATTTCCCTTTTTTTTCTTTTCGGTTATTTTCCTCTTTGTATAGTGAAACTCTATGTTCAACAGACACAGGTCTTTCAACCCGTCCTGTGAATTTAACAGCGCATTACCTATTATTCTGCAAACATCTGCTAAGAAAACTGATAAAAATTGATCAAAAATGACATTTTACAAGAAAATTATGGAAGTCAACGACTCAAAACATTGCCCCTGGCAAAATAAGTTTGTTGGATTAAGCATTGCATTTTTCATTTTCTGTAAATTTACTTTGAAAACTTCATTTGGAAAGAAAAATAAGTAAAAACGTTAAATTTTGGCGACAATCATCTCAAAATTATGTTTAATAAAAAGTTTCTTTGCATCTAATAAACTTAAAAGTTATTGCTTCTTAATTTTAATTCCGATTAATTTTATTGTGAATTATGGGCGATTTCAAATTTAAATGTTGAACTAAACAAAAGAACCACACGTTTGAGGCGAACAGCATTATCATTTCCGAAGGCAACACAATTATTTTATTCTGTGCATTTTTTTTTTGTTAAATGGCCCAAAGTTTATTATTGGTAACTCGGTTGCTCCCTGTTTCATTATACTTTTATATACATAAAAGGTGTTGTATAATTTTTTCTTGTTGGTCTGTATCGATTTTGTATCTAGTTTGCATACATTTCTCAACAAAAATAGAACCTAATAAGACCAAAACATGATTAAGAAGAGGAAGTTAGAGGAGAGAGAGAGAGAGAAGGCGGTGGACAAAAGAAAACAAAGGAGTAAAACAAAAGGAAAAAAGACAAATATAACCCTGAATTTCATTATTATTATTTTAAAGAATGCGCATAAGATCTGGCTAGCTTTAATGAACTTCTGGCTGCTCTTTGGGTAGAAGATTGCATAATCCAATGAGTTTGAATTCATTGTCAAGTGTGTATGAACTAAAAAGCAAAAATGTGAGGATTCTTTAAGATCGGAACCAATACCAAAATAGCAAAAATGTTTAGTATCGTGGGTCGTTCAGGACAATTTTTTAATTTTGTGTGAAATTACTTAATTTATACGTTAAATATTAATATCAAACTTACACATATTTCACTGTTGATGTCGTAAAATCTACTTTAAACAAGCAAAGCTATACGACTTAAATTTGCTAACTTGTTGTGTTGTTGGCAAATTAGCCAGTAGATACAAATTGAACGAACCTCAAATCGTTTTTATTATGTACTACACACTTATATTCAACATTTCTAGAAGAATTATTTCCCTCCTAGATGGTGAACATTTTTATTGTTTTACTTGAAAGTTGTAATTTTTCTAAGTAGCATCTAGTAGTTAAAATAGTTAATATCTTCTTCATTTCCTTTCTATTTTGTTTCTCTTTTTTTTCTGTGAATACACATTTTTGAAAATGAAAGTCTCTCCTAGGACAGCCCGTGAACGAGTCGTCTGTGAGAGTGACTCACACGACTGAATTACACCGATTAGGCGCCCTCTAATCAAAGAGCACCGAGCGCAAATGTGCGCGTTACATAAGATAAATATTAACCAGCCTGTTGCAGTGATATAGGGGGATATGAAACTCAGTTCGATTCTCAGTGAAGCTATAGTTCAAACTGAAGAGCGTTCGCACGGATTACCACTTGCGGACATATTTTAATGAAATTACCGCACTTGTTACGTACGTTCAACTGGCTACTTTCAAGAATTGTATCAAGACATGATTTATAAGGGAGACACAATGATTCAATTTTGTTTTCTTAAGAATTCGTGACCGGACACTTTTCACATTAGCACTTTTTCACAAGCACTCCGCCAGTACAAATAGGGGTCAAAAATTCCAAACGTTTGAAAGTCTTCATAAACTTGAAACTTGACTAATTATACTAATTATAATTATCGAAATGTTTTTCTTCCCTACGGAATCATCACAAACTTATTGATATGAACTCAATGGGCCTCTTCATCTTAAGGAAAATTAGCCAAAAAAAAAAAAAATCAATTGAAATGGATCACTGTTTAGTATTAAGGGAAGTGACGTCACAAACTCCAGTAAATAAATCATCTGACCCGGCTTATATTGGTCACTTATGTAGCGCTGATGATGATTTTGATGTTATTATACCCTTCATATTCTACAGAATGAACTTGTTTTGATCACATATTAATTTTGTCTCTTGACCATAACGGGTTAAAGTGTTACACATGGTTTATGGGTAAAAACAAAAGTGCAAAAAATAAAAGGGCCAGAAACCTTAAGATATGTTCGAATTACTTATACAGATTACATATGCTGTAATCAAGACTCCGTAATTGCCGATTTGGGTCGAATGCTTGCGATAGGTTTCAATTCACATGTGACGTGTAAGGCATGGCTGCTCTGTAATTTTGAAGTATACAATTCATGTTCACGCTTATAGGAGAATGTATCAGTGGTGTATGTCATTACTTACATGCACGGTAGTTGAAATATCATTATGGAAACGCTGCATTAAACAAAAGGTCTGCAAAGCAATTGAAAACACGATATTTCGTAGTGACAACATTGATTATCAACACAAAAATGTTTCGAAGTAACAACTTTCATCATCAGGTAGCAAAGCTATAGTGAAGACTTGAAACCAACTGTAGGTTGAGTTCAATAATGCATGTGAATAAAAAAGAAATGAAGATTGGTGGAAGAGGGTCAACGATGGGCTAATTGTCTGTTAATATTTGGCTTTCCCCAAATAATGTGTAGGCTTTCTTTAAACTTTAGCTGGAGCTTGGGAGGTGTCCAGTCAATGATTTTAAAAGAGTTGTGATTACACTTGGCTTTACAATTATGTAAACAATTAACAATACAAATGTGTATACCGCGATGTTAGATATTATGCCATCCATTTAAACTACGATTTGATAATAGGATGGTCATGATTATCACGGTTTCACGACTGCATTGCTTCACAACGATGTATCACAGTGTATAGAATCCGACAATCCTCCTCGTTAAGTCCTCATCAACGGAAATTCCTGTCTCAATACTGTAAGATTGAGATGCCAGTGAGGCATTGAGAGAGAATTCATGTTTCTTTCTTAGATTTGGCATATTAAATTGTTTTTTTTTCCAGACGATAATGGTAATAACAATAATGACATGATTCTATTACTATTACTACTATATATTACTACTATATATTACTACTATATATTACTACTATATATTACTACTATATATTACTACTATATATTACTACTATATATTACTACTATATATTACTACTATATATTACTACCTACTACTACTACTACTACTACTACTACTACTACTACTACTACTACTACTACTACTACTACTACTACTACTACTACTACTACTACTACTACTACTACTATACTACTGCTACTGCTGCTGCTACTGCTGCTGCTACTACTACTACTAGTGCTACAACTATTACTATTATTATTGTTACTACTACTACTACTGTTACTACCAATACTTCTACTACTTCCAGTACCACTGCTACCACGACTACTGCTACTGCTACCACTACTGCTGCCACTACCACTACTTCCATTTCAACTACTACTATCACTTCCACTACTTCTTCTACTACTAATATTAATACTAGTGCTACTAGTGATAATACTACTTCTACTGATGTTACTGCCAATTCTAGTGCTCGTCGTACTTCGGCTGCGACTGTCGCTAATACTGTTCTTAATAGTACCACTACCATTTCTACTACTACTAATACTTCTACGACTACCAGTACCACGACTTCTACTATTGCTACCACTACTGCTACTACAACTACTACTACTTCCACTTCAACTACTACCCACTACTTCTATTACTAATACGTGATACTACTACTACTACTACTGATATTACTGCCTCTTCTGGTGCTCGTCGTACTGTTACGACTGCTACTAATACTGCTCTTAATTGTACTGCTACTACTACTCGTGCTACTAGTACCAATGTTACTACTGATACTAGTGCTACTGCTCATGCTACTTGCACCACTGCTACTACTAATACTGCTACCAATAGTACTACCATCACTACTACACTACAACCACTGATACTACTACCGTTAGTGCTATTGGCACAACTTCTAATACTGCTGTACTACTACTAATACAGCCACTGATAGTATCGCTTCTACTATTAGTGCTAATAGTATGACTACTACTGCTGATGCTACGACTGCATTGGTACTACTACCTATACTTTTACCACTGATAATAGCAAAAAGGCTGCTGCTACTACTCTACTACTACTATAACTACTATGATCAATAACATTACATCTCAACAAGTCAATCGTTTCACGACTTTTGTAATAATCTATTCGTCATGGTATTACATTCATCCATTTGAAAATAGTTTCCAATAATTGATTATCTTCTTTCTTATTCCTAATTTGTTTATATTGTAACCCATTTTTATTGATTTAACTGGACGCTTACCTTTATTGGCGCTTCCCCCCCCCCCCCTCCTTTTCACTCATTTTGTTTTTCTACAATTTAACTTTAACTTGATTTTTCTTTTCTTTATTGTTTTTCAACAGCTACACCGCGTTTCAGCAAGGATACATCCATCTTGGTTTCCTGTACCTGGTGCACTCAGGCTGGACTCGGTTTAACTTTACAATCTTTTCCTTTTTCGACGGTTTTTCAACAAGTTGGAATTTGATAGGAAGCTGTCTGAATTAAACCAAAGGATATGTCGTTCTTGTCGTTCGAGAGTAATAGCTGGCAGGTGGGTCGCCGTTTAAATTTTCTCTCATCTTTGTCTCTTTCTTCTTAATCCTCTTGCCTCGTTATTATGACGTCATCATTCAAGAAGATGCAGTGAAAATAGTTATAATGAAAGAAACCAGTCTTTCTCGCCTGTGCGGGCGCTCTGTGTGTGTGTGTGTGTGTTTTTTTTTTCTCAATTAGATTGTTTATTGAATTGTTACAAAAAAATTGCTTATCGCGCCTTTTTTTAGTCACATGATAGCAGTTATAATAGTAGGCAGTGGTAGCGGCAGGTGATTTTATGTTTTGGCTCTGCTCTTTTCTATCAAGAAACCATGAAGTGATAACCTTATTTGGCAAGAAATATTTGTTTTAACGATCAACAGTCTGTTCGGATACATCGAGAAACTTTGTATGATTGTGTAACCCGTATCTCATTACCATGTTGCCTTCGTACTTAAAAACAGAACAATATTGAATGCGGAACAAATGCAATCAGAGAAACACGATTTAGTATGCCGACCCGCGGTAAGTGTGTGTGTGTGTGTGTATGTTTGTTTGTGTGTGTAGCGAGTGTTGGTCCCGGATGAAGGATGATGGACGTGGTGAGGACTGAGTGGAGAAAGGAAGAAGAAGATTTTTTAACACAAATGGAGGTGGATCATGTTGACCGGAGGGGGGCTGGGCGCCTTCTCACTTTTCGGACTGGCCGGGAACATGGTCAAAAGTCCCTTTTTCCCCCATTTTTTTTCAAAATGATGAAACCTAATTGTAATGAATCGATAATCATAGAATATTGAGCACAAATAACTCACTGCGACTTGACACTATATATTAAAAACTAAAGGATGTCCAAATATTGCACCATTTGTTTTGTAGACACCCAATTTGGTCGATGAGAATTGGCTGTGTCGAAGTTTCAAAGACCGCCATGGTCAATGATAAGTGAAAGGGTTGACAACCCGTTGATTTGCCTCACATTAAGCCTTATATTTTCGGCCCTGTTGCTAGTTAGAGCACAATATGGTTACCATCACAGTAACTTTTATACTTAATCGTATCCTATATCAATTATTCCACACGCCATAGGTGTCTAACAATTTTTTTATGTGAGGATATCACTTAAAAGTTGGAGTTGGTCGATCTACAAAATGAAACCGAAAATGTGTTACGTAGTTTTGTCAGCCTGTGAGTTAAGTTGAATCTGTTGCAATACTTTAACACAAAACAAAACCTTCCTTGGCCACGAATGGTGAACATCTTTGGATGGTCCCTCCATCAATTATTTGTCACTTTTACCGGTGAATCTGAGTATTGATTGTCACTTTTTTCCAAGTCTAGAAAAAAATATTTCTTTGTTTTAAAGAAAAGGTCATCAGGCCGTTTTCAAATTTATGCTGCTATCGGACAGGGATGTTTGGCAATAAAGATTTAAATTTACAACCCTTGTGATTGGTTCTACAAATTAACGTCGTAAAATAAAAAAAAATGGAACATTCACTCAGCAGAAGAAGTGAATTTAATCCTAGCTTAAAAGTGACGTAATAACGAATTGACCGTAATATTCAAACAGGGTAAGGTATATGGGAACCACCTTAAACAGACTCTTTCTTGGCTACATTTCGCCGTGATGAACCACCCACATGTATCTTGCATGGATTATAGCAGTAAATGAATTGATGGCTCCCTGAAATCCAAAAATGCTCGTAGGGTGAGTCTCAATTTAACAGAGTCCAGTGACTTATGACTCTAAGTCTAGAATCATTGTAGGATATGAGTTAATTGACTCCCGTGTAGAGTCTCGCATACAAATATGGGGAGTCGATATACTCCATTTGAGAATCATTTAACGGTTTCATCTGGGTTAGATGGCTCTCTTCTTATTATTAGTTGACTCCATTGGAGAGAATCACCTACGAAATCAATAATGAGAGTCGGATGACTTTATTAAGGCTTTAAGCTGACATTTTGACCAGTGCATCTCCTGATTACCCAACTGGAAACTGGTTTGATTTAGAAATGTCTCCTTGAAAAAAAAAAACAACAATTTTGAGGAACAAACTTGATTAATTAAAAAGCGAACTTATAACAGTCTCTGTTTTTTTCTTTTTCGACAACTGAAATATCTTTTGAGTCAAATTTGTGTGTTATATCAATTTGTAATATTTACATTTTTTTTTCATTTGGAGGAATACTGCTAAACAGAAGCTATCAAATCTTTCTTTCTAATCTATATATTCTATACTGTTAAAAATGTAAATTCTAGAATGTAAAGTTACAGAAAATAAGATAAAGAAATACAAAAGGAATACAGAACTGTTCTGGTAATTAATTTCCAGACAATTTCTGTATTTTTTATTTATTTCTTTGTTTTATTTTCTGTAAATTTACAGACTTTTTTTACAGTGTGTCCTTACGTAGTAACGTATCGAAGCACATGCAGATGACCTCAATCTTGGATGATAAATATTACACTTAGTTGCGAAGACTTCAGAATTAATATATTTTGTAAAGGCTCTGAAGGAGAATATCAACAGTCTTTCGTAAACCGTAAAATCTACTTATCGATTTGCATCGTCATAAAAAGCCGTGTACCCTTCGTTACTACCACTGTAAAGGACAGATACGATTACGTAATACCCCGGGATTAAACCAAAAAAAATATTCTGAATGCGACATAGAAAGGTGGTGTTCGGTGCCGATGATAAGCATTTCAGACGGTGTTACAGCATACCAAGCTATTGGTGCACCTCCTTTGGAGTAAACAGATGGGTGGAAGGGTATAAATGGTGATGGTTGACTTACTGATACGTCATAGCGTCCTTAAGAAATAGACAAAAGAAAAACATGGGTTCTGTTGTTTGTTTTTCGAGATTTAAAAATATTCCTTTCAAAACTTTAATCAAAGTAAGACCTTAATTAGCCAGAACCGCCACTATGAAGTAAGTTACACTCGACGTACTAGGTGACTTGTTTTGGTTTGTTTTGAATTCACACGTGTGGTCACCTCTTCAGACGTACGATATTACCCCACGGTGCTGTAGACGTATTCCCTGACGTAGTGATGATACAGAGACCCATTTCATAAACCGGTATCAAGATGCTACTGACGGCCGTAACGTCACACCTCACAGGGTTGTGTTGATACATAACTTCACTGGTGTGATTGTTTTATAATTTGCTACCAATAAACTTTAAGGTTTAAAAATAATGTAAACGTTAAAGAAGCAGAATCACTTTAAGGTTTCTTTGTTACTAAATTCTGCTCTGTTGTGATGCCTTGTTGGTTTCCTCACACAGGAAAAAAAAATAGGTACCTCGTTGTTCTATAAAAAGAGGGAAAACTGCAAAAGTTTGTTTATTCTGAGATATAGCATTGAATCGTTACATTCATTATTTCTTTCAACTGTGACTACATCGAAAATTTGTTAGACTGAATTTCTGCCACGGATTGAAAGAGGCATTGTTAATCAACATTCACAATGAATACCAGACCGAATAGTTCATATCTGGCTGAGTTGCGCCCTATATCGAACGTTCTCGACCAGACAAATGTAAGTACTTCGTTATATTTTAAAATAAAAAAAAATATGTAAATATTACTGATTCGAGTTGTATGTGTTAGTTTGCAGAACATTTTTCTTATCGATCTTAGACATGCCAGTTTAGTTTGGAACAAACTGTTGTGGCACAGTAATATAAGGAAAGGGGGAGGGGTGGGTCTAAGGGGTGGGTGTCCCCTTTTACACTGGAAAAAGTTTTCTTTAAGTAAACGCTCACAAATGTGACTTGTTACAATAGAAGTGTACAATTGTGAAGATAATTTTCATCTGGAGGATTTTGTTTTCCCAGGTAGAAATTCTGTAAACAACTTTTTTGGTTCATATTTGGTTCGGGCAATGTGTCCCCTTGCCCCTCTCCCTCCCTTGGATCCACCAGTTAGCAGACAATAGTATAAAAGGATATAGTAGGAGGAGGCCTACCATAAGCTCACATCAGGTTTTGCGAAGTGTCCCCAGACCAAAAGCTGTGTCTACTCAATGACTGGGAGACTATATCCAAGTAGTTATTTGTAGCGATGTTTAATTTGCTATGTTGGCGTTCTGGAATGTACAGAGTTACTGTTACGCATCTCCGTAATGTTGACTTAATGCATGAATGGATATCAGAGAAGCTGATAAGTGTGCACAAGTTTTTAGGAACTTCACCTGTGACTGCCAACTGTGTCGTCAGGCTTTCCTTATTACAGATTTGTCAATAACACGAGGGTAATTGTAAAATATTTTGTGCAACTTTCGATAGTTGTAAACAAAACTTGTTATGCTAACTTCACTCTGTCTGGCTGAAAATTAAAGCCAACTGCTTTTAAATAGCTGCCGGATTCAAATGGCTATGGCATTAGAATACAGAATAGGGCAAAAGTTCCAACCATATCCCTTTTTTAAAATTCCTATAGTCAATATATTCTCGATAACGTTAGAAAAAGTTGTTCGAACACGTCTTTTTTTTTTGCCAGAATATTGCATCACTATAGCAATACATGTTTCAGTGTTCACAGTGGGTGGTCTGTTGTGCCTTCTTAGCAAAATGGTCTCCAAAATACGATTATTTTGCAGAACAAAATTATGCTACTGGAATGAATACTTCGCTTTCAATGAACAGTACTCTCCGTATAAAAGACTTAATTATACATGCAATTTCTTTTGAGAACATAAGTTGTCTTCGTCTGATTAATAAACAAAATAAATATTTAAAGAGAGTTTTCAGATAATTTGCTCAGATGACGTCATAATCTTCACTGTTGCCAGGTCATGCCTTTTTAAGGCTTCAAAACCTTTGTCAAATTTTTGGCAAAACAGAACTTCAGCTTGATACAGATTTACAACTGTATTCATCGTATGCTTTTCATAAACCATCAACTCTAACTGGAGCACATGCCTTTTAAAATTTTTACGTTTGTCAGTCACTCACAACATTGCATGCACTGTAGCCCCGTTCATGTAAAACAATTTATGCATTATCATATTATTATTACTATAAGAAGAAAACTTTTTTGGTGTAAGGATATTAAAAACATTACTTGGAAATAGGTACATTGGCGATTGAGAGAAAAGGGGTTGTATGAAGAATTCTCAGATCAAACTTACTTAAGACAAGAGAAAATATGGAAAGGAATTAACATTTATAGCTCGTATAGGGTATGCATGATGCGTAGGGCCTATGGTATAGTTGTGTAAAGATATTGGTACTAGCTACTGTAGACGAAACTATCCAATATAGAGCATGACATGATGGAAACAACTTGAAGAAAACAGATGAAAGCTTAAATTATGTTAATGGTGCTTACACGGATAGCGATGATGCTGAGAATGCCAAAAGTTAGTGATTATCAGTGTGTCAATGGATGAATACTAATCCAACAAAGATGATCAACAGAATATCAATAACGAGTAAAGGTTGATGATTACAATGATTAGCAGGATATCAGTGATGATACCTAAGTGAACGATAATAATTAACTGGTGTTAGTGATGATTTCTAAATCATTGCTGGTGCTTAACAGGTTATCATTGATGATTAACAAGCTGTTAATAGTGGTCACCTGATTTTAATGCCGCAATATGAGTTGAGGATGATTTAAAAAATGTATCAATAATGAATACAAGTTTTCAACGATTCTTCCCCAGCGATCTGTGGTGTTTAAGATGTTACCAGTGATGATTAATAAATCATCGATAGTTATTAATCTGTACATCAGTTATGAAAACCAATGTATCAATAATAATTATCAAGTAATCACTGATTCTGATTAAGCCATCGATTGTGTTTTTCATGTCATTAGTGATGATTAACAAACTGCTAATCGTGGCTAACGTTATATCAATTTTGATAAACAGTGTATCAATAATGATTACCAAGTTATCAATGATTCTGACTAAGCCATCGTTGGTGTTTAACAGGTTATCATTGATGATATTCAACGGAATATCAATTGATGATTTACAAGCTATTAATAGTGCCTAACGGAATATGAATTATGATAGAATAGTGTATCAGAAATGATTACCAGTTTATCAATAACGATTACTTAATTATCTATAGTGATTAACATGGTATCAATAAAATTAAACCATTTATCATTTATAATTACCATGGTAGAGGTGATGGTTACTAAGTTAGCGTTAGTGATTACAGGATGAAAGTGATGATTATTTAGTTGACATCAGTGATGATTACCAGATATTATTGTTGCTCACAAAGTTATCGATCATGATTCCAAGAATATCGATGATGATATTAATTACGATTAAAGTTGTACCAATATTAATGATCGAGTTATCAATTGTGAATCACATAACTGTACCTCAAATGGTGACTATGATATTACCCATTGTGATTAACGAGATAATCAGTGGTGATTTAAACACAACACAAAATGTGTTAAGCAAGACATTAATTGTGACAACTTTTGATAATACTATTACAGCAGCAGCACACTGAGTTGATATCAAGTTTGTGATAATTCCGAGGAGTATAACTACATGGAAATGCTTGTAATTAACACAATTAGTCAAGTTTTACATCGTAGAGTTAAGGCGGAAATATATTTTTTTTTAACATGGGTTGTACTGTCTGTTGGCAAATTGAATCATTAATTACTCACTCATAAATATTCCTCAGTATGTGACCATTTCACATTGAGAACATCTTAGTTGGGCCATTTGTCAGTAGTCTATCTAGAAAACTTGACATGTTTGGAACAAAAAGATAGTGAATTTTGTGAAACAACTCAAGGTGTCCCTTTAAAGATTTCATTCAACTTCTTTTTCGTCTCTTGTTGGGATAGGATGGGATTGGTGGCTTACAGATAATTATAATAATATCATAATACTTGTTTCCTCTTGCACCCATTACGTTTCATCCACAGGTATAGTAAACCGTATCCCCGGATTACATTTTCTGTCGGCCTCTGGGCAAGTAAGCACCCAACCAATTGGTATTTTTCAAGATACTCGTAAACCTTGCATACATAATAAATTGTTTTCTAAAGAAAAATAAATTACGTGGAGTTTATTTTTCGGTAATTCGACGTAGTAGAACCTGAATAGTAAACATACGTTACTTAAATGACAATCGAAGCATAAACATATATGGAAATAAAATTATTCCATGATGGTTTTGCTCGTAAAAGTTACCCACAAAAAAGAATTTATTTTTGATTGATTTGATGTTGTGTCGTTTTTCGTAAATTTGTTCGCAAATTGAATGATAACTTCTTCTTAAATGTTGATCACATTTTCTTAACTGAATGTAGGTTATCACTGGGGGTAATGCCCGCTTGTTCCAATAGGAAGACAGAAGGAATGCTCCTGGCAGTTGATGAGTTACTAACCTTCTCTGTTTAGCTGTAGAAGCAGCGTATATCTAATTGCGAATATTCTGTATTACTCGGGGCAGTTTGTACAATCACTTCATAATTATGCTTCTCCTACCCTGATAAGATTTTCGTCCTCATGTATTTTTTTTTTTTTTTTGCTTAGTCCTGTAGCAATGCGTCAGCTTTGGACGCAGTTAAAGCAAAAAAAAAAAAGATCATCTTCAGTAGACAGGAGCACAAAACGTAGAAAGAGGATAAAGCAGGCGAGAAAGAGAGAGAGAGAAAATAGAGAGAATGAGAGAAAGGGGAAAATAAGATAGAGAGAAGAGAACGAGTATGGAGCGGTTAGTGGAGATGGAATGAAAGAATACGGGAGAAAAAAAAGAAAGAACGGTAACCCCTTCGGCAAAACAGCTGAAATTGAGAAAGAAATATTTGGCAAGAATCTATGAGCGTACAATCTGATTTCGTCTTAGCCAAGGAACTTTTCCTTCTAACGATAAATTTCACCAATTCCAGATTGATCCAATTTGGAAAATAGGAAGTTGAAAGCTAGTTTAATAATCTGCATCTCAAAAAAAAAAAAAGAAGAAAAAACTCTTTTTCGACGAGACGAGGTTTTTTTCTCCCTTTCTATGTTTCATTTTAAAGATAACAAATATAGATAAAAAGAAGAAAATCCCATCTTAACTCAAGGATACTTTGTAATTAATTCCGGGAATTTAAACAAATTTCATTAACTGTTTAACTTCCATCAGGTTAAAAAATTTTCAAATTTTTTCCCCTGCGATTTTTTTCTAGTTTTGACTGTACCTTGGGATCAAGAGTGCGGTTTATCGAAAGCTGGTGGTGTTTAATAACCATTGTAAATGTGTTGACTGGTGGTGGTACGTTAAGTCATATTTTGGCTGTGGCAATACGTAGCTACGAGACGCATACTGTATCACCCTAGACTGTTTTCGTTTCAATTGAATTTAACATTAGAAAAGAGACTGGAAAATTGCTAAGGTACATGTTTTGGATAGATTAAAGTAAACATTGCTTGATTTATTACACGAAAAACTGTTTAATTTCTCTCTGGTTTGTTTGGTCTAGGGGCACTGGCATATGGTTACCATGTTTGACAAAATTTGACCCCTCATTACACTAGACCAATCACATCGCTAGCACTAAGTTTCTTAACAGAATAAAACCTTCAGCATTTCAAGGTAAATAAAAATAGTTACACTTGTGAGGGAGACATTCTACAGTATTAAATGGAATAACATATGAGCCATATGAGCCATAAATATGGGTGTTGTTTAATCAGCCAAACGTTTTGGGAGGAATGCTCTGAAGTGACCTAAGACTAACACATATTTACTCACATATACTTCTATATGTTTATAAGGGATAGGGTATCATATCCTACGAATAATAAACACATGTATAATTCTCAACAAACATACTAGATTTCGTCTAATCATGGGAGTTAAAATCTCACTATAAACATAACATAATATGATCGTAGAGAACATTATCATCACAAGACAGACATGAGAAGTATTGCTTTGTGTTTTATTGCATTGTATTGCATTGTATATATGACAAATATTATATTACACGTAAGGTGATATCATGATACGTATAAGGTGACGTCAAGCGTATCAACATAAGACAAACGATATCTACATCACACGCATAACTCTCTGATAATACGTAAGCATATCATTATATATAATAAGTCTGATATCATTACATACGAAGGACGAAATAGTGTCAGCAAATTGATCAGCAGTTTGGCTAAGCAGTGTTTAAGTTGGTGAGCAGGTAACCCATTTGTATTAGAGTATGTATTATACAAACCGTTGCGGTGCAAAAGGTTGAAAACTTAACTCACTCAAATATATAACATCAGGAAAGCTGCGGCTTAGTCTTCCAACAATTCAAATTCAGCCTCAGATATAGGACCTAAGGAAGTATCGATTTGCAACTATTGCGAGGCTAACCGTGAAGTAGAATAACAAGTGGATTTTGTTGGTCGCATATTGCGATGCAAACTATGTTATTTCGTCCCTGCACGTATATATCATACATCCCTATCTACTGGACATTTTTGCTTTTTGTTTATGTTTAAACATGTGTTGGTGATTTTTACATAGGTTGATATATATGTGCTGATTACACTGTGGGGGGGGGGGGGGGGGGGAGAACGTTCGAGCTGCTATCAACTTAGCGGATTAAACATGTCAGCAATACTGGTTTTGTTTAAAGAGATTTGAAGGCACGATGTTTAATAACATTCCCCTCACACGGTGCCACTGTCGTGGCCGGGGAGGAGCCACCAGGGGGGTATGGCCTCTGTTCATCCTTAAAAAATAAGTATGAAAATATTAAAATGTAGATTGCGGTATATATTCTGTTTTATGAGTGCCTGAAGAATTTGTACCCAGACTGGAAGTCTAAACTCATACCATCGTATCGGCCTGCGACTCTTTTTTAGGAGTTTTTAGAGGCAAGTCCCTGCTGGCCCTATGGCCAGATGGTTATGTACATGTGTGTCGCCTACATGTTGGCCTGCACTTTGGGGTACAACAGCAGTACACACACGTACGTAGGCTAAATTCACGAACTAATAAAAAATTGGAGGAGGGTGAGTTAAGGCGGTTGAGCTCTATCTAACCTAACAAAGCGAGTAGCAGAACCACATTTTTTGTTGTCTTTAAGGATACTGCCAGGGTAAACATGAGCTTGTCTCACGCACCCGAAATGAAACCGAATTAATTCTTAGGTGGAAATGACGAACTACCATATTAAATAGTGAAAATGACGTCCTTTCGCCTAGTAGGATAGCTAATGTATATGACTACATTAGCACTAATAACATCGTATTAGTGTTCAGTATCGATGAAAACAAGTGACCATGAAAATATCAATACTACTTACTGAAATATTTACTACATGACCTTTCGGTCAAACTGCATTGATCATACTAACCACATGTAGGCTGCGCTATTACCATTAATTTATCCTGTCAAATTTTAAGTCATTTTCATGAAATCTGATATGATGAAAATGGCCCGGCGAAGTGCCATTTCATGTGAACTTGGTAAAGATTTTTCTCTTTTATTTCTTCTATTTTTCGTACGCTACACTTAATGTGAAAGGTATAATCTTCAATGACATATCAATTTTCACCCCCTCAAAATCCTCTCTAATAAATTTGTTGTGTTGTAAAGGATCTTCGAAGGACCGCTTCTGGCAAATATTTTTGTCATTTTCTTTAATCCATACGCTACCCGTCAAAATATGGTGGCGCACAGCTTAGAAAGTGCGCAAAGGTATTACCTAACCTTGGAGCCACTAACAAAGCAAGTTTTGCCTTTATAAAATCCTGCAGAATGAACTTGTTTTGTTGAAAATATTGCAATGATGATACTAACCACATGTAGGCTACGATATTACTATTAATCTATACGAAGAAACATTTTGATCGCTTAGCCTGCCGAACGTGACTCTATTGTACTAAAACAAATACCCAAGTTAACTTTTTACATAAAATTTTTTAATAACCAAGCAAGTTGAAACTGGACATGGGAAGTGCCATTTCCTGCGATCTGGCGCATATTTTGTCAAACTTTTTCTTGTACGCTACGAGCCACCTTATTTATGGTGGCGCTCTACTCAGATAGTGTTAACGGAACAATCTTAAATAACCAACAAAATTTTGCTCCGTATGAAGAAGTCTTGAAAGAAATCTGTTATGCAAAACGTCACATGCCTCGATTCTGTGTCCCCTTCTGTGTCTGTATGGTCCTTAGACCATTTGATCCTTCCCTTTTATACTCCTCCCCCTCCCTTGATTAGTCCTCTAATCGTGCACCTCCATAAATCTGACCAACAGTTTTAACTCATGAAACGCTTTTCTGCTCTCAATTTCTATGAATTAGTTTTCACATTAGCTGTCTCTCTTTTAAAGAGGCTCATTGAGTTGTTTTCGTAAAATTTACTAAATTTTCCAGGCTAAACCTGCCAAATTTCTTTCACTTATTAACGAAAAATAGTCACACTAAGAAGGTATGTCACATACATTGGAACATCAATGGGTGAGTGATTAATGATTCAGCTTAGGTTTTGAGAATTCGTGGCAACCCACTTTTCACAATATTTCAATTCATACGTACACATCCATGACACAAATCGGGGTCAAAATTCGAAATTTCCAGTTGTCACGTATTGGATGTGAAACTTGGCCAGACTTTGCTAATTATATCAATGTCATTCGTTTGTATCCTTCAAAATCCTCACAAACTTATCGATACCAACTCATTGACTACCTTCGAAGGCAAGGAATGCCCTTGTAAGGAAATGAAGATCAGAATGAAAAAAAATATCAAAGAGAGGGAGAGACAGAGAGCTTATGTATATGCATTGAATAAAATGGTCATCAAAGCCCCACCAAAATGTACCTCCACCAAGAACGACGAAACAAAAGTTAAAATGTATACTTTGTGGTCTTTTCATCGTCATTCAAGTGCGATACACCATGTAGTCCCTGGGATCACCAAGCCGAGGACAGCAATTGAGCTTTAACGACTTTTTTTCCTTCTCAGATTTTTTATTCGTGATATCATTTCCCCAGAGCAAACTAGTTTTTTATGTATATATTGTTAGATTTCAACGCGGTAACAAATCTCTCGTATTTTCTCCCGCTGGCATTTTTCTCTCTTTTTTTTTCGCCCCATCTTATATGTATATATTTTTCTCTTCATAAAGTTTCGTTATGCGCGCGCGAGAGAGTCATACCTGATTAACGGAAAGCATCCGACAACAAAACGAAACAATCTCCGGTGTATACAAGAGACCGTTAGAAGATCTCTCGACGTATACCCTCCCTACACTCAACATTTCAACAAAATACACTCCTTTCGTCTTACTTTCCAGATTTTTTTTTTTTTTTTTTGTAAATTCCAGAAAAAAAAAGAGAAACCAAAAATAAGAGGAGAGAGAGAAGAAAACGAGAAAAGAAAAAAGTGAGACCGTTACGATTTCTATAGCGATGGGGATATGTGTCATGTTGATATAATGAAAGTTTTGACTGGAGGCTATTTCGGTAAAATAAGAGAGACAGGAAAAACTCCATATTCCTCCTTGTAATTTTCAAGGGAACGGATTCAGATACTGCTGCTACCGTCGACATATGTTATACTACAGAGATGGTGTTACCTTTGTCCCCTGGGGGTGAGGGGGTCCCACGTGGGTGTGGGGAATTATTCATTTGCCGCCAAAAGACAGAAGCCGCGGGATACAGACAATTAAGCATTCCTGCAAAATACGGCATTTTGCTCAGATAGGACTTCACGAAACAGCGATTTGTTTTAAACCGCGGTAAAAGCAGAAAAGGTTGACTCTGTATTCATCCTGCAACATTAAGATACGAATCCGTTTTTTTTTTTGTTGAAGAAAAGTGAAACCGCAAAAAATAGATAAATAATTTAAGAGCAGAATCTTTGGTTTTGCAGTTACCTCCTGAGTTAGCCACATGGATGATGTGTGGGAAAAAAAGGACAGAAGGAGTAATAGAGGTTGCTTTCATTCAATCCAGTATACTTAGAGAGCTATAAATAATAGTAAGTTATGCACAGTTGACTAAATTCTGATTCAAATTTTTCAGGTTAGTTTTGCCTATTGGACAGATAAGTTACTTTATTTCCAGAGATATGAAAATTAATAAGCCGGAACTTACTTGAAGACAATTTGGCGCGTATCACAAAATTACTTTGTGCTTAGTTTTGATTTTTTTTATCAGTCAGTATCTCCAGTGTAGTTATGTAGAAATAGTAAAAAAAAAATATGGGGGTCCGGAGGATGCAACATTTTTGTCTTTCATCAGCTACAAAGGACCAAATGAATCATAATTAGCTTCTATGATGCTATGCTAATTGAATACCAAATATTATTTCTCGTAGCTATAGGCTAATTAGTCTTGAACTAGTGTATTCCGTAGACGAGCCGAAATACCTTCACCTGACAACATTATAAACACTGATGACATTCAAAAGGAATTAATAAGTTGTATGTGAATGCCTCAAACAGTGACGTCATGTCTTTCAACCCACGTGACTAACCACCTGAGTACAAATACTCTTTATTCACCACTTGAAAACGGGTCCTATGCTTTTATTGAAATACAAAATGTTAGGTTTGTACTGTACTGCAGCACAACACGATTAGATATGAAGGTTTAACTCTAAAACGAGGAGCAAATAAAAAAAAAAGACGTGAGGGCCATTGTCACAACTATCTGGAAAAGGTTTTAAATCCCAAGTATGGTACCTCCGAAAAGTTACAAGATTACTAGAGAGGTAAGACATGAAAGCAAAAGCGAGATACCTCTCGTGTTTTCCTTCATTAAATTACATCAGAGAGGAGCTTGTTTTTTCTCGGCATCCGTGGAATTGTTTAACAGGGGCAACAAATGGAACGGAATGATGTGTCTGGGAGTAAAACATGAACGTTTGCATCACTCACGAAAAAAATAAGGACAAAAACATGTCTAACAGGCCAAGGAATAATCCAGAAACCACTCAGTATGGCAGGATGAGGGTCTCAAATTAAAATGTAAGCAGCGTTAAAATAGGTTACCTATGACGTCTGATTATTGGGGTATCACAAGTCGGATAACTGACCCACGTTAAAAACAAAAAGAAGAAGAAAGGGAGGATAGGTAGCATAGCCTATAGTTGGAATGACACCGCTAAGAAAACTGAAATTCTGGGCAAAAAGGATAAAGGAAGTACACAAGTTGGTGGCAATCGAAAAGTGTAAAAAAATGATGATCGTACTGTTAGATGTGATGATATCATAAGTACGAAGTGATGATGCTACAGTTACAAATGATGATATTAAATATGTAAGTGGATTTATTGCAGTTTAAATGAGATAATATCAGTGCATATCATGGTAGACCAGTTATGTGAATGGTTATATCATGAATGATGAAAACGTACTTACAGGTGATGATATTATAATCATATATTGATGATCACGTTATTCTGTGATGATCGCACTTGTCTACCATTCCACTCTTTGTTTGTTTGCTTTGACTCTAGTCCATAAGACTATTATTGTGATATAACAGTTACGTGTGGCGAAATGTTTGAGTTAGTATGATGCTTTAGCACGTCGACGTATCGACTACTCGTCTGCTTGAAACGTCAAGAAAACATTCGAAACAAACCTGTGGCACCCGTTTGTAACCCTTGTAGGTTGAATTTGTGCTTTAACTGTTACAACATAGCACTACACTGTTTTGCAAATCTCGACAATCACTGCGTAAGCAACATTTGCACTGAGACCTGGTATAAGATTTGACTAGATACTTGAAAAATGTAAAAGCGAGTAAGAATATATATATATATATATATATATATATATATATATATATATATATATATATATATATATATATATATATATATATAAATTCTTATATCTTAAGTTACGTGACCCGTATGCCACGTCTCAACTTAGATAACTCCACAACTTTTGACAGCATACAAGCTCTGTTTGTCGAGCATTTTGTTAATCTCTTTAAATTTTTCAAATGCCATCGTCAAACTGCACCAAGATACCGGAGCATCCCCTTAGTCAGTCAGTGGTTCTTCCGCTTAACCCTCCCTTGGTTTGCTGTCATCATCCCTAGAGAATCTAAGCTGAAGTAGCCTACTGATATACCCAGAGGGGTTACGGGCATGTAAAATGCAAACTCCCACTTCGGCCACTCATTATGAAACTCTTTGCTCCGGGCTTTCGGATCCATTTTCCCGCCAAGAACAAATTCCCGCGCAGCTTTCGCGGCGCAACAACTCTTCTCTGACTGTCTCCTCAGCGTGATAGATGAAAACCCCCGCGGCCAAAGATTCTCTAGAGTAAGGAAATTGCAAAAAAGTCTGGAATAACAAGGAGATTTCTCTCTCTTCTCCAACACTCTCTGTCTCTCGAATTCTACCATCCGTCGTCTCTCTGAATCATTCCTCGCGTAAGGATTCATCTTAGTGCGATGGGCTCATAGAATGCAAGTTGAGCTTCAACAAATTGAATGTTGATGCCATCATTGGTAGCCTTAAGGACAAGACTTCTCTATTTCCTGTTTCATATTGCCAAACGCCAAGAAAAAGGTTTTTCAGAAGGTGCGTTTTTAAGATATTCACTCACACAATATGCTGCAAACAAATGTAGATAGAAAGAGAGAAAAAAGAAGATGAAAAAATCGAGTTTCTTGGCAATGTCTTCAAGACATCCATTCTAGAATTGTTTTGGTTTTAGGGGTTTTGTCTTCGTCTTTACTCCCTGTTTTTGTGCCATATGTTTCGTGCATTGTTTGAAATGATCCCTAGAAAGCTTTCGCACAAACCCCGAAGCTCTTCTACCTTCTGAAATGTACATGCTGTGTCTTCGGGGTTATGTGCAATGTCTTTTTTATTTTTTAACAAACTAGCAAACTATTACCTAAAGGTATCCTTTATTATTTATTCACTTAACCAAATAATGCAGAAAAACGTTTGTTTTCAATTGGAGAGAAATTAAATTTCAAATAGCACGAAACTGTCAATCGTGTTGCTAAAGCTTGGAGGGAGTTATTTTTATTTATTTTTCTGCCTTCAATAGGTTCCTGGGCTAAGACAAGAAAGTATTTATACGGATTCTTTGCTTCTTCTCCTGCCTTTTTTTTTTATTTTGCCTCTTGGCAACAACAATTTTGTTAGCCTGTTTTGATTTTCTGTAGGTGAAATGTAAATTATAAAACAATTGATTTGAAGTCAGGTGAATACAGGTTTTCCATATCCCTAGGGAACTTGTTTTTGATCGAAAGGTGTCGCGAAACGAAGACTGCTGATGAATACATTTATGGACGAAATATTAACAAAGTTTTCTGTGTTTTTTATCGTTTTCCTGCAAAGTTAGAGTATATATTTCTTTTTCGAGAACTTTTCCAAAACTGGTTAGTTGGTTTTGGGTGGGAGCCTATCAGTGGAATATGTTAGTACGATCGAACAGGTATTCGCAGAGTTTTGTAATGATTTGAGTAAAGTTTCAAATGTGCCGGATAAATGGGGCATACAAATATTTTGCAAAAATCCCTTGAATTTCTAATTGTTATATTATTAATATTTATAGATGATACAGAAGAAACACATTTTAGCAAATTTCCTGTATTTATATCAAAACACTCATAAAATAACAACAGCATTTTACTTTCTCTTGATGTTTTGAAAATGTCTCACAAACTTTTTTTCGAACCTTAACCGTTAATTGACAAAAATTAGGTAAGGTCATTTTTGTGATTCCTCGTACATTCCAACTGCTAAAGGTATTTAAAAGTAAACAACAAACGTCATATCAAGTTAGGAACTAAAGAGATATTTGTCATAAATTATGTGTGTTTGCTTAACGTTAAAAACAAATATACTATTTGGTGAAAAATGGTTAGCGAATTTAATTCGTAAAATTCAGACTATCAGTTAATTCTTGAACTAATACTATCTGTATATGAGAGGTGTATATCTTCAACTTGATTGGAAAGTAAAAGAGAAAAAAACAACACAAAGGATTAAAGAAACTAGACGAAACTGGCCATACGTGCTAAAACTAAAGGACTTGAAGTCAAATAATTGTAGATGAGAAATCATGCCAAACGTGAAAAAGGAGAAATGAATAGGGACAAAATTTAGAACTAAAGTTGATGAAACCTGCAAATGGAATTTAAATTAAATAACAATTTATGGTCAATGCCCATCCGAATACCAACCAAGGAAAGGTTTGTAAAGTGATACATTTCAAAGCTAGGTTAAGGAATAATAACGATTAAAAAATATGCAATTCATCAGGAATCCAAATAAGATTAAAGCACAAGATCAAAATGAAATACCAAAGTATCTAGCCTCCTGACAAAGAAAAATAAAACCCCAAACCAAAGAGAAAAATTAAAGGCAAGTAAAAAAGAAGAAAACTAATTAAACCTAAAAATTAAAGCCAAAAAAAGACATATTTAAAAAGAAGGACGATGAAGACCAATCAAAATGTCAATTTTGCTACAATTGAATTAATGACAAATATAATGACTTACATAGAAATCAATTTGGAGTTATACTGCCATCCTCATGGAGTAATATTGTTATCTGCGTAGAGCTAAATGATCATACCTTTTGAGCTACATGTCCATCTACTTTGAGCTTCATTGGCATCCACTGTAAACTACATAGCCGACTACTATGAACTACTTGGTCATCTATTTCAATTATACATAACTCATCCAAATTGAGGTAGGTGACCATCCGCTTTAAGGTATATGACTATCCAATTAGCACTAGATATTCATATACTCATAGCATCATAACTAAACTGGAGGTAAAAACCAGCCGTTTTTATTAAATAACTTGATAGACTTATATAATGTTAATAAAGATGATGCTTTTCCGGTCGGCTTATTTCTCTTATGCTAAGAATTTGTAGTTTTCCTCCTTTCATCCATAATTTACGTCGATATCAAGCACCACATATATGCCATTTCCTTCCCAACCACCCCTTCCCCAGTCCCCCTTCCCTATGTGATCTATTATGAAACCAGTGGCACAGGGTCTTGTCACCTCCATTGTCACCCCCCCCCCCCCCATATGTTGCTTGGTATACGTCGTTGGCCCTGGATGTGGTACACATTTTTTACATTGCATAGATCCACATCTCTCTGTTCATGTCCCCTTCCCCGTCTTCCCTTTTCACGTACCGCGATTCCGAACGGGATTTACCCCTTTCCGGTAACATCATCTGCCTTAATAGCACCCCCCCTTAACGTGATGAAAGTTTTTATTGTTTTACCTTAGTTTTGGTGGTGGTGATGGTTTGCTTATAACTTTACTGGGCCCCTAGTGAGGTGACTATCCCGTAGTCGTACCCTTTTTGCTATTCTTACTTCACTAGCCTCTATCAGATTCTTCACTTTCTCCGTTTAGCACAGTACTTTTTCCTTCTTTTTCTATTTTTTTTTTTTTCACTTTTTTATCGTTCCCACAAAAATGAAGACCATTCCCTAATTTTTGTCTCATCTTTCCGTCTATCTTTCGCCAAACTAAATTCGATTCTCGTTTAGTGATTTCATCAATTAAAAGTAACCGTTATGGCTGTTGCCTGCAAACAAGTGCGGAGCGTGGCATCCTTCTTGTGGTAATTCGACCGTAACAGAGACAAAACGCTTACCGTGCCTTCCCCTTGGGAAAGCTCGAGTTTCGCGCCGAGCGTATTGGGACTTAAACCGCGCGTTAAGGGGATATGGTGTTGTCCGTTAGATCCCTCTGATCATTCAATTTGATATCTAACGTATACTATTAGCGGGAAATTTGCTCTTACATATCTTAGCTTTTCGACTACTCATTTGCATAATGGGAAAACATAACCGTTTATATCAAGAGGCGCGATACCATTGGCAGGGATCAAATTGTTATAGTGATAGGTCTATTAAGGTAATAGTTCAGGACCACTCCCTCCCCTTTTAGAGTATGCAGAATGCGATATTCGAGCGTTTAATTACAAAAACAATTAACAAATGGGTTTATTTTATACAGCGTGGTAACGCCTAGCATCACAAAACTCCCATTCTGATTTCAGTTTTGTCCCGGCATTCTCAAATGTGCGAGATCCGTTTCTTCAGGTGCTGACTTAGCCATAAGTGCAGGAACCCGTCCAGCTAGTGACGTAGTCAATCGTGGCAAATCCAAAGTTCCAAGTGGGCATCCCATTCGGACAACAAAAGTGAAAAGACAAACGAAAAGAGGGAAAAAAGCGGAAAAGTGGGGATCTAAAAACTACTCTAAAGCAAATTGGAAGGACGGTCTCAGAAACTATTTCTTCCGTGTTTGAAAAGTCATATAATTGTAAAATATTATTTATTATAGTTATTTCTGTGATGTTGTTGTTTGGGTTCTTTTTAGAACTTTATGTCAAAGAGTTTGAGCTGACAAGCTTTCAAATCAGATTCCTGTCGACTGAAATTACTTGAATTATTATTTTCTCTACTTCCTGGAAGTACTGAAGTACTGAAAACTAAAGTCATAGGAAAGTCGATCAGCGTCTTATTCACATTAATTGATCGAAATAAGTTGAACAATGAAATGCAGCACTACGTAAAAAGTGTAAGAAACTTAGCTGTCTAAGTTCTGAATCATGCACATTACTTCAAAGTTAAGATGTAGCCTCTTTGATAAGTAATATTGTGGGCAATGCCATCACTGCACCTTCAGAATACTTTTTTTTTTCTTAGCTAAACTTTCCGGACTATCTGAGAAAAGAGTTCTATAACGTCTTTAAAACAGCTACAAAGCAATCAATAATCTTTGATTTGACGAGAAGCTCTAAACGTAAATGGTACCGGTATAGCTGAGCTGCTTCAGAGATTCCATGAACAAAAGCTGCCTTGTTATACGCCCTACCTTGCAGTCACTTAACACTTACGTAAAACTATAATATTTGGTAAAGGTATCAGTAACATTGTGTCGGATTATTTTTACGTAATGCATTTATCCTCTGTTTGTGGCACTTCATTGATTAAACGGTTGCTGATGTGAATACGTTTCTTCCTTTCCTTTCTTGGACATTTCTTAGAACAAATGATATAACTATATTTGATGAGAGTTAAAATTTTATAAATCGTAGTATTTCATTAAATTTGCAACAAATGCCTGAAATAAGTTAATAAAACGTTCAAAAACATTATTGCTAAGGTATCCTACGAAATAAAACATCTCATTAGGCTATTGCTGAGGTATTGACACTTACCAAGACAGTTGATGTTGAAAACGGCATTCATCATCACAGCTGTTGTAGTTTTTACCGAGTTTCTGTTGATAATATGTTTAATACCTAAAGGGCCCATTAAGGATTCAAATGTACAGTTGTACGTTTCACATTTATTAATTCTAAATTTTGCCTCAAACGATAATCCATTTTTCCCACTTATACGGTCATCTTCTGTTTCACGTTTTTCAGCAAGAAACAACAAAATAAAAATAAGAAAAAGCCCAGGGTAAGATTATGAACTAT
Organism: Stichopus chloronotus; assembly: GCA_021234535.1. Lineage (NCBI taxonomy): Eukaryota > Metazoa > Echinodermata > Holothuroidea > Aspidochirotida > Stichopodidae > Stichopus > Stichopus chloronotus. Next base: position 7,855,644 of record CM037849.1, read on the forward strand.
TTCGAAAAAAAGAAAATGAGAAAATTATTAACCCTCTGGCAAGACACGTTCCAAAGGCCGATGCTTTACCTTCTTCATCCAGGTAGCTGTATGGCAGAAGAAAATATGAGAAAAAGAGAAAGATAAAAATTATTAAAGACTAACTTAAATGCATTTAAATTAAGATAAAATCTCTTGTCGGATTCGTATGCATAGGCCTTAGCCAATCATTAAAGTTAGCAAGTGGACATATCTTACTGAAATTAGCTTTCTAATTCTTCGGCTTAGTTGATATTACTCTATCTTTGCCAGCTCATTCAAGTAATTAATAAATTCATCAGACGATCAATCACTTACTAACGTTGATTCGTTCATTCACCCCTCAGCCTAGCTTTATAGTAATTTTCTTACAGAATCTTCGACAAGAGATAGAATAGCCAATATAACTCGTCTTGCAGGATTTTCATTAATTTGAAATGTCTCACCTAAGATCAAAGAGAGATAGGCCCTAAGTGATACAAAGAATGGAAGCAAGCCATCTCCGAGAAAATGGAGGGCTTGATATTCCTTCTATCGTATGTGGGTAGAATCTGTGGTTTATTTGAGTATCTAGTCTTGAATTGCCCCCGGGCAAAACCTGGCCACACAAAAGGCCATGCTAGAGAACAGCTCTCCTTTTATTCGAAAACTGTTACACAATTTCGTTGCATCGGCTCATGAAAGTTACATAAGTATAGCGATTACAAAGAATGAAGATTTATATATATTCCATATACGTAGATACATTAACACCAACGATATACTTTAATCTTGCTTCATGAATATTCATAACTGATTTACATCTCTGAGGTTGGTTTGTAAACAGCATAGGGCTACATGTATCTGGTTACTAGCTACATCGAAGAAAGAATATCCTGATTTCAAATAAGAAATCGTAAATAATCAGAATGTTCCTCCTTCTTCCAACGGTAATTTACACGTTATTTACCCCGGCGAACTACAAAATGGTAATAAGTCCACTTTGACAATTTATTTCCCTACAGGTCCAACAATAATAACAATAGTATAAATAATAATGAGTGTAACATAACAAACTTATATATAATATATATATATACATATATATATATAAATACCCAAAGTTTTATTGTAACCATTAAATCTGTAGTAAAAATATTTGAAAGGGAATAACTTTATGCAAGAGCGACGTAGTCTTAGCTAGTTCCCACTGCACACTTTACTTTGAAAGAAAAAAAAACGAGTTTCATTTTTGGTCAAAACGTAGACACTATTTTTGTTTCTTTTTCGTCACTCGGTCACCCAGGCAAGAAGAAGTTTCATTATTTAAATCGTAATAAATATGAAAATTGAAAAGATATTGTTTGAAGTGAACACCTTCACTGCAAATTGAATAAAGAGTTAAAAATGTAAATTGAAAGCGATTTCCACCGGAAATGCGGTCAGTCGTTTGAAAAGTTCCCTGGCTACCAATTTTGGATCAACTTCGCTCGGAGCGAAACAATTTAGATCCAAGAGGGGATTTCATTTAGTATGTTGATATTACAAAGTGTGCCCTTTGAAGCTGTCCGGCGGGTTTTGAGGATAAAGAAAAATAAAAAAGCGACAAAGGCGGGAGGCAAGGGGTCCATCCTATCTAGTGTACGGGCCATATATTAGCAGACAAGTATATGGCAGGATCATTAGAGAATAGCTCGAAACAGTCTAGCCGGTGTAAAAATATTCTCGGGATCATTGGCTGGCATTCCGATATTAAAGCAGTAAACCTGCGGGCTTAGTTGAAGCCCGTTTAAGTATATTGCCGTATATTGTCGGATTAATGCTCCGTTCCCTGCCAATGAAGATTAAGTAGGTTCCTCTTGAAGAAAAAGGTAATTTAATTACAAGTACTTTATTAAAGCGAGAAGGGATGAAAGCAAGCTATCCTCTCCGACAAGCTGTAAGGAAATGAGTGATCAGATGGATGTGAGAATTTTTATCCAGAACGAGAAAAGAAAGGATTTTTTCCCCCAAAATTAAGTTTAAGGTTACGCACGTGGTGTACTCTCACTCCGTGTGTAAAACTACACCGTATATTGGTCTCGCAGCGTTAATCCAAGTAAACACACATGCAAGGGATGGATTCAAAATAAAGAACTCGCTTACCTTTTATGAGTGATCCAATAATAACATCGGACGTTGTTCATAGTTCAAAAAGTCTTAAATTTCAAATTTTGCTCTCTTAACAGAGTGGAGTCAGAGTTTGTGTAGCTAAAATGTAAAAAAAAGTATCCAAATACAGAGTGCAGTAATATTTTGGAAACAGTGCCAGAAAATTTCATACAAAAAAAAAAAAACAACGTTAGAAAGAAAACGTGACCTCTACTGAATGGCATAGTTTCATTTATATTTAATATTTTACCATTTCTGTATAAAAGCAACGACGTAAGTAATGAGAAGAATTACAAAATATTATATTAAACCACATGTAATAATGTAAACCTTATCATTGATCAATTGAAAACACAAAAATAAACAAATTATGAAAAAAACCCAGATATTTAGAAGACCTACGTACCTAGAATCTCTAACATTATTTTTTTATTTTTAAGTAAAAAAAATATATATTTGTCCACTTTTGTTGTTTTTGTATATGTTTGTCTTTTCAAAACAAACTAAATAAATATTTTACCGAACTGAAGACTCCAGTATAAGATAATGCGATAGAACAATATTTAGTTTTGACTGCGTCTTAGGAATTTCAAAGACAGCTGATTGTTTATTCACGCGTTAGACTGGACTAACAATCTAACATGTATCTGATTTACATGCGTGACGAATGTTTGCCCTTCAGTATTCCGTATCACGCCCGACTTGCAGTAACAAAAACAAACAAATCTACAAAAAGAGAGAAAAATATTACAAAAAATTAATCCGGAGAATATAACTACTGTCACGTTTTCCAATACATCAAGGTAGACACAGAACAATATCAATAGGAAGATGATAAATATTGAGACTTCTGATCAAAAAAAAAAATGCAAAAGTTATTGAAAAAACAAAATGTGTGTATTAGCCTAATGTCTGGTGATTTTCAAGTTTCTTTGGTAATTATCATTCGTACTTGAAGCTTGCAGGCAGACTAATTGTAAATTGAACAAAATTCATTTTCGTCATTATTTCTAATTATCGTTATTGATTGATTATTTGATTTTTCAATGTTTTCGAAAGATGAAGGTAATTTATGACTTCGTCTTGTTGATTTGAGTTATGTGTGTGGGTAGCTTCGTTATAATACTAACAAAAGCGCATTGGTAAGAAGCTGAAAAACCAGCCATGCATGTTACTACTTATCTTTACCCGAAAGCATTTAATTGAAAACGAAACGCTGGCAATTAGCCATACGAAACAGTACTTTGACTAAATTAACTCAAAAAGACCTTATGTTGAAGTGACTATTATTCTTTTTCTCAGACCTTTGGTAGTGTTTCTACCATATCAAAACTACTATAACTACAATTATAACTATATATATATATAGGCCTATATATATATAGGCCTATATATATATAGGCCTATATATATATAGGCCTATATATATATAGGCCTATATATATATAGGCCTATATATATATAGGCCTATATATATATAGGCCTATATATATATATATGTCAAAGGAACTTAAATCTGGATACAGCTTGAACTAGTCAATGCTTAATCATTCATTATGGTCTAGTAAAATTCTGCTCTTGGAAGCTCAACAATTTAGGTACACTATACAGATGTTATTACGTCATGGTACGGTAGTTAATGGAGAGGTATTACAGTACCGCATTTTACAGCTGAGCCTATAGTTATGTATAGACTGTTGTCGTTATTTTCTTGTTAAGTTAGATATAACTCTTTCCTATCGTTGTTTTTCAAGCCACAGTTCATACACCTAACATCGCTTGAGAGAAAAACTTCCATGAAAAGTGCAAGAGTTCATAGAAGGTGATTATCCTATTACCATTTGCGACGTTCTCTCTTTTCAATTCACTTTTTTATTTTAAGTCAGTGCCGTCATCTTGGCCTGCATGAAACGGGATCTCTACACTTGTTTTTTATCTCTGAGTTAAATGTTATGTTAAATAGCTTGCTTGTCGCACTATCATTGCACTATGTTGTCATCAGGCTAAACGCTCAGGCTCCTCTGGGGTCAATCACACACGTGGCGAAGACAAAGACAAAGAGTGACCCACCATTGAGCCTACATCTTTGCCTATCATTAAGTATTAATTTAACGGATAACCACAAACTAAGTTCAGCGATTGTGTAAATTCGACCGTCCACAGTGTAATTCAATCTCCAGTAAAACTGCTAATACGCGCTTCAGTGAAGCTAAAATTGTCCCACCTGTGAATACTAATTTTGAGTTATAACCAAAGTTTTTATTTGACCGTATAGGCGACATCTTTATGGTGGTTGGGTGTCCGATGTCCACACTTTACTTGGTTAGGTGTAGAGTTTCTTTTAACGATTTGAAGGACTACTCCCGCTAATATTTTTACACACGTCTTGTGATGCTTTCTGATAATCAGGAGCAAAAAAAAACTTGCAAATTAATTAATTTGTATCTTTCTCGCACTCTATAGCCTACATTCAATACCTTGCCGATACTCGACTAAACAGGGATGTACTTATCTCACAAATGTTGCTATCACTAACGGCAATTGATACAACAGAAGTAAACATGTTTAATAAACTTGATTCAAATTGTTTAAAAGGGTAGTTAACACGCTGTGCCGTGGGGGGGGGGGGGGGAGGAGCTCATATGGACTAAAATAAAAGCAATTGATACATCTAAACTGTTGTTGCGTCCGTTACTATAGTTTCACTACTGGGTGTTACTAGTCGTAATGAACACACTAGTAACTTAACAAAGGGTTACAGTCTAGTTTATTCCATTCATGTAGAACTAAAAGCACACATATTGCATTACTATGACATGAAGTGCACCCTCACTCCAGAAGTTATATACAGTCTCAATAATATCTTTCCAAGGTAACGTCCAAGCATGTTGTGTACCCTAATATTTAAAATAGATAAAGGTTATAGTACATACTATCCATAGTTTCTTTGAGATGACCCAACCTAACTTAAGTATTTAGTGGATTTAGTCCTTACCGTCATCTGTAGACACTAACGATTGTTTCTTGTTTTGCAAAGGAGGCATGACTAGGTAGGTAGGAAAGTAACCGGCTCCAGGGATAAATTCATGATAACCTTCCACCTATAGGTACTATACAAAACCAATATAGGAACTGAAAAAAACACTTTTGTACTTGAAGGATACAGTGTTTTTTTTTTCAATGCCGGAACTGTTGTTGTTGTTTATCCATACGTGTTCATGCGGTAATAAATTTAGAGAGTATTTGAAGGGTTTTGTATAATTGTGGGTGGGGAAAATCACCAGTCCTACCCCAGTTTCACCCCTACATCATTCTATACCTATATCTAACTCTACATATTCTTTTCAATTCCTCCTAAAGCCAGGCATCCCAATCTATCTCTTCGTAACCTACGTTTTCATTCCTTTCGTTCCCGTTTTATTCTGTTAGAAATGGAAATTGAACAAATAAGAGACAAAGTAGACAATTATAGGGAAATGGAAACAAAGTCTCATGGGTTATTTTTAATGCACTTTCAGTTGTTCAGTGACAGAGTTGTCATTCATCGGGTTAAGATGAGTCAATACTCACATACATACAAATTCCTCTGCAATCATATACACAGGATAAAAAACATGGCCGACGTTACCCAGCTATGTCTGTTACAAAGCTACTCTTATCTTTCCATATTGTATGAAAACTATACACGCATCAATAAAAACTCGATCGTTTACATATGTTAATTACAAACATTTTAAACTCTATTTTATTTTATATTCAAATGATTATATTTATCGGTAATCGATGTACTTATACTTTTTTGGGGAAATGTTAGATACTTCTCTTTTTTTTTTTTCCACATTTCCTCAACCTATGGGCAGCCATTAACAACAGCTCATTTAAATTAAGAAGATAACCATCACGTACATTATATGTACGGTATCTAACGATTTGTATTATGTAACGGGAGAGGATGAAAGCTAATACACTTTGCCTTGCGGGTTCAATATAAAGTGTTGTCTTAATCCCTACTATTTCGGTTGAGGCTTTACCGTGCACTTGCAGGAACAAAATTAATCAGTAAAACTAATTTCAATCCTGTTGTGAAGTTCCAAAATATCTTCGCATAGAAGAGGGGCTTCTAATTTCATTTTATCCTTCTTTAACGGGAAGGAAAACTTGGACTAAATGGCTGCTGTGTATCTGTTTTCGAGACTGGTGTAAAACGCCAGGGGTAATGTTTCGCGCAATTGGTATATTACGAAAGTCAATATTTTAATTAGCGTGAAAACAAAGGGTGGATGTGCTTCGACCAGGTACGTTCACTTAGCAACCAGACAGAAAGATGTTGTACAGGTGTTTTTTGGATCAGTCATAGAACAGATTACTCGAACAGGTGAATGTACTGTCGAAGGGCGTGACCCCCCCTTCCCATGGCGCAAACACTGACCTGCTCTATTCAGCAGTTAGAGCGACATCTCCCTAAATGAACTAACCTAGGCTAGTCCCTTTCCTGAATCAACTAACCTAGTCCCTTTTGTTCGTACAGCCATGCATACAACTTGAAACAAAGGACTTCATCAGTACCTGCCAAACTTAAAGGCAATTCACCGTGTAACAACAATACGTGGTGATGTATACAAGGGTGGTTTTCTGTGCCCACCCCCCCCACCCCCCAGTCAGCCAGATTTAGGACTGTAAAAGCTGACCGACTACCCAAAATATCGAGCAATATCTCAGAGGTCACCATAGTTTTACCAAAATTATATTCAACGGTTGTTTTTTCCTGTCATGTAAGTCATTCATGGTCATACGTAGTTTTAACCAACAAGTCACCCTTTTTCTCTTTATGTTTATTGGACGCATGCGACGCAAATGATTCAGTCATTTCGGGAACATCGCGGAGCATAGTTTGTTAAGTATTTTCTCACAGCTAAAGCTGTATCCTCTTTGAACTCACCTTGGACTTCACCATATTAACTACTGGTATCTTACTCTTTACGTATCCAAACGAGAGTGAATAAAACGTAGGTACAAACTGCTCTTTAAATTCAGTAAAGGTAATAAAAAAATAAAGGAATAAAAGGGAAAAAAAATGAAGATGATCACAATAGATGAAAAGAACTAACACAATACATACAATCATATTTGATGTCAAATGTTAAACGTGCGACGTGAAAATGGCATATTTATTCCATCATGAGACAAAATAACCAACCTTCAATAAAACTAATATTCAGAATTCTTTATTTATTGCGTTATTCTATACTCAAAGGGATAACAAACCAACTAGATTGTTGAGAGTTTGGTCATGATGTAAATCCTGTTCTATGCTAGTTAACCAATACTGGTATAGTTTGTTTTGTGCTCATGGTAGCATTCTATCAAATTTTGTAGTTTCAAATAATACCGCGAATGTTTTTCATATTTAAAATATACACAAAAATAGGCTACACAGATATATATGAAGAGTATACTCAAAGATCAAATTGATATCATGTCCAAGTTAGATCTATTTAGTTAATCAGTGAGACGATATTAAACGCTCCAAAATTTTAGAAGAGAGATTGGTGTAACTTCATTGTTTTGTGTTGCCATCTTATCAGCAACTTCATCATCTTCAACAACTTCGTCATCATCATCTCCCATCATCATCATTATCATCATCATCATCATCATCACCATCATCATCATCATCACCACCATCATCATCGTCATCATCATCATTATCATCATCATCATTAACATCATCATCATCATTATCATCATCATCATTATCATCATCATCATTATCATCATCATCGTCATCATCATCATTATCATCTCTATCATTAACATCATCATCATCATTATCATCATCATCTACATCTACATCTTTGTCATCTTTATTACCATCATCATCATCATCATCACCATCATCATCATCATCATCACCATCATCATCATCATCGTCATCATCATCATTATCATCTCCATCATTATCATCATCATCATCATTATCATCATCATCGTCATTATCATCATCTTTATCACCATCATCATCATCACCACCACCACCATTTGTTACAAACACATGTACGGTGCATAACCTACTCAATATTAAGGATGTTTCATCGCACTATTTGTTATGATTAAACCTTAATTAATTAACCTTAGAATTTCCACCAATTTTTTCACTGCCAACTCGAAACTGATAAAAGCTCTTTCCACACCCGCACACACATTCACAAGCACATACACACATACATACATACTAGCAGACATAGACACACCACTCAAAATTGAGCACCCTTTCAAAATAGACCTATTTAAGTCAACATCTCGTACAAAAATGACGTAATGTTAAAAGGGGTTACTAACTCATTACAAGCACCCTTAAGCCTCTTGTTCGACTGTCGGGTCAAGCCTAATGCATGTTTGCCGTTTTGAATGGGAAGATAAGCGCAAAAAAGAGAGAACCGACTTAAAAAAAAAAGAACGACGTGAGAAGCAGGCAGAAAAAGCTTGGGAATAAATGGGAGAAAAATTGAGCCGTTATACGGAAGGAAGCAGCTGTACCATAGGTTCCCGACATCCGTAATTAAATCACAAGGATGTAACATACACAAAAATACGGCCCGGGGACGTATTTATTCGGCCTGAGCGAGTTTCTTTATCTGCACACTGTAAAGTCGTACGTGTAGTTGATTACCAGAAGTTCAGCCCTATGTATTACTGTACTCGTAAAAAAAAAATCGTCTAAGATAGTGAAAATATGACGCCCGAGGTATTTGTTCTCTCGGCACATTTTTAGTTTTTTTACTGGATACCTTATTACACACTTCTTGAGTCTCTTTTTTTTTTTTTTTGCTCTTTTTCTTGTTTTCCTTTTTTAGCTTTGTTTTTTTGTATTTTTCTCTTCTTTTTCTTTCATTTTAGTTATCCATTCTGTTTCATTTAAGGAGACCAAGTTTGTCCATGTGTCGTTGTTGCCTGATGAAGGTTCGCAATGCGGGCAGAACAAAGTTGGTTCCTCGGGCGATGTCGTGGTTTTCTTTTAGTCAAGGATGAGTTGGGTTCTCCCGATTCGTACCACATTAGCTTCATGCAATACGTACGTACGTACGTACGTCCGTCCGTCCGTTGGTAGTCGCAACTGTCTCTGCTTAGCAGTGATAAATCCGCTACTCTCAACGATAACTTCTTCGTTATCTCAGGGTTGGTTGTCAAGGTGATTTTTTTTTTGGTTACTGGAGCAGCCTCCTCCTCCTCCCTATCAGCCATGTATCCTTTTGTCCTTGTTGTTTAGAATAATGCCGAGTGTTTTACTTGCCAAATGGTTTTAGTGACTCATTTTTTTTTTGCCAGAGTAACTTACCCAATATTCCAACAAAAACACCAAATTATATTCTCGCCCTCGAATGAGAGAAAGCAAACTTCACGGGGATAATAGTCTGTGTGGACCCCGGTGGCGATTTTACACTCTGGCTGAAAAATCTCTTCCGCGCTAAGATACCCCGCGGTTAAAGTTACAACGATAACCTTAAAGCATTTATCCAGTACAATCAGCCAAAATAAAATATGATTTCTGAAGTCAATGTATACGTAACGGTCGTTACCCCCTATGGGACTATAGCCTGGGCAGTATCTAAGGCAGGTGCACCCTTCTTCTGTATTAACACACTCGTCATTCCCTCCCCGCGTCATTGTTACATATAGTTATTGTTAGTTGAGGTTACTTTTATATCATCAACTGTGATATTAACTTCCTTCACTCTTTCGTTTTTCTTCTCTTTTTTTTTCTCTTTTTTTTTAAGTTTAATCCTTATGTTTCTGTCTTGAAGGGATCTTTTTATCAACTATTCCTTTCATAATGTTGTATCCTTTTCTAGATGGTTAGTGTTTTCATGCTAGAGGGGTTAACGTAACAAACAGCCTGCCTCGATTATTGTGCCCAGAGTATTTTCGGGGGGCTTTTTTAAAAAAAAAGTAAGCTCTTGGTATACTCTTAGGTTAACCTCTCAAAAAATAAATCTTAGACGGGAGCGCACAGTCTGGCTAAACTTCTTCTCGGAGCACCTGCATCAGAGGGTTTTCTTGAGGATGGCGATTCTACATCTTTTTATTGCCCTAAAAAAATGTTATTTGACTTCTTTGACCATCGTTCTCCCATAAAGTGTACATTTAAAAAATAGTTACCATATTCGAAAACATTGTTCAGACATCACCGTGTGTATTTGCTTCATATTTACAGTTTTTTTTTGTGATCCAAGTTTTCGACGATCGACCATGGCAAGTTCATGTTAACGATGTAACATTATTCACCAGAAATTCAACTCGACACAGCATCAGTGTACACATCATGTCTGCAATTCTTGGCAATGACGAAACTTCTATGTAATTTCCACTTAAACTTTCTCATGTCTGGGGCAGAGGTGGGGTGAAGGCTTTTACAATTCTGGTAAGGGGGGGGGGGGAGGGAATCCAAACATCATGGGTGAGAGAAGGAGTTGATATCAGGGGTGAGTTGAGGGGGGGTTGATAGAAGGGGTGAGAGGAGGCTGATGCATCAGACAGTTGGGCAAATGATTAAACAACAATAGTTATCTCATTTAACTGTCAGGCCATCATTCAAATTGGTAAGCAAAATAAGTTTATTGGCCTTATTTAGTAACTTTATATCAGACGAGTACTGGACGGATTATGGTTTTGTGTCGATGACGAATTGTTTGTTATTGCATAAATAATGTTTTATCTCAAAGCAGTTCGTAGCATGTAATCCCATCGCCAGTTTACCTTCTCAAAATGAAAACCCGATGTATACTTTAATTTAGTGATAATTTTGATTTTTTTTCTGATGGAAAAGAAGGACTTTTAAATCCAGATATATTTTGCAAATAGTTTGCAGTAAATGCAGCATTTTGTAGGGAATTATTCATGGTCCTAAAATGAGTGTTACTTTACAACGCAACTTTCAGTCGGAAAGGTTTCATTTGGGATGTGTAACAATTGTTAAAGTGTGTGCGTGTGTGACTGTTAATATGCATTGTTAAAGGGAAAAATTGCTCTTAAAATGCACTAACATAGCATACAAATACCTTTAATTACGTCGTTCACCCTCACTGACCTACGAAGATCAGCAATAGCCTCAGACCATTATGCATTAGAAGAATAACAGAAGTTGCATCTTTTGAAATTTCGAAAGTTTATGCAAACAAGTTATTCTTGAACAAGCAATTGGCCTAATTGAAAATTCTCTGTAAGAGATAGTTCTAAGGTCGTCTTTTCATACTTTTTTCTGGCAGATGTCTTTCTCCCAACTAAGACCTCGAGAATTTACATTACGTAATAACTTGAGGTGAGTCGAGATTATCTTGACTGCAGATGAAATTCTTACCAAAAAAATCAATCTTGATCCACACACTACAGCGAATTTTCCAATTTGAACTTTTCCCATGAAAGCGATTGGAGGACTAAGTATGAAGGATGGCTGCATTAATAATATACATTTTAGCATTTTTTTCCAAATCGGGTTCTAGTTAAGTATATATTTCCTCCAAACATTTTGGTACAAAATGATCTACAAATAGAAATTTCATTCAGAAAGTACCACCGTAGACAAAAAAAAAAAAAAATCCGCTTTATTTTATCTTGGACTTCCAGTCTGCGTGGCTATAATAATGTATTCAGTACTGTGCTTGCATCTAACACTTGGACATTTACATACAGTGGCATGGTAACAGTCTCCATTTAAGCGGGTGCAGGTTGAGGAAAAAAAAACCTGAGAGACTTTTGTATTTATGTTATTGCCACAAACTTATGATATCATCCACTCAATTTTACTTTAACCTTTTCTTTTACTGGGGGACACACAATTCGCCCCCTTAATACACCTTGCAGCGTCTTCTGTTCTTTCCATCAAGTTCTGAGTCTTTTTTATGACAAAAACATTTTACCTCAAACAAAGGCTAAGCTTTCATTTAGCTTGACAATGTTTAATTGTTTTTCTCTATCTATACTACTTGATATATATTTCATCTCTGTAATATCTTCCTAAGAGCAGTTGCGGTTTAATCTGAAATGTTTTTTTACCTATATTTGCTGAAGTAGTAGCTTTGTGACCAGGTAAATATAATCAGGATCCTTTGTGTTTAAATTAGCTTCACCTTTTTCTTTTTCTACTTGACGAGAGGAGTTTCTTTTAAAGAAAACTAATTAAGGAAGCAACGTGTCCGATTTATTCCACCACGTGTTGGGACGTAATCAAATCAATGAATTATGCGACGTGGTGATTGTTAGGCCTAATCAAATAACAGCAAGTCGCTCACCGTGGATAGATTTAAGCTTAGGCTTTCCTTTTAAACGGACTACGAGTCTTCCATTTGGTAAATTGGTGAGAGAGATTGCTGGTAACTCATGGTCGACTGGGTTCCCTTCTTCTTGTATGGGGATTGTACAATACACGTCTTTAAATGTACAGGTCTCTGCCTTAACGTTCCACCGAGCTGCATTTTATCCCAGGATCCCAAATCTTATTAAGCAATTACCCACTTTTTAGGGCAAGGTGTATCAGAGACATACCTGATAACACAAAAAACACCTAGGATATCTCAGAGAAAGAAAAGAAAAAGAATATAGAAACAACAAGAAAGGGAGCAAAAAAAAAAAAATGCAAAGGGAGGCCAATGACCTCGGAAATCATAAAAGGAAAAAAAATGACCGTTTCTGAACCATGAGCTGTGGATAGACTAATAACCTGTGACCTTACAAGCTAACTGGTCCCTTGTGAGCAGCGGCAACATTCGTAGATCATTCATAGGTATGTGCAAAGGAAAACACACACACGGACACACACAGGTATTTTACACATTTTTTTTACAAAATGTTTTTTTTTCCGCCTTTCAGAGTTTCATCGCCACTAAGTTTACTGCGTCGTCTGCCAGTTGTGGCAGTGTGTAACGTTATCGCGTAGTAACCGGCGCTACACAGCATCCCATGAGATTTTCCCCTTATTTTACACGTTTCTTTTGCACGTGATATACAAGAAATCTCGTCAAAATGACCGTATTTTGCTTAGGCAAATGATATAGATGTAGTTGAGTTTGTCGACAGGTCAGGTAACATGTCACGCAAATTTAGTGGAGGAAGGAAAATGGTAGAAGATAGGAATAAGGATAAGTTAAAAAGATTTCAAGAACATTCCAAGCCTTGTTCAGTGTTTCTTCAACTGAGTCCACAAGTACACATGCACCCTGTAAAAATTGAAATAATGAGAACCACGGTATGGTAATTTGAATGAGGAAGAAAGAATCACATTACTGACTTTAGTAAATTTGAATGCAACGTTTGTCGATTTAGAGGAATTTAATCGTAACTCTAATATTAAACCTTAAACAAGTGTGTGTTTCATATTCAAAATTTTAACTTTGTTTTCTGTCAACGGATTGAAAGATTTATTTTGGTCAGATTTTTGTTGTTCATTTGAAGGAGGTCCTCCACGACGGAAACAATGATTACATTATGACAACTACACCGTCATACTAACAATGATTACATTATGACAACTACACCGTCATACTAACAATGATTACATTATGACAACTACACCGTCATACTAACTGTTACGTAAAACTGGACCGGCTCCGTCCGGACAAAAAAAAAACGCTTGGCTAACTTTCTCAAGTAGTATGCAAGACATGGTGAAATTAAGCATTCAAGTTTGTCACGTGGTAAGGGCATTAGATTATTCATCTGAAGACATCAGTAAAAGGCATTTTTGTTTGGTTTAAGGGGATGGGGTACCCTTCTTCAATCTATTTCTGAAAATGCTCTAGCTACTTGATAACTGTCACCATGTATTAGCTGAAAACGTTTCCAATCACCGTCTACCTTAAAGTCTAGAATTACAAGAAAACATATTGTAGAGGTTGGAAAATCAATCCCATTTATCTAACTCCCATCTTCATAAGTTCGATCCATTACTGAAATATAAAACGTTGTAAGATATGTACTCAATTTCAGATTACTCAAGAATATGTGATGGCCTTTTTATACAACTTACATTACCTGATTTTGTTTTCTTTTGAAATTAAAATGATAATATAACCTTGAAAAGTTTTCTGATTTCTGGCAGCGCGTGTTGCATGAAAATGGCCGGTATAGTCAGATCACCCCATAGCATTAGGACGGAAGTGATCACGTTTTGTGACAAGGTGCAATCGTTATGTGGAAAAACAAAGAAATTAATTTGCATATCCCAAGAAAGACATCACAAATTATTGTCCAATCTACCTATTGGAATCAAGTGAATAGACATCAAAGCTCAGGAATGTCCTGTGAAGATGTATGTTAGCCCATTTGAATTCATTTTTTTTTAAGCTTTATGGCAGGAATCTCTGACCTTTTTGGTACACTTAAGTACGCTTAAGGTACACTTTAAGGAACCTATTAGAACAAACTGAAACCCTTTTCGTCCCCTCCTCCCTCTCTCTTCCTGAAAACTATTAATTAGCGGTACGGAAAATCTGTACTTGGTTTGCGATGTGAAAACATTCCAATTATAGTATGATTTGGTTGTACGTTAGCGTTATTTGAGCATGCTAGTCTAGTTCTTTGTGCATTTCTACTCATAATCTGCTTTATTCCCGGATGGTATTCTATGTACACCAGCACCAGTCGAGCAGTACGTTATTTCCTTTTTTTTATTTCACCCAACGGTTATTCACCTTTGACGTCATTTGACAGTATCTGTGTGACGTCACTGGGGCTCATGAGCCCTTTGGACAAAAACGCAGTCAAACTTACCAAGTTATTAGTACAGTTCTTCCTTATTCTCCAGGGTTCTTCTAACCTAAAGCATTTTCTTTCTGAAGAAATTTGACAGACGAAAATAATTAGTCGTCGAATAAGATCTAGGGTTTACCTTTCGTTTTTCAAACGATGATCTTAACTTAACGACCCCCCAACCACCACCCCTCCCCGAACAAAAATAAGTAAATAAACAGAAAAAAATAATGGCCCTTAACTTGATATTGAACTTTGATATATAATGTAAGTGACGTGATTTTTGCTTTGATTACAAAATTAAGTCGTGAAAATGATGCTGTGTATATATAGTGCACAGTATCACACTATACCAAAACTCAAGAAACCACGTTGTTGTGTGCAAGAGATATACGCGGGGAATGAAGTCACCATCTCCAATGTAATAAAATGAAAATGTGCCCCTCCAAACAGTGGCGTTCATCCTCCTGGAAACAGTATATAGCACGCAATGATTGTGAAAGTGTGTTGTGTTAATATTTCCTGGTAGCCTACTGGAAGAAAAAAATAGGTTTGCGCTGCAAAAATAAACACAAAGATTGTTCGCTAGGAGGACTTTGTAATAAAACAGTACAGGTAGAAGTAAAAGCAACTTTCGTCTAGATCCAAACATAAAAGTACCTGAAAAGAAACTTTGTGATGTATTTCATTCGAGAACTTAGAATGTTGTTGTTCGTAAATAACCTTTTATCATATTCAAACGTCTCCCTAAATTATTCATGGAAGAGTGCTTCTGTTTTAATGATTGGTGATTAAGAACAACAAACCTCGTGGTATGTTTTGTAATTGAATCCTTCCCTAGCCTTGCTAACGGTAGACTATTTTTTCCGTGTAAATTTTGCCTGTAGATATCATACCTGGTTTTACTCCCAAATTACCATCCCTAATTTGGAATACATATTTATTCCGAGTTTGTCTCGATTTTCCAACCCTAAAGCTTGAGCAACCAGCTTATGAAGTTACCATAGCAACATTAGTTCTGTCATTCCGACGAACCGAAACTTGAACCTCTGCCATTCGTTTTCATTTGTACCTCGGTAACTTTTCCCCTTACATGCATGCGAAAGAACTTTCCTTACTTCTGTACACCCTTTTTCTTACCCTTTGGCAGTTCTGCGAAGGCACGTTGAGAATCTTCGTTTGCCCCGGGTACAGAGCGGACTCTATCCGGGCAGGCTTTACCTGTTTATCTCAACGAATTAAGCAGGATAAAAACATGCTCTTTTACCCAAACTTGCTGTTGGGCTGTTTGTCAATAGATGCTATTAAGGCTTCGTTAGTTGGAATAAAGTCTGCCCCGCAGATAACGTCTTAGTAATGCAACTCTGCTTCACCCACTTACCACTGCGTTCAAAATACTCGAGGTTGCGACCGCGGGTAGTCTTACCTACTCAGTCGTTTTTCCTTGAAGCAAGAACATTAGGACTCGCATAGACATTACATAAAACTTCAACATTCTGCCAGTTTTTTTTTTCTTTCGAAACCAAGGACTGCGGCAATTGTGAAAACAGAATGCCAAGGTCAAGTTTCTGTTAGCTGGGCATGGACTTAGATTAGTTCCGAGCTTACGGCTGGAATCAAAGATGAGCAGTGGGTATATTATGGACGCTAAGCCCCATAGGCTTACTGACACTCTCAGTTTACACATCTTCACACTGGTAATTGTTTGGAGTGGTTTCTCTTGTTAGTAGTACGCCCTCTTCTCAACTTTCCAGTCAGCGGACAAAATCCCAGTAATAACTTCTGCTACTGCGGAACTTGACATGGACAGAAAATCCATGCAATGAAAAGAAAAAAACTTTTTAAATTATTAGCATAAAAGTAGTGTAACAATCCAATATGACGTTATTAACTTTTAAGAAGAATATGAGACTTACGTTAAAAATGTTTGTTTTTTTACACTATTTTACTTCATTTTCAGTAATCACTGCACAAATTTACGTGTCTTGTCACCAATGTTTGGTTTCTATTTGTAATCACTTGGTTTTCGCTGAACTATTTTGAGAGTATTTTTGTCGTCAGGTCTGCAATTAAACGTAGAGTCTGCATTGGCATACCACCTCTACAAATTAACCAGAATGAAGTGACGTAATACCTCTGATGATGGTCTCTTCAAGTTGGTATCTTGATAATTAAGCAACTAATCTTGTCAACTCCCTAGTCTACCAGTGACGTATGAAGGGATTCCCAGGTCACACAGAGCTAGCGGGTCATCCGCTATTAGACATTTTATTTATGTGCGCTAAACGTGCATAAAGTCCCCCGTAGAGTCTATGTGTACAGAACCACATACGAAGGAGAACCGCGAAGTAACAAGGACACCTCCAAACGGGGTTACTAGAATCCAGTCATTAAGATTTCAATAACATATTCATAAGGCCTGTTCTCGCCCATAAATTTTTCGATTTTAAGTTACACTGAGTTTTTATCCTTTACAAATGATGTAACTAAATTATTTTTATTATGTAACCTAGCGTTATACGTTTATCAATTGCAAGTACAATTGTAGGTCATATCACGTGTGATGCCAAGAATTGCGGACAAGTGTATCAACTGACAAAAATCAATGGATTAATGTATCGCAGGTTTCAAATCAATTATTTTTAAATTGTAAATATGAAAACCTAAGATAGGATGCAGGTGATAGAAGGGTTTTAATATGCCTGCCAGTGCGGTACAAGTATAAATACACAACACTGTAGTTGTCTGTAGTTTGAAAATCCCTGCGTTAATCCCAATGCCTTGTCAGAAGAATATACTGTCCATTTCACCTCCATCCAAGGTTACCGCATCAAATCGCTACCCTCTGTATGTCTTTTGTATCACGTGACTATTTTCAGAACTATCTCAACCCAAATGTTTTTAACAATGTTTAGTATATGCTCGTTTTATCTGCTATTGATGTTTATCGAGGTAAATGCTTTATCCATGTTGGAAATTGTTTGTGATTTTACGCCTTTTCGTCCAGACGACTCACATATCTGAATGAACGCATCACAGAAACTTTAGTGTCACGTAAATGGGGAGTCACTGACAAGTCTTTGTATAAAGGTGGACGTTTAAGAAAAAGACAATCTCTATCAGGGCTTAAGAACATGCACGCCGCATGCAGTCAAGAATACCTATCTTTGCACCCCCCTCCATTTAAGGGGAATTTAATGTTGAGAACCCCCCCCAAAAAAAAAAGAAACTGTGAGACTGTTTTGAATTTTGTTTCCAGTTTCTTTCGTTTAACTCCCAAATTGCTCATTTTCCACCCAAATCTTCAAAATATGGTCAACATTCTTATAATTGAATGAATTAAAGCATTTTCTGCCTGCCTTTTTTTTTTACTCATCGAATGATTTTACTGGCGACTAATTAACATACGAATTATACTTTAATACATTTTGTTCGCATTATTTGCAGGATTCTGAAACACAACGTTACAAACTAGATTTGGAGATGAAGTTGGAGTAGCTTTGTTATTTAAAGGAATTGCGGTTGAGCAATGTATAATGTTGAACTTTAAAAAAAATTAGAACTTAAATTTAAATAAATAGAAAGAAAATATTTTTTTTCTAAACTTGAATGATTTGATATACCCTTGGCACCAGCTTGATTCTTACCAGTTGTGAATTTTGGTTTTAAGTGGATCATCGTATCCAGATGAAAAGTGGCCAACATAAAAGACTAATGAGATTTAAATTATCTATAATTTTATTAACTTGATCCCACCCTCTGTTTTGGTCTTACTCAAATCGGTTGTTTTATTAAATTCTATGTTAATTTTCTTGATATCATACCATAATTTACATTATTCCGCCTTTTCAAAGCTAGAGTAACTCCCCCGTGGAGACTGCCGCCCACATCTTGTTCATCTTCTCTCTCTTTTTTTGTGATTTATTTATTTCTTGTAAAACAAAAGAAAAAAGGAAAATCAACGATTGACATATTTGTCTATTTTCTCGCCTTCTTTAACCTGACCCAACTTCAACGAAGTCGTGCTGTGGCGTTCATCCCATTACATTCACTTTAAACGCTTTTGTTTAATCAAGAAACCAGTTGAAAAAAAAAAAAAAAAAAATTGTGATTGCAATAAGGAGCGCCGTATATATTTACGGTTGCCTTAACTTAGACGCCTTTTCGTGCATATTAGCCAGAGCCTCATCTTTCCTCTCTTGGTAGAAATGTTCATGCACAGATTTTTTTTTTTTTTCTTTTTTTTTACACATTCAGTTAAGCAATCTTTAAAAAAAAAAGGAAAAAAAAAGAAACGTCCGTTACATTGGGGGCTAGGATACTACTTAATTCGAGAAACAAGCTAACTATACCACGGTAGTTAGCTGGTAAAATCGAATCTTGGTAATCCCTGGCTTGCCGTCAGGCCGAGCGCACTACCCGTCGGCTGTTGACTGCAAGCCTTCCAAGGCCTTAGGCTACCGGCTCGTTGCTTCACAGTATGAAGTCAAATTCAAACACAGTGACTTAATAGAATCCCGAGAAATCATGGGTAAATTTTCTTTTAATATTTTTACTCAACGGTGATGCAGATGTGGTAGCTGGCTAAATAATGTATATAAATATAGCTATTACGTTATATCAGATACGAAAATGAATTGCAACAATGGCTTTGCCTCCTTGAGCTTATTGTAAATATATGCCAAGGAATTATATTTGAAATCAGTCTAGTTTAAATAATTTATAAGTGGTATGGAGTCTTGTTGGGCTCTAAGTTTACATCATTGCCACAGCCATGCCACCTGTTTCTGAAACAAGCGTTAAGCGGCCTTTTGAATTTTCTTTGATTCTATTTTTTTTCTTTTGTTTTTTCTTTTCGCTCAACTTACACAAACCTTTTTCATTCGCGTAAATTGTTCTATGGTTCCACATAAGATACCGTTTAGTCCTTCATTGATTTTTAATTGGCGAGTAGAAATCATGGCGTTAATTAAATCCTTAACACATTTTTTTTTTTTTTTGGTTGCTTTCTGATAAATTCACTGATGACGTATTAATCACACTGGCAAATCCACTGTATGCGTGACAGCGAGACATAGTGCGTTCACTTGGCGGCTTTCATTGAAGTAGACAAAAATACTGTTGAACGAAATATGTAAATATCTGGTAAATCATTATCATTTTCAAATGTTAATCGTGACAGTCTTAATTAAACACGTAAAATTTCTTTTGTTTCCTTCTTTTGTCGCTGGTATGGGACCAAAGATTGCATTTCTTAAAATTGCGTAAGTACTTCCAAAAATGGCCGTCATGTCTATTCGGTCGAACAGGGAAGCAGACGTCTTTTCACTCCCCCCTCCCCCCCCCCTCTCGCCCTTCCCTCCTCTCTCTGAGTCATGGTGATGTAATTCGAGGGAACCAGACTGATAACTAGAGGACATACGTATATCTAAAATTCGGTAGCGAATTTCTTTAGTGAGAGAAATAACGGAGGAAAAATGGAGAAATCTGGGGAAATTATCGATATTGTCGATTTTCAGATAGTATCGATCAACGGTTTATTAATAAAGAATCGCTGAAGACCCACAGTTTCCAGTATCATAATTCATTGGGCTTGAAGTTTAAACTTTATGTCAATCCCTTTGAATATGATGGTATAACTAAATAAATAGAAATGTTAAACAGATATGAGAAACCGAGGGGTGACAAAAACAAGCTCAGTGGAATTTGTATACGTTTTATTGCCACCCTTACAAATACACAATGATAAGAATAACAATTAAATAACAACCAAACAATCAAAAACAATTTAAACAGATTGAAGAGTATAAACAAAAAATAAACAAACAAGTCAATTATAATTTAAAACAACCTGGAGTTTCAGGAATTTTCTTTTAAGTGTTTGAAGTTCTGCAAACCAAGTGTGGAAGATCGTTCAATAGTTTAAAGGGAAATAGGGTGTTTGTTTCAGAGAAAACATCCATATTTTTGAAACCAATTTTTGTGGATGTAGAATGATAGATTATTCAAAATAAGGAAGGACAGAAGCCTCCTTTTCACTAAATAAGCTCCTCACAGATAGAAATTCAGTTATTTGTTGTTCAACACTAATTTGTTCACCCAAACTTTTCAAAATTCAAATGATGCATCTTCTATTCCTCACCACATGCATAATGTTTTGAAGAGATAAAGCTTTGGTAGATGTTTATTGATGAGACGGAATGGTTTAATAATGATTAGTGCTACTTTCTTTTGTATGTCTTGTTGGGGTATTCTAAACGCCCTATTTCCCTTTAATGCCAACCAAACTGACTTTTAGTCGAGAACATTTGAGTTACGACTATTAAAATTGAAAATGGAATCGATAATCGATAATTTGTACGCTAAGGATGAGTATTGTTATGTAGTTTATAGAGTGACGGTACTGATGTTCAATAACGTTGAATCGTTTTAATCAATTCGTTAGTCTAACTTATGCACTGGCACATATGAACGACATTAAGCACACTAAAACTTTTATTTATTTTCTTTCTTTAATCTTGCATATGTCCTTTTTTGGGGAAATCTTGGCAAGTTATTGGGAAATAAATGAAACGTAAGGACATTTACCAAAAAAGATATGTATATAAATAACAAAACCCTTTTACTTTACAGGGTTTTTTTTGTCTTAATGACTGGTATTACACAAGAGAAAATCCCGATAGTTTTTACCGGATATCGTAAATTTGGTATACTGGCATAAAGCAGGTAAAGATTACAACAAAAGACTGATTGCGTTACTATTAATCACGTGATCGTTTGTCCCACCAGTGATAGCAGGACATTGTTGCAAACCCAAAGCATATCAGTTACAATATAGAAGGCATTTCATGTTTACGTAATAGCAGGAATATACCATCAAATTCAGTCATATTGAAGGGATCAACATTCCCTATTTTTTTTTTTTTTTTTTGTAGCTTTCTTCGTTTTCCTTTACAATATTTTCTTTTGCTGATAGGAGGCAAATATTCTAGTTTCTTCTTCAATGCCTCGCATGAAATATAAGATTCTTCTGGTCTTTTTTTTTTTCTCTCTCTCTCTCCCTTTTCTCTCTCTTCTCTTGTTTTTTGTTCTTATATTATTCGACGGGCCTTTATTTTTTACCTATTTTTGAAGATGGATCAATGTTCTTTTTTACCTTTTTTCTTCTCGGTGATTGAGAACCCATACTGATTAAGAGTTCTCGTAATATACTGAGGATCTGTCACAGCATTTTGCTTGACTGTATTCTTGGTCCCCTCGACCTTTTCTTTTTTTAAGTACCTTTCCCCGGCAGTGCGGGAATGGTGTGTGCCCCGGAGGCATTCTCAGATACAGAATTGAATAAAACATGCCCAAGAAGAATGAGATAACAAATTTCGATCTTCTAGAAACGCCTTTGCCAAAAAGGAAAACATCTTTTCTTACTTACGACTGACCAGTTACAATTGAATTACCTGGATAATTTAGAAGGTACGGAGAGTCACAATTAGCCATTTGACGGCAAGGGTTTGAGAGGTTTGCGCTCCCGTTGATGCGTGTATACACTGTGCAGACGAGATAGTAAGGACATCGCCTTTTCTGAGATTTTTTCGAATGCCGGAGGGCCCCATTTCCCTGGTTCAACAACCATCGATTTTGTGGCCCCTGTGTTTGGGCCGCCCGGAGCAAAACAAGTGACAAGAGCAAAATGGGACAATGCTGCAGCATCATCATAATCATCATCAATGCGACAGGCAATAGCACCAGCCTGGGGGAATCCATAGGATTGCCTCTCCACTGCATCTATGAGGTAGCTAGCTTCAACTTGTTCTTCTCGCTTTATCATTTGATACCAGATCCGCGAGTCCTTACTGCGATGACTTTTTACTTATAAACGTTCCTTCAACGCTGCGTACTTGAAATCTGGTGGGCTCTCCCTATTAAACCTACACTAGCAACACTTCACCGGTATCAGATCACAACTGAGGAGAATCCCAACCCCCAAAAAAAGAAAATAAAAAAGATAAAAACAAAAAGATTTCTCATAAAATCAGTAGCCCGAATTTTTGAAGAGCTGCGAGAAACGACGGACACCCTGTTGGCAACTGCTCCTTGAACAGGACGTAATGATAGCATTGTATCGGAAGTACGCCTTGACAATTAGGCGTATACTTACCGTGTTTTGACCGCCACGCATTTTGAAAACTCAAGAGTTTATCCCGACACTAGATCGTCTGCTCGAGTGATTAGCAACGAATATTTTTGGCGCGAGCAGAGTAAGACAAAACATGTGAAGCCAAGTTGTTCTCAAGTTGCTGTGAAGAGGATTTTCCTTACAAGGGTTTCGTGGTTGATTTGTGAGAGCACTTTGGATAGTTGATATTAAAAGTGAAGAACAATTAGGAATGAACAAAAGATCATATATAGGAGACTAAGCTATTTAATTCACCTTGAAAAATTACCCTTGACTTTTTGAGGGATATTATGGTGTGTTTCGCGTAACTAATCCTTTGTACGGTATTATCAAATATCAGCGTTAGATATAAGGAAAGGTCAAGGTGGCGACGAATGAAATAAGAACGTCGATCTCGAACAAGGGGAAGTTTTAAATGTAGGATGCTGTTTTGTACCATCTCCTTCATCTCCTTCATCCCCGTCCGTCCTCTTTCTCTCCTGAATAAGCCATAGAAATCGTCTTAAAGGACTTCACTGAGTTGATATTGTTCATTTTATGATGAGTTTAAATTAAACGATTGCATGCCAATAGTTCTATTTAGCTCTCACCATAAACAGCCTGCACATATTGCTAAACGAAACACACGTCACAGCAGAATGCAACACTGGACTTAAAGGGAAATAGGGCATTTAGAATATACCAACATGGCATACAAAGAAAATGGTTTTAATCATTGTTAAACCATTCAGCGTCATCAATGAACATCTGCAAAAGGGTCATATCTTCAAAACATGATGCATGTGATGAGTAATGGAAAATGCATCATTTGAATTTTGAAAAGTTTGGGTGAACAAATTATTGTTGGGCAACAAATAACTGAATTTCTATCTGAGAGAAACTTACCTTTTGAAAAGAAGGCTACTGTCCATCCTTATTTTAAAAAATCTATCCTTGTCCACAAACATTGGTTTTAAAAATATGATTGCTTCCTGTGAAACAAACGCCTTATTTCCCTTTAAATCTTACTGTAAGCCTGTCATCTGCACTGTACTAAAACTCCTTTGGTAACGTCCCAACAAGCGACTATTGGCTTCCACTTTTGCGCTTTTGAAAGTAACTGATTACAATTCACTTGCACAAGCTAAGACTCAACAAAAACAAAGGAGGCTATATTATTTCATTTAGTAATCATTCAGTAATCCCCTACTATTCATTAATTATTGTAATTTTTGTTTAAATCTCACAAAGTGTGCGACTATTTTTTTTTTGTTTATAGGGTGTGCTCAACTAAACTGTTATTAACAAGTTACAGACAAAAATATTCAGTTTTCTGTGTATTTTGTGCAAGTAATGTACTTAATGTGAAATTACACGTTGAGTATAATCGTAAAATTCTGTATGCGAAGGTGTAAAAGATTTCTACGTCGCACACATGATGTTTCACACTCATGTTAACAAAACTTTCAATGCTGGCATCAGTTCCTGGTAAAGATTAATATTTGTTAAATGTTTATCACTTTGAATGCAGGTTTTATTCCCTCTGGAGACTGACTAGTTTTTTTTTTTTTTTTGTCCTTTTGAAACAAAAAATAGAGCGTTGGTTTATTTGAATTCTCAGAAGTGAAATCATTGGTTGAAAATATCATTAAAAAGAAACGGGAGATTTGCAAAAAATACAAAATGCTTCACCAAAGTCTCAAAAGTAGAAGAAACTAGTGTAAGTATTCATAAGGTTGCGTGTTGCTTTGTAGTCACACACTTTAAAATATGAGAAAAAATCGGCCAAAGAGAACAATTCTAAGGTTTTTTGAATAATTTTCCCCTTTCTCTTCAATATTTTTGCGAGACAACGAATCTTTAATCTTGTTCTTAACAGTCGAATACAGATGTTTAATTATTTTTCTTCCTTACTTTTATAACTTTTGTAGTTCCTTGAATTCGTCTGACAATGGAATAGGCCTGAACAAAATCATGAAAAAAGCTGAGCTCTTACGAAATAATTGAAGCAAGACAATGAGAACTTAACCGTGCTTTATTTAATCTCAATTTTTCTCTTAATATTTATTTTACCGCTGACTTATGCTCCCTGAACTTCGTCGATATAAGTCACTAGCGAAAGACAAATGTACTTTTCAATTTGATATTAATATTATGCAAAAGCCTAAGGCAAAGTGACTTTATTTTGCGCATTTTTTCTTTTTTTCCCCTCTATTTTATGAGTTTAAATGGAGCAGTAATACGTCAAACAGGGCCTTGTGGGGAACCCAACCAAATCAAACTTATAAATTTTAATTTTTTTCTGTCGTTTTTGCTTTTTCATTTAACAAGGGGCGACGCAGTGAAGCTATGTTAACGGATATAAGTTAACATATGTATGAAGCAAAATGGCACAACTTACAACAATATAAAGGAAAGAAATAAAATAAAACGAGAGCTAATTTTGTGTACTGTGAGGGTTACCATCATTAATATTTGTCTTTTGTGGTATAGCTTGTTTGTTTCTCCTTTTGGACAATATTGGTAACATTATGTGTGTGTGTGTTTTTTTTTATTATATATAGATGTAAGAAAGGTAGCATGTGTATCGGGATATTGTGTGTAGTACAGGTGCATTGAGCGTCAGTGTACATGCAGCTGTATCGAGTTGGGGACCTGATGTTTATCGTTAGCAGGTGGAGAGGCAGTTGTGAGGAATATTAACTCTCTTTCTCTGTGGTCTTTCTCGAGATGTGTCAGAACTATTTCTCTTGTAAATATTAAGAGTACAGTTACTAACTAACCATGAATATATCATGTAAGACCATAGAAATGAGAAATCAAATGTAGAAGGAAAATTTCTCAAAATTCTCATTTTCTCGTTTAAGACACGTTTACTCATGTAACGTCTCAACCATGGAGGTTTTAATTTATTTTTACCTAATATTATTCGTCAATTGTTACATGAGCAAGCCCCCATGTAGTTCCATTATCTCATGGCGTTGTTTCTTAGTGTATACCTATGATATGTTGTATAATGCGAACGTGTAACCAACGCTTCCGATAGGAAAATATGTACGTACTAATAAAATTGATAACTCGCTCAATTTCTAAATCAGTTAGACTTTTTAGTAGCTGTATGGAGTGCGGAACAAAGCAATTTAGTAGCTCGCTATTAACATTACAGTTTTATGGCTTTTTCTATGCTTTTAATATTGTTTTAATATAACCCAAGTAAAACTTAGTCTCTATAGAGGAACCACTGTTTTGTTCTTCTCTATGCCATCTCGTTAGTCTATTTAACTAACCATTTTGTATCCGAGGCTCCTGACACAATAAATCCACTCTGCTTTAGAGGCTTCTTTTCATATACGATCTGCCCGACGGCGTCCGCATGGAAAGACAAACAAAGTGCCGAGCCAATTTCGCGAGACTTTCTCAAAAGTCCTGTTGTCCAAACAGGGCGCAGATCTAGTATTTAATGATTTTCATTGTTTCAACCGATTTTGTGATATTTATATTTTTTCGATACGACTTTAGTTTTAGCCGGCGGGGTTCTGAATGAAAAAGGGGGAAGAAAGTGTTAATATTCGGTAGGGACTATTAATTGCCTCTCACGAAACCTTTCGATAAATCTGTACAAACGATACCGTTTGCAATGTGTCTCTGTTGGGAGTATGACGAATGAAAATTAAATTAGTAGCGACTCCTGATCACTTCATTAGTTTTGTTTTTATTCTAAAATCAACGAAAGTATTTCTGGTTTGATGGCTCCTGATTGACACGTATGCTCAACTCCCAACTGAGATCAGGGATTTCACACATGATTTGCCGTTTACTTCTGATGACAACGTACAGGAATCTTCAGAACCAAGTGTGCTATTCCCTCTCGGGTATTGCTTTTGATCTGAGGGTTTTGATTTCGAATACAGAGTGATTTTCCACTCATCATAACCCCATGGTGATGTTGTTTTATTCATTCAACTGAATAATGGTATGAGTCTGAGTCGTATCTCATCCAGTTTCTTCCACCTCATGTATCCGTGGACACAATGTTCTTTGTCGCTGTTAAATATACCCTTATATTCCCCCTTCCCTTGTAAGTTTTATTATGTTTATCAGTACATTCGAGATGTGTCTTTTCAGAATGTTCACAAACGTTAGAGGCAAAGGAAAGAGTTTATCCGTCTGCTATAATTAGAAATTATTTATCACCATGGCAACGGTGAATTTTCAACAAGTAACATGCATGTATGTATGTATGTCGTGGTGTACTTGGTTTTTGTCGGGCTATGCTACAATCACAGTAAAACAAGAAAATGACAATTATTTGCTCGAAACCAGCGACGTCAAAATCTTGACACTGTTCAAATCAATACAAACCTCAATGTGAATTAAAAGTACGTTTATTATCAATTTAGGCAATAATTCCATGTTTTGGAAAGCTCTTACATTTTTAAAAATCAACTTTATTGTAATTGTAAATTACTACAAGAATGAGCTTAATTCTGAGAGTACAGAAATAAACATGATTGCATTAACGAGTGCTCATTGTTTGGCTTAAAGTAATGTGAAGCTAATATCGAGTTTGAGCAGATATTTTTAAATATACCCTTATTATGATTGCAATATAAATAAACTGTACAACTGTTTGTAATTGCATTCTAAATTATTCATGTTTACTTTGAAACGTTCTTACAGTATGAAGCACATAGTATGTAGTATTACATCAGTGCTATTAAATGGAAGTAAATAAGGACCTCAATAAATGTTGCATTACTCTGAATGAGCAAGCCAATGACCTTTGTGGACCTGCCGGTCAATCGAACTGGAAATGCATTGCAGCACAGATATGCAGTATGCATTGATAATGAAAAACAAACAAGGGAATCAAAATACAATTATCTCCTTCAGATAACTCTTTTTTTTTTATTGTTTGCTGAAATTAAGCTGTGTTTATCTAAAGGTTAATAAGTCATATTTACATCGATTTGATTTAAAATTAAATTGCCAGCAATTTTAAAGTGAATTCTAAAAAGAATAATTTCTATACACTTTTTTTTTTTAATTGGTATGATTCTACTAGAATTAGTTTCACATAAAAATACATTTCACTTACAATTCTTTGGCAGCAACACTTTTAAATGTTTCATGCCAGTTGTCCATGGCTTTAATTGAATCAACTTTCAAAAGTTGTGTATTTAGCTTTAATATTATGTGGAATGTACTCATTTTGATCACGACCTTACTAGCCATCAAGTATGTTCCAAACATATCAGTTGCAGAACGTCAAAACACTTTACAAATAATTTTCACTTGACTCAAAATATAAAAATGTGGTCATATTAGAAAACGATAGTCCAACAAAGGAACTAACTTATAGCTGACACTCATTAGAAAACAAATATAAAAGTGTATTTTCTTCTTTTCATAAAAACATTCCATACGTTTATGAAATTAATAACTATCTCATTCATTTTGAAAAGCGAAATATTCCCCTGTCCTGGTACTTTCTAAGTTTCTGATTTGGTTAAACCAAAAAGGGTCTGTAACAAACGAAAATGTCAAAGTAAAATTGATGAATTGATCACAGGAAACATATTATCCGACTGCCATTTACTCCCCACTAAAAATTCTATATAAAATCTTCACCAGAGAACAAATATAGGACCTGCATGTAGACTCACCGTCAGTTCAATATCTTATTTAATCCTTGTCATAACATTGGGAACTTTTGAAGGTATCGAATATTAAACTTTCATCTCCTTATATATTAGGAAGAGGAGAATTCAAGGCCGTGGAATGATAACATCGCCCCCCAGAAAAGAGATATATACTGAGCTGGTATTAGTTCATCTTCTATAGACGGACACGAAGTCACTTGGCTTTGTTATTTCAAGGAGCCTATAGATTAGATTGAACTGTACTCTCAAGAAGTTGCCTTGGAAATGACGGAAGCTGCTTGATCTCGTTAAATGATAATACTCTCATATCCTTTGTACTTTCCTACTGTTAATAGTTTTATTAATTCATCAAGCATGCCTGACTTGCCAGTGTTTTTCTTGTATAGACGGCGTGACAAGCCATTCAAGATCGCTTGTCACAAAAATACATTTTAATGATTAAATTTGTCCGTATCACATCGAATATTTCAAACATGAAGCCGAAAAGCAAACGAGCGGTAAAAAGAAAAGAGTATGTTGTCGGAGTTTTGTATAAAAAAAAGAAGAAAAGAAAACAAGGATTTAGATGGAATGTAGGGTGAATTCATAAAGAGGTTATACTGGAGTTCAATAAAGTTTAATGATGAACTGAAATGGAAGAATATGGAAATATATGTATATGAACATCGAAATAAGATAAAAAAAAAGTCATATACACTGATACGATCTTATGTCATATTGTACAAGATAACTCGATTTCAACTGAATGTTTCTATGTAACATGAACTATCAATGCGCAATGCATCATCAGAAACATATGGAAATTTCATACTAAATCGTCATATTAATGGGAAATAATATTACAAAATCCTTTCTAAGTTGAGCCACATTTTTATTATTTATTATATCACTTGATTTCATTAAGAAAGTCCTTTCTGGGTGGCGTCATTATTGTTTCATTACTTCCCACGGATTTGTCGGTATGTGAAGCAACTAAATTTTACTTTGTTTGATAAGGAGAACCATACCCGAGCATTGTAGTTAGATTTGTAGCTACGCAAGACATATCAGTGTACTGGCATTGGATGCGATATGTTACATTGTGATTAACTTGGATGTAATCAAGAGAAATGTTAACCCCCGTTAACCCCCCCCCCCTCACCACTTCGTATATACTATTTCGTGATATGTCAGCCACCGGGGAAATACTCACTAAACATACAGACTAATGATATCACACATAATGTTCAACTAGAACACGAAGATAAATACATGTTCACCCATACGGTAGTTAACTAGACGGTCAAGCAGTTACAACCTAATTTGCATGTACCACTCGGGACGGGTTTAGTTTTTCCTCTTGTTTAGGACATTCAAGACACGTGTAAGTATATCAAACCATTGGACTGGGGTGAAGGGACACTTATAAAAGGAAATTCATTGAAGTAATTGGTGATTATGTTGACAAGATAAATTCTACAAAAGTAAGTATATCAGTCAAAAAAAACGGCAATTCTCCTTTTAAAGCAAAGTGTGCTGCTATTCTTGCGTTTTCAAAAGTGGAAGAAAGGAAGAAGCTATACTTCTAACAGTTATGAAAAGTTATGAAGCTCCCGCACAGTAGGTCTATTTGTTCCAAAATCACGTAATTTTCAAATGCAATGCTTGTGAGCAGGAGTTTTGTTGTGGTAGTATTTACACGGCAGTGTCTACCATTTACCATATGGCTCGGTTCCACCGTGTTTTTTTCCACATTGGTATCAAATGAAAGAGAATGATGAAAGATAAATGATTACTGCTCCTTCAAATAGCACAGCCTGCTTTAAGATATGTTAAATATATATAATTGCAAAATCTACTCATTGAATTCCATTTTCATACGTTACCGACCTTTTCAGCAAAAGACTTTTTCTGTGAGCTCAATAACTTTTTAGGATTTAATGATTCTGTACTGGGCACTGTTCTACTATTAGAGAACCGTGGGTGTTTTTTTAAGTTACGTGTGTGTCAGCAGGGGATGTCATCACAATATAATATATGATGTCACATTGTGGGACAAATTCATAATTTGAAACAAAAGTAAGTAATACACTTTTAATGATAAAAAATGACAAAAAAAGTGTCTTTCTGCTAAGAGTGCTTAATACTAACTAGTTCTGCGAAAAATAAAATCGTGCACCCATGTTAAATACAATAGAGTTGTGGTCTGGCGTCCCCTATAATTAGGATAGTTTAAAATGTGAACGACTTTACGGGAGATCTTTTCTTATATCTATAGAAACACATGAGAAGAAGATGTAATTTGGGTGAAAGAAGAAGAGTAAATCATGAGAGGCCTCAAATCATGACAACCGCTTCAAGTACCACGTGGTACACAAGGTTGTTGTCTGATTCCCTCTCCATATCTCCCTTCAACTTATATTTGCAAGATGCTCTCCAAAACCGCGGAGTTTACGTCATGGATTGGGAACTAGCTTATTATGGATTACAAAACTAGAAAAAAGTGTACTTTTAAGATGGTCGCGTGTGCAGGAGGAGCTGCCTCTCTCTCTCTCTTATTTTTCTTTTCTTTTTTTATTTCTCAACCCTAGCAGTACCGGAGTTCATCTGATGCTGTTGTCCAGGCGTTTGGCTGATAGGTTGTCGACCGCCAAATCTAACCTCATTCTCCATCTTCCTTTATTTCATCTGCCTTCTTCTCGACTCATTCATTTCTTTAAGATAAAAAAGTGAGGACCCCAGGGGCTGTTTGTACGCCATTTTCAGACATATCGGCTGATTACCTTCTTTCTGCCGTTTTCATTCTTTCTATTTTATCATACCAATTGCACGTCTGAGATTTTTTCTTCTTCTTTTTCTCTCCACTCTGCGAGGCATGATTTCACAGTTTATTCCAACCGTCCACTTCCCGAGCCTTACGGTGTCTTCCCTCGCCTATTCCCCCGAAGCTAAAGACTTGTTTAGCTAACAACCTTACTTAGGAGTGTCTTGATAAGTCATGCTCAACATGTGTACGACACAACAAAATAGTCATAAACGGTGATGAAGAATATGCGAGTCTCGTATACTAAGGGAACCGATCAGTACAAACCCCTTTTCTTACCCAAATGAATCGAACTGCATGCCCCGTTATTTCCGCATTAAGGCATTCAGGGTTCGCGACGAGGGTGGAACATCTACCCTTAACCGTCGTCGTTCCGTTGGCAATTCTTCATCGACCCTCAGTTTTCCTACTCACTGATTTCTTGCTCCTGGTCTTGCGAAAGTTTTTGAGTGTTTTCATTCACTCAGAACTTAAGAAATGCCAAAGGAATGGACAAATTTTTCCTAGAGAAATTTCGGCGAACTACACACGGAGGTCATGGGTCAATAACCTGCAGGAAAGGGGGCGTGTTTTACATGACGGACAAATGGACTGCAGCTCTACCACTAAATAACTAGGGCATAAAATTGACTTGATTTTAATTTCAGAAAGGAAGAAAAAGCTTAATCCTTGGGCAAACTAGGTTAACAAACGTCACAAAAGTTTAATTTCCTGATATCAGTAATGGATAAAAGCAGGTACTGTCCAGTTATGCGATGTTACAGTATGACAACAGAACTAAGGAACAATGACATTCCCCCGCATGCTACACACATGCATAAGTTTGCTTGTTAAAGGTAATTGTAGCTATTGTGAATTAAAAAAGAAACAAAAGTTGAGTGCAAACGTAGAATTTGAAAAAATAAAGGTAAATATTCAAGGAAAGGTACTCTCCGTCCAATTTTCTACGATTACCATGGAATTTCCGATACAAAGACAAATGTAACTGTATATATATATATATATATATATATATATATATATATATATATATATATATATATAGATGACATATTAAAAACGTTCCATAAAAGTTTACTAAAACATGTTAGAAAACCGAATCATTAAAATATTCCATGCAATAAGATATTACAAGTGGTTAAGAGGTAAAACGGCAAGTGAACATACACATACGACGTATCGAAAAGGTTCACTTTTCTTGTTCACGTATAAAAGCAGACTGACTCTAAGAATACATGCAACCAAACTGAATGATTGATATATATAATTGTATTTTTACCAAAACCTCCTCAAGATTATTATTTTTTAAGTGTTATAATAATATTTTTGATGTTAAACCTTACATAGTGATGTAGGTATAGATAGGACAGTTGTTCAGGTTTGTCTGCATCCAAATCAGCTATAAACTAGTGTCTTACAAAAGAGAATGAATAGAAACTATTTAACATAAGAAATGTTTGGTAAAATGTTCTCTCAATATCCCGACATTGTCCCATGACTTTCAACGAAAATGAATTAAAATTAGAGCTATTTTTCGTTTGTTGATCGTTGGTCTTTGTGATCAAAATTTCTGGGCAATTACTGTTGTTTAAGTGAGCCATGCTGCTCTTAAAAACTAAAAAAAACAATTTGCAAAGTTTCTATCAGTCCTTTGCATTTTTAGCATTTTTAAGTTTTATTTTCTCAAGGTAAAAAAAAATGATTTTAATGGTAAAATTCCCGCATTAGTAATTGCAGTAAAATTCGTTAGTAATTGCAGTAAAATTCGTTAGCTGACCATCTAGTATCACTACCGTATTTTCCCTGACTGATTACACAATCGTGACAAGAAAAATATGAAAAGCTTGTATTGTCTACTTCTGTTCAAACTAACGAGCGTATAATTCGTGAAAATCACTTGATTGATTAGAAATTTTTATTCAGTCTGCTTAAAGTTTCACCTGGAACTCGTTGTCTCTCTTCCTTCTGAAATCTCAGGGAGACGTTTCCATTTAATACCTGTCATCGAGAGACTTGTCATTTTTCGGTTTGTAATAAACGCCCTCACCCTTTGAATGTGTTCCGTACAAACACGTCTTGCTTGATCCAACAACTGTGGGGATTGTTTGACCATGCACAATGTAACATATCGCCCGCCTTCCACAGGCAGGAGGAGTGTTGGCGACGATATATAGTCCAAATTAAAATACTGTATTATGGTGAAAATGGGACACTCCTATTAATAATAAGCTAAACACTGGACGTACCAGATAAGGAAAAAAAAATAAGGGTTTGGTACCATTCAATGATCAGAAGGCCTCACCTAACGCTGTTGCTTAGTCCTAACTTAAGCAGCATGGTATTTCGAAACCATCGTAGTCTATGGCTGTATTTGTTTAAATCTCGGAGGCTTCCTCGAATGCAATACTGTCGGCATATTACAAAGAGCCCTGGTTTGACTATTACGTTCCACGACAAGAATAGGGCTGACCTAATGTAACCTTCTGTGCCTTTCACACTTGGTAGTGACATTTACCAAGTTCACCAACCTGCGTCTATTTTTTTCTGGACCCTGTTATTATTTTTTCACTCCTGAATTGAGAGACTGTTTGTTAAACTTTAATCCATTCAAAAGGGAGATAAAATACTTGGATATTGTGTTTATTAATGCCAAGATTTCAACAGCATTAACATAGCTATCCAAATATGGTCCTGTATATTTTACACATTGCTTTTTCCTGTCCTCCCCCCCCCCCCTACTTTCTGTCTCTTTTACTGGAAAAGCTAAAGGATACACTAGACATGAACAGGTAGGTACAAAATACACTCGCTGATGTATAAAAATCAAAAACGCTTAGCAGTGTCAGGTACAACTTACCGCGAGGTGAACTTTTTTGTGATAAGCTGGGAGATTTTGACTGCACCATAGGTTGTATAATAAGTTATTGCAGTGGGTAGGACGGGGTCGTTTTGAAAGCAACCGCCATGCTAGTCTCATAGAACCAGCCATTGTTTGCAGATCAATGCACCACAACTTGGATCAAACTTAGTTAATAGCAAACCTATAATCGGTCGTCATGACAACAAAGAGTGTGTAATAATATTTTTCTTTGGGTTTGAGATTCGTGAGAACTCGTTTGTGTTAATAATCAAGGCCTTCTTTTTTCCGTTACCTTACTGCGATGTACAGATGATATTTTGGCAGTCACAGATTTCAAAAAAAAAAAAAAAAGGACAGAAAAAAATCTTTTCATACGCAATGTTTACGTTGAATTATAAGAAAATATGTGTTACTTTAAAGAGGATGTTATGAAGAAATATGAATCACTTTGAGGGTAGGATAGGTATAGTTGAAGAGAAACACCGCTTAAATACTGTCGTCCTTTAATCTTCCTCTTAAGGAAAGAAATCGACTTCCATTATCCACTAGATAGCCTGTACAAACGGACTAAGCGATAATCATATATCTGACGTCGAAACATTCTCCAAATTGACAGAAAACACAGTTTAATCATAAAATGTTGCTGAAATTATGGATGCCACTATCAGTAAGGAACACTTCCAAGTGAAAACAACTTTTTATTTTAAGAAAGGACCTGTTTTGGTCGAACTGTAGGGACTAGTCAAATTAATTGTTATTTATGCAGATGAAATGGTCATAATGGCGTACATGGTGGCATGGTTTAGGGTAAAGTGTATATAATGGAAATATATAGCTGTTCTCCTTTAAAGAGTGTATTTGACGGTTATACGATATATCACGTACTCGATTATTAACTTGACTATATTAGGTGTGTTTTCAGTGGCTGGCTTTTTTTTTCAACTTTACTTTTTACGTCGCAATTGACGTTCAATGTGAATTTACAACGAGAGTTGTCCATGCATAGAAGCCCCAGGTTGAAGGTACATACACCCTTACCGACGTTGACCTAAGATACATCTGTGTGTCGTGGCTAATACTTTCAACACCAAATCCAGGACTTTTGTAAAATAGAGGGCGCAACTCAATGATAGAAGGAAAGTTAACGAACTGAGATGAAACAAAATTGATAAAAGCAAATCTTACGGATTGAGACTGGATTAAAGTCCAACCTCCCCAGCTCCACCAATCAGATTCCAAACCAGATGTAGCTGTTTCTATATTCACCCCTGATCTGAATAGAAAGGAATACCAATTTCTGGTCGTTTCAAAATCAATTCATTTTTTGTTATTCCAGCATACTTATATTTGTTGAAAAAATATTAGTACAATAAAAAAGTGTTACGGTAACCTATACCAACTTAAGGCGTTGGGGGGGGGGGGGGGGGAGTGATTCATGGATGGGTCTTCTACCACGTGTGTATCCCGTTTACCCGAATAGGCCTGTAGTTGATTTAGTTTGTTAATAAACAAATATTAAGGAAGTGATTGTTGGCCATTATTTGCACAGTGTTTTTTTTTTAATTTATTTACTTTTTTGGTGGAATTGTCAAAAGGATGAGCACATTTGCCACCCCTCCTTAATTTAATCCATCACTATATTTCTAATAGCTTTATAAACGTGTATCATTATTTTCATCTGCATTCTCTTGGTGAGGTGATCGTCAACACACGTTCATTTGAAACTGATGTAACACCTTTAATGTTAGTTGTTGACATGACAAGATATCGGGGTAATAATTACGTCATCCGTCCACCTTGCAGATTCCTTTTAACTTATAGAAAAAATCTTCAAATGCAAAGTAAATTGGTGTTGTCTTCCGCAAACTTACCAACAAACATGTCGCCCTCTTTCTGCGTTGTACTATGTTAGATGATCACAATTATTGTCAGAAGACCTTCATTGGGAGGCACATAATTCGTCACAGTTTCGTAGATTGTTAGTGTTTCTGTATCACGTGCTACATACGATGTCAAGTGGGAACAGACAAGTGGTTTACGTAAAGTCTTTATCTATGTGATTTAACCTTCTCCCTCAATGTGCGCTCTGATTGGTACTAAGGCTCGATACCACCGTGATGGGTCGAGGAAACAAGTGTAGTTTCTGTTATATATATATATATATATATATATATATATATATATATATATATATATATATATATATATATATATATACATATACACATATACACATATACACATATACACATATACACATATATATATATGGTATATATAAGCTATATATAAGCTATATATTTATATATATATTTATATTTATATATATCCATGTGTGTGTGCGTGCACCGCAGTAACGGCACCAGTAGAAGGCATGTGACTGTCGACCCGTCTGGCGCCCTCGTTAGGTTACATATCCCAAATACACAAGTACGGTTTGTGAAATAATAGCCACTCGTAATACAGTCCGTACCTTCGCAAGGACGGCGCCAAAGCTTGTAACATCTTCTGAGTCGACTTGTCAATAGTTTTCCCACCTGAGTGCGTACCCCCTAAATCTCATCTCATCATTTTCCTTTATTTTCGCCCTTTATTTTTCAGTCTTCTGTCTTTTTTTTTTTTTTTTGCCCCATCTCAAGTCTCCAATCTCGATTTGTACGTTCTAATCAAATAACCGAATTAAGCTAACGTCAACGACCATACGAGGGTGACTTTTCGTTGTCAATTAAGAAAACTCAATACTTTTTGGATTAATTTTCGAAGCCGTAACCCGCGGCAGACAGGTGTGTGGAGACAGGTTAGACCTACCGGCTACGGACCAAACTTTGCCGATTTATTCCAAATGATCAATAACTATATACGACCGAAAAGATAGAGAGATAGAGAGTCTAAAACCGAAAAAAAGAAGAAGGGTGCATTAGAGGACTGTATATTGCAGCACCACTATACATACACAAAATGAAATCTAGAAAAGAAGAAGAATAAAAGGGAAAATAAGTACAACAGTTCATGAGGGAAACGGACAAAATAAAAAAAAAAAAGATGTCGAGAATTGACAGCTTTGAAATGAGGGGAGAAAAATTAAGTGTATCTAATGAAACAAAAACAAGATGGAGAGAGAGAAAAGGGACAAAACTGTGGACGAGGAAAGATGACAAAAAAAAAAAAACTGCTGCTCTAAAAACTACAAAGAGGCGGTCAGAGGCTTGGCAGAACTGGTATAGATGTACAACAACCAAGAAAAAAAAATGTTAATAATATAAATAAAATGCCAAGTAAGGAGTTTAATCTTACGAACTGACGAATAGTTGACCACTTTTTCAGTGATTTGAATTGACGTTGAGTTGAAATTAGGGTAGGTTCATCAGAACTAACCAAAAAAATAAAATAAAATAAAAATAAATAAAAAAGTAACATTTACTTTGTTGGCAATTTTGCAAAGTGTGTCTTACGGTTGTCATTCATTTTGAATGTTGAGTAAAATTTGCAAATTTTCTATGACGAAAAGCAACATCACGGGAAAGTATCAACATCAAGAGAAAGTAGAAACGACTGATATATCTAGAAACTCTCAACATGGCAACATAGAACTCAACAATATCCCAAGCAAGAATAACGATAAGGATCCTTTCCCCACCCCATAGGTACTGTTTTACAGATGTACTTAGCTGTGTCTTTAGCGGTTTTCCAGTGACCTATGCTCAATTCAACTTCTAGTACGTCTCACTAGACATTAAGAAGAAATTAAAGCTAAGAATTAGATTTATACTTGCTGTTTAAAATATCATGAAAGGAGGTGGGACAAGATATTCCCCATGGCTACCGTTCATCTATTCACACCATATATGTCATCTATGTTACCATCTCAAGATATCTCCCGTCAAACTGGTGAAATGGCTTCCACCTTGGAACTGTGACAAACAGCTCCATCCTTAAAACTGTGTTTGTTATCGAAAGAATGTCACGGTATGCAGGCAACATA
Organism: Stichopus chloronotus; assembly: GCA_021234535.1. Taxonomy (NCBI): domain Eukaryota; kingdom Metazoa; phylum Echinodermata; class Holothuroidea; order Aspidochirotida; family Stichopodidae; genus Stichopus; species Stichopus chloronotus. The sequence continues at coordinate 7,893,993 of CM037849.1, forward strand.
CCGTTTTCTTCTTAAATTCTATTAGTTGATAATTTTACCTGTAGCTAATAAACAAAACATTTTCCTCTTCAACAGTTTTCAGCAGAATTGTTTTACGCCTACATCACTGACAAAGTTAATACGTTTTGTGGATTTATCTTATTTTTTTCTTTTTTCTTTTGTGATTTACAATTTTCATCTGCCAGTGATCGGCATGCAGCTTACAGAGTAAGTGTACTGACTGGATGCTGTGCGACTACTTGAAACTGTCGGGACTAAACACATATATAATTTAACAAGTGAACAGATGAAGTGGTGTTTTATGTGTTTTATGCAATTTGGAGCTTTCGAGATGAAATAACATAGCAGAGAGTCACGTAACAAGTAAACGAATGATTTTCCGTTTCGGGAGGTATTTCGAAGTGTGTAGTGGTATTCCTTCCGGATCCCATTTTTACACGTTTAGCGCACCATAATACTGTTTCATCGTCACTGTTGACAGACAAACGTTGCCGGGTGACGAGTGACTTTCGCGATAACTGGACATTAATCCTCAAAGTTCATGTGACATGAAAAACACATTTTGGAATATTGACAGAATTTATCATTAAAAATACTGAAAATAGTCACAATGTTCATGAAAATCCATCAAACATTGACCATTTTACAAACAAAATTTCTCTTTCACAATTGAATCATGAATAAACATAAGCCAAACATGCCAATTTGTGACGTCCAGGGAGGGACTCACCTGATATGCATATGTTATCTTTTGTGTACCTAAACTTTATTTCAAGGATAACTAAGAATTTTACATGCCCTGACAGTTCTTTTTTTCTTTTCCTTTTTGAAGTACGTATTGCCTTCTTTAGAAATATTGATATTACTTACCAATTTGAAACCCAATAAGAAAGTAATTAAGAGATAAAATGTAAAAGCCTAAAAAAAAAAAAAAAACTGACACTGTGCAACGCCCCACATAATCTGTTTTCGTCAAACTTTGAAAAGCCATATCTCAAATACGGTAATAGATAGAAACACAATTCGGACAAATTATCCCTCAGGATTTTACTTTGCAACTCCTGAATCAAACCAACTCTTTCTAGATGCATGTTACTTAGTCACTTGGCATTTTGTGCCTCAAATCTGTGACAAAAATATCAGTAGTTCAGCTTGCAATGTTGAGCATTGCCGAAAGCTCCTACACTACTTTCTGCAAAGGGCTCATATAACCAGTACACACCCGGGGTGGGGTATCATTTCAAAACCACAATTACCCTTTTGAAAGATGTCAGTAATCAATAAGTAAAATAATTTCTTCCCCAAGTCACCATTCTTGGAGTCATCTTATACAGCTGTCTTTAAACTTTAGCAGCAGTGCTGACAGTTCTTAGTTGGCGCATTTTTGTTTTAAAAAGAAATTGATTTAAAGAAATCAATTAAGAGACAAAAGAAGAATAACCCAAGGTGGATAAAAGGATTACGAAACTTTTAAGAAATTAATGTAGCGATAAAATCACAAAACATGTAGAGGTTGTACAGGTATGATGCCGTGAGAGAAGAGAGTGTTCACTTTTGTCGTGGTGGGACATATATTATGGAATCTGTATCATTTCACCTGTAGTTTAAAATACTCGAACACTATCATGAAGTGTATTATAATCGAATCGTATACAAACGAATATTCTTCAAATGACAGTGTGTTAGTCAAGAGGTGGCTGTTTTTCCAGCTCTTTGGGGGTAATGATACTGTTGTGTAGGCAGTGCTGTGCAGGAATGTATTTTGTACGTCAATGGTTAGGGTGACTACTATACAGCTCCAGAATCAATGAGAGAATTGAAGACATCTTGCAATAAGTCGTGATTCTTTTGACGTTTAACGGAATTACCGGTCAAAATAATTGACGTGGTGTGCGCTACTCTATGTCAATTGTCATTGTAAGTACACGTTTTGGCAAGACACGTATATTAGAACGAGTTGAATGACCGCTTCTTGTCAGTGCCATTGCAAATATTTCCAGTTTTAAAGCTTTCTCTCAGAATGATCCCTGTCTCAATTTTGGTCCAGAAATTCTTTCTTTTTTCTCTTTCTTTTTTTTTTCCCTTCGTCCGTCTCTCTCGGTCTTTCCAACCCGTCTCCCGTCTTGAAAAGTTAAATTTCACCAGAACGTGCTTTTAAGTTGATCTCACACCGCCTTCACCATTATGTTTAGGACACCTGTTAGCAACGAATACACACACACTCACACAGTCCTTTCGCACGTACAGCTAGGCTAATGCGTACCAATATGCTTTTCTAGTTAAACCCTTAGGCGCTTACCCCCAACTCCTACGCCGCGGGGTCCGTTAGGCAAGCAACAAGATCTGCTAATGCACAGCGGGTGATGTATATGCGTCTTGCTACGTTATAACTAGCCTGTTTCTGTACTGTTTACGTGTAGGTAGGTTATGGATCTAGAAAGATTGGCAGGGTTACGTGGAAGGTCATACCCCGTCGAAGGGTCGAAGAGTTAATATGTGGATCAGAGGCGTAAGGTGAGTGACCATACAGACATCTGCTGGTAATGTGACATTCCAGAAAGCTTACACAGGCTTTTTAAAACCTTAAAAAAAATGAAAACAAAAATAGCGCAACTCCGAAGAGGGTGTGGAATTAACCGGGCCTCCTGGTCGATACTTAAAATCCGTCAAACTCTTCTGTCAACTTTGACCACCATGCTCATGAAAACAGGACAGCTTCCAAGCTCACGGGTGACTTGTTTATGTCTTCAAAGCGCAGAGATGAAAGTATAACACCTAAAAAAAGAACCAACCGCTAGAAAAGGATACTGCCAACTTGAAAAGCTGCTATAAAGTTATTATAAGTTGTATAATGATTAAAAATATTGAAATAAAAAATAAGGCAAGACAAAAATGTTATGAAATTAACATTTATTGTTGTTCTGTCAGAAAATAATGTATTTACTGTTTTTGCACCCCTTCATATGAGACAAACGTTTGTATTTCTTTACAGTGAGATATTACAGACACTTTTGTAATTGTTAAGTGGACGCAACTGTTAGACTGTTCAGTTTATTAGGTTGCCTTTACAAATTATTTTACAATTCTGCAAAGGGTTATGAATTAAAACTTTGAGAAATAAAAACATTTAATGACACTTAAAAAGTTCTACCGAAAACATGAAAAAAAGCTAAAATGAAATAACCTAGGACAAAAAGCCAGGGACTGTCACGTTGTTGACTTTTCAAGGTTTTTGATGTTTTAGTCGGTATTACTTATTGAGAGAGGACTTTTGAGTACTATCATTTCAGTTACAGTATCTTGTGAACTCCCACAGTTTGGAGATCTTTTGGTTTGGTCCAGAAATTTGAATTCTTCACTATTTCACAACTGTTTTTATTTAGTTTGCGTGGTGTTCCATATAAAGCAATGTTGAACACAATAATTGAACATGTTACACACTCCCCCATTTCAAAGATTCTACTCATTCACCCTGTTTGAACAAGGTGAACCTTTGACTCAGCTCCGACAGGCTACTTATTAACGGAGCTTTAACAAGCTGCATATTAACCCAGCTCGAACAAGCTACACATTGACTCAGCTCAAACAAGCTACATTTAAACCAGCAATAACAAGCTACATATTAACCCAGCGCGAATATAAGCTACTTATTAACGGAGCTTTATCAAGCTGCATGTTAACCCAGCTCGAACAAAGCTGCGCATTGACTTAGCTCGAACAAGCTACATATTCACCCAGCAATAACAAGCTACATATTATTCCAGCTCGAACAAGCTACACATCCACCTAGGGCGAGTGAATACCTTACCAGTGAAGTTGTTACCCAAAGTATGATTAAGCATGAGATGTGAAGCACTACAGAAATCTATTTTTCTTCAGTAAATCTTTCAAAAGTCAGAGGCACAATTTACCAAAGTTCCTCAACGTTGATAATGTCCAAACGGTTAATTTCACCAGCTTACCAGAAGAAATCAGAAACGCCATCATTTTGTGGTTGGGCTTGGCATGTTTATTCGGGGATTGACTTTCTCTTAACGAATTAGTACGCCAAACAAAATGGTCTATGAAGCTGTTAAGAGAAAAATCCCCAACTTTTCCTTTTGACAACAATCCTGTAAATGATAAAACAACAAAACGTTGAATTTCGTATCTAATTAAAGATCTGGTCCGTTCCAGAGTTATCATCGAGGGAGACCCGATAGCCTACAGCGGGGAGCCTAGGCTAGCCCGAGGTCGAGCTTCCCTTTAGGCCTACGATTGAAGGCTATCTCATGCTATTCTCCGATCTTCGATCAAAGAAAACAGAAACAAAATCCTAGTAATTTGGGGCAATTTTTTTGGTCAAACTTTCTTTAAAAATTAGACAAGAAATTTTTAGTTCAGTTTGTCCTTGGTACCACGTCACTTGTATTTCACCATGGAGTAATAGCCCCATGGTTTCACTTTCGGCCATTGAGACCACAAACACATATAACGATTTTGGTATAGTGTGGAAGAGAAAAAAGAAAGTGTACGCAAGAAATCATTTTAAACTTTTAATCGGAGCAATAACCATATTAATGTCCGAAACACTATCAAAGTTGAATTAGCTCGGTAAACAGCTCATTAATTTAAAGGAACGCATTGAGTTGGTTTGCGAAATTCACTATCTTTAAGCCTGTCAAGTTTCCTTTACATACTTATAAAAATTTAAGAGAATCCCCATGTCTCACATACAAACAAACATAAATGAAGGCGTAATCTACTATTCATTTTTTGTTTTTGGAAAGTCAGAAACAAGACACTTCACAGTAGTTCCAGTACATGTATAAGTCACAGGATAAGGAATTCAAAAAGATAATTTTTCATGACTGTCGGATGTGAAACATTTATGCTAATTATTGTAAACAATGCCCATATGGTTGCACCAGGCTTTTAAAACAAAATGAATGATCAACCGCCATACCGTGCATGATAAGTAATGGCTGCGGTATCTCTCGTCGAAAACAGTAATTGCAGGAACCGAATGTAATATATTTTTCACGGGATGGAATACTTTGTCAATTCTTCTTAATTGGTTCTTCCTACCGGACTTTTGTTTTTATGTTATAGGTCATCACATAAGCCGTCCTCGGATTAGGTAAGGGTAGATGCTGATTCTAAAGAATGTTTTCCCATTGTTTTCTCCAATTTTTAGAAGTTCAGAAACATCCTATTCCAACCCTGCTAATCCCCTACACTTCTGTATACAATTTGAAATATCTTTCCATGGATATGTCTTTCACTTGACGCCCTTGCCAAAAAAAAAAAAAAACAACTAAGTAACAGCTAATATCAAATAAGAACAAAATAATGTCTGGAAAAGTTGTGGTTGGAAAACCGTTCCTCGCACGATTTTACATGAAACATGCAACTTAAAGCCTCTACATGGAATTTCTCTTTTGATGAATATTGAGAACTATATATGTACCGTCATATACAGTAGTTTTAGCGGGAAGTTTGGGGAGAGATTGTTTCTGGTTCTAGTAATTGTTCTGGTGTGGTTTAAGGATAGTGTATCTCATGTTGCCCTTGGTATGTAACGGTAAACCTCATATGGATCACTGATCCTTGTGTTCCCATAATTACACCGGGTTAGTGATAGCTACACCTACATATCGCTCCTGGTGCTACAGTAAACCAAGCAACGAAAATAACGTGGTAAAATAAGGCCGCAATACAACCAAAATTGCGTCATTGGATAATCTCACAGGAAACTGCAAAGTAAGTTATCGAGCAACTGTCTTCAGTATTTCATATTCATGACATTTTTGTTCTTATATGATGTATTCAAGTAGTGTCTTTTATTTTTTATTTACGTCAAGGATAAATGGAATTACATAAGAACGGAACCAATCACAGTAGCAGTTGGTAGTGCGTCACTGGCATCACAGAGCTACTGAACCAATCACAGTAGTAGATGATAGCACGTGACGAGCATCGCCTAACTAGTAAACGAGACGGACAGTAGTACTTGATACATCACATAAGCAGTGAACCAATCATAGTAGAAGTTGGTTCAGCATGTTGTCATGCTTAAGAACGATTAGAAAGAATTTATAAATGACAAATACACGAACAATACGTAAACATCGTCTGTAATCGCAAACAAATATTTCAGTTTTAAATATTAGTATTTACGAGAGGACTCGATTTCGTAGCAGACTTTGAAAGAAAAGTATCTCGAAATTCAGTCTTTTCTTCAGAGAATTTCTGTCTATCTCTCTAACTGTCTATTCGCACAGAAAAATAATAAAAAAAAATAGAGAATATGATCGCAATAATTTAAATACCAGTGTCGGTGATGTCTTAAAATGATGATTACATAGTCACGAACCTTTATTAACAACGACACATCATAAGAAAACGAAGGATTGGCTTAAAGTCATGAGGCTGGTTCTTTCGATAAGGGCCAAAACGAAGGGACTGGATTCTAGAATGTTTACGGAAGAGCTACTTTTGGTAAATCGTTATAATTTGAAGATTACCTTGTTTGACCCAGTCAGCTATGTCAGTCAGTTAGTCACTGAGATTAACTTTTCTTATTAGTGGAGCGATTACATGCTGTGAAGGTAAGTCCCCTAAACCCAATGACTAACCTTTTTTTTCTCTGTTTTTTGGTGCAAGTTCAATGTCCGTTCGTTTCTCCTTCTCACTGTTTGCTAAAAAAATCTGTAGAGAGCGATTCGCCCAAAGGGGGTAGTTGGCGAATTGCTACTTTTCTCCCCTCGTCTGCCTGTAGCAAAGAAAAATGCAGGCCTCAACAGGCTTACTCCAGAGTTATGAAAAATTTGTACGAAAAACATGGTGATCACAGGCGATGGTTAAGACAAGGTGTTTGGATCCCTGAGGGGGTAAGACATAGTCGGGCAAACCCAAATAGAGGCTTATTACGTAGGTCCCAGGATTGTAGAATTAACTCCCTTGTTCAATTCATTTTATTAATTGGATTATAAGATTCCAAAATAGGTGTCAGAAGAAAGGCATGATGAGGTAACTTTTTCAAAAAGGAAATGTTTGATCGGAAACATGTTGAAGGTGGCAAAACATGTCTTTGGTACGATCAAACGCCGCGGGCTGCTATACCAAACCTCTGGTGGCATAAGACAACGGGGCATCAGTGCGGGCTGACAGACTAGAAGTTGAGGTATTAATTTGTAAGATTCGGCAGGCTTGCACCAAGTGAGGTTCATTCCGATTTCTTATTTTACTGGGAGGTCAATGGACATTCGTTCAAGAAAAGTTAAGTTTTTAATTTCTCCGGTAAAAGTTGTCCGTGAGCTTCAAAAATCAAAAGTATAAATATTAGCCAACTGGTGTTTGATCGTAGCTAAGGTTAAGAATGCGGGCCACGCATTCTGTGATGTGCATCGAACAGTCCTAAAGATACGATGCTAAAGGGACGGAATTGCTGTTGTCTTGTATTATTCTGCGAAAATTTTCTCTAAATGGGCAAAGGTTAAACGCAAATATTGAAACATGAATAAAGTAAAAAGCCATAATTTTAACCCAAAACATGAGCTCAGTCAGTGGACACAAATGCAAATTTAAAATCAAATTAATGTTTCCCCCTTTTAAGAGAAAAAGCAAACACAAAGTTAATTTTTGTCTTTGATAGAGTGTAAATTTCTGATCATTGGATCAGGATTTCGGCTGGGAAGTCAGTTTCTTTTACTCGATTTGCTTCTGTTTTATGGAGTTAATAGTTCCATTATAGCTCCATACTGCATGGAGCTAATTACGTTTCCATGGTTATATGATGCAAATAGTTCCATGGTTTTATGGGCCAGCAGCTATGTTGTTATATGGAGGTAATTACTCCGTGGTTACATGGAGCTACAGTAGCTCATATTGTTGAATGGAGCTAGTAGCGCCATGGTTGCATGGCGCTGGTATGGTCGTGCAGAGCTAATGGCTCCATTTAAATGGAGTTGTGGTAACTCTGTGAAGAAACAATATGGAGAAAGACCACATGGGAAAGTAAGTCAGTTTTTGAATTAACTCTCCTCATAAAATTAAAGAACATCATTATTCATCAAGGGGATTACCAATGGTAACTTCTGATGTTTATGGTGTTTCAAGGTTCAATTAAATTCAGCTGCTGGGTTTCACGCCCACGGACGTACAACCAACTTGAGTTTCAATTGACAACGAGGGAGCGACGGCACAGTACATTCAGTAACGTTATTACATGGAGTACATACGACTTCATTACACAGGGTATAGTTCTGAAGTATGACTCAGTTCTGAAAAAGATTCTGATGGAGTTGAAATTTCATTAGGCTAACTTATTTTTACTTTTATAAAGTGCTTAGCTAGTACTGACTATATGCAATTCGTCGTAATCGTAATCAAAGAGTTGGAAATGTATGTGATGCTTTTCAGTATATAATCAAGTTGTAGGCCCCACTCGTACACGGTAATACATCTTTACTACCTAAATCCCAAAGAGTGAGACTAGTCATGGTTTGAAAATAAGAGTGAACATTCATTCTAAAGGACTAAGAATGCCTTTTTTTCGGAGAGTCATTCTAACTCCTACAGACCGACTTTTCAGTTTTAATTTTGGAGCCATCCGCCCAAATTCTACTGTCTGGGGGCTTAGAAAGTAAGTGTAATTCTGTCGTGCTCACAGGCTATACGAAGTGGAGAGGGGGGGGGGGGCCTTGCCGGCATTCATTACATAACCACGACGACTTCTCTCAAGTATGAAAGTTTTCCAACAATGACGCTGAATGGTCAGGTGTAGTAGCTGAAATATCAACTCAATGACAGGATTTGCTACATTGGCCTCAAAATTATGGCTTGAAGCCATTCGATTGTATTACTAGGGTCCGGGATTTCCTCGGATTCTCGACCTCTGACCTCGGATATACATGCATATTTAAAGAAGAGTTTTCAGTGACCAAACTAACAGGCTATTTATGGCTCGTTGCTCTGAGTTTCGTGGACTTATCCACTCTTCAGATAAAGCAGAATGACACTGGTTTACACGACGAACGCAAATAATACAACACAAAACGCGCAGTATGAGCACTGAGAAGGCCAAAAAAGCTACTATTCATAGTTGGAAAGCTGGATGAATTTTCTAGCATGTCTACAGCAGGCGATGAATTCAGAACTGGTATTCAAAGTGGTAGTGTTAGGTTTACAAATAATAAAACAAAACTTTCCGACACAAATTGCATCTATTTGTCGTAATACTGTATATATAGTGCGGCTTAGTAGAAATATCCATGTGATGTTTTGTTTGACTTTGTTATCCTTTAAATGCCAAATGTATTTGCCGAGAGCAGTGCCATGCGGATACCTTCTATTATTAAACGATTTAATGTAATTGTTATATTTAAGTTTGAAGGAATCAGCTAACCCGACGTATGTTTTGTTGCTTTGTTCAGAAGATACAGTCGCTTGGTAGGGGAAGGGGTGTTGCATTTACCGGGATGGGGCAGCATTCTTATCTCTGCAGTTGCAGGTATCGTGTGGCTTGTTGACTGCATTTATTAGCAAGGTTTGATTGTGTGTGCCTATAATATACGTTGACTTCTAATGTGTTCTTTTCAATGTCATATGTAATATACTCACAGAAGGAGAATATCGAGCATTTGCAATCAGATAATCATAGACAAAAAAAAAAGGTTGAAGCCAACTTTCACGGGAACTTGTCATAGGAAGCCTCTGTAAAGTTGTAATCAATGGCTGCAAAAATTACACTCCAAATGATACTGTGACTTTTTTTACTGCTTCCATTTTTCTGTCTTCACCTTCATACCCTTGGAGCTGGAGCCTCGGGAAGAGTGACCTAGTGTCAGTTTAGCAAACAACCTCTCCAATTATTTTTCACACAATAACCTCAACCTTTATCCTTTGTTATTTTGAAAAAGAAAGCTTTTCTTCTTTTAAACTATTTATTGGCATGCAAGTGGGTCGAGCAATAGCGCCTTCCAAAATCAAACCATAGTTTGTAACTTCCGAGCTGCAGGGAAAACCAACCTAGGACCTCATTTGTAAACTCAACGAAAAAAATTGAGTACCTATCGAAGTTTGCGGGTGCAGGTTACCGAAAGCTACTCACCTGATGGTATTACCGCTAATCGTCGCTCGATCTATTCTTAAATGGTGGCGGTGTGTGGAAATGAAGCTGTAATGAAATCGTAAAATTGTTCAGCCTTGGGTCCAAAATATAAGTTGAATTTAGTTTCTTACTCAGTCGTAACATGCCAATAGAAATAATTTTCTAAACGGTTAGCGCTGTTCTCTCTCTCTCTCTCTCTCTGCAATTACTAGCCGTCACAAATTTAAAAATATCGTAACAATACACGTTTGTTTGATAAACTTCCGGTATTGAAAAATGACCACAGGATAAAAACCGTTTCAAACAGCAACATGAAATACATACCGCGTTACGATATGAGCAGTGGCGTATTTAGGGGGTCATTGGGGCCATGCCCTATCCTTCGTTGGTGCCTTTTATGTTTAACTAAATAATTTCAAAGTGGTGTCACGATGCAATGTATAGTGTAGGCTATGTGCTTCATTTACGAATGCTTTATGACCTTGACTAGTAACGTCATTCTGTCGCACATAGCTGTTAGGCGTATAGGCCTACCTCGTGAGTCCGTACACACATATAAAGACCTAATGCTGTTGGCCTACGTTATTGTGTAGTGCTGTTTAACGAACGCTACTTCAAAGCCACACATCTCGACAGACCCTATGTGAGTCGGCTGCAATTGCTCGTCGGTTAGGTTTCTGAGATTTTGTGGTGAGTGCTCTTCGAAGATCAATTACGCAAGTTATGTCAAATTTGGAAAATTAATTTTACTTTAAAAAAGAATAACGTATGTGGCACCAGATTACATGCAAGGACAACTAATTATTCATAAAAGAATCCGAAGGGGGAGGGGGCGCCCTCTCTCCATGTCGGTTATCCCAGAACTCTTTGCCCTTGACACAAATCGTGGCTACGCCACTGGATATGAAATTTATTTTTGCTGACATAATTGACGTTATCATTAAATTGTGCCCAAAGTCTGGGGAAATCTGCAGAAGTGATTTATAGAGCCATTGTTTTGAAATTTAGAAATAAAAAAATTCTTGTTTGCCAGTTCAGTAGTCCCAACAAGTTACTTTTCCCATATTAATAAAACTTAGAGGGTAACGGTCCTTTTTGGGGTGAAAATTAGAAGGCTACATATATTTTTGTCAGTTCTCATCCAAAGAAACTATACACAACTAGTCACCTTGCAAACTGCATGATTAGATATTCCTCATCAGTTGAGGGCAAACTTAAAACAATACAATTTAACACAGGAAAATTACTGAGGTTCGAATTTTTCTTTCAGAGGGGGAATTTTTCTTTAGAGGGTGGGGTATATATATATATGTATATATATATATATATGCATATGCAGTTAAACTTAGCACTTTAAGCCCTTTCGCATCTTGCACTATCAATCAGTATGAGGAGGAAATACCCTATTGTTTGTATTTAACAGGACTATATTGTTACCATTAATTGTTGCTATTACTAAAATTTTGATGTTCTTTTGAAACAATCCGCAAAACTGATCGGTGACCAGATTGAATATGTACACTACATACTTTTACAAATATGAAGAGTATAGTTATTGTTGTATGTTATAACTACAAACCGTACCAATTAAAGCGCCCCTGTGACCTCGAGTTTATGTGTTCAAAGTAAAGGCTGTGTAAATATCGTACACTGATTTACTTGTTAATTGAATCATCAACGTACAATGTTGCTGTTAATTATTCTGACTTGTACAGCGATTTTGATTCTGTCCTGCCTCTTGAAGTTTTCATTCATATTTTGGAGCTGTTTTTAGTCTGCCAAAAAAAAAAGAGCTTCGACGACCCATTGGACTATTATTAGCCATTCTTTAGCTGTTAATTGTGATCGATAATATCAAAGAAGCCTGCTTGAAAGGAGTTAGTCTTCACAATGGTTGTTTACTTCCCCCGAATATCTGAGGCACTTTGCCGTGTAGTGAACTTTAACCATTTGTACATAGGCGGATCTGAATCTAGCCGCTCATTAATATTCAATAGGAGAAGGAGGAGCTCAACTATAAGAATTGCCGTACGTTACAAATCGATCACTTTGACAAATAGAAAGGTGAATTTATGAACTTATGAAAATGGACGAAAGAACGAACACGATGGAAGAGAAATTATGTAAATTGGAGGAATCACAAATCTTTGAATTTATTCCCATCTTTCGATGAACTCTACTATTGGATTTGGATTTAATTTTAAAATGCTTGCTTTGTTGAAGGTTTGGAGGGGGCTTTTGGACAAATCCCTTCTAAAATGAATGAGAACTTCAACTGTTGAGCTCTTTATTTGCTTTGTGCCTTTCTTTTACCTGCTGCTGAAATTTTTGTAAAAAGAGAGAAACAAAGGCAGACAGACTTACACTTTTATTATTGTAAATAATATAAAGTAATAACTATCCTGTTAAAACGCTTTCGAGTTTCCTGGCTTCAGTATATTACAGCCGGCAACATTGCCATGAGTGCGTCTGGTTATTACAGGATGTTTGTGGAATGTCAGATTAGAGCATGAGTGTTATACACACTGTCACGGTTGGTGGTTTGGGAATGTCGCCGCTGACAGGTGGGTGAGATTTAACTCGAGACAGTGTCACAGTCTAATAAGTGATGTAATTGAAATACCTAATCAGTTTAAAGTTAACCCCGTAGCACTGGCATCTCCGAATGCACGTTAATTCCCTTTGTATACATTCATTGTGACAAATCCTGAAAAACTAGATGATTTAGTAATTTAATTGAATATGCCATACCTGCCCCCCCCCCCTCGTTATCCCCCGACCTGCAAAACTTTACTTGCTCTGTGCCTGTATAAATATATATATATATATATATATATATATATATATATATATATATATATATATATATATATATATATATATATATATATATATATATATATATATATATATATATATATATACACGTGTTCTAAAAATTCGAGTTACTTGTCAATCAGTTCATCTTCTTTTTGTGAGTCTTAGTCATTAATTACTGTTAATATTTCAACACAAGTCAACCAAGTGCCACGAGATTCCGTCATATCACTCACCAAGTAATTGGTCCAGCCATTACACAATATCAAAGGGTATATAGTCATTGCCAAACGGAAGAAAGACAATCGTGGTGGGAATTCGGGTCATGTAAACAAATGTCATGGCCTTGTTGAAACATCCAATTAACCAACATCCTGCGTAAATAATTTATGATGTGTCTGGTGCGGGTGTCTTCTCGAGCGTACTAGAATCGGCACCCCCGAAGCCAGCTGGTACTTGGGGTAAAGTCAACAAGACTGTGACGTAATCACATTATCGCCCTCTCTGATGTTCTGGTTAGGACCAAGTGGTGCGTGTGTAGCAAGGCGTGTGAATCTGATAAAGACGAGAGGCACTCATTTGTTAGTCTGCTGTAAACCCAGACGCTTCAGTATATTGTCAAGATAGGAATGCAAGGGAGAACTGAAAAACAACCCCCCCCCCCCAAAAAAAAAACAAAGACACTGAAAAAGAAAAGATAAATGAAGATAGGAATGATGAAACTCTCTTCTGACCAGGAAGGCTAAACTTGTCATTTGAGAACTGTAGAGATATATACTATACAGTGCATTCATGTGGGTAAGTAATTTTACAAAAGGAAATACGTTGGTGCATAGCTCCGTGCTTAGCCTAAACTTTACCATCCGTCTGTAGAAGGTACCGAGAGCTAAACCAGGGGACTGCCAGTTGGAACTAGTAAAATAGACACTATTAAAGGAAAATAGGATGTTTCCAATGCACCATCATTGCCTGCAAACAAAATAGGTTTATTAGACATTGTTAAGCCCATCCAGTCTCATCAAAAAATGAAAAAACGTTTGCAAATGCTTCAGCTCTTCAAAACATTACGCATAAGTTACAGAATATGCATCATTTGAATTATTAAAAGTCTGGGTGAACAAATTATTCTGGAGCAACAAATGACTAAATTTCTACCGTGGAAAAACGTATTTCTTACAAAGAAGACCAGTGTTCTTCTTAATTTTCAATAATTTAACATTCTGTGTCCATAAATATTGGTTTTTAAAATGTGGCCCTTTTTTCTGCAAAGCAAACGCCTTATTTCCATTTAACCAAAGAGAAATTATGCCTGCCCATATGTAAAAACTTGAAGCCTATTTGGAGTAAATAAACATTTCCAGAGTAAGAAACGGTTTGTTACCAATGATCACACGCAATTTCAACTCCATTAATTTCAAACGAGTTACCTGATTATCACCTTCACTTAAAATAAAACAAAAAGACAATTTAGGAGCAATTTCATCGTCAAAACACAACAAGCAAAAAGAGATAGGTAAGTTGCCAATCTTTGCAACAGTTATTAAGTCCACGAATATTATCTCAGTTCCATAGATAGAAAAAAAACATAAAGACATGTGTTTTGTTTCCATAACTAGAACAAACACAAAGCATTGATATAGGTATCAAGGTATATATATAAGCAGCCTTGACATAATTTATATAGTTTACACCAAAACCTGTGATTCTGTGATCTTTTACATTCTACGACCTTTATCAAAAAAAAAAAAGAAAATAAGAAAAGTGTGCCAAGCCTGCCCTCGATAGACTGCCTTCAATATCCACTAAAATAAGCTAAATCTAATTTCAAATGTCACATCAGATTCCTCTTAATTTAAATATTTCAGAAAATCAAGACTACAGAATCGTAACGAAAAAAATGATTTTTTTGTGTATTCACTTCAGTCCTGCTAGATATAGCCATCTCCTAAATGTTACTTTGAAAAAAAATCAAACCGCAAATCCCAGCGAGATGAGTCGATAAAGCAGATAATAGAGAGTTACATCAAAACACCGAGATTTAACTCGAAATGCAGAAGAAGGAATAGACAGCGAGAAAAAGAAAAAAAAAATAGTGCGCAAAGTTTATGTCGCAGTTTTGAAAGTCTCCCCCCCCCCCGTACCATGTAAATTTGAAATAATTTCAAAGCGATTGAATTACAATTCCCTCCTGAATATAAGATCTGATACTTGACGGCATTTTGACAGACTCAGTATAGTCGGCAATGATAGTCGTACTATTCAGTTCATAATACTTGTTTTTTTTTTTTTTGTAGCAGTCACGGCTAATTTGAATACATGGAAACATGTAAGCACATATAGGTATGATATGTTATTGCTTTATGGATTCATTAGAGGTAGTATGCTTTCTCATGAATACATTTTTCGTGTTAATATTATTGTTACAATTAAGGCATTGATGTATTTAGAGCGTGGAGTGGTAGCTGGTAGTATGAGATAACGCGAAAGGAGTCAAAATAAGGGGAGGGTGGGGGGACAAAATTCCCGATACAAAACAGAGTAGATAGGCATTGTATAAAAGATAATAGCAGCATCCTGATAACAATATACACACTATTAAAATTAAAACCAAAGAATGAGTATTGGTGTTTTCCAGCCCCACCCCTCCCATACCCGCCTTCTCAACAACAAAATAAGAATAAAAAATGTTTTTCGATGTTACATTAATATACGAGTCTGGTTCCGGTTCGAAGTGACAGCTGAATTTGATGTGTAACAACTAATTAGAGACGTCACAAAAATGGCTTATTGACACAAAAGGAAAGCAAGCCTCACATTATCATGTATTATAGGTATATGCTAACTAAATGTAAAACCCATCAATAACGAGGAATTCGAAGGCCATCAACAACATTATATGTGACGTCATCTACAAAGTGCGGTGTGTTAGAATATACCGATAAATCGAATATACCGAGTCTCGATTACTCAATCTGAGCATGCGCAATATGGTGTATAAGTTTATCAGCCTGCCGGGATATTAATCTTTCGTGGAGTGTTGATAACATGAGCGCATGTTCCAATCTCGTTACTGTGGCCTTTCATGTGGAAAAATGTTGTCGCGAGTCACGTTTTTGCGTTGAAAAATTGATGAGGAGGGGAACAGAGGGTTTCGTATGATCTGTTTGGATAGTATGAAAAAGTTCAAAATATTAAGGCAAAAATTATAAAGGTAAGAGAAAGGGGAAAAAAGGCTTCTTACATGGTTTTGTAATTCCTTTTGTGTGACTGGAAAAACTGACTTATGGGTAATCAACATTGTTCGACCTTGGCTTGGTTTGGCTTGGTCACTTCTAAATTAAGGATGTTAAAGATAAGTCATTGAAAGAAATTCGGAGAAATTGTAAAAATGAATTATAAATTATGAAAGATTTTCGGATGTTTCCAACAAATCGATAAGGCCTTTTGTTTTTTTTTAACAGATCATTTAAATGATAAGCTTAGCCTATAACTTATATTTTGAATGTTATTCTCATTGTCTTGTAATCGCTAATACAGAAAGGACACTAAACAAAAGGGAATGACAAAAAAAAGAAGAAAGATTGTGTACCCGATTTAAAATTGGACGCAAAGTTCTTCTGAACCAGAGTAATTATTGAATTATTAAGATACCGAGACGTACATTTTATGAGAGTCGTGTCGGTGATCTTTTGAAGCATTTTAGCTGATTAACATGCGCGGGTGAAATTCAAGCTTTGAACACGTGACTAACATTTTCCATTACTATTGAGATACAAAGCTTTCTCTTCAAATAGCAAAATCATTTCTTTTTTCTTTAAACCTGAAGTTACATTTTACTGGATCCATTTCTGAAGAATTTCCATTAACATGTCAAGAATCCTTGATACAAGCCTAAGTAAAACTAGAATAACGTAACCATTGAAAAAGTAATGAAATGGAAAGACTGACTATAACTGTGAATTAGATGTGATTTTACAATGTTTAAAAAGAGAATAAATTAAAAATGTAATTTTTTCTTGCATTTCTGTCTGCACATGCGTGAAATGGATTTCAATTTAAAAACATAATCATAAGTAATCGTTTTTGTCATTACCAGAAATTCATGTATGTGGTATGTTTCACATTTCCCTCCCTAAATATGTACATTTATATACTTAAAATCGTTTTTGCACAGGTGAAATGATGAAAAAAACAAATGTCTATTTTATATCTTTGAGGTTATTTGGGGGGGGGGGGAGAAAATTAACTCATGTCTTGCAACTTATCATAAAATTTGCTTGATTGAATCCAAGCTCTTCGTGCAAGGTACTCCTTTTGTATAAATGTAAAATGAAATAACGAATTCGATTACTATCAAACATGGTTATCACTATTTTAATTCAAATGTTGGTCAAATTATTTGGAAATATTGATATATTCGTAAAGGTACTTCCTTGCTCGTAGTTACTTTACATATAGATATAATTATACTATTGCTATCATGTTTTATTTATTTAAAGTATTTAAGTTTCATTCTCAGTGATAAATAATAACAGTGGAAAGTCACAAATGGATGATGAAAATATTTCCTGAATTGTTAATTTGAAATAACGATTGGTTAACAGCATTCTATACAGGTTGCCTTAATATGCCAGTGCTATATTAGTAACTGCAAATCGCTTTGACCGCATTGAAGGAAACGCTCTCAATATTCTTTTCAACTGTTCCTTTTATCGCCATTTCAATGTACCGTCATTTTGCTTTGTAAAATTCTTTAAAAAAAAAAACCTTTTCAAATGTTTTGTTTTATATTTCCATCAAGTTAAACTTTGAAGTCGCGTCTGTCATCAGTTTTAGTGCCTTACGTGTAATACCCGCGCCACGCAGAAACAAAACAAAGCCCAGTTGCCACCTTTCGACCTGATATGAATATTCATCAACGGGGGCGGGACTTCAAGGACTTCCCACCACTCCGTGTTGTTATTTTACAAAGCCTATTGGCTCGACCAGTTCTGAATGGTAAAGACCCTGTGTGAGTTTTTTAGCGCGGTTCTTGACACGGTGAGCGATTACACAGTGGCAAGTAGTTAATTAGACCAGTACTCGTCTGGCCTAGCCTCCATACTAGACTAGTTCACTTAATATCGGGACTTAGCAAGATCCGTAGAAAAGTCATGCGAAGTTGTTGACCAGGTCATTCAGAGAAACAAACTTTTCCCGAAGGGAGGTCTGGCTTCAACGTTTTACTTATTGTCTATTTCTTTCGTCCACTGATGAAACCAGAGACCAACAATTTTACATTTCGCGCTTTTTACCGTATTTTTTAAAATACTTTTTTTCGTTACAAATTTTTCTAAGATCTTTTTATTTTTTTGTTTTTACTGTTCAATAGCTATCATTTCACGTGTAGTTATGTTGACAGTATACAGAAAGCGAAAACAGTAATTCAATTTGTTTTCAACACCAACTCACCGTGCATAGAAAGTAGCCCAGTATTCACTGAGGCCAGCTGTGAGACCTACAACATACCGACGCCTTCCCCGTGCTACTTCCAAAGAGACTTCGTTGCCGCAGAGGGAAACTCTGAGTTTGGCTTTTGTGTTTCATACCTGTTTATTCGGAAAGCTATGCTGTATGTGTCGTTGCAGCTGTAATTCTTCGCCCTAACCACGGGGTGCATTCCCGTACACAATAACCGCTTCCTGATCCCTCGCCTATCCTGCAAATTTGAAGCAGGCAGAAGGGGTTAACCGTTCTTGTTACTTTCCTCTATTTTTTCCTATCTGATTTGTCCACCTTTACCTGTTATATGCCGGTTAATCTGTCCCCGCCGATGGCTCAGGTAAGTACCTTCAGTTTTTTCACTCATGTTTTTCTTTCATAGTCTCGAAGTAGTTTGTTGCTTACCATTATTTCCTGCGTCGACTCTGTCTCATAACTCAAAATCGCAACGTACTTTTTTTTTCAGTTTAACCTACGGCAAGAGGGCCTAAGGCTCTTGACTTATAACGCCTTTATTTTCACATTTGTCATAATGTTGCGTCAAATTTTACCACGAACATTAATATATGAAGTTTATATTTCTTGTTAAATGTTTTTGTGTGATAAACATGCAAGATTCATATTGGTTGTCCAAGGTTTCGTAGTGCAATGAAGCGCTACTTTTTACCTCGTAATTTTTCATTCCTTTGAAAGACAACCTCAAAAGTTTGTTCTTTTCGAAGGGATTACTTTTTCGTTAACTGAATATTTAACAAAGTCGTTCATATTTTCGTTTTCGTCTATGGCGAATGAATTTAAAACGTAACTTTTGTAAAAAAATATCAGATAATAGTTGTGATAAAGGCCCACTGTAAAAGCTTGTGAGAAAAACTAACTATTGATATCGTTGTCTTTGAGAAATACACGCTTTGATTATTGAAAGCTTGCCCACTGCATTGAAAAAAAATTCTGCATGGGACGTTAAGATACCCGAAAACAAGCTTTTCTTT
This sequence comes from Stichopus chloronotus, assembly GCA_021234535.1. Classification (NCBI taxonomy): domain Eukaryota; kingdom Metazoa; phylum Echinodermata; class Holothuroidea; order Aspidochirotida; family Stichopodidae; genus Stichopus; species Stichopus chloronotus. Next base: position 7,913,373 of record CM037849.1, read on the forward strand.
GGTTTGAACCATGTGTATTGTTGAGAAACTGAAATTCGTTAAAAACCAAACAACGCAAATTATGAAAAGAATCTGTACTAAAAAGATGCATAGCAAAGTAATTGTAAATAATACTTTCCGTATTGAGTTAATACGAATTACAGTTATTAAATTTATAATAAGCAAAAATGAAAGAAAGAAAACATGTTTATAGTTCCCGGATGTCGACATCATTTCGGAGGTAACAAAACTGAACAGCAAAGAAAAAGAAGCGTATATGCCAAATATTATTTAATAAAAATTGAGGATGACTAAATTTATTCATATAACAGAAGAGTTTCTTTATCTGCTCAAATATTTACTACACGTTCCATTTATATCATGTATTATTTTTAATATTAGCCAACTCCACTCTTATCGCCGGGCGTTTAGTGTTATGATCCCCTGGTCATCTACACCATTCCCTGGAGCTAGTAGCCTCATTAGTGGTAACAAAACCATTCTTAATTCCCTACCAGCTAGCAGTTCAGTCATTGGCATTTGGCGAGTCGGGTGGGTCCGGTAATTAACCTCAACGTATATTATATATATACATATATCTGTAAATACATATTTTCACTCTCATTTTATTTTATTTTTTTCAAATGTTTTTACAAAGAGGTTACGACTTTTACTCACCACTTCATTCCATTTTTATACGTGCTCGTGCAAACTCGGTTTCGAGGTTATTTGATTCATATCCCGAAAGATGGAATTTTATTTTTCTTGATTTCTACATAGACTGGCGAGGATTTATACCCAGCGAAACAAGTTTGGAATGATTTTTTCATCAATGGAAATGCAATTCATTCAGATACCTTCAAAGTTTAGACATGGTTATGTTTGCTCTTTGAGAACAATTCGGACGATAAACTCTGTTTGTTTCTTCTTCGTCGCAATATTTTTTCAATATCTTTTATCTTCATATCTGCTTGGATTACATGCATCACTAAAAACAGCAGACGATTCCTTGCTACATTACTCCTCCGGTTTAGATAATTAGCAAGGCTAAAACAATAGCCGTTGGTGTAAATATTCTCCCAGTCTGCGATAGCTTCTATTGTTATTTATTTTGCTATTTTTTGCCATGTGCTACTTTTCTCTCGAACAAAAATCGATCTTCGGAAATTTTGTTTGTGACTCGTTTCAACGTCCTGTCAAAAAAATTGTGACCCTCCAGAAGTTCTCTGTTGGGAAAACTGTTGGCTAGATTTTGTCACATACATCAAATTCGAATATGAATAACAGTGCTTTCGCAATATCGTTCCCATCACAGGATCGTTCCGACCTGATCAGCCACCGACATGGCTTCAGCGCTAGTGCCGTCGGAGCCACCAGCTCTTTTTCACCAGCCTCTCGGATTTCTTCCCATCCTCCCATCACAGCGACGGATTTTCAACCACCGTACTTCCCGCCACCATACAACCCTACCCAACCTCAGTCGCAGCTCGACTTCCACCACGCACACGTGAACGCTGATCCGTATTCCCACCTAAACCCCATACACCCGCAAGCTCAGCACCAATTTCAGCTCCATCCTCAACAACGGGGCCACCATAACATGCGGGAAACTGACCACTTACATCTCCAACACCCTGGGATGCAGCTACCTTCGGCGAGGGATTATTCTGGGGTTCGCCGCCCAGACGTGTTAATGCACGGAGGACCTCACGGTTTAGTTCCCGACCAAACAGATCTGATGTTGCATCACGCACCGGGCATCCACGGAATGGAAGAAAATACAGTAAGTAAAAAAAAAAAACATTTCAACTTATGTACGGTAACCTATCTTCATAACTGTCATTATCTTGTCACATACCACATGACCCCTCCCCCACCCACTCCCGAAGGGTCACCCTAGGATCAATGTCATAACACAAAGAAGTATGAGACAACACTTCACGATAAGTTTTTGGTTTTTAGCATTCCTTTTGGGGGTTCTATTATTTTTAAGCCACACATGGTTTACATATTTAGCTAGAAAATGTCTCATGCTCTTACTATTAATTTCTTTTTCGTATTAAGTTGTGAGGATAGCATTTACTATGCCACCTGCAGAAACATTTAAACGTATTAATTGCCAAGGAGTCCCCGCCTATAAGCATTTCTGTTTAGTTTCGAAGTAAGGGTTTTCTTTTTATTTGATGTTACTACGAAAAAAAAAAAGAGTCTCTAGTATCTCTTTAAATTTAAAGAGAGATGTTAAAATTGAGAAGGCATCGAAGGAAAGGGAGAGAATGAAGATAGTGGCTTAGTTTGAGATATTTTCTCATAGGATAGTTTTATTGTTGGTTTTGGTTATTTATTTTTACTTCGTTTCTGTGGGACGAGTAGTCCTTCATATTACTGAAGAATTCGGTACAAATAAATGCAAAATGGTATATGTTACTCGCCCCAAGAACCGATGAGGGAATGACCAAGGAAGAATCAATAAACGTAGATTAGCGAACCTTAAAAAACTGATCATATATTATCCTTGTTGGAACGTGATAAATTATATCAGTGGAGAAAATGACCTCTTGCTTTCAAAGTTAAATATTTTCTTGCAGAGTACAGTGAAGCGACAAGAACAACAAAAACAAAACAAAAACAAAAATAAAAACAAAAACAAAACTTGTGATGTTCACCTTATACAGTCTTAAAGTAGACTTGGGGTAGAATATTTTAACAAATATTTTGTTTTTTACCTAGATTTCGTCTTCGTAATCTTCTGTGCTCTCTGTTTCAATACTCTCAAAGTTGACTATGTTTTTAAGAATTCTTTTTATACTTACATAACATCCAAACTACCCTAGTTTGTTATCAGTAAACCCTCAAGCATCTATTAAATATTCCTCTCTTTTTGTATTTTACGACGGGCTGAAATTATTTCCATAACATTAGACTTACTGACCTTGGTTGCAAGATTATGTACCGTAGAAACAACTCGGTTGAGTTAATTGTAAGATTAGAACCTCAAAACAACGGCTGCATTTATCGGGTTCACGCTAATGAAGAACAAATGAAAACAAATTTCACTCCAAACAATACATCGTGCCACTGAAACAATTGTAAGGTTTTGTAATTTACATATTCCTTCACAACGTTGTTAGACAATGCAGTTATTACAATACTGAAGAGAGCTACTTATGTAGAATAGCATATTGGTTGTGATGCTGTATATATATATATTAACAACACACGGGGTGGTTACACGTATACATTTTTGTTTGTGTCTTGTAGGATTTATACTGCATATGCAAATTATTTAAGCCACGTATATAGTCTATAATGTACACTGCTAAACTGTTCAAAATAGTCGCTCACAACAATTGAGTCAAATCATTAAAAAACGAGTATAGGAGAAAGAAAAATAAGAGCAATCCATAAACTAGATTTTCTGTGAAGTTTCTAAAGATCCCATACAAAATTAAAAAGCATAATTTATTCAGCTTTCAAAATGCATTTGCAGATTTGCATTTTAATGTCATTACTCACTGTTTGAAGAAACAAAATTAATTATTGCCTCTAATTCGATAAAAGTGTGGATCATATTTGGGGAATTTTACCTTTAAGAAGTCTCGAATAAAATTCAGGCAGCGTTTTGACGTTTATTTTACAGTTGTAAAGACTTAAAATGAGTTGTAGGAAAGAAACGAAATGTCGGTTTAAAAAAAGGCAGGAATAAATGAAAGAATGAAATGAAGGGAAACAGAGAGAGATTGAGAAAGAAATTTAATGTGATCTTGTATCAGTTCATAAAACAACTCTCCATAAATCATAATGTTTACATTCTTTGTTAGAAGTTTGAAAGGGTCGGGCCTTAATATCAGTGAATATGACATTAAGAAGAAATGACCTTAAATAGCGTATACCAGTAAAATAAACTTTGGCAAGTTAATATGAAGATCGGTAGCCAAGAAAGCAATGGATGTTGCTGTATTGTCATAACTACAAAACGAAAATTATCGCTTCGTATATTATAAACGTTCTTGTGTAACTTTTGATGCTTTAATACAGAGGCCTTACAGATAAGTACCCATGTGTCGTTAACATGGTATTAACCTAACAAACAAAATGAGACAAACTGAAGCCAGCCTAAGCTTTTACTTTAAACGTCATCTTAAGCACTTCATTGCCATTTCGGGTCATAGTCCATAGTTTCTTCGGTTGTGTTTTCACCATATTTAACAAATTGTGAGATATTAAACATCTAAATTATATCATTCGGCTGAAGGATTGGGGTGGTGGGTTAGCTCATTAAAGCTGGCTTTCACTTTTTATTTTTTCCCCTTTTTTGGACTGTCATTTTCAGACAATTATCGACCCTTGCATCATTGAATCAAAGTCTCAAAGTTGTTGAAGACTCAATGAACATTTTTATTTCATTTTGCATGGAACTCATTCTGCATTTACTTTGTATTGTACTTCCTGTCAATTGTCTTTTTAAAAACACTGCACTTCACCTAATTACGCAATGCACCATTGTCTCATCTCTCCATTCTCCATTTATGTGAATATTCAGATGTTGAATATCTTCATTTACACTTGCAATGTTTTAACCTTTGACCTTTGTACGCACGCGGAAAACCTACTAGTGGAACAACGCACAAAATCCGAAGCGAATATTTTGAACTGACTGTTGTTTATCTTTCAGTAACTACACTTTTCATGCTGTAAAAAAAAGTATTTGTAGTGTACATTTAACAAACCGGATTTTAATTTCTGTAGAATGAACCGAGCACCTTAAGGTTTGCGCAAATGCGATGATGGACTTATTACGTCACTCGGTTGGAATTTGTTTACATGCGATATTTTCTTACAGTGCAGGTACAAAAAAGTGTCGACTGTTAAGCAATCCGATCCTACATGCAACATTTAAAGCTCACAAAAGTTCCATTTTCAGTTACGAGTGCCGTGTTTTCATAAACTTGTTTTCATTTTGCACATACTGAACACACAAACATTTCCCTTTTAGTCAGAAAAAATAAACAATCAAAAACAAACAATCAAACAAACAAACGATTGGTTGGTTAAAAATATGATGGTGCCCTTGAAAATGCCCACAATGTCATATACAGTGCTTGAAAGAAGGGGAATACACAACATAAGAAGTGCCCATGATGCTATATACAATGCTTGAAAGAAGGGGAATACACAACATAAAAAGTTTTTTTTTTCCTTGGCTGATACATGCATTATGTAGTGCTTAAAAATGGCTACACTACATGAACGCTTGAAAATACATAGCAACACAACATATAGCGTTTAAAAATTGCAGTTTGTAAATATGTACATCTCAGGCGAAAATCGTTGTTTGGTGGTGTTTATTCTCAGTTCGTTTTTTTTTCAAGATACCGCGTATTCTTTCCTCGAATACTTTGGTTTTCATCAATGGTTTTTAACAATCTGTCCGTCCTTTTCATTCACTAAACCTGTTCAGTACTTTATGTGACAAGGAATACAGGTAACAAGGGTCCATTGGACCAGCTAAAAGTTTATTCTCTCTTAAATGTCTTTTCGGTCTCACTGAAAGCTTAATAGAAAACCTTCTTACACCTTTTTTTTACTTTCCTTTTTTAACCGTTGAATTCAACTGAAAGTAACCAGAACACAGCATTACAAGGTGGGTTACAAGAGCAAGCTCTTTACCCCTATTGTGCTGTGAATAAGACCAGATACACCCACCAATCAATTCAGACAAGGCAAGGAATTACCTTACCTCTCTTTAGAGATTAAACCTCACCAATGGTCTACCTCTTAGTCCTTGAAACTACTTTAAGGAATCAAGGAAAGATTTGTAACTTCAACTAGTAGTGTACATGGCTGGATCTACCTTTTTGTTCTTCTCCAAAATTGAAAGCTTTGTTCATTCCAGCTGTGAAGAAATGGGTGGTTTCATTGAAACGGGATTCAGAACTGAGCAGTTCTTTCTGTCACAGAAGCAGAAAGCCATGTTTTCAAAACCTTCGCAGAACTTCACGTATAGGTTCATTTGGCTTAGATCTGAGATTATCTTTGAAGAAAAGTATGTGGCACTGAAGGATTGTTGCTTATTACACCAAACACACAGTTAGTAAGACGTTAAAGGCCTTGAACAAGATCAACAACTTACAATTGCACAAAATTTCTGCATCTGCAGCATGGCGCATATATACATATATATATATATATAGTTCATGATATGTCATCTTTGGAGCTCAAAACAGCCGCTGATACAACTTAAGATATTGGTCAAGATCAACTTACACGTAGAGAATAATACAGGGGTAAATTGGACCTCTGAATTGCTCCTTCTATGACATTTGTGTGCATTGCCAAATATGATGTAACCTTTCCGAAACTCTTTCACACACACTAAATTTTCATTATAATGAGTATTTAGACTGTACTAGTGTTTAATGTGAGTGTCAACTTTAACTTTTTCACAGAAGTGGCACATAAGAGATAGTATATGACTCTACAATAAGGTTCACGTCATCATCTTCTCTTCTACTGGAAAAAAAATTTATTTAATGTTGATGCAGGTAAGGAATCTGGCCACACAGAGCCATATTGTGATATTCCATTGTGATGACGTAACCAGCTGCTACAAAACCGTTAGAAACAAAAATTGCTCCTCGCTTCACGTTTTAGTATCAATTACGTCATAAAACGTTAAACTGACATACTATAGTCATCTAATCGACTGTGCCACGCCTTCGGAGAAAATGGAAGAAGAATACACAGAAGCCTGCAGTGAAATGTGGGCAAGAAAAAAAATATCTTAAATACTTCATAGTACGTTTGACACAGCATGTCATTTTAACTTTTAAAACGACAATAAAATTGAGTTATAAAACACAATGTACTTGTGAGTTCACCTGCAAGAGTTATAATTTAGACCTCTAACAGCGCGATAGCTTGCACGATCTTATCCCCTCCCATACTAGGTACCCTGGTGCGTGTCGCCCCCGGGGGCTACTCCGTTATCCACCCCGCCCCTCTAACGGCATTTATAGTTATATTTAGTGATTATTTTCAGAAATGAGTGCCATGAAATTCATCCGTGAAACCTGATTCCAAAGTGCCTCTGTATATTTGCCTTTTTCTGTTTTCAATAAAACTGTGAAAAAAAATCTGCTGATAGTTTATAACTACAAGCACAAATGTTGGTGTGAGAGATGCTTCGCCTTTCTATGGTACGGTAGAATTCAGTGCAATTCGCCGTACAACAAACTTGTAGCCGAACCTCATGAATGTTGTGTCATCAACACAATTTTATCAAAACGAACCTGTCCGGATAATACAGAGAAAGAGACAGAAGGTCAGGAAGAAAGTCTCAAAAAGAAAAGAAGAAATAAATTTTAAAAAAAACGTTTTAGGAAACCAGAAAGGAATACCCTTTTGGGAGAGGACCTTGCCCCCGGTTGGATCATAGTACTATTACTGAAAAGTCATTTTTCTGTAACATCGTCTTGATGACGTTTTAAATCAGCACCAGTTGGTAAATGAAGGTCCAAGCCATAATCTAAGTCGGTTGATTTCTGTTAGACATTTGACAGTTTCAGCTTCCACTCGTTATTTTTTAGGTAGAAAATGATAGAAGGTATTCTATTATAGGGATATCTCTAATAAGTTATCAGACACACAACTTGGCCACATTGTTTCTCTGTATAAAAGACATGCACTTAGATTTTTCATGAAAGTAATAAAACAATTTAATTGTTATATCTTTACAGCATACCAAATGGCTAAACAAACTTCATTCAAGTTTAGAACGTGAAACGTATTCATTAAACGAAATGAGCTGTGACCATAAAGCTTGTAACCTTCACATTGAAACAGCGTACAAAAAGATAACGTAAGTACGCGTTCATTGATACACAATTGTGTGATATATATATATATATACCCCAGGTTGTGTTTGAAACAAACAATTGTCATTGTGTACATTGTAAGCAACACCTTCGTTTCTATCGTAGACCGCATTTGTCTTGACTTTGGCTGGCTGACTGGCTGGGCGCTGACTGTAATTAGACTCTTTGGATACAACAGAGGGTTATTCGGATGGTGTGTAGCTAATGCCATGTCAATCAGAGGGGTTATCCTAGTGTTAATATTCTGGGTAATGAAAGATCATTGATTTGTAGGTACAGTATAGTAGCAGAGGCAGGTTACTCAGTTAAGCGTACATGTCATTCACTACCCAGTTTTTCACTAAACAGGACTGTCTGGGTTTCCGGAGTTTTCAACGTATATATTGTGCCATGGGGCTTATCGTGTGTATTGTGACCAAAGCCTCCAATGTGGGGAACTTCAATAGGAGAAAAGCGTGTAACAACACAGAACGAAAAGAGTAAGCAAAAAACAGGACTGTGTTGTGAACCATGGTAAAAACTTAAAAATGTCTGTGTAATATAAAAGTAGGTTCACGGTCGTACCATGCATGCCAGTGCTACCTTGGCCACTGAATATTCATTTCCGTTCGTGTCAGAGGTCAGGTATTTTGTCAGATACAATCAGTTTGAGTCCCTTAGTTTAGAGAATTTGAGTTATTCAAAACTTGCAAAAGGAAAATGTTCTGTAAGTGGCGTTCAATCAAACGTACATGTCATCACCCTATGTCATACGAATCCGTTACTTAACAACTAGGGATTTATGGTGGGGGTATTTTATGCATTAATACAGTGACATAGGATCATCGAGCTCATGGTGTTTCTAGGAGTGTAACTACAGTATGGCACAGAATAGTTAGTATAGGCTATTGTTACCTTCTTCAATAGGATACCTATGATTTCAGATAAACGCAAATATGGCCTTTATTGAAGCATCCTTCTGATTGGCCAACCACTAACCTTATTTTATAAACGACAAAATGATTGGTCATAAACATTCTGTGACACCGTCGTAGTGGTATGAAGCTATCCTAACTTTGTTCGGTTGTCATTTAATTCTGGTGGCATGATAGTATTACTATCATGATGGAATTCATTGAGTTCATAGTAATTGTGTCGACGCATACTGTGTACTTTTTAAGTTTCCGGAATATATTCTGAAATTTTTCTTTACTTCAGTTCATTTTCCTTAATACAACATCCTTTCGCAAGCTATGCTAAACTATGTATTGGCGTTGGAGGCTCCTCTGCAGGTATAAGAATGCAGCCACGGGGAGCAAAAGAAGAAGGAGAAAAAAAAAACGTGGTGTGTGTAGGATAAAAAAAAATTGCTAAATGGTCAGAAAATGCTGACATGTGACTTTCATACTGAGACAAACATTAGTAGCAAAAATATAAAATGTCGATAGAACTTGGCCTCTTCGTTATGGCCGCTATATGGTATCATCTTCAACACAAGATAATTAGAGTGATTTTTTATGCATCGGTATTCGGAAGCCGAAAAGTTGAGCGATATCATTTTATATCTGTTGCCCCAGGTGTGATGTTAGTTTGTGGAAAAACTTTGATATTTGTTGTCTCCGTGGGAAACTCAATTTAATACTTGCCCAGAATCGCGCCTTGTTAAATGCGGATCCCGAGAAGTTCGCAACTTTCCCGAGAAAGTTGCCTTAAGCCAAGCCATCGAAATGGTTCATATTGCTTGAAATGTCCCACCCAGAATGACGGGGTCTGTGAAACATTTTATGGTAAGCTTGAAAAGTAAAGGTTCCGTCCTATCTTCAAAAATTAAAACAAAAAGACTTCGGTAGTTGGTTGACCTTGTAAGGGGGTGGGAAAGGGTGCCGTGGTGTCTCAACGTTATGTTTACTGACTAGCTTCTGTACATGAGGGAAATTACCTGACAGCTTTAAAACACACACACATCAACGTTACATTTATATCTTGTTTGTATATATATATATATATATATATATATATATATATATATATATATATATATATATATATATATATATATAATTCATTCATTCATATATATTTATCATTCACTTTCAATTCTATATTATAATAGTGTTGTATTACTTAAAGTAATACATAACAGCGTATATAACACTTGAATTCATCAATATCAACGGAAGAGAGTCTCTATTGCTTGCAGGTCACTCAGCAAAACATCATTGAATTACTTTTGCCACATAGCCCTCCCCCCCCCCCCCCCCCATGCTCTTACATAGCAAACAACATCAAGATACATCCCCACAGTTTATCCAACAAAACCGTCACCAAAATATAACTTTGAATTTTACAGTCTCCGATGTAAGTAAAATAAATAATATAGAATACCTCTCAACTGGAATGTCATCCTCAGTCTTTCGTATTAATACTCCGGAGAGAGCACCCACTAGACTCTACAACCAGGCAGGAAAATCCTCGCACAATTATATCTTATGATACTCACTCATCCACGTGCGAGGTATTTGCCTTGGGTAAGAAACTGTGCACGAAGTGTGATGTGTAACCCGCCTAGGGCTATATCCTACCACGGTATCAGTATCGAAGACAGCCCTGCGCTGAGTAAACCAAACCTTAAGTTTGATTTTCTCTGTAAGTGAGAAGAGACGGGTAAGAACTAAAAGATGTTCTTCGTTTGTAAAATGAATACAGGCGATTTCGGTATCATGTGTGTGCCTCAGTGCTTGTCTGTGTTCAGTGAGTAGCCTACGTCTTAGAGATTAAATAGATACCGAAATATTTACTAACTGGTATTAACGATGCGTTTGTTGTCATTACTGGTTGATGGGATGGACTCGATGACGGAGGAGAGGTTGTTTCACAAATGCTGCTTACCGTTGTGATTACCCTCAGGATTTCCAGCAGATAAAATCAATTCCATTACTAAATAAAAAAATAAGATAAAATTACTTGCCCTTCTAGTCTTGTCAATCTTGATCCTCTCTGATATAATAATTTAGCATCCAAATTACTCGATCAGATAATTTTTCCGATGTGGAAATTACTGACCCAAACATATAATGACCAATTTAGTATTTTTTTACTGTTCCTTGTAAAGTTATTTTCGCATGCACGATAATATTGTACTCTATTACAGTATACAACAGACAATAATTTTGTTTTATTCAATCAAGATCAAAATCCAGCGAGACTGGTAAGAAAGTAACCACTTAGTTACTACGTAATATTACCATGGTTACTTTGGCTATGTCTATCCTACACGCTTAATGCTGCTCAACCTCTCAACATGCATGGCTATACATTTACGTACTGTATCTCATATCGCACCGCACAATGATGTAGTGTTATGGAGACTTACAGCTTCCCCTGGATGAGTATCTACATCTGTCACATAATGTGACATTCATGAATCAGTTCATAGGCTCTGATGTACTGTTACAGAGGCTTAACACCTTCCCTGGATGAGTATCTACATCTGTCACATAACGTGACATTCATGAATCAGTTCATAGGCTCTGATGTACTGTTATAGAGGCTAGACTTTTTTCCTGGATGAGTATCTACATCTGTCACATAACGTGACATTCATGAATCAGTTCATAGGCTCTGATGTACTGTTACAGAGGCTTAACACCTTCCCTGGATGAGTATCTACATCTGTCACATAATGTGACATTCATGAATCAGTTCATAGGCTCTGATGTACTGTTACAGAGGCTTAACACCTTCCCTGGATGAGTATCTACATCTGTCACATAATGTGACATTCATGAATCAGTTCATAGGCTCTGATGTACTGTTACAGAGGCTTAACACCTTCCCTGGATGAGTATCTACATCTGTCACATAATGTGACATTCATGAATCAGTTCATAGGTTCTGATGTACTGTTATAGAGGCTAGACAACTTTCCTGGATGAGTATCTACATCTGTCACATAACGTGACATTCATGAATCAGTTCATAGGCTCTGATGTACTGCTACAGAGGCTTAACACCTTCCCTGGATGAGTATCTACATCTGTCACATAATGTGACATTCATGAATCAGTTCATAGGCTCTGATATAGTGTTACAAGATTACAGCTTATCTTAACTCCTTTATGGAGATAAACATTTTAACTCTTAAACTCTTGAGTACGTCATAACTACGTCAAGAGCATTTCTCTTTTTTAAAGTGTACAGAGATTGTTTTCAAAACTTTTCACGGTTGTTAACCGTATTTCTCTGTTTGCACGTTCAGTCCTTAAATAATAATACTTTCCAGTGCTTGACTATTTTTCTCCCTGATTTTTTTTATGTGACATGTTTATTTTCATTTTGTAGTATACACAAACCGAGCCTAACTCGGATTTTTCTTTTTTGTCCATTTGACATTCGACTAGTCAACAAATGTTTCATTTTACCGCTCCATCCCCGTCACATTAAATCTGCTTTGATAGTTTATTCAATCTTTTTCTCTGTAAAAGATTTAGATTTTTTTTTTGCTATTTTCACCAATCTGAGCTCGAGTTTGATCGATAATATTCGATATACATCAGATTCTTCTTAACTAAAAATCAATCATTTTCATAATTTAAAACAATACCAAAGAAAGACAAGAAAGGAAAATAAATAAGAAATAAAAAAGAGAAACCGGCGGAAACCGTGAATCTTCACTGGCAATGAACGATAACGATAAGTGTGTGAGTCACGCGTGTTGTATTTGTATCGGTCCACGGGACTGAATACTGTTGAAGAACTAAGTGAAGGAAGGAAAAACGAATCGGGAATTGTCACTATTTTGAAATAATAATTACGAGGGAACTTTTTCAGGCTGATTAGCTTTTGGCCATTTAGCAGTGCCTGACAGCGGAGCATATGTGTTCTAACTTCTGAGGGTTTTCTTTTTTCTTTTTTTTGAATGTTTAACGCAGTGTGTTTCACATTATACTCAAGCAACAGAGACATGGCGAGATGTAGTAGAGAGAGAGATGGATCTTGAGAGGCAGAAACAGAGAGAGAGAGAGAACACGAACGAATGAAAACAAGCAGATAGAATGGGATATTTAGTAGATAATTTTTGTGGTTGAGCATCATTAGCACGTGGAAACGTGTTAGATATTAGCAGGTATAGTCTGGAGAAAGCCAAGCCGGTAGTGATCGCAGAATCCTTGGGTCTTATTCCTGTACATATGGGTTACCGTGAGGAGTCGAGTTATACTTTGTGCTTGACTGTCAGTGAAATACTCATTATATAGCTTTACCTTTCGGCGTAATCACCGGCTCGGGTCTTTCATTGTAGGCTAAGTACATCATCTAACGAAAAGCTTGTCTAAAAGCTACACAAAGATCAACTCCCATGTAATTAGAATTAAGATTACGCCAATTGCATTATTGTTAAAATGGGCTTTAACAGCTATAGACTGCCTCCAGGACTCGCCAACATAAAAAAACTAGCTAATTCAGGAGATTATACGCTTTTGTAAACTTGCCATTGGTGTAATCACTTTTACTTTAGATAATCTTAATATGTACACTTGAGTGTCCCTCAGAGTTGAAATAAGACCATCCAAGGAAAACGGTTACTGATATAACAGAACTGCGATATGGAGGTCCCCATTGAACTTTAAACGCGTCTATGTCTGCCACTAAATCAACGTTACACCTCAGGCCACGTTAAGGTTAGGCGAGGTGTTTTATGTGTCCAAATCCACGATAGGCTGCACCCTGGGGGTGAATTGGTTGGTTAAGCAGAGCGTTTTGACGGTATTAAGACACACTTCTTTGCTACGAGGCATTAAAACGTTTAGGATATGAATAGGGGTATGGAAGGGTATCGTCAAACGTGCGAACAAAGGTATCAACAAGGAAGACTACAATAAACTATTATGGAAGAGCTTTCAGTCGTTTCAGAGAATCAAAACACCAAGCTTGGTATATATTTTCAGATTTTGTTCTGCCATGAAAAAGAGTCTGCTTTACTGTTAAAGATGAATATATTTGAGTTTTTACAGCAATCCTCTTTAGTCAAAAGGAATTGTCCCTCGATATGAGCAACGCCGTGGAATAAATTAACTTTTTCGGTCCGCTCACTGATACTATCGGAGAATACTGTTAGTCAACTCAGTCAAAGAAATTTTGTGTTTGTATCTATCTATCTATCTATCTATCTATCTGTCTATCTGTCTATCTGTCTATCTGTCTATCTGTCTATCTGTCTATCTGTCTATCTGTCTGTCTGTCTGTCTGTCTGTCTGTCTGTCTGTCTGTCTATCTATCTATCTATCTATCTATCTATCTATATATATATATATATTATTATTATTATAAGGTCACATAACTTCCACACTGAAAAATTGGAGTTTTCACGTTGTATATCCCCTAACTCTGGAACTAATCTCAACCTAATCAAATTATGTTTTAAAGGTTGCAGATTTGAAATTTTGTTTAAAACGGTGTTTCCGACGGTAAACATGTGCTGATAAATCGTACCTAAAACAATTAGGTCGACAGCAATAGATAACACCGAAATGGGAATTTCCAAATTTTTAGGGATGTGAACTCTTCTACTTAGCTTTATTCAGAAACCTCCTTGAATAGTTCATGCCACCTTCTTACCTATTCATACCTATCTCTTCTTTTATCCCCTTCACTAGTGGTCTTGTTTCTTAGTTTGCTTAAGTACTTCACAACTAAGACACCAATTTGAAGTGGGGGTGGATGACTGTTTTTGTTTTTTTCCTTTTCTCTCTGCCCACTTTGAGTGCAACGTGTAACGAGAACTCTTGGGTCCAGCTGCCGACGTGAGGCAGCCAAATGGTTACAAACCATCGAATTTGTAGAGTGTAACGTGTGTACATCGTATCTACTACCTTGGGTCAGCCATGTCTCTGTAAGCGGTGTCTGTATATCAAGTGGTCTTGAAAAATGTTATCCAGTCATTCCCCCCCCCCCCCCCCCCCGTCAACGTCGTAATTAGATCAACGGTCTTAACCATGCCAACTTCGGGATAGGTAACCGTATATGAAACAAATGCTTTTGCTAAAATTTATACATTCTTTGTAAAATGTATATGTGGAACTGCATTGGCGTAGGACTGCTACTAAGTGTCCATAAGGGAAGGGCGAGGTGGGGCAGATGGTGAAGGGGACAACCCTAGGGGTACATGAAATTCATTATTTGTTTATCTGACTTTTTCAAGGGTATTTACTTTACGTCATTTATTTCAAATTCTCTGATTGCACTGTCCTCGTGATTGAATTCCGAATTCGTTACAGCAAATATTAAAATGTCGGTTATAATATTTAACGAATTGTCCTCGATCCCTGATGTAAATAAAGAACTTCTTACTGGGTCTGTTATCTTTACAGAAGGCAAAAAAAAAATAATAATCTAACCAGCCACTATGTTTTTGACTTCAAAACGCAGACGTTGCGAACCAGGACACACTGTCGAATTCCATTGACGTGACGTGTGTTCATGCGGATGTGTAACCTGTATGAAAATCCCCGTTAAAACTCCAAGTTATTACCATCCACCAATACATGAGATTTGTCTTCATAATTTGGCAATCATTGAGACGGAAGCCTTAGCTTAACATACCTTTATATATACTTCAAATCTGGAATCCACCCAGGCAGTCAAGCAGGCATTTCACCAGCAAAGAGAGAAAAAAGAAAAGAAAAATACAAGAAAAACACGCCTCATTTGGTAGGAAACTCTTTGATAGATAAAGTATTGAGCCAGTGTTAATCAAAGCATTTTAGAAGTGAAAAACGGTTAAGTAAATACTACGGGAAGGAAGCCTTTACCCGTTGACTTGATTGCATGTTGAAAAGAAAGTGGTGGTTAGCTGATCAAAATACACGACACTCTTTAACTCAGTCGGAGACATAGCTGTAGATGTTAACTTAAGAGAAGGTCTTAAGTGTTTTGTGGCAGGATGAATACCTGAAAGGTCTCTGAATATATACAATATGTTATGAAGTGACGTAAAAAAAAGGACCAAAACATTTACAGCTCGCGAAGATTCTCGCTATTTAAACTAATATTATTGTTTTGGTTTTTCTTAAATGAGAAAAAGAACGACATGTACAACAAAATGAATAAAGAAGAATAGAATACTTTTTAATATGAACAGTGTGTGCTTGTGAGGGCATAAATACAATCATTTTAAACAATGCCTTCAACATGGACAGAGAGCATTAGCGATCCAACTCGTAACACTTTTGAGCATCTCTGTTTACTGTATTGATCGTGCCAAGTATTGTACTACAAACTTATTTTGGTAGAAAAGTGGTGTTTGGTGATACTTCATTTGTAGATATATCACGATAAATGGCTTGTTCACATCCGTTCTTGTATTTTATTATGGACCGTATACACTTTTGTAAACTTATTCGTTTTATCCCCACTGACAGACGTTGTTAATCATTATTATCTTTATCGTTGTTTTATCTTTATTTTTGTTGTATATTTATTTGTCCTCCTTAAGTTTCTTCTAGTTTTGTTTCATCACACAGTTATTGAAGTTTATTGAAGTAACAGCGATATATCTTTATATATTATCATATACTCACTCTGGCGAACTCTAATACACACTTGACTCTCTCTTCACTGCAGAATCCTCTTTTCTTCCGCTAATAATGTTTTCGAGGTCTACCTTTAACAATTTTATACATGTATTGATTCCTTTGAGCACATGCTTGATAGTTTGCTCGGCATGAACAGATCGCAAAAATTTCTCTGTAATTTGACCAAAAACGATTTATTCTGTCGAAGCAACAGTTTGAAAAATCCCCTGTAGGCATATAGACTTACATGCCAATATATACCGTAGAGGTATTTATTGAAAACGCCATCCAATCACTTCCGCCTATACGACCGTATACCTAGTAGTTATCTCGTCTTCATTGTGCGTACATATAAACTCCTGCGACTTGTTGAGAAGCAAGGATATAGTACGAAAGCGAAAAAAACAACAAAACAAAACAAAACAAAAAAAAAACAGGTAATATTGGAAATCAACTTGTTGGCATTAACCACTTAGCCTTTTACACACAAATAAAAAGCATAAAATATAACTTGGTATATTGGGCAGACGTGTTGCGTATAAATCACTCATGGCTTTATTTTCAACAAACCATAAAATCTCTCAAGCAGAAGACATTTCAGCTAGAGAGAGAATTTTTAAAATAAATTTACATTAAATTAAACCGAACGCAATTAGTTGTCAGATAATATATATATATATATATATATATATATATATATATCCCCTTCTTATACAATATTGAGGTTTCGGAAGGTAAAGTGAAAAAAGACAAAATTACAAAAGTTTTTAAAGGTTTTCCTTATTTTTTTCAGTAGTGATAGTTATATAGGTGGGGTTTTTTTTCCCATCTTTGTACAGTAGTAACGACTTATCCCATCTTTTAACTATATAGGATAATCGGTTACCGGAGACTCGGAGTCGCGTGGGGGTTTGTTTCGGTGAATTTAGACAAAGAATTCAGTTGTGATACCCAGCAAAACTAAAAAGTCTATCAATCGTCAATAGACCTTAAGATTCAGAAAGACAGAAAAAGAGAGAGAGGGAGAAAGAGATTTCATGAGGATTGACTTCAGAGTCAGTTTGTGTTTTTGTATCATTTTCGAAGAGAGCAGCTACACACAATCGAGTTTAGTATTTGGTAGTGAAACCAAAATGGGTTACTCGTTCAAAAATAGTTGTCAGCCATGTTTACATATCTCTTGTTGTTGTAAAATGTATTATTTTTTTCTTGTTCCACATCGAAGGACAATCGTTTCTAGTGTATTACCCAAATTCGAAAACAAGTACGGTACTCTGCAGGTTGTGATGTTTTTTCCCCAGCTATTTTGATATCCCATTTTTGTCTATTGTTCGATGAACAAAAAAAGTACAAAAACATCACAGATATCATTCTAGTTATGTTTGAATAAGACATCTGTTACCCTGCTGGAAAATGATCATACGAGGAAAAGAATTATTAAGATTATGAATTACAATGTGACACAAAGACAGAACAACCGACCGAAAAAACAAACAGACAGACAGACAGATTGCAAGTTATTCTGAACCTGGAAAAATTAGGTGTTCTTGTTAAGCAATGGTCAAATGCAGAATTAAGTATTTTTTGATAGTACACGCAGAGAGATATACGGAAAAATACATTGACAGATTTGCAAGGGCGAGACGCAAGAAAAGAGCGTAGTTTCATAGTTACCAGGTAAGAACATATTTTGTGAGAGTCTGTGAGTTTTACATTGATGAGAGGACAAGTTGTCAGTAGTCATTTTAATTGTAAGATGTTTTACACATTATTATCAGGGTGGTAGTGGCTTTGTTCATTTCAATCTACTTAGCAGTGCTTTCTTACTTTGAGCATTTTTGAGTAATTCATATGCGCCTACAATATGCCTGACTTCGTTTTGAAATTCGTCATTAAACCAACAACTGGTTAATATTATCTGAAATAGATTCTCTTTTAGATTTCTCTTTTTAGAGTTGAATCATATCGTATTCATACCTCGTATTCTACATCCCCCGACTGCAGAGTTTATATTAAACTACATTTAGGGAACGAGGTGTAATTTTCCCTCCTTGATATGACCATTAACTCTACGGGCCTGTGGGGTTCTTGTGGCGAGGCAGACAGCGGGAGTCTACCGTTGGTGATGGTATGGTATCACTGCCGATTCTTGGAAACATTGTCAGAGAAGATAGGGGCAGCTTTAGAGTTGGTGGGTAAAACATTTTTTTTAGAATATCAGCCTCTTTATATGGACTAGACCATTCGCGGTAGGTGGTATGGGTTTTCTCGGTACAGGTGCGACTGCTACCTCTACCAACGGAACCATTGATATGATCCAGGCCCTGTCCAGTCATAACTCAAAAACATACGAACACATCAAACATACATACACATACATACATACATACATACACACCTAAACAACCTTTAGGAGCTAATCCAGATGAAGAAAACTAACAACTGACAGCACAATAGTTCTGACAACCAGAAATATGGCTTTAACAATTACGGCAAAAAGTCTTCCTCCATAAAAAAAAATAAAATTCGATATTACTCTTTGGGGAAAATTTCCCAAACAACTATTTATGTTAACAAAAGTGATTTAATGCTGACAGTTTAAAATGGATGGATGGATGAATTTTTCACCATTTCTTCTTTCTTAAGTGCTAGTCGTCAGAAGGATATACATAAGCGCCATCTGTATAGTTTTAACTTCATTATTTATACTTGATTGATTTTTTTTTTATTACTTTATATTTTACTTTCCTTTTTTCCCAGTGTTGTTGAAGGTTAGGTATATCGTTGTATCGACATGACGCTGTTAACTGTGTCATTAACCCTTCAATCCTCTAATTACTTAAAATATGACTAACTTTATCACCTCATTATATCAACACGGTAAAAAGGGGCTCTTTCCGAAAGATGTTTAACTTGTCAACACCTTTCATTCTTGCATGGATAAGGTCTCTATAGGAGAAACCGAAGTTACTCATCTGTTTGTAAGTTAAGGTCTCTTGACTGACACACTACAAGCGAAAGTAACACTAAACACGCTGTGTCCTGCTCAGGTGACTCGAAGCCAATTATAAGGCATTAATTGTCTAATGTTCATTAACTAAATAGCGGTCACTTTTCCTCTTTGACCCAGCTGATGCCGGACAATCAATTATTGGACACCGTTGATTAATAATAATGGGTCAGTAACCTTGGGCCTTGCCGAGTAACCCACAAATACGAACAAGAAAACGCGCACGCGTTTATTCTATTCCTTTTCTTCTACTTTCTACTCACTTAGTGATTTCGAGCGCAAAATGTAGGCTGAAAGGGAATATTTCGTTTTCTAATTGATTATTTTCAATCAGTTTTTTTTTTTTTCTCATTTTATCAATGCTAACTCATAAGTGACATTTAATCGATTCGTTTGCCCAGTGGTTCCGACGTTGTGAATATCACTATGTGAGGTGGTACCCGTACAACACACATACAATGCTAATATAGGTTAAAACTCTCTTAACTTTTCACGATTGATTTGGTGCTCCCATTGTTTGCTTTCAGGAGTTAAGGGGGGAAAGGATGACCTTAGGGGGGTTTAGAATAATCCTATAAACTGTCCAGACTTTCTTGTTCCCATCCCTCAAGTTGCAGTGTGCTACCTTTGCCACGTCTATTGTGTCTTAACAAATAAGTGTTCTTTTTTTATTTAATATGTATGTGCATATTTTGGACGTTATGTGAGACCTTGGAACCCGTGGTTGTATTTGATTGACTTCTCTGTGCAACTTGCCGTTGTTTAACACAATTGCAACCTTTGATACGGTTCTTTTTTTTTTCAACGGTCAAGTTCAGTTCAGTTTTGCTTTAATTTTCGTCAGAATGTGTAAGAAATTCGATATTCTTGTCCACAAATTTGTACATTTTTTATTTCTTTTCATAGAACGTACACCCAAACCAGAGCAATTATCTCATTCTCCATTTTCATGATTCTCTTCTCAAAATTATTTTTTTGGTTATGTTCTTTAAAGTGATTGCTGTATCTTATACACGAACTATCAAAACTTGAAGCAAAAATAAAGAAGAGTAATACGATTGGTTGGGTGAAAAGGAAAGTCGAGACTTTCGACAATGAATTATTATTACTGTTACTTGAGAAACTAACATGCGGTGAACAGCATAACCAAATTTCATTTAAACATGTTTTTAACTTTACAGGATATTTTTTGAATCATCATAAAAAGTCAATTGTTAAGCTGCCATTCTGAGATTGTGATGGTACCACCTGACCCCGTGTGGTTGAGGAGCTTTCTATATTTTTTTTTGTACTTTCTTGTCACATATTTTTAACAGTTATGCATTGATTCAAATCAGTATTTATAATTTGATTATTGCATTCCTACCTCAGTAATCCAACCCACTGTGTGTATAAGGGTATGGAATGTTTATATAAAGAAAACAAAGAAATACATTAAAATTAATGCTGACAGTGGTTATGTGACATCATAATTCGACTTACTCAAGTAGGTTTACATTCAACTGAGGCAAACATGATAGCAGCCTTCTTTGAATTTCAAAGGTGTGTAACTTGGGAAGAAAACAATATTTCTTAATGAAATATTGGGAAGATGTTAGTGAAACACTTCTGTTTTAGTTTCTTCAAGATATATGTCCCAGCGTTTCCTTCTTATTTAAGCTGCAATTACGTGCCATGTGATGACAATACTTTTCACGCCAAATGGCCGAAATTAAACTTTGTTCATTGGCGGTTAGCTAAAGTTATCTATTAAGTTACATAGAACGGCTGGAATTTTCGAACCGTGCTGTTTTAGATTCTCTTCTGACTGCCTTCGTTCGTTACTTCTGTCAACAGAATGGAATGCAAGCGCCAAACCTGACCTTTGACCTCCGGCATTCCTGCTTCAGAATTCTATCAATATGAATTCTCCACTTTTTATGTGAAGCTTCTTTTTTTTAAAAAAAGAAAACGTCAGGTTTGAGAAAGAAAAATAAACCTGCTTCGATTCATTTGGGAAGCCCTTAAAATGAGATGTTTGACACATGAAGTGGCAAACGCAAGAAAAAAGACCCTGCAAACAGTGACTTTATATACCAGTTTCGAGGTTGGTGCTAGGCAGTAGTGTAAGTCATTGATAGTAATATATATAATATAAGATAGGGGTACGGGTAGTGTGTAAGGGGAAATAGGGAAAAAGCAAAACCTTTTGTTACAAGTGTAGGCTTATGTAATAGAGGGACCAATCTAGCAGTGCAGAGTCAAGCCATGGTTGGTGCCGTGACAAGTCTTGCCCGGTCTAGACCTATGTATATTACGTAGCTTTGTTCTATACATGATAAAATGGGTCTACCTGGGGAACTCGAAAACATTCCCTCGAAATCTCCGCCCAATACGATTTGGTCTTACTCCATCGCGACCTAAGTCTTGAATTATTAATGACCGGGAGTAGAATTTCAACCTATGTTAAACTTGTAAGTGGAAGCACGTGCCTTGGACTCCTTTAGGTATAACTGAGGGAACTTTTTTACTTTCAATTTTTTTTTTTTCGCTCTAGTGTTCTGATGTTGCAGAGGGTTTCTAAAATGTGTACTTTTCTAATTGAATCGAATAAGCGATATCTTGACCGCATTTTAAGTATCTTCAAGTGTCATTTGAGAGCTAGGGCTATCAACCTCTGATGACAATCAGGAATCACTCAGAAACCGTCCTCATCCCCGTTCATCCGGAAGTTGCATTCTTGTTGGGACTAAAGTCGGATACGAGATTTTCATCTTTTCAAGTATTCAGGATAAATATGTTCAAATAGATCTCAACTGATGGAAACCTGGCAAGTAAGGCGACACACCCTGCAAATCGATCGTGGGGGTGGGGGGGGTTTATACTCGGAAATCATTTTAGAATCAGTCTTTCATCAAACATACAACTCTCTATTTCTCAATGAGATCATGCAATGATAAAGAAATACTTTTTTAGAGGGGGTTGGAGGATGGAGCAAAACTGTTTTAATTCATTCGAACAGTTTGCCCTTTCAAAAAAATATTGTAAAGATAACGAGAATATTCTACTTACAATCATACTGTGACATCACACTGACTTTTGAGGGTACTATACTTACACTGGTGTAATACTGATCAATAATTCATTTTTTTTTATGGTATAACATGCCATGGACCCAATTCATGTATGAATCCTCGCGGTATGCCGCTCACCCCTGGGGACTAGTGAGTAGTGGATGGGTTGGCAGATTTCAAAAAGGATGCTCCAGTCAAATTGGTCACATATAGATGTATCTCACACAGATTATGATTTAGAAATGTAAAAACGAAGAACTTCTAAAAAAATCTTGAACTCTAGCGACAAAAAGAAGAATAGTCAGTAATTTCTGCATGGATTAACACTTACTGCAAGATACAATTACGTGTGTGGTTTCTCTTTGATAAGGTAATCTTTCATTACATTTCGCCACCAAGGACACGCATAATCTGTTGTAAGTGTATATTAGTCTCCTCTTTGGAGAAATTGTGCATAGATTTGCCTCGGGTGTAGGCTCACTAGCAGTTACACCTGACTTACTTGGTTAAAAACGAAAACATGGTTTCATTATCAGTGTGTCTATAGATATTCCATGTCTTCAGAATTCATGCCTTTGATGTGGGAGGATTCTGCAAGTCCATCTGTCTTGAACTGATACTGCTTATTCCTTTCGTGAAGTTAAATTAGTTTGCTTTATCCTGCAGCAAATAGTGGTATGGACATGTACTCTAACTTCAAACTGGTCGTTAAACGAAAAAGGTCTTTCTGACTTGAGCCATCAACTCCATTTCAGCTGCAGACTATACCTTCAAATGTTAAAGGCGGTGATGTGTTTTAACAAACAAGTTCTTATCGTTTTCGTATCAGAGATGTCTGTTATTAGCTTGACTAGCAAGTGGGTCAGATTAGTGCTGATCCAGGAGATTAAGGGGCCTGGGACGCATGCTGGGTGACCCCGAAAGGTCATTGTCTTTCAGTATCCGGCGGCGTAAGTGTCAATGACCTATAACTCGTGCAGTAGGCTTCTCTCAAAGCTAGGATGAGTGATGCGTGTAACAGATATTAAACGTGACAAGAGACATGTAGGTAGTAGGTTATTACAGACTTTGCTGTCGTAGAATGTATCCCATGAGCCTGGTAATGACACATCACCTTCAACAAGAAACAACAACATTTACAGTCTTGTAAGTGTGATTGTTTCTCACTTTAAAGGACAAGCTAACCTTGGCAAACATTAAGGAATCTGTTACTCACATCCGCCAGAGTTATGTTTGCAATATGACAAAAAAAATCTATGATACTGCATCACTTGTAATGGGGGAACTTATACATGATATGAAAAATTGTACGTTAATAATCCACAACTTCAATAGGATATGCATGAAAACTTTAACAAACGACTTGTAACCATGAAGGCTGCAATATAATGCATGAGCTTTGCATAATGTTATGGATTTGGTATGGTTTACCATGTAATCACATCATTAACGCATGAACTTATAAACGCATAATGTCATGGATTTGGTATGCTTTACCATGTAATCACATCATTAACGCATGAATTTATAAACGCATGATGTCATGGATTTGGTATGGTTTACCATGTAATCACATCATTAACGCATGACCTTATAAACGCATGATGTCATGGATTTGGTATGGTTTACCATGTAATCACATCATTAACGCATGACCTTATAAACGCATGATGTCATGGAATGACATGCTGTATTATGTAATGCCATCATCAACGATATCAAAAGATTGGAAACAACATTTTTTTCAATTGTCTTAAATTGTCCTTTCTGAGCCACATGTATAGCCCATGTTATGCTGGTAGCATGTAGTAATGTAATGAATGTGAGTTCAGTCCTTCATATTAGGAATTTTTCCTTTTTTTCTCTCTCTTTGAAATAACTGTATCGTTTGTTTTGGATGAAGTATCGCATGCATGATCGTCTAACCAATCGATGTTTGTAATTTACAAGAGCATCACTCACTTTCATTCACTGTACAAATATTTGTTTAAGGTATGCCTATTCTCTGTTTTACTTTAAAGCTATCAAAAATTCACAAACCATCCTCTTACTTTACTGTTCTTACTTATGTTTGATCTTTTTTTTTTTTACTTCGTTATTTTGTTATATCTCTGTTATCTCTTTCTAAACCGCCGAGGCCAAAGTTAGTAAGACACCTTTCCTTTCCAGTTTAGCAGCGAAAATCAGTGTAAAATTTGAACGCCGGTAAACTCCGCCGCCGTGGTGATTCCTAAATTTACTGTCTCGGCGCACGGACTGGGGATAGGATGGCCCCGGGGCTTGTTATCCGCGGCGTGTCTAACTCGATATTGGGGGATGATTGCATTCTGGCCGAGATATGCTACTGTCCACACATAGTAAACTTGTAGCGAAGCCTCTCGATAATTTAACACGTATATTCCTCACACCGTTGTACTTCTCCTTGTCAATTTCCTTTATACGTTACAATACCGGAGTTCGTGAACTCTATTCACCCCCGGACATTGGCCCATATACCTTCCTTCATTCCGAAGTGTTGCTTTTGAAGCCAACCAAAAAAAGTTAATAATTTGAAGTTTATGGAACAGCTTAGCAACCGGTGTATAAGCCTTTAATCACATCATATGCCTTCTCCTAGAGCACCCCTGAGTGTTGTGGTACTACGCAGCTCAGGTCTTCGGTGGGATTGACAGAGGCTCTTAAGAAAGAAAGCAACCACGTGTATATTTCAGCTTATCAAAATCCTATCAACTCTCAAATCCAAGTTTTATGTGATTAATTAAAACAAGAGCCAGAGACGTAACTCAAGGAATGTTTGAAACAGGGGCAGGTATAGTATTTTTCGATGGAGACCTATTTCAGCTAGGTTTACCACCGGCCTGTCAAGCAAGGATAAACTTCTCCATCTTTTTAAATCCATCTTTGAACTCTGTGAGGTCGCCTCCCGTCACAGAAAAGAAAGAGAAAGCTCAAAATGTGAAAGGTGTAAAAAGTAGGTTGTTTTCTTCAAAAGGGCAGTTATTTTGATTCATACAACTTATTATCATGGACGAGTGTTCTGCTCTTTTTCGCACAACCGGTAAAGGGTTACTTTGTCAATGGTGATAGATACCCTTCGGCCCCCCCCCCCCCCCCACGAAAAAACTTGTCCTGGCCTTTCTACGATGAAGAAATTGCCTTGGTCTTTTACCGATTGCCTGAAATTTTCTAATCATATTGAAGTTAAGTGACAGGTATTAATTACAGTCCAACAGTCGGGGAGACTTGGGAAGGGGGGAGCTACTTGTGACCATGTGAGGTCAGCGTAAGTTAAGTACAAAGTTATAACCACCTCAAAACCATACACAGGGAGGTTCGCCTTTCCTTATTTTTTAAAGCATCTGTAGAGTCGCTCTAAAAGTTATGATATAGGTATCCAAATGAAGCTGTGTTTTTTTGCATTCTTCTTACATTTCTACACTTGTACTTGTTTTCTGGGAATTTCATATTTTCATTACTACGCCAGTAAAGTGTCTTTTAGAGTCTTTTTAATTTTTCAATGACTGAAAATGTTGACAGCTTCTGGGTTGCAGCGCTGATTTTGTGTGTGTGTCATAAATGCTGTGACCGTTACATATGCCCTTTGACGGTTGTCAACTGTTACTTAAATATACTTCAGTACTTGCAGCTGGTTCCCAGGATTACTGATAAGTTGGGGGGGGGGGGGGGGGGGTGGGTGAGTGTGAGTAAGGATACGTCAGAGGGGTCACCTAGACAGGTTTTACGGGATGTTTGAACTGATATCTTTGCTGCTCCCTTAATTTAAAAAAGGTTGATTGAGCAGTTTGGACTAAATACTGCTATTTTGCTTGAAAGCGCGGGGTCACATGACCTTTAAGAAACTGATCCCAAATGGTAGGTTTACAGTTATTTGTAGAGAAAGAACACTACATTGCATGCGCATTGTGTAGACCTGCAGTGTAGATCTTCACTCTGGAGTGGCTATGTATGGTAGCCAGTGTGCCGCACACACTCCTTCTCAGTTACTGATTTACAGGCTATTAAGACGGAGTCAGGAAATTAAGGCCTATTCCGCTTCAAATGTGCGAACTAACAGGAAAGGCAGTCAGATTAAACCTTCATCCTAGTTTTCTTTCATTTAAGTTGAAGTTTCTGTAACAGTCGGTCCCGAGCTTCTTCTGCAGCCAGCTGTGTGTGTACTTCGAGTGCAATGAACAACATAATGTTAAAGGGAAATATCGGGCGTTTGTTTCAGAGAAAGCATATATATTTTTGAAATCAATGTTTGTGGATACAGAATTATAGATTAATTGAAAATAAGGAAGGACAGAAGCCTCCTTTTCAAGAAATAAGCTCCTCACAGATAGAAATTCAGTTATTTGTTGCTCAACACATAACTGAGGTTATGTTGAGGTTATGTTGGTTCTTCCATTACTCATCACATGCATAATGTTTTGAGGAGATGAAGCGTTGGCAGATGTTTATTGATGAGACTGAATGGTTTAATAATGATTACTTCTATTTTCTTTTGCATGTCATGTTAGGGTATTCTAAACGCCCTATTTCCCTTTAGTTTAATGGTACTTGAATATCGTCGTGAAAGTGATATTGCTTACACCAGCTGCATTTGTGTCAAAAACGAAGTGTACCCCATAATGCGTACAGGCAGTAACTCATCACCTAGGTTGTGTTTTTGGCTGGTGGATGGCAAAATTCTCAACTGGTTCTGCTCAGTGATTGACAGCAAAATGCGAAACTCGCAGAGCAGCTCGTACCGTATTATGCAACATACACAGGGATGTTGTGTTTAAGAAACATGTGGAGGAATTTTAGAGAGCCTGTGGGAGGGACTAGACATAAGTAATTGAAGAATTGAAATTGTCTGGGATGATGAGTCTTTGTCTTTAACTTTTGTCCAACACCATTGTGCCGCATATTTAGTTTCCCTCACACTTATACCACTGACATATACAAAATCGTACAGTACTTAGTACAGCACTCCTGTTCCCTGACGTTACCTCTTTTCATCACGCTGTATCTCGTATAAACTTGCACTATGAAATTGCTGATTCGTATGATTGCACCCTGGTGAGCAGAATGTCTATTACGTTGTACTCAGAGGTACTCATTCAATTGTACACAGTAAGTACTCGAATATTGATTGTACTCATCTCTACTGTCTGCTATTGTACTTTATAAAACTGAGTCAAATGATGCACCTAAGTTAATTCACGGTGTAGTACTATAAAATGAATCTGGTACTAATTGTTCTGTAACAGGCGTTGCGCTTACACTGAGAACTTTAAGCTGGAGCTTTTATGTAACATTGACGTCACTCACTTGTGACCAATATAGTACACGTCTATTCTGCTATATTGATGATATTATCTGGTATGTAACACATGTAACTAGCACTGATGTGGAGCTTCACAAATGTAAGAAAAACAATCCAAATTAAGTTTTTTTCTTCACTAACTAAGAACGTTTAAGTGGTTGAGTAGCCTTCATCTGCAAGTCACGCAGATGCCGATAATACAGTTTTTACTATACCACATCTTCTGTCTATACCAAGGAGTCGCGACAAAGAAAATGGTGGGTAAAGCAGACGTGAGGAGGGGTTCGGTGGGTGAAACAGAGGTAACGGGGATGGGTGAGTGAAGCAGAGGTGATGTTATTGGATGAGGGTGTGAGTGTAAATAAGATATATCCAGCTTAACGTGTTGTACGGATGGTATATGTAAGTTACAACTTAGTTTATATTCCCCCAGAAAGCAAGAACCATCAATCCGTAAATGGAAGGGGGTATCTCACTCATATATATTATTTCTTTTATACCATCTTGTTATTTTTACGTCAAATTGATGTGCTTCATGAGCCCATTCCATGACTAAAATTTATTCACAAATTTAAGCTTTTTAAAAGTTTTGAGTCACCAAAAATCGAGCTTGTGAACAAAACTCTGAACTTGGTGACGTTTTCAGTCACTTTCGAAACACTGAGCCAAGATCTCGGACCCTGTCTCCATGGGCCCCTCGTCGTTAGGACCATGTAACAATATTTAGATACCACATAGCTATATGCCAAATATATGGTGGGATCATCTTATGTCAATCGGCAACGGTTAGAGCTGGCAGACAATAACAGTACGTGTGTAGCGTCTCAACGAAGCAAACCTATTGATAAATCAATGCATATTGGTTGTGGGGAGAATTCTGCCGACTAGATAAACATCTCCAAACAAAGGGCCAGTAGAACAACACCAGGAATGTCGCGAATGGGTAAAAACATGTTCCCCTTTTGTACCCTGATTGCGGGAACAATCGATCGACAAGGGGGATTAAAGCTCTCACACAGGGATATATAAAGAGGTCATACACAATATGACGTCACACAATGTGCCCTGTCTGTAGATTATTGTAGGTATAACTGTGAAGGTTCTCACATATGTAGTAACCTTGTTCTTGCTACCCTATCTTCTCACTTTCCCGCCAATGTTTTATACGTCTGTCTGTTTATATGACTGATTTATCGTCTGCCTTTTGCTGATATCTACTAAAAGATGTTGAGTAAAATAAATTGATCACATGTTGTGAAATTTATACGCCCTCTAAAGGACGATCATGATAAAAAGACAATCGACATTGATGTTAATTGTGTAACGTCATCCAGCTGCGTTTTATGTTTTTCGTATTACAGACATTTTGGAATTAAAAAACAAAGAATTTCTAAACAGTCATTATATTCATTAATTTAGGTCTTATCAATCGAGTCGTTTCCCGAAATATTTTATTTTTTATTCTAGCTCCGTACAGAATATTTTCAGCATGAAAGCAGTTTCGTTACGGCCGTCAATTCATATTTAAGTTTTTAACAATCACATTAAGATAAGTATAAATAATGTCGTAAGTTGCTATAGATGTATTAATGATGTTTTGACCATGAGGTGCAGGGTACACTCCCCGCTGCACCAAGTATAGTTGTCCGACTTTATTTCAGGATGGCAGTTACCATACTGTATGTCGCTTCTCTTTAGGAACATTTACACTGATATTCACACTATCTACGTAACATTCAAATAACTGGTTTTCACTCGTGTAATTTTCTCTTACATGCCGGGTGGAGCATGTTACTGTACCACACGTGCGTGTAACATTCCCACAGTATTGCTTGCCGGTATATATACCAGTTCAGCGACATTTTCTTTTTTTTAAAATTCCGAAGCAACTTTTCATTTCACTCAATCGAACTGTTCCTGTGTCTGCAGCATTGTATTAATAGTATGCATATATGCCAATAATGACGTTACACATGTAGGGGGTTTCAATAAGGAGTAACTAAAAACACTAATTCATGTGATACTTTTTTTTCTTTTCATCATTCAGGGAGCACATGACGACACATCCGGGTATCTCCATGGAGACCATCACTCTGTCATTAAGAGGGGTAAGTTGAGCGCTCTCGTTTATGTTTGGCTTGACTTTTTATGTGCGAGGATTTAGACAGTACACTATATAACTATATGTCCACATAAGGCTAGCCCAATCATACAGCACAACTGTTATGTGATGGCGCATTTCCGCACAGTGATTGGATGCTACCGTTCATCGTTTTAGTTTTGTGTCCAGAATTCAGCAGACAGTCAAGTTGCTTCTTTCTGCCTCTTCTTTAGATACCGTCGTACTGTATAGATAACTCCGTTTTGCGTATGGTAAGAAATTATAACAATTCTGATAGCTATAACACCACTTTAGCTAACGAGTCCCATTTCATTTTAATGATTTTCTCAGATGGTTTCTTTTAGGCAATCTGCCTAGGTAATTCTCCTTTGCTCAGTTTGAAGTTGCATTTTCTTGTAAAGGTAGAAAAATTTCGGTTTAGCGTATTAAAACTCCTCATGCTTGTCATTTAAAACGCCATGTTTGCTCTGTCTAAAGAAATGAAGATGACATATCCATCAAAAAGTCCCACGATTAGCACTAAACCTTGAAAAGAGGGAAAAAAATGTATTTACATATTTCCGTGACGTCGTTGTAATTCTGTTCACTTAATTTGGATATAACTTAGAATCTGTGTACATTCAAGGAATAGTAGTATTCTTTGCTACCGAGGGAAACGATTCTCTGTATACATTTAACTATACGAGCCAAGCATTTATGCCATGGTCAAGCAAGTATCGCTACAGGTGCAAACTTTCACATGATCACAAAAATTCGATGCTACTCGATTCTGTCCACGAATGGAACTTTATTCGAGCGAAAGGATTGTAACATCATTTAAATTATTCAAGAGCTGTTGCACCGTAACTTCATTCGGTAACCTTACAGAGAGATTACCAAAATAAGACAGCTGAAAAAGTTCAGAAGGATGTGATAGAAAAATGGTGACATGATTTTACTAGAGACAAGATTTTAGAATTACTTCAATCCATATCAAGGTGAATGTCACACACACAAAAAAAAAAATTCCAGACAAAAGTAGCAGACATATGGCAGAAAAAAGGTTTCTCGTTTGACAACCACAGTGTCATTCCATTTTTTTCAGTTAGTATTTCACTCTTATAAGGAAAAGTTTACATTTAATTTTCTGTTAATTATGGATGTCTTTGGTTAATATGTGAGTTGCTGTAGTCATATTTCTACCCATATATTTTTATATCAGAGGCTTGTTATGACTTATTCAGAGAAAAACAGTGTAGAAAATTCTGTCAAGCATTTAAACTACTGTAGCTATCCTCCTTAAACGAGGCATGACTGTTTCACGGGTAACCTGGGTACCGGACACCCGAAGGGTATTTCATTATCCGGATCCAAAATTACTACCCGGTTCCTTCCTAAAGTGAAAAACGTCACAACCGCTGTGTAAACACACTGTGTCAGATTGCCGAATTCCGCCTACTATACACAGCAAATAGTTACAAGACTGAATTTTCTTCTTTTTCTCGAGGATAATCTGTGGTATTACCAGGCTCGGGATTGTTAGGAATCAATGAAAACACTAGTATGAACCCCCTCCCCCCTTCATAGCAGGGATTCTCATATAAAGCAGGAAACCTTTAAGGTAGAAAATAAAGTTTTATTTATTTGTACCGTTTCTGTCTTCACAGTTATCTTATCTCAGTGCAATATATAATGTGGCAAATGCACAACAGATTTCATAATTTTCATTAAAATTAAATGATAATTTGACAAAATGAAGTTCGGCTGATGTTGCACCACTATATATAGGATTGCTTAATTGTACCAGTTCTGCGAAAAATTTCGAAGACCATATTCACTTCTAGTCCAGTCAGTAGTCTACTATCCAAATTGCGCCATATACATGATAATCTATGGTGGTAGAGATTTATTGTCACATTTTAAAAAGACAATCGAATGGCGAGAATCATTTTCGTAAGAAAAGAAGAATTATCCATGTGAGTCAAACCCTGATTAGAAGTTTAGCAGAAGATATACACAAATTAGTGATAAATTGCTTAGTACAAGGAGAAACATATATTCAAGGAGTATAGGCTGTTGTGACGAACCTCTTGCATTTACAGATAACTGTCCATGAGTTTGTAATTCCTTCCTTAGCTTTGCACATATAACGTCGCTGGGTCAAAGGTCAACATCGTGTGTCTGGGAGTGACCTCATCAGTTCTTTTGTAGTCATTCATGCTTTAAAAGAGTATCACTTACATTGGGATTTTCTTCACCCCGTTGGTTATATTATATATTGTGACATTTAACGGTTAGGCAACGTTAAAAAATGTTTGCTGTCTTCAAGGCACTATATCTGTCCATTCAAAATAAGTCTAAGTATTCATGCATGTCTTTGTTTACTTCCTCCTCCTGCTGCTACGACGTGCAGTACGGTATAGGCTACCGTCTGCCAGCCCCGTATAATTATTGCAGATCATGACCCAACTGACCCTATCTCGTATTTTTCCTACCCTCGAGGCCTCGGGGTATGACTGTATATCGTCATTCCAAAACTTTCATATTTTTCGTTTTTTGAGGTGATAGTGCGTGAAATACTGCGCGCTGAAGCTCCTTGTATTTGCGCAGAATGTGACACCCAGTTCTCGCATAGGGTAGATGAAAGTCCGCGGTGGATGTTGACAGAAACCAGCCCAATTACAATAAGCATGACTTGACGACGAAAGAATGCGTGTTGGTATAAATCACAAAGGTATATACACACCCCCCGTAATACTGTACATACTAATTAAAGGAGAACTGGGGTCATTTCTAAGTAACTTTTAAACCTGACTTTTTGGCATTATTTGCAACCCCTTGATTTAAGCTAAACGTAGTGTGATTTCTAGAGCGGAAAATCGCTGAAAAGGCCAAATTGCGCTTATGAATACACGGTGACATAAGCAAGAGGTGACCTCGTCGGTAAATCTCGTTCACGTGGCCGTATAGCTCCGGCCATCGAACCCTACGGAAGGTTGGAGGCAAGTTACGAACGTGTAATCCCCTCCTCTCAATAATACGGTTTTTTTTTCTTTTTGACGGCAGCAAGTTTTTCTACATCTCCGGTCTCAGAAATGCAGACCATATCACAGAGGCAGAGAATTATAGGATTTGAGTGGTGAATTTAGCGTTGCGTGTAGTGGAGAATGCAATCAAGCTCTCCGATGCCTAATTAAGCGGTTACCGTCTTAGGGCTTCTCGCCGAGGAGACTCTTTTTGCTTTTTTAACAATATGAGGAAAATGAAGAAAAAAAAGGGGGTTCTTCATTTGTTTTTACAGAATTAATGGACGCAGAACACTGTGAAGTATTTTATATATTTCAACGTACAAGAAGTTTAAAAGCGATATTTTACACGCTTTAAGACTCATCTTCTCTGAGCTTCGAATCCCTCTAATAGGTTTTCTGGGGAACTTGAATTTGCAAGTCTTTCGACTAGATTTTTGTTAGCATTGCAGACGATTTAATTTACTCGCACTGTCGACTCAAAGGACTTAAACTATACCGACTTTGTTGTTAATTATAACGCTTGTGCGACGAAGTATGTGTGTATATTACGTTTCGTACCGTATTGTAGTGCACTGCAGTAGGCTACTTTTGTATATTTTAATGCTTGTGACATAAATAGTGGTAAGTACGGTGTAACCTGCATGTTTAGTAGCACTGTATTGTATAAGTCAATGTTACCTGCTGCCCATATATTACGCCTGGGCTTACATTCACCCATTGCCTGAGGGGGAGGGGGGGTTGTGACATACAGGGGAATGAAGGACGGGGTGTGGAAAGAACAGCATTTTTATCATACCGGTTGACTATCACAAATGGGGCAAAATAAATGCGTCTCCTATCGGTGCTGGGACACCCCCCACCTGCGGAAAATTTCCCCCTGAGAATTTCCCTAAGTCTTTCCTTAACCCCAAACCTTTTCCTGAAGGAATTGTGTGGGGCACTTATCGTAGGTTTAATTGTCAGAGTTGGGAATTGTTCGGGTGGAAATTAAACCAATTGGCAAGTTGTCCTAAGGGGAGGGGGGAGGGTGCGGGTAAATTGTCCAGTGGAATTGCCGGGTGGGGTTATTTTCCGGTCACGCTCGTACCTACTCATAGAAGACCACAGAAAACTGGATCAAATTTGGTGGCATCCAACTCAGATGTAGACATAAAGCAAAAGCTCTTCATATCATAGTGTAATCTGCAAGACAATTAATAATGATATATCTTCAGATTCCGAAAAGAACTCAAAGTAGAGACATCTGATCAAACGCTGCCGCCCCTCACCCCTCCACCGGAGAAGTCGGTAAACTCCCCCCTCCCCCCAGAGAAAATGAGGCCTCGCCCTCAGAGTAAAGAACATTCTGCTTTGGACTACTTATATGTTTATACTTCGTTAACCTATATATTTAATAGTAATATACTAATTCATTGCGATTAGTGTTAATTGCCAAGAATTGTTTACATTACACTCTTTTTGTTGATGTATGTTTAGCTCTATGCAATACAAAGGGGTCGAAACTCCCAAGGTCTAAGGTTTGGTTCTGTTTTCGTCATATCACTGTATAGTTCCCCTATATAGTATTCCGTATTCCCCGCCTCAATTAACAAAAAAGATTCACTTGGACACCACAGCAATTTTATAATAAGGTCATTGCTTGTCTAAAAAAACAGTGAAGGATTTATTCTAAAAAGCAAAATCAATCCTGACTGTGTAGTAAATCAAGAAATAAATATTTAAAAGTTCACTTCTGAAGGTTCTTGCGGCGTGTTGTGATCCGTTGCCGCGCTTTTTGCTTCCCCACGTCCCTTGTTGGTAACAGACGACTTCGTGCTTAACTGCGCATGACGCATTGATGACAATGATGATGAGATATCTCCGGAGAGAATTATAGGAGATGCTTGCTCTTTTCTTTCTTTCCATCGAAATTTTCCTCTCAAAGTCAGGAACGGTTTTCATAAAAGAAAAAAAAAATAGCGAGCATTTTTTTTTCTTCTAAATTGTTTGAACATAGACTGGCGAAAGGTTTTACCTGTTCACTATCCTTGTCACTCTCTTACACCTGAGTGGGCTCTTTGCAGTCAAAACTCAATTAACATTATTTTTCAGCCAGGTGAGTTTTCTGGGCGATTGGGTTAATTTTCGCCATTTCTTGATCGAAATTTCGCGCCTCTTCTTTTTGGCTACCGCGAGCTGTCAATCACCTCGTGTTAGTACACTCACCTTTATTACCAAATCTGACTTGACAATAGGATCATGTATTCAAGAGTAGCTCGCCATAATGCGATAAATTAAGCAAGACAAAGAGAGGCCAGGCCAGCAAGAGGAACGCCAAGTCACAGTGTTTCGCCGCGGTTACGAAAGGAAGGCAGAAATAATACTCTGGTCATACCAAATACGATTTCTTGTTCAGTTGATTAACCCGTGGACCCCTGCACACGATATTTGACTGGCCGAAAGACCGACTGTTGAATTGGCTTTCTGACTGGCTGAAAAGATGACCGGATTGATGGCCCGTCTGTCTAGTTGGCTGGGTGGTTGGTGTGATGGAGGGCTGACCTACCAGCTATCATTCACGCCAAACATACATCTTTATCCCACAACTGCGTGTATCAAGTTATTCAAGGAGCATCTGTCGTCCTCCTTGTTCATCATGCAGAGTGACATTTAATCTGTTACCTTTCGTGGTGTGTAGTGAGCGGTTCTAATTTTAGTATAACATACAAATAACTGATTAGGGCGACATTTGCTAGGTTATGATTTTACATTGCTCACGAAGCGAAACAGACAGTAACCTAGTAATGTACAAGAGCGAATAGAATTAGCACATACATGGTGAATTCGACAATAATGTTTTTATTCAGACAAATACAGGTCTACTCAATATAGGTGTCTCAACGAATTTATCGCCAAGTCATAATTGTGACAGTAAGGATGCCACGGGAATCCATTGTGAGAAAATAGATTGTCACATATCCATTAACAGATCTAAGACTTAACCATCGAAGGACAAGTTCACACTTTACAACATTCCCGTATGTTGCACAGTCAGGTACAATATGCATATAGCTTTACTCAACCTATGGTTGAATTTACTTGTCTATTTGTTTATTTTTTATTTTCTCTTTATATACTTTTCATTTTGTCTTTACGTAATTGACTCTGTTGGTCGCTTCATGTCAGGTCTATAGTTCATCCTCTTGGAACCTGATCGAATATTATTTATCTTATTGACGACAACTGATGAGAACTTTCATTTTAGGTTTAGTTTATTATAGTGTACATGTTATGAAACTGTTTAGAAAGAGTTTTGAGGTTTGTCTTCTGCTATGCATCCCAAGGCAACAATAGTTCATAAAAACTTGGCTAGTTTTGTTTCAGCTAAATAAATAGTGTCCCCAATGTAGACAACTGATGACGGTACTTGGTAAATTGTGACTCAAGTTCAAACGTTTAGAGTAGAAAAGTGCCAATAAGTTCACTAAGTGAAACTTTTACTTTACGTTTAAACTTTGTCTTTAAATAAAGTGTCATTTGTTTTAAAGAAAGATTTCTCCTACGGGGTATCTCATACAATACTCAACCATAACCGTGGATTCTCCACTTATAATAAGATAAAATGCTATGAACTTTACCTGAAATTCTTTGCAATAAACTTTTTCCAAGTTTACTCGGGTAAAGCACAATGTAGCAACATGACGGTGGATCACTATTTTAGGGAAACTATAAACTTACAGAGTTTTTGGTATGTCGTCTTGTTTTTCCTCGTATTACTTTTGGTCGAATTTTCTTACAAGTGTACGTCCATCGAAACAATTGAAATCTAAGGATCATCTATGTGACCATCAAAATGTAAATAATGTTTTGAGCAATTACTACTTCTGACCAACCCTTGAATCCCTTAGCTCCCCATCCGTCAGTCAGTTAGGATGACCAAATAACATTATGAACTACAGGAGCATGCGTACAGGGAAGAATGTAAAAAAAATTAATGAGCTGCACGCATCGTCAACCACATGTAATGTGATCTACTGAAGATGAATTGGAATAAGTACCGAAAACAGCCAAGGGATTAATCAAAAAGAACAACACTAACGATTAGCCTTGTAGTCACTGAAGCAACCAATTGGTTTTTACGCTCATCAAATTGGTCTTGATCCAGAGACCCATACACAAGACCACGGTCCTGTTATAAAGAAGGATAAAAAATATCATTGGTTCAAGAACCTGCTGATAGTTAATGTCTGATTCACCCTGTGTCCTTCTCCTCTTTACATATGAGATGATTCCTGTGAGTAAGGCACGATATATTACCTATATCAAAAAAAAAGTCTTTTGGAGTATGACGTAAGAGGTGAGGTAATTGTCTAGTCATAAGATTCATGAAAGTCTTCCCTGCTGTCATCAATTCTAAACTATCATTGAGGTGATTTGTGATGATGTGACTTGTCAAATATAGGTGCGTATGTACGAAAATCAAGTTTTGTGTGTATGTGTGTGCTGCTTTTTCAGTGAAATAGTCAAGTGTCAGTTCCCATGGGCGGCGATTTGACTTTGAAAGTTTAGAGGGGACATCTGACCTACACCTGTATCCTATTCCTATCAGTTACTTAAACAACCCTTTTTTCACGTGGGGGGGGGGGGGAGTGATTGAAGTGTGTGTTTGGGGAGAAAGGAGTAATGACTCCATGTACGGGGAACGCCACCACTTGTTGAATTGCAGCCTACAGAGAATTTTCTTTCTAT
Organism: Stichopus chloronotus; assembly: GCA_021234535.1. Classification (NCBI taxonomy): domain Eukaryota; kingdom Metazoa; phylum Echinodermata; class Holothuroidea; order Aspidochirotida; family Stichopodidae; genus Stichopus; species Stichopus chloronotus. The sequence goes on from CM037849.1 coordinate 7,951,013, forward strand.
ACACACGTCCCCCTAGATTGCAGGAAATGGCACTTTCCAGGCTTCTCGATTTTTTAGAACACATACGTGGAGATTTGCACCCCCATTTCCACTAAGAGTAGTTAAGTTTGTTATACGTAAAGTTTCAGGTCACATATAGTTTGAGGTAAGGACAAAAACGTGTTAGTGTCCCATTCACTCAATAAGGGGTGACATGTCCCCCGTCCTCGCCCCCTCCCCCACACACACCTATGTCAGTTACTGCATTGTCTTCTCCGATAAACACCTCTTAGTCGTTACAATTCCAGTTACAGGTAAATGTACCGATTAATACTACCACAAGGCTACGTAAACTGCACGTACAATTCGTCGTAAAGTAAAATGACGCGTAGTTATCACGTGAGTTCACAACTTAAGAGCGATGTTTTCCGCTCCTTTCGATGAATAATGTACGTGGAACCCATACTGTGCTGGATACTTACTCAAAAGTCATGGCTCTATTCTCTCCCGTTGACACGACGGCAAAGGGTATAGTTCTGTAGGATTAACACCACAAAAAGTGGCAGTACGAAGTATTGTCGAAGCACCCAGCGGTTTTCATGTTACATTTGAAGCTACACCAAGTTTTTGAATTACCAGCATATGTTTGCTGCACATTTTTTTTCAGCTTTAATCTTTTTTTTCTCCCAATGAAAGATGTTAAGTGCCATAGTGTGTTTTCGATGGTCATTTTGAAATTTAGTGTGCAAAGAAATCGCAGACTGCTTTCAGTTGCGAAGGTTTTAAGTTGTATTTTAAGTATTCTTGGCGCGTGTGTGTTGACATGCATAATTGTGTCGTAAATGTTATATATAGGTATACATGTTTTTTATTATATATGTTTTATTTTAGGGACGTTCTTGTTGGGTATCCCATCCTACATTGAATGACGTTCTTATTACTTTCTTTTCTTGAAAGAAAAGGTGAAAGCTTGTTTCAATCGATAAAACATTTTTTCCTTTACCTACACGACATTTTTGGTGGCATCACAAGTCCAGTCCAAGCTAGAATGTAAACGATCGCAAGGTAATTAGGCTACTTTTTCGCCTAGTGCCTATCTATCAAAGAGGTACCGCCGTTTACTACCCAAACACTTATTGTATATAGTACAGTGTGTCACCCGTCTGCGACGGGTTTCAGCAAATACGGAGGGAATTGTAGCGCATAGCTATTGTATCCAGGCACTAAATTAAATATTTATATCTGTCAGGCTCCTTGTAGAGTGTGTTGTATTCCGAACCTATTGTTCTTATATTTGATGTTTTTGGTGAACAGTTATGCCACCAGAACACTAAAGATATGACACTTTGTTGTACTTTAGCCAGGGGCAACGAACCCTTGTGGTTGTAGGTTCAGACATCATCATAAGCCCATTAACAGTTGAATGGCTTTGATAATTTTTTTACAACGCAACGTCGTATATATAAAACCTGGCTGATTTGCAGCCTTTCAATGCGAATAGTGAGAAAGAAACCTAAAATGGCGTTGTGGATTCTTGAAAGTAAAGGATGTGTTTTACTGCTCGGTTAATATTTTTGAGCAAACAACTGAACGAATGACTGTGAGAGAGGAGGTATGGAGGGGGGGGGGGGGCTGGTTGCCACATAGAAATTTGAAGTGTTACACAAGGATAGTTCTTAACAGGGTAACAGATGAAATAACCAAACATAAAAACAACACAATGTAGTTGCACTCTATAATATTTCTCTGTTCTTTTTTTCTTCACATGTAGTGTACCAGGATGCATCTTTTCGTGTTCCAGGTAATATATGTCAACAATTGTTTGGAATAATATAATATAAGATTCACTTTATTAAACCCAGTCACACTTGTGCATGGGAATTATTCCATTTATTAGTTCTTTTTTCAATCTTACTACCTTCTGCACTCATCGTAAAACTCTCTTTTCAAGTCGCAAGGTTTCATTTCACAAAGTAACAATATTGTAATCAATTCCTTCACCTAATCCTACCATCAGACATTATAACCCACGTAAGCAATGCACGTTAAATGATATGTCGAACCCATACTTCGTCCCATGTAACTATTGTCGATATAGTTTCAGTACATATGGATACATTGGCCATTACACGTGAGGTTCCACAAGCTGAATTATACACTGTTCCTATGTGTATATAGCCATTATTGTAGACTGTAGTGTATAGTGATGCCGTGCAAAATCTGTCTGTCCCTTTGTTTCGCATGAAAACAAAACATGCATCCTTCTGCATATTCTCGTGACTTCTCAAGAAAAAAAAAAAAAACGTCATTCCGTATCAATTTTCCGATTTATCTTCCAAGAGATTTCTTCGTCCTAAACTTGGAAAGTATTGGTTGGACTTGCTTATTAGTAAAATGCACCGCGTGGTATAGAGAGCTTTCTTGCTCATTTCCGCTGTCATTTGCCGGGCTCACGTCGGCTTGCCTTGCTTTCATTAGCAGACGAACAAGATATAATACATAATCCGCCGTATCCTCTCTGCGTTTGGTTTTATTTCCTAGCTGAAATTGACACTATGCATATTTTCTCATCTTCGATAGATGTATTAGTTTTGATCCGTTATGTGCGAAATGTGTTAATAGACTTTCTCAGGTGCTACACATACGTACATTTGCGTATGGATTCTCTGAAGGTATACATAACATCATTTCCCTCGTAGTATGTATCTATGTAAGTATATCGCTTGCTAGGCTCTGCAGGGTTAGATAACCGTATATACGAGTGTTGAAAAAAAGGGGCGAAAAATTCGCAGCTTCTGAGTCGCTGTACTTTATCCCCGAATAATCCGACAACATCTGTGACTTTAAGTTCTTTAAAAACGGAAGTTTTTGTTCAAATAGGCTCCCTTAAAGTTACTTCAATGCTGACAGCTTTTTGTACCCCCGTCTTATTTTTTTTTCTGATATTTTTTACTTTAAGATCTAACAAGTCACCCCCTTCAGAAAGTTGATACCATCAAAATATTTTGATGGTAGGCCGCGGTTTTTTGGAGGAATTGTCCCTGTGTTATTACCTGAGCTACTCCCTTTTTCTCCATTAAGCTGCTCCGCTCGCTGACACCTTGATCACAGTCGAATACAAAAACCTTCTGACAAAAAAATATATTTTTTAAGCTTCCGACAAGATTGAAACCCGATATGCTTAGCAGTGTTCAATTATACACGCTGTACTTAACCTTCAAACACTACACGGTAGTCCCTTTTTGCCAACATTCCTGGCTGTACTTGGGAAGCTCTTATTTTCTTTAAAACGCGGCGTTTTCACCAATAATAATAACTTCTTTGTCCAAGAAAGTGAAAAGCTAAAGTTTTTGTTGAAAAGTTGAAAAAGAAAGTCATGTCAGACTCGCTGGGGAATAGAGATACGGGTCGTTCACCCTTGTAAAAAAATTTCTCTATCAAAAACTCAGTCGAGTTAAAAAGCCACCAAATGGTTATTAAAATCGCCGAATCTTTCCCGCGAATATTTCAACTGAAAAAGTCGGATTATATCAAGCCATAAGGACAGAGATCATTTGCAAGCACTCGGGACTCTATCCTACATCTGGCCGGGGTCTTTCCGCCGTTGCGTGATACCGACACATCGGAGATACATCAAGTGGGTTTAAGTTTTCGAGTCTTTAGTGAAAGCATCCTAAGCACACAGGGATCCCCTTACATGATAATGAGGTGAAGATACTCAACAAAGATGCCAGAAAAACTGTATCGAGTACGGGTTTGCTTTGTTAAACAGTCAACGGATTAACAAATTTAAGGCTCTGTTCTCCTCATCTAGGTAAATGGTTTTATCGAAACAGATTTCAAGTATGGAAAAAAAAACTAAGATCTGTCTACTAGCAGCTGTAGATGGTTCTCGATTTTTTTTTTCAATTCCATGGAGACGTATATGTAATGCCCGGGCTCTTTATTTGCTGCCCTATTCTCTTTAATCTTTCCAGTCAACATCACGTGATTGCCATTGTATATTTCACGGGTTTGAACGAGACTTAAATCCATCGTGCTTCTGTTCTGTCGTGACCTCTTTTCATACCACGTGACCTCTTGGTAACTCACATGAGAATTGACAACAAATGTTGTACCTTTTATGGGTAGCCGATGTACTCAAATGATAGGAATCGTTGGTATGAACGACACTGTAGCTTTCAACAAGTATATGGCACTGATGCAGTAACGCTATAACGGGCTGCTATACCGTTGTTTGCGTATAGCCTGGGTGCTATAACGGGCTGCTATACAGTTGTTTGTGTATAGCCTAGGTGCTATAACGGGCTGCTATACAGTTGTTTGTGTATAACCACATTGTGCTGATATGCATGGTGTTCCAGCCTCTATATTCAGTGATACTTCCATGCATGTTGCTACAAAGGGGTTGCTACGTTGTACATCTCCACTGTTGCTCAGCTTTTCTCTCATACAGTGATGTTGACACTGTGTTATGGTTCCGGTGAATGCTGCCGTACCTATTTGCTGTTGGATATTGCGCCAGTGCATGGGTACCATTATCAGCAATAACATACACAACTTGCATGGTACCGTATTGCGTCATGTCACCGGTATAATAGTCATGATTTCATTGACCTTTGACCTCAGTGATACCAACTTCTGTCTTTTGTCTTTATAGACTGGTGACGCTGTTAGATATTTCATCTTTTTTCCTCTCTTATCACAGTACGTTAGATAAGGGAAATTAGCATAGGAAGTCAAAAAAAGTGTATGACCATGGAAGTACTACCTCGGACTTCCATGGTATGACGAACTGACACGTTGATGTTGATGTTAGCAGTAGTAAAAAAAAAAAGACGTATTTGACTGAATTCGATAAATAAAGCCTCCATTACGTCTTCGTCAATGCTTCATAATCAAGAGAAGAATTTGATGCAATTTCGAGAAAAGAAAATTGAAAACTGAAACTCCCAAAGTGTGAAGGTTGCCGGCACCCCTGCTGGTACTGTAATGCAAGTTTGGTATCAGTTTCTCACACCCAGTTTTGTCTGTTCCTCGTCCAGGTATTCGTCCAAAGAACGACAACGGTAAAGACGGGCTCGTAGATACAGTGACGTCACCCAACGATGTTTTTTGCTCTGTACCGGGGCGGCTCTCTCTTCTCAGTTCTACCTCTAAATACAAGGTGACCGTCGCCGAGGTCCAGAGGAGACTCTCACCGCCAGAGTGTTTAAACGCATCGCTACTCGGTGGTGTCCTCCGGAGGTAAATATTATAATACTCTCTAAATTTATTTCATTCTTTTTTGTATAAACAACTCAACAAATTTTGATGAAACCCCCAAAGCAATAGGTTATAAATTTTCTTCGGAAATGATGTTGGAATCAATGTTAATCAATATTTCTGACTGATTTGTCAGCAGAACAATACCAGCCCACCACAGTGCAAAGTACTATACGGTAATGTGTGACAGGTTTATACTTTTAGACAAACTGAGGTAAAACAAAGATTATACCTTTTTTGCAGCATCATATGCAATTGCTCATTCCTACCGGTTCTGCGAAAAAAAGTTAGGCGACCATAAATAGTCATAAGTTAGCGTAGTTATCGTCTTGATATGGCGATTTATGACGTAGGCGGTTTATGGAGGCTCTCACTGGTATCATCAAACAAGATAAAGGAAGACGGTGAAATAATGGTGGTGAAGGAAGCAGAGTTATTGAGAGTGTCAAAGAATTCTGCTTTACAACTTTTAGATTTCCTTTGCAAAAAGGACAATTTCAACGAATAATATGGGGCTGATGGAGTACATTTTGGTTTATATGTCTCTTTGGCGTCCATGCAAATGAATGTAGCTGACGAGTATTAAAATTAAAGCTGGTGGTACAAATTTAATCCCCTTGTTTGAAGTAACATGTCCTCGATTTTCATTCATTAACCTAAAAATCCAAAAAGGTCTGGAACGTCAAGTTATTGATAACTCCTGCCTTCCTATCAAATGGGGGGGGGGGGGGTGTGGATACGAGAGTAAACTCAAAACGTGGCTAAAAAGTGTAGTCTTGTTCCTCTTTAGAATCGAAACAATTTCAAAGGTAAACTTAAAATTTCTGCTAAAACAAGTTGCTGTTCGGTCAATATTTCTGTCACTGTCAGTCGCCATATTGTTTTTGTTTTCATTGTTTTATGTGTATTGGTCACATGGAGGCAGGCAACACAGAACCAAACTTAAATTCCCCTTGCAAAAAGAATATTTTTGTATCGAATATTAATTTTTGATCCTTCGCGGTATGCGATCTGTTTCACCGGTGATATAGCGTGTTGACACCATATGCATATTCATGACTAAAACGTCGTTTTCATCCTCGCTTAACTTTCTGATCTTTGTGAATCGGTTGATTGCCTCATAGCTGGTTGGATGTACACCTCGATAACGAAAACCCGCACGCGTTCCATCTTCTTTGCCATTTTTTTTTAATTATTATTCTTTTTGCTGAAACCTTATGAATGGTTATTTCTCACCCACTCGGAGAATTTCTCATCAAAGGACATCATACCTATTTATTAACGAAAAATGAACCAGTGGTCTATTCTTCCGACAGATGATGTAATGATGACGTTGTTAATTCCATTTCGCGTCCACGTGTCTTCGATGCAAGCAATGGATTTCTCAAATTGAGTTAACAGGAATCTGTCCGAGCAGTATACGCGACATGGTTCCCTTGTATAGCGCAGGTCTTCAAGATTGAGAATAAAGATTCTTTCATGCTAGCCTATTTTCTTTTCCGTCTTTTTTTTTTCTTCCTCTTCTTTTTTTTTTCTCTCTCTCTCGTCGATCAAATTGGATTGATTCTTTGCTAGTACTGAATCACATCTTGTTAGAAATCGCTCGTTTGCTCGATTCACTGATCACTTATACGGGTTGTGATCCCAGATGAAATTGCTATTTTCAGTTTCACTACCTGCATTCCCCTCGTAGTGCCTATTTTCCTTGACGCTAATTGGCGAGATTGCGCGTTCGGGCCATGTTCTTGAGATATCGCCAACTGTACTTTGTCAACCTTTTTTTCTTCTCCTTCTTCTTTTACCGATGGGGTGGCAAAAGACTCTGGGGGAAACCCTGCTTGTGTCTCTTTATAATGACGACGATGTTGAACGTCTTGGACAGGCTCTGTGCACTGAACTAGAAAAAAAAATGGAGGCAGCCAGGTAAACTCCGCATCTAATAAAGACATTTGAGAAACCTGGGGGACAGGTATAAAGAACTGCGGAGATGAAAATGATGGTAATGTTAGTGGCGAATTATCATTCGTAAACTAGCCATAAAAAGGTGAAAAGCCCGGGAAGGTAGATTAGCGAACCGGTGTGGTTTCATTTCAACCGACGTTGTTGGCAGCAAAGGCAGGGATAATATCGCCGCCAAAACGGGGACAAGCGACAACCTTAAACATTACCATTTAGCAGACAAGTTTGGTTGGTATATCGATTGAAATATTGGGCGAAAATAAACCGCTCCAGGCCATCAGCCAGGGAAATGGTAAAAATTGGCTGGTACTTAATAAAACATTCATTGTGTTTTTCTTCTTTTATTTCTTTGAGGGGGGGGAGGGGTGTATGTAGTTTTATCAACTGTTTTACATTCTCTCTGTGTGAGCTAAACCAAAGAAATGCGTGTGCCTCCAAATCTTGACTCACCCTTAAAAACTACCTGCATAGTGCAAACACATCACACATTGAATGTACCGCCGAGAGGTTTGCAAATATCACCTACATTCAATTCTACTTACATATGCTAACAACTCACTTAAAAGTTGCATTAAGTCATAAATTTCTTGAAAATCCAGTTCTCGTTGACCAGATCTTGGGAGGATTTCCATGTCACAGAGTCAGTAACATTCATCATTAGTTAGACTAATCACCAATTGCGATGGTTACCGATAGCTGCCTTCGAATTTTACAAGTCAAGAACATTCATCAGTCACTGACTCAATAATTGCAAAGGGGGTGATAACTTTCCAATTTAAATGTGGATACTTTCAGTCAGACGGCATGGTAGACCAACGCTTGGTGATTATGACAACGGCTGTAATTCTTTTTAAGCCTCTATAATTACAGTAGGTTTAGCAAGAGTCGTGTAAGGTTTTACCCGTGTCGTTATCAAATGCATCGTCAGAAATATTGTACCTTTTTGTTGCTCACCTTTTGTTCGACATTTATATCAAACAAAAGCCAACGCTCTTTTTAACGTATTGTGAATCGTCGCAAACCCCCTCCCCTCCAACAAATTGATAACACGATACTATACGCATGCGGAATTGGCGTTATGTTTCTCTCCTTTGTTTACCCGAGTGTGACTGATAAAATGCCGGTTATTTATTTTACGAGTCTTATCTTTAAGGAGAAATACCAGACAATTTAAACGTATGTTTTGATACTCAGGAAAGACACTACTTCGTTAAGAAATAAGAATTCATAATGACGTCATCATTAATTATTATTCTCTCTCTACTTAACTGTACCGATGTATGGGGACTGTGTGAGGTCGTATGCACTTTTTCCCCGCATATATACAGTAAACCAAAGGTTATAGGTGTTAGGAGTTACAGATAAAATGGAACTAAAAATCATGAAGATTATTTTGTATAAGACGAATATACAAATTTAAGGTTTTAATTGTTACATAGTAAATGTTAGGTTATGCAGCGAAAAGGCAAATAGTTGGATTAAACGGTTGATTTTGAGACTTCAAGTTTGATGTTAACGTGAGGGTTCATTCGGTATATTAAGGTGGGGTCCCCATTTTTATCGACATTTCGAGATCACTAATAATGTTTTCTCACAGGTTGTTGATGGTACTTTCAGGTTTGCAATTTTCTTTTAAAGTGTCGAAATTTGATTAAAAAGTGTGGGAGAAATAAAAGAGTCAAAGATTATATTCACAAACTGACTGTATGAGCGTGGAAATTAGCCAACCAGTGGCTTGATCGGGTGAGGTTGTTGTCGTATATACTGCTTTAGACTCGTAAACTGAAAAATTGTCTTATAGTTGTAGTCCAAAGATAAATCTAAAGAATATCTTGGTATCTTCTGCTGGCAGTTTTCCTTTTATGTTAATGATTAGATAATTGAGTTAGATCACTTATGAGCCTAAAATGAATTAGGCCTACCTGTTGTTACACAAGAGGCTCATATATTAAATTGAATTATATTGAATATTAAATTCATCATATATTACAATTATTGAGGAGGACTTAGGGTGACATGAATTTTTATGTACTATAAAATATAAAATTTATGTGTACCACATTATATAAAATAAACAATAAAACAAGCTTTAAGTAATTATTCTGTAATTCGCATGTCCATTCTCTTTAAAGAGTTCATCATCTAAAGAGGCTATTTACAGTGTAACCAACACGCCATCACATTGTTTATACGGTCTTATGTAGCTCTCACACCGTGACAGACGTTAGGGTGCGTTGACAGAACCTCTCTTTCAATGAGAAACACCAACCACCCCTCCCCCCTCATAACAACCCCTCTGTGTCTAGTCTGCCTCCCTTCTAAACTGTACCCGTCAGTGAATTCAGGCACAGATGACGTTAATGTAACTCGGTGACAGTGTATGGGACAATTTCTCTTACCGCAAACACCATATGAAGGGCAACCAGTCAATACTGCTGTAACCAAACCAACGAACACAAGTTTTTCAGTGCCGAGAACAACGGAGACGCATTCTCTCATAATGAATTGCCAGAAGAGTCAAGTTACGAACACTAAGCAGGGGGAATTAAAAAATCTGTATTTTCTCAATGAATAAAACTTGAGACGAAAATATGCACAACTTACACACAGACCAGTAGCCACGTTTATGCTCATGAAGAAACCGGTACTAACCAAGCATGACATGTGTTTGTGCTTCGTAATTCCACCCTTAACGCAGAATTAGGCTTTCACTCATGCTTAAAGGTATTGATAAAATTAGCAGAAGTGATAACAACAAGCTGTTTTTGGCAGCCTTACGAGTTAAAAAAAAAGCCTTCTCCGTCAAAATCATTCGTGTTGAAAGTGCACCGCCCGTGTTCCTTGACTGATGAACACTGCAAGAAGACACACTGTAAAGTTTGTATTGCTAGTTGTAGACCCTGCATGTATATCATACACAACCGTCAATCGCCGTTAATGGCACTCCAACGGACGTATCATGTCGTCCCCAAATTAACTAGAGTAAATTTCCTAATTTTATGTATTCTTCATGTTGATGTTATCTCTGAAGAATGGATGGAGGTAAATTTCTTTGGAAGAACAGATAACATTGGACTTTGTATAGGCTACCCCACAAAAATACAGTGATAAACTGTGGGTCAGTTTATGAGTTTTCAACGTCCAGTTTCTATGGATGATAGAGGCTGTAAAAGGGCGAAGACTTCGCCATGTGGGTAATATAGCTAATGTCCTTGTATGTAAGCTACATTTCAATTAGTTTAGAAACATAAAACTGCCCGAATCATTTTAGCTCACTTTTACACATCAATGGCTTTTTTACATCAGAGATACCGTTATTATACATCGAGAATTATTGTTACATCAGGGAACTGCCTTTTACTGCGAGGATTTCAGTTTTAATAAACCCTGCCAGAAAGACCTTTACAAACATGTGCTCATATCTTTATGTAGCGTGCCACTTTGTACGACGCGGTTTTCATATTCAGCTAGTGTGGGATTTAAACCACCAAGAAGTGGCCTACTTTATTCCTACTTCTTATCTGTTCTTTGACATTCTTTGAGGGTTATCGATGCATTACTGAACTAACGTTGATGAAAGGATAAAGAAATTGTGTGATATTTGTGTGATTCCGGCTCTTGAATCAGCAGGTAACTGTTTGATTCCATAAATAAATAACAGTTAACACTAGGCCTGTATGTTGTGCGTACAGCTGCCTACTGCGGCAGAACACACACACACACCCACGTACAATCCACTTTGTTGTGAGTTTGACTAGGCCGTGGATGTGTCGTATCACCTGTGTTCAATGATCAGCTGTTTCTGGGGTAACTGCGCTCTCACAGTCATTCACCCTACGGGCTCGACGGGGGTCTAATATGCACTAAGCTCTATGGCATGCCCTGCTGTCGCTTCTTAGCCATTGGCATGTGTGTACAACCATGTGTACAACCAACTCTTGTGCGTTGTTTTGTCGTTTAACTCCACGGTGGCGGGTCACGTACATCGTGCGTGTTTTACCCTTTCATTTTTGTACTAAATTCGTACGTGTTTGTGTCCGTTTGGATAACACGTTACAAACATACATCAGGGTGAAATGATTAGCATTGTTCACTGCATATCATACATACCGTCGTACCCCCACTGGACTAAATGTTTGTCAATTGATTGGTCTCACGACCTTGTCTCCTACCATCCTAGGTTAATTTCTAATTGTTAATGATTAACCTATCTGTTTATCTGCTTTTTTTAAAAATTTTGTTGGAATTGTTTACACGGCCTTCCCCCCACCCCGCCCCCTCGGTCTGCCGAGACGTCTCTCTCGGGCTATGTCTACGTTGCATTGTGCACCAACAATCTATCAATTAAAGATTTTATGGTTTCAAACCTTACAGCAAAAAAAAAATCCAGACTGCGCCACTGATTACTTCAAGACAATGACGTAAAACTTAATTAAGCAAATCATTGTAATACGACATTACTGTCATGATTCCCAACTTTAACTCAGAATTCGTTTCTTTCTTACTAATTCCATCAACTTAGTGGTAGGTTATCATTTTTTTTTTTCCATTTGTAGATTACATGTGTAACATGTAAATACCAAAGCTATTATTCGATGTATGCGAAAACTCACTGATTATTACTCCCGACATGGGTGGGATCTCGGACTGCCGCCCTCTATATGGGGTCTAGTAAAAGTTGGACTTACCATAGTGCTGCATTAAAGTTGCATGGAAGACCATAGTGACACTTCATTCTTAATTTGTAGCTCGATAGCCATTCTCGATCATTTTAAATTTAGAATCTATGATATAGACTCCATTAACATGACATGCAGAATTTCCTGGGTTTTTTAAGAAGCTTAAAAAGACAAAATGCCATTTTGATCTGATTTTAGGCGTATTTACATAACAATAAAATGCATTCTAAGCACCCTGACTCATAGGTCTCCTCGGTATTCCTGTCATACTCTTGTGTATCCTGTCATATCATAAGAGTGAGCTGAGCAGGCATAACTTGCACTTGTGGAATATTGTCTTGATATGTGAGTCTATCTGCTAGCTTCAATTTCCCCTCATCTCTCGGCGCATACTAACCTCACATTACTAACAATGATGCACAGTTCTATTTTCGAACTGGAGTTAGCAGTAGGCTCCTTTAGTCTGGGTCAGACATATTTTTAAGTTACCCATACTACTTCGGAATGTCAATGGCAATTAAACACAAACGAACTCCCTGATCAATATTTTCATAGGCTAATCATTGAATTTTATTCCTGCCCTTCATCGAGTATTTGATTTACAAACTGCATTGACGGTTAAACGGAACTCTGATAAATACAATCTGACGACTTGCTGGCAGTTAAACGGAGAACTCGGAAAAACCGACGACTTGTATGCATACCTCGTCCAGTCGTATAGGGTTTATGTAAATGAAGTAAATGTTTATATTTTGTAATTTCTGCCAAGTGCAAGGTCAAAATTCATTTTTAAACTGCTGTGGGAAATTTTGAAAACGGTTGAATGGTCTGAATTTGGCAACTGGACTGTGGACCCAGAATGTTATTTCTTTCATTTGCAAAGTAAATTCTGTTTTTCTTTCTAAGATGTCATTTGCTAAGTTTGTCACAGGATATATTTAATTAATGTGTGCTTATCTAATTAAACACGGCTTGTCTAAGTCAATTTACCCTTTAAATGTAGGATGGTTAGGTTAGTTGTGAAAGACATTTTTACACAATTTGTATTGTGGGTGATGCTCGGTTCCATATGATTTTTTATGGGCCTCGTTAACAAACATGGAGCAATGACAGAAATTGCCCAACGTGTTCAGATTTTTCACTGGGGTGGGGGGGGGGCTGGGGAGTGAGCATTGAAGTTATTGACTCTAATGTTTCCTTAAATTCGGAAGATCAAAGTCTAATTATGACATTGTTTTTTATAAGTCAAAGGAAGTATTGACGTTTTATTGATTAATGCTACGGCTCTGAGCATGCCACATTGTCTTAACTAAAGGGACCGATGTTTGTAGTTGATGCTGGTTGGATATGATTAAATACGCTATCAAGATACTATATGTACATAGGGATTGGAAAGATTCCCTCAGATTGAACGCTATTTCGCAGAGAAAGAACGCCCTCACTTAATGGTCAACTGCGCAGTACTTCAAACATGGAGGATCGCCCAGTGGTTCATAACATGATGTTATGCAAGTCTTAAGACTTGTATATAACTTAACCTTTCTTCTTGTCTGTGAACATAACCTAACTTTGTTTTGAAGACAAGAATATAAAACTTTACAAAATAAAGTTAATGGAATTGGTGGTTGAATTCTGTCTTCGATTCCTATGTAAGGCTTTTGACAGTCTAAAGTTGTGGACTCATTCCAATGTTGCAGCGTCGAACTTGAAGCAAGTATGTGTGACCTCCGTCTTTCCACACTTCGGGTGATCTTGTTGTATTTCTTTAAAAGATTTAGTTTGTAACGTTTTTCATGAACAAGACTGTTCCATTCAAAACTGAAAATGGAACAAATCCGCCTGATTGGATACATCCGTGAGGTGATATGCAATCCTCGACTTCATTCAAGCAAGCCTTGTGTGCAATCGAAGGACAAAACAATTGACTTAAAAATAACAATGAAGGAAAGAACTTTTATCGATTACGTTTGACTTATTAGTCAAAACTGTTTGCCTCACTGCCACTTAGTGGTCGATGGTTCAGACATTTGAGGATTGTGCATAATAATGCAGGGAGAGCGCTACCGAGGGGGGAAGGGAGGGGGATAGAGAGGTTATTTACCACCCCCACCCATAAAAAAAAAATAGATACGGTGCCATTTTGGACCAAACGTTCACATAGTGATATTGCATTGTACATTATTTACAGCGTCCTTTTAAGAGACAATTATACCCCCTCCCCTTCCCCATCTGTAAGATGGGCTTACACTTGTAGATAATCCCCTACCCCTTTAACTGTAATAACGTTGTCTAGCCCCCCCCCCCCCTCTTATCTCACCCTGAGTGTAACTGTTGGAAGGATATTTTGATATTGTTTTTTTTTCCTGACATGTTTATATATATTTTTTTCTTGAAGTAACATTTCAAACGGGATAACCATTGCAGGAATGAAAGTAGATGTGGTGTGTTACTTAGATATTTACGTATCTTTTTTAATGCGAATTGACCGTGCGCTTATACCACACAACTTGAAAGAGTGTTTTTCAAGTTGCGGTCGGTGACAATTCCAAAATAGAGAACGAACGCAGATTTCCCCCTGATATTTCAGGCTTAATACCCAATTGACCTGGAATTAGTGGAGGTGAACGAGCATGCGCACTGACGAGTTTTACTGCGGCAAGAACAGAACATTAACTGTGATGAGTTTTTGAGTCATCGTCAGGCTCCCTTCACCTGTTATTATCATCTTCGATTCTTCTTAATAGATGTTGTTTCCCCCAGACGGCCAAAAGTCTCGAACTAGTAAGCCGTTCAGACCAAAAGGTCTGCGCCAGAGGCGAAAATCTTTCATTGGTGTCACTCTGTTGAAATATTTAAAAGTATCATCGCTAAGTTGATCGTCACCGCGCAAATGGAGTTGAAAAATGGTGTCCGGGTCGGTGAAATGACTACCACGATGAAAATTGATAGTCAGTGATAGTCAGTGATTCTGTACGATACTTCACTTCTCCATTGGCATTAAGAAGCCGCTCTTGCTGTAGTGAGTCTGCGACAAAAAGTCACACATCTAATTAAGTAATACGACTTAATGATACAGCGTTGGAAATGCGCGTCCTCACTCTTTGTTTACGAATGTCCCCCGTTAGAAAAGGTTTCCTGGTCTTTGGGACTCTGGACGTTGAAATTTTTCCAAGTATCAAACATGTAAATCTGTTTTGTTTTCTTCTACATAATTGGTGCTTTTTGCATTGGATTAACTGAACATACGTTTTTGTTTGTTTTCTTCTTGGCTTGAAATAGAGGAAGACCCTTGCAAGAATTCATTAACGATTAATTTGCGTACCTCACTTTGAACGAAAATAAGAACTAAGTCTTGTAAATCTTATGTAGGAATTTTGTGATGACAGTTTCAACAATTTATAAAGTTCGCACTACCTAACTAGAAACGCAGTGAGTGTTAAACCAGCAAGCCATGTACAACTACCCTTTGTTTATGGTGATTGTCCGCATGCGTCTATGAACATACATGTACATACATGTGTGTGTGTGTTGCGCTTTATTTAATCTGTCCAGCTGCGCATCACGCACGTATCGAGGAACGTCCTATAAAGTGAATAAAAGGTGGTCCCCACAAAAATTCCTGTGATGTTGAGAAAACTGACAAACAACCCCTGCAGCCTCCATTTATAATTTATCGTTATTTCTTTTACCGATTCAGCTATAGCTTGAATGGAAAGAGACAAAAACTTATAATAAGGTTAGTCGAATCCATTAGTCCCTCGAAACTTAAACATGTGACTACCCCTTACCCGATCAGATAAAAGAAATGGCGGTCTTACATTTTCCTGATGTTTGTTTACCGTGTTGTATCTATCTACTGGTTTCAACATCGTGTATGAATTCAGAAATATCTGTGTTGAGGCTTATAATTGTACCTCATGACAAGCATAAAACATGAAGAAACCATGTACTTCCCAAAGAAACAATTCGTTTATTTCATTTCAATTTTTTTTCAATGTTTAATTCATTTTTTGTCAGAGCCAAGTCGAAAAATGGTGGCAGATATCTGAGAGAAAGGCTTGATAAGATCGGCTTAAATCTTCCAGCAGGCAGAAGAAAAGCTGCCAACGTCACACTGTTTACGTCATTAGTTGAAGGTAAGCATTCTCCAATGTATTTTATTCGTTACACTAGGTATCATGTTTAGGTTTGCTGTATTATCTGTTTTGGTTTGCTGTATTATCTGTTTTGGTTTGCTGTTTATTGACCCTTAATGTGCTAGGTGTCTGAATATAATCATCTTTGATCAGTCCGTTTTATTCTCTTTTTTTTTCTTTTTTTTTGTCACATGTTGGTACTTATCAGCTGCATTTAACCTTCCAGCCTTAGAGTAGGGTTTTTTTTCGTAAATCTCTTTCCAATCTGAGAATGCTAACATTTAGGGGCGAGGCTGACTTCCTTTCAGTGTTTTGACAGAAAAGCAACCAGAGATGGTCAGGGGTCGTATGACGTAACTTCCGTCCGTCATTAAACATAAACAATAATCTCTTCAGTATTGAGTTTTCAAGTGGTATGTTGGTTGATATTCTATTTCCGGTGATATCGAGTTGGTTTATTTTACGGTTCTCTGAACACATCAGTCCAAACCTGTCAGGTTTGGTTTTATGCGTTGGGAATGCCAGCCTCCCCTGAAGTTGATAATCTTGACGTTATTATCTCAAACATTGAAGGGACAGAGATATCTGTTTCGCTTTGTTCTCTCATTTCAACAATGAACTGCCACATTCCCTCCCAAAGTGTCAAGATATTTTTTGCAGTGACCACTTATTGCAATAGCTTATTTGCTATTAAAGTTTCAGAAAGTATTGCCGCTGCTAAGGGAGAGACCATATTTCAAGATGACCTTTTGCTCGGTATAACATTACCCTGAGTTGGTTGCGATGATTACGGTTGTCCTGCAATCAGTTCCGGGATAGTAACATGACCATCATTGTCGACAATGCTAAGATCGGCTAAGATCTTGGTGTATCTTAACGTATTCGCAACGTGTACCTCCCAGTGAACCACTGGAAGGCAAAGGGGCATCATGTAGTAGAATAGTGCCCCCTCCCTTGACAACACTGCTATTTGCTATCGTTAATTCTATTCACAAATATGCCCAGCAACGGATGACATTCTTCGCAAAGAAAAAAACTTGCATGTATCAATCTAAGTTTCGGAGTTAATTCACAACTGCGGTGTGGGGCAATGTGTGTATGGATTCCCCCTCCCCTCCCCCTCCCCCCCAAAAAGAAGAAAAAACACACTAAAAACAGAAAAAGAAATCGATGACATCTTACCAACAACATGGAATAAACGACGTGAAAAATTGAACTCGTTACTTCCATTGCGATCATGTCGTCCTAACCCTAAGGTAAGATAAGGCCCTGGCAGTATTGTTAAAGAGGCTCATTGAGTTGTTTTGTGAAATTCACTCAATTTTTCTAAACCGGTCAAGTTTCCTTCACATACTAATGACAAACAGTCAAATTAAAA
Source organism: Stichopus chloronotus (assembly GCA_021234535.1). Lineage (NCBI taxonomy): Eukaryota > Metazoa > Echinodermata > Holothuroidea > Aspidochirotida > Stichopodidae > Stichopus > Stichopus chloronotus. Next base: position 7,968,409 of record CM037849.1, read on the forward strand.
GGATTCCCAAGTTTTACATATGTTGGAACATTAATGAGTGAGGAACCAACGACTAAATTTGGTTTTTGAAACTTTGTGACCAGACATTTTCACATTAGTACATTCACATGCACACAATCAGAACAAGTAACGGTCAAAAATTCCAAAAAATTGACAGTTTTCATGTAACTATTGGATGTGAAACTTGATTAATTATGCTAATTGTGAGTATTGTCGTGTGTTTGTATACTTCAAAATCACCGCAATCTTTACTGATATCAACTCAATGAGCCCCTTTAAAATGGGCAAATACCTTTACATTTTTACGAATAATTAACATAGTAGTTTGTTTGAAATTTTGAAAAAGTATAGTTGATCTCAACATTATTTAGCATTTTTCGCTTTTCCCAAGTAGTTCTTCTATTTTCCTTAGAATGGTGGAGGGTATCTAAGGGTTAAGATATCGATAAAATTCAGGCAATCATTTCATTTCGTTTAAACACCGTCACATGGTTAACAACATGAGACAGATTTTCACGAAATGAGTTCACAAAGGATGATGACAAATGGAAACGAATTGGATCATTAATCGGCCGGGAGTGGAGATTGCATGTCTTTAGACATTCGTTAATGGGGATGAACATTCGTCACCACAATACTTGACAAAATATCGAAACTCTTACAATTCTCTCCTCATTTCCAGGCTAATGAGTATTTTTCATGATGTTGCCGAATATCGGTGCTGCATGAGGAAAGGTGTTAAAAGTTATCAATTCAATAAAAAAAAATGATATCACATAATGAAAAAGAGCTATTCATGAGGTAGCATGGGGGGTATACTAATTCAGTCTGGGGTGAATGAAATTTCCCTGTAAGGATTAGTGACCTGGTTTTGGAATAACTGGCCGTGTACTTTTATGGGGACCGTGAATTAGCAGAAAGGCGACAAAAACTGTTTGATAACAATATTTACGGCAACAGGGGAATCACACGGAAAACAGGTTTTATGAAAAAGCACAAAAATGTGCATACCGTAGCAACTATATCATGCGCCTGTGAACTTTGTGCGTGAATACGTGTAACTAACACCGTTTACTTCATTTCTCATTACGTTGCACATAATTACAACGAATGAAACAACAAAATGAAAAACTGAAATCCATAAATAAAAAAAATGAGACATCAATCATCTAAACGTTGAGCCTAATGTTTGTTATCTATTGTCCTGTTATTATTCCTTGAGATGCGGAATCGCATAAATACCTGAAGATAAAAGAAACCACGATCAAGGGAAATGTTTTAGTTACTCTCTCAATATGTGAGTCGTTTATCCTTGAGGCTAAACGGTTTTTATTTTTCTCTCTCCCCCATCAGGATTAAAAAACAAAAAATCTATATATTTATACACAGGCTTGTCTAATTAAAGAAGCCAAGAAGGCTCTTTTATCATTAGGAGTAAATCAAGGCTCTCTCTTCTAGCGATCAGTTTTAGTCAGAGGCATCAATATACTGCTGGCTCTATTTCGTTATGTCGATCACTATTGTCTTTTTAAATTATTGCCTCGGGTCATCCATTAGAAAGTATCTTTCCGAACTCGTCGCCAAAATATCTCAAAATAAGGGCTTCCACCTCTCGGTCAAGGCATCCTGATATATACATATATATACGGATCACTCACTCGATATTGCCGAGGTATTTTACTGTTATACTCGCAGTGACGTATATATATATATATATATATAGGTTTATATACATATTCATATTCAGGAAACCCTAAGGGGGCTTTCTCTAATGCGAGCCTCTAACCTTTGCCACCGTGTTATCTCTTAGTATATTGCTCAGAGAGTTGGCGGCTAAAAAAATTATTCGACATTTGTCTAATGGAGATATATGCGGGTCATTTAGCCTACTTCTGAAAAGGAAAATGGTCGACAATCTCCCTGGTTTCTAGTTTTTTTTTTCTCTCTTACCGTTGTTGTCTGACTTGGAGTCAAACAGTTATGTAATATATTGACAGATCATCATGTAAAATACGATAGATATTACATAATATCATGGGCATGTCTTGCAAAGTATTACACAATCCCGCAACGTTTTAACTTTCAACTAATGAATATTCATTTTGCTATAAAAAAAAAACATCGGACCAAAGATACCTAGAACAACAGATACGACGAACAATAAAAAGGTAAACCAAAAGCTGATGCGGTTTAATTAGAGTAAATGTTAGAGCGTCAAATTTATCCAATTTCCTAATTTAATAATTTTTGTCATTTTAGATGAAAATGTGTTTGTTGTCGCTTTTCCAGTATGACTCGCTACAATTTAAAAAAAAAATAATCCCTCACCAAATTGCTGTTTACTCGATGTGGCACTGTATTATTGTAACATTCGCTTATAAAATCAATTAACATCATCGATAACATCATGTAAGATATTAATTATATTAGTAAAGCACGAGGCACTTTAGAGTTCGATAATATCTATTATCTAGTTTACTGATTTTTGTTTCATAGATGAGCTAGTTCGACATTTTTTGTTAACAATAAAATGTTAGACGTATACCCATCATTCACTGTGGACGATATAATCTACAAGGGCGGAAAGGCGCAAAGGCGGATCGAGAGGGGACGCCGTTGGCGCATGTGCACCCCCTCACTAAAAAGACTAAACGTTTCCCGTATTAAGCTAAGGGGGTGGATCATATCTAACCATTCAAACAGCATTAATTTTATTAAATACCTTCCGGAGTATCACTTGTCGGTGTTATGCCCTGTCGGTATAGTCCGTCGCAGATATTTCACTGTTGCTCCGCTTGTCACGGTTTTGTTACAGAAACTTTAACACCATATGGAGAGGACCTTTCCTTGTCTAAGTACTTCAGTTGGACGACACTCACCCACCCCCCCCCCCAAATATATATATACATATATATATATATATATATATATATATATATATATATATATATATATATATATATATATATATATATATATATATATATATATATATATAAATAGATCTTAAATCGGCTCCAGTACCTGTCCTGTATATTAAACAAATGAAAATGGTATATTATTTGTAATTATTTTTAACCTATGTTACCTTACTTCTGATATTTCATAACTTTGAATTAATTTTTATTATTTGTCGTCAGCCAGTTCGATATAGTGAATCATTCTCCCTGTCTCCCTCCCATGGTCTACAGCTTTGATTTCATTCTGGTCGGTTTTATCTTGAAATAATTCTTCCAAAAAACTTGTCAGCTTTTATTCCAAAGAGTCGATCTATTTCGAAAAAGCGACTAAATAAAACAGGCTCAACTATAGACAAAAGGTAACGAAGCGTTTAACGCGATGAATGGCGTTTATAAAGAAAGAGAAGTCAGTGGCGTAGTACCGCATATGATGGGTGCCAACCACGCTTTGATTAAAGTTCCAGGGAAGGTAAAAAGGGTTGTTAACCTATAAATTGGATTACGGTATGGTGTTCTATATATATAAGTAGCTTATTTATCAATATTAGATGGTATACAGGTAATTTGACTAATCACCATGTAGGTGGGGGGGGGGGGTGGTGTTGGTCAGTCACTGCCGGAATCACACACCGATTTCTTCCAATCTGTTGTCCAGATTTTCGGACAGTCAGTAGGGTAAATTTAGTCGCCCGAAGGCATTTCTGGACATCCAATTTGAGGCGATTTCGAGCTCTATGAGTCTTTTGTTCGAATATTTCAGCTTTTCAAGCAGCTTTCGAGTTAAAATAACGAGTTTTGTCATCGATTATACGAAAGGGTTTTTACGAGATTAAAAGAAGTTAGGGGAGGGAAAAAAGTCTGATTACTTAGTAAAGAAACTCGGGCAGATTTTGTTTTGAAGAAATACTGGTCGAGTCATCGAGTGAGTCGTTTGAAAGGTCAGTGATCCACAAAAAAAAAAAAAATTCTCTCCACGAATCTTTAGTGAACGATCCTATTTACCTTCATCCGTTTAATGTCATATCAATGGGGAACATGCATACATCGCCTCTGATGTAGCCCTCAAATGTTTGCATGGAACAGATGTATCATTATTTAACAACGTAAATCAGTCTTAATAAAGTTTATCCCCACAGCCTTGTGATAATTCAAATTTACCCAGCAAAGGTGAAACGAAATGTCAGTATACCTTCCATCCTTAGTGTTCAACGGGAAATAGGGCGTTTCGAATTCACCAACATACCATACAAAGAAACTTGTTTTAATCATTGTTAAGCCATTCAGTCTCATGAAGAAACATCTGCAAAACGCCTTCATATTGTATGTGATGAGCAACGGAAGACCCGTCATTTGAATTTTGGTCAATGGTAAATGGTCAAACTAAGGTATTCTGAACATGTAACACGCAGCTGAAGCAGAAGTGATCAGGTTAAGGTACTAGGCCAAAGGTAAAACTATTGTTCATATAAAACTAAAATTTGTTCCATTTTCAAGAATCGCAGGAATAGATACATCATTAATGAGGGTAATTAGAAGTATTGGCATGCAATTGTTCCCTTCAAATTTGTCACAAAATAAACAATATCAACGCAATGAGCCTCTTTAAATTACCTGTAGTTATAAATGGTTGTTATCACAGCAATGAACATATGACACTGTTGCTGTTGTTTCTCTCTTTTTCTTTTTTTTTTGTAACATTGAAAGTCTTACGTTCGGTACGTTCCCTACATATTGTTTCATTTACATTATTTGCATTGTGACAAGCACAACAACGCTAAAATAAATGTTAGCCATAAAATTAACCATGATTTGTGGCTTTTAAATATTTCTCGAGATAATTCTTAGAATGTTTTAGAGCTAATCTGAACCGTCTGTGATCGATTCCCCGAGTATCGGTATTCTCAGAACACCGTGTTCTACATATATACATATCCACCTTAGCAAGCTTAATTCTTTCTTTCCATTTATCAGCTCACCCGTTCGCTTCTTTGGGCTTAAACGCGGTATTATTCACACCTGCCAGTTGAATTCAGTGCGTGATACATCACATAAAGCCTAAACTAATACGGCATTAGTTTTTTTTTCTTTCTTTTCAAACCTGGCTGGATTTCGACGCCCGTATCTAGACGCGTTTTTTTTTCCTTATTCGTAACAAAGCTCACAGAGACACAACGTTGGCCAGGCGTTAAAGTTGTGGTGTATATATATATATATATATATATATATATATATATATATATATATATATATATATATATATATATATATATATATATATATATATATATATATATACAGCGCTACCCTGACAATCAACAAGTGCATTAGGGAATCAGCAGCGAAACCGATTCAGATCTTACTGTTTCTACCCTGAAGAGAACAAAGTAGTGGACGTGGTCGTCGCTTTGGTAACCATGAAATTAAAGCAGATAGGAGTGCAGTTACTATCCCGTTATATATACGTTTAATCCAATGTTAGTATATCACAATGACCTCTATCCGAGGGGGCAACAATTCCAGTTAATATTATCAAGTCTGTTGTTTCATCAGATAAAATTATTATTCTCGGTTAAATTCGAAAGAAATATTGAGAATTTTTTCTTGTGGGAAGAATGCAAGAGGCGACACCCTTATAGGTAATCATTTTTTGATCAGCTTATGGGATGAATCTATTTTTCAGTGAGTAAAAACAAAAAACATGTTTTAAAGAGCTAAATCGCCCACTGTAATATAGTCTCGTGTTATCAATTATTAAAAGTTTTCCTGTTGTTGTCTTAAAAGAACACGACAGAAATGAAAGATAAAGACCATTGTTTTAATTTGATATCAATGTCTAATTATCTGCCTAAGTTTGGCAAATTGGGGGCGCGAATACCCTTTAAAAACCGATCTTAATGTCCGCCTCTGCCTTAGCCAAGATTTCTTCATGTATCGTTATTCCTGGCACGTGACTTTCTAGGTTATCATCCACGAAACGACACCGCTGACCTTCAAAAACAAGCGTTTGGCAGATTCATTTCAAATCAAACGGTCTAAATGTACAAAAATATCGAAAATCGAGGGCATGCAAGAGAATTTAAAAAGAATGAAAGTAAAAAAAAAAAAACCGAAACTAACTGAAACGTACTTGGATCTTGTCTTATCTTTTTCTCTCATTTGCTCGCTTCCGTAGATAGTGGGAACAGCGACGCCGCTCTTAACCAATCATAACGCCCCTACGTTAACCAGCTCGTTCATGTGACCAATCAGGCGCATGATTCTATGAAGAAGAGCTCACAGCGGGAATCTCACACGCAATGTCACCTTTGTTTACACGCGCCCTATTCCTTGATGTATTCTTATGCCAATATTGTCATTTTTGCATGTAATTAAACGCATTAAGCCACCTGCAAGGCTCTGACTTATTTGAGAGAACAGGAAGCAGGTTGACTTTTGCAAGATTTATTTCATGGTAACAGCGAAAAAGAGAGATATGGAAAAACGGCCGCCTTCCTTTGTAGCCACCAATCGCAGTTTTTCTTCTTTCTTGCTTTCTTTCTTCTTTTTTTCTACCACGGTGTATATTCTTTGTTACCCGTAACGATTTTGAAATTAGTCATGGAAAACTACGTACTTAGTAATTGGCATACTGCGTATTGAAACGTACTCGATCATTTGGAAATGCCCAAAAATAAGAATAAATAAATAAAATAACTGGCACATAACCTTAAAAAATAAAAGAAGAAAAATTTGTTATACGTCCTTGAATTTTTAGGCCTGACTGATCTGGGATTGCTTCTTCTTATCATCTACATCCTCTCAGTGGTTTAATATTCTGCCAGTTAATTATCCAGTCAAGGGGGAAATGGGATGAGGGTATGCTAGTAGTCATGAGAAATGTCATTTAAATAAACAATTGTTTAAAGGGGATATACGCAACATGAACGCAGTGCTTCATGAGTTTTTAACTTGTCATAAATGTAGGACTATTGACTCAGGTTGCCATACCTGTTACTTAATTTTTCTGGGTTCAAGTCTTCTATAATCTGAAAACAACTTTTGACAAACAATTCAAAGTCATCGATCTTTTGAATATTCATATTTACAACAAAAGCAATTCTCGCGTCAGTTTAGTGGTAATAGGGTATTCGGGGGGGGGGGGGGAGGTTCTGGCACATAATCCCTTTCCAAGTATGCGTCCATTTAATTTCTTTTTCCTTAAATTATTGCTATTAATCCTCCGTTCAATGAGATGTTCCCCTCCCTTAATCTTCACCCCTCTCCCAACCTATTCCTGTCCAATCTGTAGTACCGATCTGAATAGATTACTTATGGCCACCCATTCACGTAGAAATGAGATGTAAACTTTAACATTTTGAACCACCCAGACCATACGACCATCCGACCATCACAATCTTTTATACCGCCATCACTAATGGACGCGCGCAATTGTATTACGGGTGATTTCATAGAATAGAGACGGTTATGAGTAATTTGTTGATTTCTGTAACAGCAGTCTGCCTAGTTTTCATTTTGTCCACAGCGTTAATTCAATGTTCGATCAGCGACAGATATGGTAATTGTCAATTTTTAATATCATTTCAGGCGAAGCTATTCATTTAGCTCGAGATTTTGGGTACGTTTGTGAGACTGAATTCCCTGCCAGACAGTTAGCCGAATATGTAAACAGACAACATACCGACCCTACAGAAATACCCACACGAAGAAACATGATCTTAGCTGCCAAGTGAGTAATTAATAAGGTTTTTCTGTTACTTAGTTTAATCAAATTGATTGCAAAAGTCTTACCTGACCAATCGGGGTTATCGGACATGGTCCTGGAAAGAATTGTAATGACATCATGACAAACCACAATTCTTTATCTTTCTGATAGTGTACCAAAAATGACTAAACAAGTTTAGGACAGTCGAGTTGCCACTTTTAAAACAATGTAATTATTGTTATTTGTTATCACAATTCAGTTTTTGTGGTTTTGTTTTGATATTGATATTCATGTGTTCCTGGCTTAGTGAGATGGCATACACGTTTTTTTTTTTTTTTTTGTCAACGCTGTCAAACATTATTAGTATTACGCAAAGGCTCATAGAAATTATGCTACTGGACTCATCTTAATAACTTCAAGTCCCTTTTTATCCAGTATGGAAATTGAAAACGTTGTGAATGAATTTCTAAACGTCTAATTGTCTTTTTCCATCCACAGACAAATTACTAAAGAACTACAGGATGTCCTGTGCCAAGACAGGACTCCCATTGGTAATTCTCGTCCACAACCAATCTTAGAGCCAGCCATGCAGAGATGTTTGACACATTTCAGTTTGATTTCGCATGGATTCGGGACTCCAGCCCTATCGGCTGCGTTTGCAACTCTCCAAAACGCTTTTACCGAAATGTTGAAGTACCTGGAGAAAGCATTTCCAAACAGCGTTCCGCCACATTCCACTACTCCGAATGGTAATGCCCCGACCTCAAAAATGGATTCTAGTAACACACCGACCAAAACCAACGGGGATAAAGTCGATGATACGAGGGGTAAAGACGTTGTATGAGCGGTCCACCTCCTCCCCACCCTCGGGGTAGAACAAGTGGTGCGAAAAAGCCCCTACCCTGCACCCAGATTGGTGACGGTGTGGGAGCCAGTACTTCAACCAACCGTGCGTTGTCGAAGTTTAAATGTCAGATGTACAGGGTATTATCGTGATGGCAGTTAGTGTGCTGTATGTACTGGCGTCTTAAATGGCCATACGTCACTCTGCGGTGTGATACCAACGTCCATTTAAACAAGGCCGATGATACGGGACTTGCAGGCATCGATGGAATGTTAACAAACCCACCGTTTTCAAAAAAATAATATTTATTAATTCATTCTATGCTTGCAATTTCTTGTACCACGCTTTTACGTTTGAATCTCTTATCCCACCGTATATTATAACTCAGCCACGGCTGCCTGCATCACTTTACACGGTAGGCTCTGGCCTAATGTTATTTAGATCAGTGGGGTAGTTCCCGCGATGTTTACGCATGTAGCTTACAGTAGACCACCATACCCACAAAGTTTGCAAATGGAGCAAACTTTTGTGATTTTCATGTTATTTCTTATGATTCTTTATGAAACGTTTCGCAACCAGTGGACCCTTTACCACAGACCACTTTAACGGTATGTGGCATTAGCTACATGTACTATTCTGCTAGGGCTTGATGCCATATTGTTCCTATAGGTTTTGCAAATTTAAATCAACAAGTGATTACAAAATGACGTAATCATCCTTGAAAATTCCACAGAAATTATAACCATGCCAAAAATAGCGAAAGAAGGCAAATCTTTTACTACCTTTTCTCCTTTTCCATTGTTATAAAACTAAACGATTAGATTGACCCAAAAATCACTATCGATTTTGTCCCTTCATTATGAAGTTATTTCCTTTTTCTATATGTAATCAATGATTCAACTCCATGGTTTCAGTCCAGTTATTCTGACTGTTTAACGGTACTACCTTCCAATAGAATTCACTATGAACTACATAGAAATTCTCTATTTTGCCGTAAAAAACTCTACGAAGGGAAGGATATACCTACACCAGTGAAGTAGTGAAGTAGTGGCATATTGTGTACATGTAGTGACATGGCACGTAATGAAAGGGAGGCAACTACTTGATTTGGACGTGAAATATCACTACATGAAGACGTGAAATATCACATGAAGAGCGTAAAGTCACCACCTAGTGTAATTGAAATCAAAACCCTGACGCGTTGATTGTGAAAAGTCACAACCGTGTATGGAGGAAAGAAAATCGCTACATGTGGTCGAAAAATCATTAAACATGCCAAAATAAAAATCACTTCGGATCGCAAGGCTGATATTTAACGATCTGTTAAAGAGAGATTTTGTCTGCAGCAACAGCATCAGAGATATTTTTCCTCGAAGCTTTGAGAAAGGTATTCTTGTCGCTCCGAAATCTAGGTCAGTGACATAAATAAATATCTGGAAACAATAAAAACAAGCCTGACAATATCGTCAGGTTTCCAGTTGATGATAGTTCGAGATAAGAAGGTAACGCTGTCATGAGATGACCTAAATCTGAATGATCTTAACACGGTGAAAGAAAACTTAGATTGATTATTTTGATATTTTATTACCGCAAAAAATCGACATTTGATCTCCAAAAACAAAGAAATATTACTTTTTACCCCCACTTTGTGTGATTAGATTTCACTGGTTACATTTGTACCAAAACGTAACCGAGTTTGAACCTCGTAACTTGTAACTTTGTCATTTGTTCTTATAATTCGAATGAATCTATCCCCTTGTACTTGTCTGATTTCCACGAGGGTGAAAGAGCTGCGAAAATAAGGACAACAGGAGATATTACTCTCACGTGTCACGTGTTTTGACGTTCCCATTTCGGACATTTGTGATTTCCGCAAACTCTGTAACCTTTATATTCTCACGGAGTAGAATTCTCTATGAACAATTGTATCTCTTATTAATAAACAAATTATTGAATTCATGCAAACCCTCCAGTGACAATCTAACATGTTCTATGCCTTCTTGGATAACTACAAACGCCAACCCTGAAAAAAATACTGGTGTTCGTCACATGGTATTGTAAATGTCATGGATTGAGAGTAATAAATCCTGGAATGTTCACTGTGATACAAAACTAAAAAATTACGTCACATTTGTCCATATTAATGAATATTCATAATACGCTGTTTTATTTCACCAGCGAGTGTGGGGGGGTTATGCTTTTGTTGGGGAAGGTCATATTTGGCCTCAGTTCGGCCTTTTTTTTTCCTTCTTTTTCTGATGCAGTTAGTCGTGGCGATGCCTCAGCGATGACTAAAGTTTAAAGAGGCATATTGAGTTGTTTCGTGAAATTTTCTGAATTTTCCTAAACCTGTCAAGTTTCTGTCACATATTTATGACAAGTGGGCAAACTAAATGGATCTCCAAGTGCAACTTGCAAAAAGGAACATTAATGAATGAGTCACTAACGATTCTGTTTGGTTTTGAAAATTCATGACCAGACACTTTTCACATTAGTACTAATTCATATGCACACATCCAGTGCACGGTCAGGGTAAAAAAGTCAGAAATATTGACACTTTTTTCACAACTATTGGATGTGAAACTTGACTTAATTATAAGCATTGTCTTGTGTTGTTTGTATCCTTCAAAATCCTCACAAACTGATCAATATCAACTCAATGAGCCCCTTTAGTAAATTTGACTTTAATTATCGTTATTACTGATCATGACTAGGTCATCATGACGTCACCTTGATCGTTCTCAGTTTTATCTATCCGAAGTGTTACTCACAGCAACATAACTTTTGTTGTTAGTCTTTTAAATATAAATAATTTACTAAAGCAGATAAAACCGAAATGTGCAAGTGCCAACTTTTTTTTGTTTCTCTTAAATTGAGTTATAAAATGTCGATGTTTTTAAATCATATATGCCAAAAAGAATAAAGATTTCATCAGATCAAAAGTCAGACAGAAATCGAGAAATATGGTGATACGCTGTTTCTATTGGAATGAATGATAATAAGGTTTTAATAACAAGAATTACAGAGTATTCAAAATCATGTGATAAGTAAACCTGCCAGACAAATTAAGAAATTTACACAAAATAGACTTAAAAATGCACTGACCATTGGAATCGTTACCAGGAGGCATTGTGTCGGTTACGAAATGGTCGGTCATAATACTTACCAAGTTTGCCCGTTTGCAAAGACAATCTTTATAAGTTTAAACTTAAAAAAATAAGAATCTATGCCCACAGATTTTGACGGCGACTTTTTTTTTTTAGTATTTGTACAGATAATATTGGTAATATGTTACGTGTTGTTAGTTGTTAACCCATGTGAAGCTATGTCCGGACGTGGTGGGTCAAACATTAATGTTTGACATTTCGCCGCCTTCTTGTTTTGAGTCTCCAGCGTGGCATGTCAGAAGTAACCAAAGGTTGCGCATTATAGTGTAAATCCACTTACTTTCAATGGAGAACATTGTGTTGTTCTTATTGTCATAATATGCACAAAATATATTTTTGAGCCTTCTCTGATATCGTATCCAATTTTATTAAAATACAGTCTTAATTCACACTTATTTACTAAAACAGAACGTCGTTACAAGATTGTCACATCACGTGACCGTCGGCACGTAAGTTTTAACCGGATATGAAATGATCTTGCCAAGGTTCGTTTTACTTGTTTCGCTAGCTCGTTATCGATAGTTACTTTAATAATGGTTTATCGATATGCAGTCCTCTCTGATATTCGATGAGGCAAGGAGAAGTGTTAATTGTGATTAGCCCCCTCAGTTTCCGCTCTGGGTCTTTCCACCTCCGGGTTTTAAACTAATTTTCATAACTTTATGTTTATGTTATTATCGTAATACCATTATACATCTTATTCAGAGGTTCGATTGCATCCTATTGGACAGAATATGCCCCCCTCATTCTCAACACCCCCTCCCACTTCGTTCGTCCCTGTCATCATAGGTTGAGTAATTTCGTTTCAATGGCTTCAGTTCCAACCCAAGGTTTTGAAATTTGTTTGCCGATTTATGTCATACATTCATTTCACTCTGCGGTGGAATGGTTGGAAAACATAAACGACCTCAGAATAAACCAAGGACTGGAAGGAGTTGTAACTTAAATCGTTTTTGTCTCAGTTCAGTATTATTATGCATATCATTGCAGTGCCAAATTAATAATAATTTATTAAAAGTTTGTATCGACTAATATACTAATGAAGGATGTGAAGTTATTACCCATCATGCATTCATCCAAAACAGTCTACTCTAGAAACACTCTTTTTAGGTCAAATACAGGAACTCACAAGATAATGACGAATGACGTCATCCGATACGTCATAATGAAATTTAAAGGCTGTGACCTTACTCGGTAGGTGACTGGTTTAAGATGTTCCATCCATGTAGCGTATAGCAGAAATTGAATCTTTTAGTAGAACAATGACATGTTAGCTAGTTCTCATGTACAATGGTGCATAATCAACACTACCACGTAGAAATGATTAATGGATAAAAGGTTTAACAGGGTAGTGGGGTGCTCAACCCGTCCACGTATGCAGTAGTGATCTAGTACACGGTATAACAGGGTGTAAGTCAAGCTCAACCCGTCCATACTTTATATTTGTTACAAGTTCCCGCCTCTGCAGGCTATTTTAAGAAAGATCATCAGGTTGCCAGACTTTTGTTTTTTTTTTTTAATTATCACACGTCACGGCATTAGGGATCACAATGTTTTACTTTTGAACAACAAGTTTTGTAGAAAGAAAATACATTAAATAACAATACTAGAGAATCAACAGTCCATATGAGATAAAAGTGTCCTAAGATGAGTAAGTTTGAGTATATTACCTAATATCGGCTTCTATTACGCCATAATGAGTACCTCCAGAGAAGCAGCTAATTGTATTAATAGATACTCATAGACACGTATGTGGTAAAGAGACGAATGGAAAACTCCTGTCCGTCGTTCGGGAGTTTGGAAGGATGACCCTCGATAATGAGTTGTTTAATCAAAGAGCCTGTCAAAGTAGTTGAAATTATTCGTGCAAGCACTTGTAAATGTATTTTAAGTTATACTCTTTGCACCAATTAATTTTACTGTTTTTAACATGATCGATTTCTTTTTGGTTTTGGTTTTCAAACGCAATGTCCTCCTTCTTCTCCACGAGATCTGCTGTATTGGTACCCAGGAGCGTGTGAGGAGGGGGTGATTTGGGGAGGGGGTGATTTGGGGAGGGGGTAATTTGGGGAGGGGGTAATTTGGGGAGGGGGTAATTTGGGGAGGGGGTAATTTGGGGAGGGGGTGGGTGATTTGAAGTTTCCACTCTAATAAGCTCCAATTATCGGATATGTTCTGTCAGGAAGTTAGACGCACTACTTTTCCTAGAGGATCTGTACACAACACGTCATAAAAAAGAACTCATTATTATCTAGTTCTTACACAATGAAGCTTTAAGTGATGTCTGGTATAGACACAATGGTAGGTGGTGTGGCTATCGGGACATTCCTAGCTTTAGGATATTCATTTATCAGGGAGGGGTGGCAGAGAGGGTGGGGAAACGGTGGGGGAGGGGATGAAGGGTGGGTCCATTACAGCAGATCTTTAAGGGTTCACTGAGTTGTCGAATGTATTGTATTCTGTCATGCCACGCTATTATATACGGTATATATTGTAGAAATCCCAGCCTGCAGTCGTCTTCTACCTTGTAGCAGGATATGTGCTTTCGTATAGTTACTTTCTGTTTTATAACTGTCGAGGAACAAGAGAACGCGAGAGTGACTTTATAATAAAAATCTGAAAAAGATTAGAAAATAATGTCGTCTTTTGTCTTTTTCCATTGTCTTTTGCCCATTTACAGTCTCAATTGTTTTCTGCCCCAATGGTTACCCACATCCAGAAATGACATTCAATTGAATGAAGGGCCAACCATGGCCACAAATTACAAAAGTCAAACCACACACCTCTCCCATACATGACACATTCCCCACCCTCCCTCCTTCCTACCAACAGATTATTATTTCTCTTATTTGTTATCGATGTGGATATAAAATGGATACGATTTCATTAGGATGAGTAAGAGCAATTATATACCCACTTATAGGTACAACCAAGGCGTTGAGACTAACTTTTTCCTAACACCTCCCCAGTCCCAGGAAATAGGGTTGCACCTATACAGTGGAAACCGTTGCATATGGCTGGATGTTTTTGATAGACGGGATTGAGAGGTTGTTGGCTCGTTGAAGATTTAACCAACAGAAGCGAATATTGTGTAAGATCCCTTTATACTCCTTTTACTTAAATAAATTGCTTTTGTAAGATTCATGTAACAGCATTCTTGCTTCGGTATTTTTTTTCTCTACAGCTTCTTTTAACTCCAATAGCTGATGATGAAATTGATTAAGCTACTTTTGGATTTTTTGATGGAAATTTTAGGCCAGCATCTGAGTGAAAGCATCTTTAGCCCATTCTAGGTATAGAAATGCTGTTTTCTACTGAATCCTTATCCTATTCGTCCCTCACCCTCTTAACCTTTTTGTGACCATGTAATAACTGATATTACAGAACATTGTGTAAGAAACGGTCAACTACCTGTCGTTGATCACACAATCAAAGTTAAAGGCAGTAACTCTCACCCCATCACCCTAAGCTATATTTTTGATTACACATTACACAGCTAAAGCACTCTTTTGATTACACATGCGGAGGAATTTTAGATAGGCTGTGAGAGGGACCAGACGTAAGTGGTTGGGAGAGTTGAAACTGTAAGATGTGGTGAGTCTTTGTCTTTAAGTACCTCTGTGACTGTTGAATTGGTTAAGAGGAGTAATTGTTCACTGCGTACTAGGTGATGTGGAAGGGGGGGGGGGGGGGTATGTGAACAGTATTGGAGAAATTGGAATCCTAGTTTACTTTTCCACGCTAGATGTCTCATCACAGTGTAATATCAGCTCCATGGTTAATAATGTACCAAAATAATAATGATGTACCAAAGTATGACAGATCCACAAATTTCATTTGCAGTATTTGCCCTCGACCAGGCTTTAAATTCACAATAATTATCGAAATGACTATTTTTGGTATTATCATGTTTTTGGTCAATATACCAGAAACGGTTCTGGAGAGGATTGGTGTAGAAGTGTGACCCCCGCCTCTTCCCCTCCCAGATTGTTTTATTTTCCTCTCGGCAAGACTATGCATGTATTAATATTCCAAATCCATACATTTGAATTAGAATACAGTAGTATCACACTTTCTCCCTTTTACCCTCACTTGGAATGTTTAACTGACAAGCATAATGAAAGTCATGGTAGAGTGTTTATTACAAGAATACAAACAAAACATAACAATAGAACAAGTAAGATCAATAAACAATGATGTTTAAAGGAGTGCTATTAATGACCACAGGTGTCGGGGGGGGGGGGTAATATTTGGAGGGCAGGTTCCCGAATTTTGAGGCCTACCTTTTATTTTTGTTTCAGTGGTTCAACGGTTGTTTTCGTGAAGGAAAGGGCGGGGGGGGGGGGGTAATCTTAATGTGTAATACGTAATTGCAGTATCCCTTTACTACAGTGGGGCACCCAAAAGTTTAGAGTAAGGAGGGTTAAAATTGTGGAATACTAAAAAGGGTGCCACCATGAGTTGGAGTGAGGATTCTTGAATAGAAATATCTCCTAGATAGCCGAAAATCACCATTCCAAGGCTCCGCAAGGATAGCTATGGCCCGCCAAAAAGGCATGATAGTTCCTCTTGGCTGTCTCATTTTCCCTAATGTTTCTTATTACTTTTGCCCAAAGTGGGGAGCATGTCCCCTAGCCCCCCCCCCCCCCCCCCGTAAGTTTATGTGTGGAATACCAACACCTTTTCTTTCTCTGTTGGACATTAATTTCAATTTTTGTCTTTTTCTCTATTATTTCCTTTAATGTTCGATGGACTCAACACACACAATTATAAAAGACTATCCTAACATATCCACACGAATTCTGACGGAAACAGGAAATCGGTTAGACAGATATATTCAGTCAAATGAAATTACTTGATGACATTTTTATCTTTGTTACAATACTAATATTTGAATTCAGTTTGCAATTATTTCTATCGGAAATCGGACAATTATAACTGTGCAGCATGTTTAGAGAATAACCAGCATCCAAAATCTTTTCTTTAAGGGCACCCAAAGCGTCATGTTCATAAAAGAAAATGCTGCATTTTAAAATATACACTCACTGGACCTATAGATGTTTTCGAATTTTCATTTTTTTGCGTGTGTGTGTCCCAGTTTTTAATCTTCCATTTAAACTTTGCCACTGTTGGAGGGCAACCACAATCAGATATACAGTACTTCATACATCATATGATGATAACAGTAACTCTCTGGGTTTGGTCATTGCATAAATTTAAAATGAGCCTAGCAACGCAGGTGCCTTCAAATATTCATTCATCACAAACATGTATTGGAATGTTTTCAAAAGTTTCTTTCCCTGCAGATAATCTTACTTTTTTGTAAAATAGCGTTGTGTTTTTTTAGGTTAAAGCAAGTTTACTGCCATAGTTTGACGAATAATACAGCCCTAGTTATGACAATCGCGATCAGGGGGGACCGCAAGAGGATGTCTTCACCGATTTGATAAAATGTGAATCCATCACGCGCGGTCGCCACCGCCATACGTGCCTCTGCGCTCGGTACGTGCGTATCGACCAATGTATTAATTTGGCTCCCGCTGTCAGGATTCGTCCCTGATAAGAAGCTGACAGCTTCATATACTCTGCAGTTAGTCGATAAATAACACTTGGTAGCAACGACCCTCCGTACATCTCCTATATAATTTGTGTTTGCGGGACCAACGTAGCCTAATTGGTGGTCTAAGAATTGTCCCAGTCATCATTGCATATTTTGGAGGAATGTACGTCAAAGGGCATTTTTTTTTAAAACTTGAATATCTTCACTCTGGTCTCTTGCTTCTCCCCTTTTTTTAATAAACTCACACTTTCTCCCCTGTGTCTCCCCTGTCTCTCTCCTGGATGTATTGCATTAACGTATGTTGACTTTTAATTAATTAAGTAATAGGGCATTTTCTTCCGTTTCCATATATATATGCACAATTAGTTACTTTTACTACATGTAGTTGCTTTTCAACTATCAAAGAAAATAAAAAACTAAAATAAAAGCATCATTTTTTATTCTTCCAACTTTGTTTGGGAGATCGTTTGTTCGCCTAAGCGATTCTAAATCACAGTAGAAATAACGTTTAGTATTTGCGTGATAACTGTGGAGCTGAAAGAAAATGAGATTGAAAAGCAAAATGGCAAGTCTACTAAAATAGATGGCGCTAATGCTTTTTAACCTATTAAGAGAAGTGAACCGTAGCCTTTCACAGGATTGACTCTGGCACCTGTCTCTGCACCGAGGATAGTCCGTTGACCGGTTCAGTGTAATCTATAGGGTCCTGGCTATTCGTTCGAAGAAATTCGTTCGCATAGAACGAATTGTTTGTTTTATTTTAATTATTAATTCATTTTATTTCATTTATTAATTCGCTTTGACTCGTTAGGATCAACTCGTTTTACTTCAATTTTTACCGACAGAACGTGATTTTAGCCAATCAATGATTAGGGTTAGAGGTTAGGTTCGTGATTCGTTTTTTGTTCGTGCAAATAATCACAACCAATTTATAATGTAGTCAGGTGGTTGACCTTTCTGAGTGGTCGTTTTATTTTGTGATGAGTTGAAATTATATTTGTCCCTATAACTGAAACAAGCTCGCCCAAATGTATAGGTTGTTGATGTTGTTCAAAATCGTATTCAATGAATTTTATTGACATATTATGTACCGTACCTGTTTTCTTTATCTGAGTTGTATTTCAGCTGACAATATGTACCGGTACTACACTGTTAACCAAACTGTTAAAAAGAAATACAAATCCAATATGCATGAACTTCAGGAATGATCTGTTATTAGTATATATCACTGGAAATATGTCTTCAAGACTTTTTAAATTCCTCATGCAGGGTGAAATAATGTATCCACAAATAATTTCTTCAATATCGTCAAATTCAAACATGTTATTTTTGAAAACTATTGAAAGGAATGGAGACAAAAAGTACTGATGCATAATTGTATTCCTGTTTTATCGACTTCGAACCTTTTCTAATATATTGAAAATTATATCGTTCGATATGATTATACCATTTGTTCATGCACCGTAAAACGTCAAGTGAACCCAACCTTATCTCAATCTTTATTTTTACCCATGCACACGTTCATGATGTTGACTTATTCACTGCAAGCTTAATGAAGTTCATAGCCAAGGGTTCTAAGTGCGGACGTTTCTATGGTAAAAGTCATCTTGACATAGAGGGAAACCCCCATTCACGGTAGCGTTCTTTTGTAGTCCCATACATCACTATACATGGACTGGTCTTTCTTCATTTGCTGTCCTTAAATGAAAGTCTGATATCTGATTTGCCAATCCATCAATCACGGGGTGTCACCTGATTTTAAGTAAACAATGAAAATCCATCATAAAAAGGGGAAGGAGGGGGGGGGGGGGGACGTTCCTGTGTTGTTAATACATGTTTTGTTAATTTGCACTACCTCCTCTTGTCTCTACTTACAACCGTAAAGCTTGAATATGAATTCAAACTTTGTCAGTGAAAGTCAATTGCGGTGAATATGTCATATCCACTGCAAAATAACATTGTTTTAAGCCTTATTTACAGCATAAATGAATATTCATATCCAGTCACAATTGGTTTGTTTGATTTCAAGTAATTTTAATTGACTACTACACTTTCTTGAAGAGCCTGAGTTTTGTAGGGCCAACAAAAATGTGAATGCAATTTTCATATTTAAATATCTGGAAGATGAATGCATAGTTCTCCTTCACGGTTTGTGACATGTGATCATTTTTTCCACTTTCTCTTCCCGGAAACACTGACGAAGAACAAAGTTAGATGACCAATGCAAGTACACCTTAAATTTGTTTGACGTGCAAACATATGACGGCCTCACGGGGAAAGGGGGGGGGGAGGGGATACCGTACTTCCACTGTGTGTTGACATGACAACCAGTTCTCAACAAATACAGAGTGGGACATATATGTATGTATCAGAGTAGGCACCGTTTTTTTTTTTTTTTTTCATGCAACGTATGTACAGGAAAAAAGTTAACTTAAACTTAAGAATATATGTATCATTATTTAAAGCTACAGAAATGATATTCATTTTAATCTAACCCCATTGTCCTCCCAGGACAACGATCAATAACTTTACTGACCCCTCCCCAACCCCCACCCTCGAAAACAAAAAAAATGGTCACAGACTGGCCTTCAATGAAATCTGGCTTGTACGGTATCCTTCATTTGACTTGTGTAAAGCTAGATGTCGTCACATTTAATTTAAAAGGTTGTTAACGTTTGGGACATTGAAACAGTGATTCTCTCACTCGGACCACTGGGAAAATACATCGATTCAGGTCAGATAGAAGAGACATGACCGACAAATAGATAGACAGAAAGACTGACAAACTACACTATAAGAAGTTAGACAAAGACAAGCAGATAGACAGACTGATAAACAAACATACATAACTTATTGAAAGACTAACGAGTATACGGACCAACATAAACACAAAACACAGAGACAAGTTTACAGACACCCAGACGGGATTCCCATGTCTCGTTAACAGCCCTCTGTGCATATATCACGAGTGCAACTACCCGAGGACCAGCCAATCCTCACATGATATTATACATGATAAGGTTTCATTTTCTCGAGACGTGATTTTAGCACATTATGGGAATTCTGTGAGCGCTAGGTGCGAGGACGTAAACTAAGTTCTAGCAGAGGTTTTTATTCTCATACCGGACTCTGAGGCAGCAGAAGCTATCATAAGGAGGGTTTAACTGTAGGATCTATGATCTCCCCAATAGTCGTTCGTACAAAAGACTGTTGACAAAATTCTAAATAAAAAGCAATGGATGAAATATTAACATCAGCACGTCCTAAAGACACCGCCAGAATGCTTCATTGAAAAGCGCCAACTGTCTTTTCCCTGTCCTTTATCCGGTGAAATGCCACTCGGATATCAGATCTCTGCTTTATCTGTACTTGCTTGCTGGTCATTACACGCTTCCGTATGTATTTCGTAACGCAGGATTGTCACGTGGATGTACATAAATAGGTAAACGCAAGTGATGGCTAGACCAGCTACACCGTACACTCATTTTGGCCATGTGACATTGTTTACCCTGTAGTTTAGATGCAGTTTATATTTACACTCTCAACAAAGGCTGGAAAGTATATATCCCATTTTTGATGCTCAACATCAAATTACTCCATGAACTGTATGAAGAACTTACAAATAAGTTTAAAATTCATGAAAAGTAACTGTTGCTTTTAAAAGAAGCCTCCCAAAACTGATGAACGGTTAAATAATTACTTTTATGAAACTGATACGTAACGGGGTTGTGTAATTGCAATATATATCTGCCGGCCTGGATGTGAATAATACGAATGGTTTTACAAGTTGTATGTGAAATTGTATTTGAATAACTTGATTTGCCTTGAGACATAACCTTATCAGTGCCACAGACCAATCGATCGTCGTTCACATTGTTTTGTCACTCCTAACTTAAAGGGAAATAGGGCGTTTCGAATACACCAACATGACATACAAAAGAAAATAGCTTTAATCATTGTTAAACCATTCCATCTTATCAATAAACATCTACCAAAACACACGTCACAGCAGAACGCAACACTGGACTTAAAGGGAAATAGGGCATTTAGAATATACCAACATGGCATACAAAGAAAATGGTTTTAATCATTGTTAAACCATTCATCGTCATCAATGAACATCTGCAAAAGGGTCATATCTTCAAAACATGATGCATGTGATGAGTAATGGAAGATGCATCATTTGAATTTTGAAAAGTTTGGGTGAACAAATTATTGTTGGGCAACAAATGACTGAATTTCTATCTGTGACAAACTTATTTCTTGAAAAGAACTGGCTACTATCCTAGCTCCTTTTTATGAATAATCTATCATTCTGTGTCCACTAACATTGGTTCTAAAAATATGGTTATCTTCCGTGAAACCCGCCCTATTTTTTGTGTATGTGAAGACATAAGATGAATAGACAGTGACTTGCCAGTATCTTTTGTTTTACTAATATTTGACGGTATACAGTTTATGCTGCAAAGATTTTGAAGTACAGTAGGTTGTACCGAGTAGATTGTCATAGTATGATTCCTGATCATCTCTTTAATTTTACAAAGAACATCAGGGACATATCATGATATGATAAAGTATTTTCTGAATCCTCCAAAGCATACATCATATGCATGCTGTAGTCAATACATCAATGTAGGTCGGTATTTCGTCACTGACCTTTTCAGGTGACACAAAGTCGTATATTTGTAATTTAGGCCTATACTAGCAAAGTATACTCGTTAATTGAGACGCCTTGATGAATTTTAATTCTTATACTCCCCTATCCCTTTTTGGAAAAGTTGGTAAATGATATCAACTCCCTACCTCCTTCTAATTATACAACTAGGTGAGGGATTCTTGAGTCTTTTTTTTTTGGGGGGGGGGGGCATGGAAGCCGAGGTAGAAATGAGGGTGGTATCTTTCTGTACGTGTTGGTGTCCTTCATTTCTTTCTTTTCCGGTTCTTTTTTTTACTATTTTTTTTTGTCGTTATTGTTTCTTACAGGTGGCCTGATCTTGACAAGCTTCACTTTCATCAGGTCCCATGTACTGAATGTTTAAAATGAATGTTTAAAATGTCAGCATAATTTACCCGTATTTGCCAATTTAATTTGCAACTATAGTCGCATGCTATTGTTGAGGAGTGTAAATAATGGATAAATAAATAAACATACATCCACTTTTTTCTGTGATACTGTTTTATTTGTTGAGTGTGTGAGTATTAATAATGACATCATTCTGTTAATACTGACGCCATTCTTACTTTCAAAGTTACGTACATATCCGTGTCTCTGATTCGGCTGTTCGACGGCCTCATCTTTCGCGCTCCAAACCCAATTGACACTCATGTGGCCAATCTTGTTCACGTATACTACGTCTAGCTTCTTATGTGTTCAAGTAGGGTGTCAATGCAGAAGCATTCGTTTGGTACTTGTTGTTATGATTATCGCTAAATAGGTCCTCTCGTGATTGCCGCGTGTGACTACCCTGCACTTTTACCGGAAATCATTAGCTTTATGTATAGAGATCTAGTATTAGTCACATAGGTTGTTGACTGAGAGTTACTGAGCAGCTTCCGAAGCTGCTTCAAAGAAATTTTCATTTTTTTCCCAGCAGAACAAAAGCTCAAAGTATCTCCTCTCTGGTGACAGTGAGAAGACTCTCAAGTTGCATCAGACTGCCAGGTCGTGTACAATATTTGCCATGCGCTAGGAAATGAGCCTGAAATTCATCATGGATGCATCGAAGATTGCCAACAACTTAGTGAAGAATGTCAGCACAGGAGAGGTGAGATTGTTCGCAGGGTAGCATCATACTTCATAGGCCCAACAGTAGTTAGTCACAGGTCGTCCTATAGGCCTAGCCCTAACACTGCAGGGCTGTGCTTCACTGTACCGTATGGTACACTCCTTGCGCCGCTAACACAAATTTTTCTCCATTTAAACTTTGCCACCAAATGCCCCCACAGAAGCGAAAACGATTTACACAGTACTTTCATTACAACTAAATGATACAGAAGTACATCTTGACAATGATGCTACTCATTAGACTGTTTTTTGCTGACCATTCGAAGCAGAAAACAAGAAAATATAGCATCATTTACTCACTTGAAAGCTTCCAAATATGGTGTACAGCCACATACTGACTTAGTATTACGTTCAGTATTTTTAGTGTAAATTCATCCATTTTCTCATCATATTTTGGTAAAACACTTATGCAGAAGGGGGACTGTGGTGCCAGACAATGTTGTGTAAAGTTTGGTAAGAAAACAAAACTGTTTGTGAACGTGAGAGTTAAAGACCATGGCAAGGGTTGGCTGAAGGTTTAAATATTTGTGTTAGCAGCGCAAGGTCTGTGATGTGGAGTGCAATGTGCTTAGACCATGTAGCACAATGCACAGCCCTATTCAAGGGCTAATATATAGTAAGAAAGACTTTTTGTATGTAGTCCTACGGGTATGTAATAGTGTATGCTAGGAGGACCGGTGGGCCTAGTAGTAGGCCTAGACTGAGAAAGGGTCTATGCAGAAATCTTCTATGTCCTAGGCTAAGCTACCTTTAGCTTAGTTCTAATCACTCTCAGAGGGGATGTCTGATAGTTTCCACTTCCTGTAGTTTCTGCTGCTGACTTTCCTTCCCTTAATATCACGGAACGGAGAATGATGTTTCAAAATTAACGTTCACCTTTTGTTTCTATCTCCTTTTTCAATCCAGTGGACTGCCTGTCACTGTTTTCCAGCAGGAGTAAATGTCACAGACTTGCTTCAGTAACTAGCCTAAGGTTGGCCTAAATTACAGTAATTACAGTAAAACCCCGCTTATCCGAACCCCGTTTATCCGAAACCCCGTTTATCCGAAACCCCGTTTATCCGAACTGGCTGTTCGGTTTTGCAAAACTGGCATCGTACACAAGCAATGTAAACTTTCAGCCTAGATTTGACAACATTTTACCCCTCTGTTTAACTTTTTTCAATCCTCGAAGATCTTTATTGTAGTTAAACCAGCTATTGTTAATGTTTATCTCTACTACCAACTTAAACCGCCAAGCCGGAGGATGAATACATGATTCAGAAATACCCGGCTAATTCTCCATGTGTTTTCTTTTTTCGTTGTCGGCGTAGAATCACAATAGCGTCACTAAGTCCAAACTGACAATAGGCTATCAAAGTGTACGAAACTTAGGCTTTTCATGCAAAGCGTAGCGTTAGCGCTGCCCAACAGTTGTTCTTTTTACACCTAACAACACAGTGATTGGAATTAATACGCGTTTGGAAGAATGTCAATCAGACTTAAATCTGGGTGCAATAGGTGAGAATAAAGTGAACTGATGGCCCCAGATGAGAAAGTTAACAAGCGTTAAAGCTTGAAATTCAAAACAAATAAATCCCGTCTTCGAAAATCTTTCGGCAATATCTTTGAATTCATTTATGCATTGTGGCAAGGGAACCGATAGCCCCATTAACACTTAGGCCTAACGAGCTTGTAAAAGATAGCAAGCTTCTTAAACCTTGTTAAACTTCGGAAACGATTAAGCCATTTTGATAAAGTCGATCAAACTTTTCAAATCTCCTGAATATCCAATTAAGGCGATACAACAAACGATTCAAACAAATAAAATGAGCCGTAGGCCTACTCAAGACATATGGGCGAATTATCCCTTGCCATGTTTGATTCCAATCATTATTTAAAAAATTAAGCAGAGCACGTTATTTTTCTACTACCAAGACTCCGGCATTTCGATAGGCCTAGCTTTCAAACAGTAGCAGGCAAATAACCGCGCTGTTACTGCTAATGTTACTGTCAATGTTGTAGCTAGCGCCCGCCCGAATTCGCAAGTAGCAGTAATAGCGGTTAGACTGTCGGGGTTTTTAAGTGGCATGCTTTTCACTTGACATCTTCCTTTTCCATGTCGGCAAGTGTTTATACCGTTTGTAGAGGTAAAATTTACATGCATGTTCGTTATTTTAGCGCATTTTTTGAAAATGTAGGCTACTGTTGCTTTTGGTTTATAATGTTAGGATTCCGTGTGTAGGCTATGAGTTATCCTGCCGCCGAGCAAAGTATCGCAACCCAGACGGACATCCATTGCCCTCATTCAATTTATCCTCCTTGGAAGTTCAATCTAAGAAGAACACACGAAACACTTTGAATTTTTAACAAATGTTTATTTTTTAATACGAAACCAAAGAAATAACATGGAGACAACCTAACAATGGTTAATTTCACTTTATTGATAAGCGCATGCTTCACTTGGGGTAGCATATTAATGATAAACATGAAACCCCGTTTATCCGAACTTTTCCGTTATCCGAACAACGTCTGGTCCCGACGTGTTCGGATAAACGGGGTTTTACTGTATGGCCTTACAGTAACTATGTTGGTGGCCTACCACATTAAAAATTCTTGTATGTTGTCTCGCAGTGTAATTTGACAAGGAGTGTGCTCATTCTTAAAGGCAGAGACTCTTTGCCCCAGACATTTTCAATTATCCCAACCACTTACTGTAGGCCACTCCCACACCCTGTCTTTAACTCCTTCAGATGTGTAATTTAAACAATTGTCCCCAGTGTATGCTGTATAATATGAGCTGCTCTGCATCTTTCAATCTGCTGTCAATCAAAGAGCAGAACCAATTGAGAATTTTGCTTTCCTCCAGCCAAAAATGTAGAGCTCTCGAGGTTGTGGGTGACTGCCTTCAACACAGGAGTCAGGCAAAAGGTGTCTGATAAACCTTTAACTTCAAAACAGCATATTCAGGGTGTATTGGTACAGCTGCAGAATACAATCTCCCTAGATCACATAACACAGAGACTCTGGAGTTGCACGCACTACAACTGCGCCTTGACTCTCGAAGTGCAGTTGCAGACTTGTCCAGAGTCCTTTGGTGCTGCTTCTGGGGGACAACCTAGCTTAGGTTCCGTCTTGGACAAAGGTAGTGCAGCATGCAGTTTACAGTACCTACGTGTATATGTAGCAAATGTCCTTTGTTTGGTGACCTATATTAGCCTACTTGCCAAGATACCTTTTCAATGTATTTGGTGTTATTCTGGTACTGTTGCATTCACAGGGCAAACTTTGTACGAGTCAGTATATTACTTGAAGTTAAAATGTTTAACAGTAACTTGCCCATCATATGGAATGCTGGAATGGGCACTCTACAGTACATAAGGTAGGTTAACTTTTTATGTATACAAAAAAATATTGGGTGCCACAGTACTTGAAATCCAAGTCAAAACATAGTGCTGTAAGCAGCTCCTGGGTGCTGCCCAAATAATTTTAGTTGCTGCATGTGGCTCTAGGTGCCGTGTTTGGATGTATAGCAGAACTGTGGTACAGTATATATGGTGTAACGGCACCTTGATGTACGTACTGTATGGCGAGGTGTACATGTCCACTTTGCCTACTGTATGTCTCCTCTCCAGATTGGAGACTGTGACTCAGGGATTTTGAGAGGTGATTTAAAGTGGGGAGTTGTATTCTGCAGTTACTTCGTATTGTACTTCCGTCATTTCTTGATTGACAGTTGGTGAAGAAGCCTCTGAAAGTATGCATGTCTGTACTTAAGACAAGACTAAGATTGATTTACCCCAATTCACTAACAATACATGTGGACCATATTCGTAAACCTTCAAGTTGTGTTCTTTAAGTCTTCAGTGCAAACTAGTGTGCAAGTATTTTATGTCATTTCATTCCTCCTCTGAAAGTGATGTTTTACACCCCACCCCAAACACAGTAGCAGGGTCGGAAAGCAAAAAACTTAGGAATGCAAAACTACCCAAAGGGAAGTTTCCAGAAGTTAATGTAATCCATGTCTATATCTACAGTACAGTATAATGAGAGTTAGAACCTGCTGTAGGGTAAAGTGATGATCATTCAGAATGAAAATCTCGACTGATTAATCACACATAGGACCAAGACAGGACCGGTATCTGCCCCCCAAAAAATCCTTGTAATGAATTCCAAATATTCTCATGACACCTTGACTGTAAAGAATAAAGATGAATGAGTATATCTGCTCTTGCTCAAGTTTCATTTGAAATTTTTACAATTAAAAAACCGTGAGCATGTCCGTGAAAGGGTTTGAATTTGTAGTTTATGGTAGTTTGTCAAATAGTGAGATGTTTATAGCCAGATATTGTTAAAAGGCTGTGACTTTTCTTGAAGAACTTTTAAGATACACTTGAACTCAAAATGTGATACTGATGTCAACAAGACCCTGACTTCAGTACCTGTGAGAGTGAATGAAATTAGTGTGAACTTAATGTAAGCAACCAACAATGATCACTGTCACCATAGTAATAAACTGCTCTCCCTGAGGTTAACAACTGCTCTCCCTGAGGTTAACAAAATCTAATGGAGGAAAGTGCAGAAGGAACAGAGGAAGAAAACAGTAGTTCCAAGTAACACCAATTATCACCAGCTGGGTGGACTACTGTAATTTGAATATTGTATATTTGCTGTGCATATTCAAAAGCCAGTGTATTATTAGTGGGTACTATTGCTTCTTATTTACAAATAGGGCTTTAATGGGAGTAATATAGGCCAATAAGGCCCCAGTTATTATTGAAAGTAGTTGTGTTTTGTTCTGTAATGAGCACAGAGTGTAAATTAGAATTTAACATAAAACTCTCATGTGCTTTGACTGCTTGCAGATACTGTAATAGGTTGCTACGCATGTTTGTGGAAGGTTTGGAGGAAACTTGAGGGGGAAATATAAAATTTGAAGTTGGCAAAACAAAATAAAAAATCTAATTGTTATAAAAATCTGATTTTACGAAAGAAATCAGATTTTTGATTCCTTACCGTAGGCAGGGGAATCTATGCAGTCCTGATGTCGTGTGTGGGTATGTACGTGTGTGTGTATGTGTGTGTGTGTGAGGGTGTGCGTGTGTGTGACGCTGCTCGTAAACGCTCTATCTCAAGAAGGGTAACTCTGAGTAATTTCATTTTTTGGCATGTAGGTTGCCCATATTAAGTAGATGAACCCTATTGTTTTTGGTGGAGGTGAAAGGTCATTTGAGGTCACCAGAGGGCAAAATGTGAAAACCTTGTAAACACTCTATCTCAAGAAAGGTAACTGTGACTGATGTCATACTTGGTGTGTGGATTGGTCATATTGAGTAGATGATCCCTATTGTTTTTGGTCGAGGTCAAAGGTCATTTGAGGTCACCAGAGGTGAAAACGTGTGAAAATCTTGTAAACACAATATTTCCAGAAGGGTAAGTGTGACTGATGTCAAACTAAGTGTATGGATTGTTCATATTAAACAGATGATACCTATTGTTTGTGATGGAGTTCAAAGGTCATTTGAGGTCACCGGGGTCAAACTGTAAAAACCTTGTAAACACAATATCTCCAGAACAGTAACTGTGACTGATGTCATACTTAGTGTGTGGGTTGTTCATTTTGTGCAGATGATCTGTATCGCTTGTTGTGGAGATCAAAGGTCATTTGAGGTCACCAGAGGTCAAACTGTAAAAACCTTGTAAACACAATATCTCCAGAAGAGTAACTGTGACTGATGTCATTCTTAGTGTGTGGGTCGTTAATATAACGTAGATGATTCCTTTTGTTTTTGGTCGAGGTCAAAGATCATTTGAGGTCATCAGAGGTCAAATTGTGAAAACCTTTTAAACACAGTATCTCCAGAAGGGTAACTGTGACTGATGTTATACTTAGTGTGTGGATTGAATATTGTCAGTAGAATACCCCTTGTGATTTTGGTGGAAGTCAAAGGTCATGTGGCATCACCAAAGGTCAAACTGGGAAAACCTCGCAAACACATTATCTCCGAGAGGGTAACTGTGACTGATGTCATACTTGGTGTGTGGGTTGGTCATATTGAGTAGATGATCCCAATCATCTTTGGTGAGGGGCAAAGGTCATTTGAGGTCACCAAAGGTCACACTGTAAAAACTTGAAAACACGATATCTCCAGAAGAGTAACCATGACTGATGTAATACTTGGTGTGTGGGTTGGTAATAATGAGCAAAAGATCTCTATTGTTTTGGTTGAGGTCAAGGGTCATTTGAGGTCACCAGAGGTCGAACTGTAAAAATGTGTAAACACAATATCTCTAGGAGTCTAACCTTGACTGATGTCTTACTTGATGTGTAGATTGTATACACTAAGTAAAAGACTTCTTTTGTTTGTGGTGGAGGTCAAAGGTCGTTTGAGATCACCTGAGGTCAAACCTTGCTAGCACATTAACTCTAGAAGGGTAGTGTTAACTGATGTCATACTTGATGTGTTGGTTGGCCATACTGGGTAAGTGATCCCTATTGCTTTTAGTGGATGTCAACTGTCACGGTCATTTCAGGTCACCAAAATAAAAGTCATTTTGGGGTAAAGGCTTGTGGTGTATCAAGAAAAATAACTGCAGTTGATCTTATACTTGTCATGTGGATATTTTATGTTTGTTATAATATAACCATGTAGCAAGGAATCACAAAGCCTTTTGGCTCTCTGGTTTAGATTTAAAATAAATTTTAAAAAATCCACAACCCTGATAAAATTTATGTGCAAATTTTGTCACAATTTTCAAGTTTAGCATTGAATGCATTGTGTGTAACTTACTGTGTACAGCTATTTCCAATCAGCCCCACATGTAGGGCCAGGCCTTAGGCTGCTCGGAAAACCGGTTTTGATTTAAAAACAGATTAAAACTGGTTTTGTTTGACTTGGTTTTTTTAATTTTTGAGAAACCGAAAAACCGGTTACTAGGAAAAAACCGGTTTGTAACCGATCGTGATTTTTGTTCCATTTCAAATTTTACTTTGATGAGGCGTTTCACACTTTTTTAACGGAAAGTTTCTACTTATTGCTGGTGTGTTGAAGGATTTGTTGAAAAACTTGAGTTTTCGTTTGACTTATGACCAACAGTTGTGCGAATTCTTATGTAAAATAATTTCCCATGTACCAACCTCATTTTATTGTGGCGCCAATACAGCGTACGTACATGAACCACATTAAAGAACTCCATGTGGGTACGTAAGTGCGTTATGCATTTGGTCAGAGTAGATTTTGAAAAAACCGGTTTTGATTTAAAACGGTTTTCACGGCCTCCAAAACCAGTTTCCAATTTTTTACTAACCGTCACAGCCTTAGCCAGGCCTACACCTTCAGTGAAAAATCACAGATTTTGTGCATTGTATGGCTACCAAAGGGCTATTTAACCTTAGAATGTGATGAATTGTTCGCTGTCAGTTGAAGTCTGATCAACCAGGATCAGGATGATTACAAAATCATTTGCTCTCAGACACTGATCCTGTGACATATAAATTTATGTATGATAAACAGAATGATTTATGTATGATATATACAAAATTATTACAGTACTCAGTTCACTCCTTGGATGTAATGCATGCGTTCATGCCAACGGAAGACCATCAAGGATTACACCGAAGCCTGTAGCCATTACCATACATGTTAGCCAAATTTTGAAAGTCAGTGGAGGTACAGTACTGTTACATTCAAAACTTCAGTGCTCACACTCCCAGCACCCAGTTTATACAGTATTTTGTACTACGTATGCTGAATGTATTCTGTACATTCAGGTACTAAATGTCCCTAGTGTAGATATTCAGTATGCCAAAATTTGTCACAGCAAGGAACTACAGTACAGTTACAGCACAGTAGCCATGCCTACAGTATATTCTCATTTTATGCCAGTGTTTCTAGTTTTGCCAAATGTATACTGTACCAGGAACAGTTCAATTTTCCATGCTGAAGATATTGGTTACTGCATGCACTATGAAGTGTATTCTGGGTTTGCACTCAAACTCTATACAAAGAGTGCACAGAAATGTGTGTACTTTGTGTTTACATTGTTAACCAATCACTAATGATGTTTATACTTTATTTGCCTCTATCTACAGATGGTAAGAATTGGAACCTTTTGGGAGAATCAAGTCTGTGTAATCCACTTCCTGCGACGATTTGGATGACCCCTGTGTCGGCTGGGCGCCAAGCAGCTCAGCGCCATCAAGCCCCAGCTTGATGCCAACGACGTGCGTCTGGTTGGAGTGGGGGTGGAAGAGTTAGGGGTAGAAGAGTTTGTGCAGGGAAACTATTGGGCTGGTGGTAAGTGGTATACTAATATCAGCATCTAGGAGGAAAGGTTGGAATATTTTTAGCACTTAAAATTGGTTGAATTAGCAAATGTAAGCATATCCCCACTATAGATTAGTCTCACTGGTACAGTAGATGTTGTAAATACAATGACACGAAAAGTATTGCACATTTTGAATGAAGCAGCATTCTCGATAGATTGTGGAGGGAATGGCCATGTGCTAAATATTCTGGTAAGAAAATTTTTCAAAAGCAAATGTGAAGATCATGATGTAAAAGTTTGCTTTGTTTGAACTTTGAAGTCACATTGTTGGTTAGTCGCATCTGCAAATGAACCTATGCAATCAGGTTGGTGTGTGTATATGGGTGTGCCTGAATCTGTAACACCTTCTTCGGTATGCTTTAACTCGATAGGAAAAGGTCAAATGAAAGTCAAACTTGGTATGTAGGTCTGCTATTTTAGAGAGTGTGCCATGATGGTTTTTTTATGGAGGTCAAAGGACATTTGGGGACACTGGGGCCAAACATATGAAAACCCCTTGAATGCAATATTTCGATGAGAAAGCTTAGACAAAGTTTATACTTGGAATGTTTTTGGTAAATGGGGCTCATTTCATACCTACCTAGGAATATCATGGGAATCTTGGGCAACCATACACTTTGCCTGAAAATTCCATTCTGTTAACTGTTAATCATCTGAGTAGACGAAACCTGATCTAAAGTGGTACGCTGCACTTGGCCTCGTCTTAATGCTATGGATGCTTATATGGTCCATCAGTGGAGCTAATTGCACTTGCTGTATTGTACTGTACTTTACAACGGTTGTCAGTAAAAATAGCACATAACTAAACGTGTTCAAAATAATGAATAATGAGAAAGACTGACTCACGGGAAGTTTCAGAGGCATGTACTCTAACCTTTATCTGTGCCAAAGAACATGAGTGAGTCAAATTTCAAAATTATTGCTTCAAAATCATGTCATACTTCAGGGCACAGATCACGCCTAAAGAAGGGGGGAAAAAAGCCCTCAGAGCACGTACATTATGTTAGGATCCACCCAAACACAACATTAACATTGCGTGCAATATACAGTAGTAGTAGTAGTGTCTAATACATTATGGTGTTCAGAATCCTAAACCATTCAGGCCTATGACTGAATGTGCTGCATAGAGTCGTATGATCCCGACTCATGTTAACATATGTAGCAAAGAGACAACTAAGGGCAGACTTGCTGTTTTGATGCATAATTGGTGAAAGGTTTGTGAAATCATAACAAAGTTTTATGAATCTGCAAGTACGTGAGAATGAATGATCGTGTGTGAAGCTGTGCACTGACAAATGTCTCAAGTATGCCCTTTGGTAGATCATTTAAATTATGTGGACAAAGTTTGCATGTTGGACACATATTCTATTTTTTTTTTCGTTTAAGTATTTTTCTACAGGTTTATTTCTACCTCAAATTAAGCTGCTTATTCTGTGTTTGATGGCAGACTCCAATATTTCCTTTGTGCAATTTTGGATAAAGTTTTTGTTGATTGTGTAATTGTGCTCAACATGTCTCTAATTTTCTTGTCGTCCATTAAAATTTTGAGGTATACATAAAATGCTACAGTATGTGCTCTGTACAGTGTGCAGATCCTGTACATATGCACCTGCTTCAAAAACTACATGGTTTGTTTTGTCGCTGTTATGATGTCTACATACAGTAGTTGAGATACATGGTCAGACTTTGTATAGTTTGTGGGTGGATGCAAATATGTATAAACATAATCTGTATGATAATAAATGGTTTCTTAGTTGATTCATACTGGTTTTTGATAATGCTTCAGTTTACAGTTCTGTAAGTTTGACCCAGCATCCATCTACTGTAGAAATGAAAAACTGATAAAAGATGATTAATCAGTAATATTTTACTGTAAATAATGAAAGAATCTAAAGAAATCTAAAAGTATCAAAGGTTGGTTTCATGTTTTCAGTTATTTGACAATGGTGAGTGACTGAACTAGTGAGAAAGTATGATTAGAATTTGTAGTTGAGGTGAAATATTATTCACAACTACAGTAGACGTTCTAATGTCCTGCTTGGATGGTCAGACATATCAGTGAAATAACATGGAGAGTGTCTCAATTTTACTGTTTCCTGATTTTATATCTGTAGGAATTGACTTGCAATGGTCATAAATTGGATGTCAGATCCCTTTTTGAGTACCCTTTAAATGGGAACTGTAGTACCATACAGGGAAAGTGTCAACAGGAATAACATTGCGGGGAAAGTGGAAACAGGATGAACAGTGCGAGGTTTCGTATCAATTTACTGACTCACTATTAGTCTAGCACTCAGCAGAACTGTTTTACCATTGTTGATATAAAGTCTTACCTAAGCAAGTCATCTGGTAACTCAGTTTTCTTCTCACTCTGGCATAATTGTCCCACAACGATTCTTTCACTGATTGGTTAAAAATTCTTTCAATCTTTGTTTACCAGTCAAAGTCTCTTGATCATTAACTGATAAAGTCAGGACCAAAGCTGTGTCCTCAGGTTAGATTCTGTCCTCATCTCCCGCACACCAGTTTATAATGGATGCCTTTAAGCCCTTCGTTCATTAGTGCTGTTAATTCTTTCTCTGTCAAGTATTTGTTCAGTGGTGATAATGTCTGCCCTGATTGTCTTGTGGCTTCCAGTACTGTGTATCTTATCTCTTGTGTACTGGGTAGGCCTGCTTAATGCTTACACTGTACATTTTGCTTTGGGTTATCCCCGAGTTCATCATTTTTGCTTGTAATGCTTTTTCATCCTGTTTTGTAATACTGCCTTTTTCTCTCGTTTCTTCTTTTCTTTTCTTTGATTTTTTTTGGGGGGGTGGTGGTTAACAGAATTGTATATAGATCAGAAGAAATCTTCGTACAAAGCTTTAGGATTCAGACAGCTTGGTTTCTTAGCGACAGCAGGTGCTTTGATGTCCAAGAAGTTGAGAAGTGCCTACAGTAAGGTACGGTGGTACAACCTCACCTCCATTACCCATTATAATATTGATAACAATAGTTTTTAAAGGGAAATAGGGCATTTGTTTTACAGAAAACAATTGTAGTTTTAAAGTCAATGTATGTGGACACAGAATGATAGATTATTGAAACTAAGGAAGGACGGTGGCCTTCTTTTCAAGAAAAAAGTTTTTCAAAGTTAAAAATTCAAGTGTTGCTCAAGAATAATTTGTTCACCCAAACTTTCAAAAATTCAAATGATGCATCTTCCGTAACTCATCTTGAGCATAATCTTCGAGGAGATGAAGCTATTACAGATGTTTATTGGTGTGACTGAATGGTTTAACACGATTGTGGTTACTTTCTTTGTATGCCATGTTGCTACATTGTAAATGCCCTACTTCCCTTTAAATTAAACTTTTTACTTCACCAATTTTGATGTGTCACTTTGCTTTGCAGTGTGTGGCTGCCAATTGAAATACATGCTGAATTGCTGATGCAGGAAAAAGTGTGAGCTGGTAATAGAAAGGTTCACAGTTGCATTC
Source organism: Stichopus chloronotus (assembly GCA_021234535.1). Taxonomy (NCBI): domain Eukaryota; kingdom Metazoa; phylum Echinodermata; class Holothuroidea; order Aspidochirotida; family Stichopodidae; genus Stichopus; species Stichopus chloronotus. The sequence continues at coordinate 8,003,216 of CM037849.1, forward strand.
ATTATAACTACCATGACTTGAGTGACTTAAGAAGTGATTAGTGATGAAGACCTTGCCATCGCAGTCCTCGTTATCTCTGACCATAAGCCTCAATGAAAAACAAATGAAACACTCTGGACCTGACTTTATGACAAGAACGCATGTACAGCAGTGTATAATGGCATGTATGACTCTCATGAAGGAGGTGTGATTGGTTTATGTGTTGTTCTTGTCGTTCTGTCAGCATATCTGCTCATGTACAGTACCTCAGAATGTCCTTGTGTAGTTACAGTATGTCTATGTTGTCCAGACATCCAATCTCCACTACCCCAATTCAGTTAATACAATCGTTTTCTTCCCACTAGTGAAGTTGATAATATTCCGAGGGTGGTGGATTCCCAAAGAACCATATGTGCACATATTCAAGATACTGAAAGAATTTTTTGCCAAAAATAAGCTTTCCTACAACTTTACAGGCCTTTTGTCTTAATTTCAGCTCAAACATTGCACCATTTTGCATCCAGATGCCTTTAAATTGCATTCTTTTGCCCAAAGGGTGATTCCTTTCCTCTGATTCCCTCTCTCCTAAATAATCTCTGGCTTCGTATTTAGTTGCAATTTCATTCAAGTTTGTTCATGTAGTGCATCCTCGTTGATACTGTTCCAGTGAACCTGATTAGGATTCATCACTACTAGAGGTAGTTTTTCTTCTCGTGTGCTGCATATGGTCTCGAAATAATATTTCATGAAAGGAAAACATTGAAGAAGTCACAGTTTCCGCAGGGTAACGTACAGTACAGTATGTCAACTCTGTTTGTAAATGCACATGGACTTTGCCAAAACTTGTGGTGTCCAGAAGGTGTGCTTCACTTTTTTTGAGCGTCGATCATGAGGGATGAAACATGTCCTGTGTGGGGGGCTAGATCGATTTACCTGCAATGTGATAAAAGTGACTTGGTATACAGTATCGCAAAGCATACTATGTGAACAAGCCTTTGGCAATGTTGGTTAAAGTTGGCTCAGTCCAATGTCTGATCCAATTATTGGTTTGTCCTTTGTACATATTGTGTAATGATGAAATGTTAACATCTGCAGAACTTCCAGTTCACCTCAATAGTGGTACAGTGTAAACTAAAGAGTTAGAGGTGTTCTAGTGAAACATGGCAACTTCGAGTTCCATATTGCTCTTAAGGAGATCCAACCAAACAGCAGACAGTACATCACTACTTTGAAGTCATTTACCTCATCTGCAATTACCTTCAATTCTGCCAAGACTTTAACAGTGTATGACATACAGGGGGTGTATGTGTATGTATGACATATCAACAAAAGATTCTTATCAGTAATATGTTGGTAATTATGTAATGCCCATAAATTCACATACTCACAGATCTATGTGTATGTCAGTTCGACAGGTAGATCGAATGTCGCAGTAGTACCAAACAATGATTTCTTAACTTTCTCATAAACTTTCTTGATATTTTCTGTGTGTTGTTCATCATCCTTTTTGAGTGGATTGTAAAGATTGATTTCAGATTCCATGAATTGATTAGAATCATTGCTAAATTGATTTTACGAAAAATCATCCGATTGTAGTGATTTAGCATCATAGACAGCGGCCATGCATTAGCAAGTGTAGTATAGTGTTCAGTTTCATGAACATTCACATTATTGCCAATTGTGCATCACTTACTACACATCAAAGCTTTCAAAGTTATCTGTGTGTTAATAGTCAGCAAACCCACCTATGGCTGTAGTAGATATATTGAAACAGAACTAGCAATTGTCATTTCTAATGTTTTACGGTACAACGGAATTATCACATCTCACATATATTCTTGAAGCTCTTTGCCTCAGAGATAATTGCACATGGCATTTAGAGCATATAAATGAAACCTCTACAATTTCTTTCTGCTGACAAGTAAAAGTTCTTGGCAATTGACGCAACTAATTTTTAAAGCTATGTATATATAATACTCCCTGTAAAAGCACTTTGTTACCATAAATAGTTAACACCAATTTCACCTTGGTCAGTATTGATGATTCAGTATGTGTGAAGCATTTCAGTAAACATTTAAACTTAGTCAAAGGCTGCCTAGCAACCACAAAGGAGCAAATTTGTTAATCATTAAATCCATACAGTAAACTAAATTTCCCCATCAATTGCCAAGCTAAATTAAAAGCTCTCCTATCTGTTTGATGGAATTCCTCTCCTGAGCACAATGAATAATTTGCAATTGAACTTTTCCTAGTCTGGCTGGTGTATTATTGACAGTAACGTCCTACAAAGTAACTTGTGCTTAGTGTGTTTGAAACCAGTAATATGTGACAGTGAGGGAAGCAGTAAATGTCTTGAATGAGGTTAGGATTCAGCAATGCTATAACATCAACAGAACTGTACATGTAACTCTACATTATCCTTGGAAGGCAGTGGCTGGTATTAGTCACAAAACATCATACACCATCTATTTGTATTGCCACAAACACAAAGTAACTTTTGTCCCTTGGTACAACAAAGTAGAACAGTTAGATTGTGAAGGTCTTTAATGCCATTCTTGGAAGGACAACACCGCTTTGTAAGTTACCCATTAGTCAAACAGCTGAAATCATTTATATTGCAATATTTAGGTTGAGAGTTAGCTTGGTGGTTAGATTGTCTTGCGATCGAAGAGTCCCCGGATTTGATCCGGGTGGAACTACTTGTAGTAACTTTATATTAGGTTTAATCTGTGAAAAAATTTAAAAGAAGCCGATTTCACTTGATTCTGATGGGTATGGGTGTCAACATTTACCAAAAAAAAGTGAGCTTGGGTGGGGGGGGTGGGGAAAGTTCATTTTGAGGGGTCAATATAAAATATTAAAAGGCTTACTACTGATGACACTCCTCCATATTTGAGCATGAGAGCAGAAACCGGTCTAGTTGGTCATAAGAACCACTACTCTGTCATATCACTGTTTAAAAGTATGTCAATTCTACTACTTAAAAGTATGTCATTTCCAAATCCTGGAAATGTTTCACCAAGGGCACATGCAACAAGTTCATGTTATACTCTGGCGTTTCCCCTTAAACAAAAAAAAAAACCTTGGGGTTCTGCGTCTCTCGTTGCATTAGATCGTGTTCAACTGCCTACCCACATTTTTCATTGACCATCCAAGTAGTATGACATTCTGCTATTTATAGCTACTACTTACAATGTATCATTTATCCATTGCATACTGTGCATAGGGCTATTCTACAGTGTATTCAAAATGATACAATGTGCCTACAGGTATATCAGATAATGCACTAATGATACTAAAGTTTAATGGATTTCTAAAAGTGAATCCCTTGAAATTCCATGCTAAACAGTGCTAATGCCTTTCACTTAAACCTGGCATTTCACAGAAGCATCAAATGACAAAATACATGCCACTTACGGGGTTTAAAATTAAATTTCCTTTCATTTGAGACCAAACACAATATACTTTAATTAATGTTTGAGGTCAATGACCTTTGACCCCCAAAATGCACTTTCCCCACCCCTCACCCAAGCTCACTTTTTTTTTTGGTAAATGTTGACCCCTAAACCCACTTACATCAGATGAAATAAGCTTTTTTTAAATTTTTTCACAGATTGGCTTGAAATTGGTTTAATTCAGGGTTACTATTGGAAAATTTCTGGGGACTCAAGTTTGACTTGTTTAGGAAAGTTGTTTACAGTGGTGCTGAGGGGGTTAATTGGGCTCCTATTGTCCAATTAAGGCCTTGTCTGCTTCGGGTTGCGTGGTACAGCTGATGGGCTGCTGAGCTGGGCAGGTTCTGCACCCCTCCCAGCCTTTGGGAAAGTGGAGAAGGACTGCGGGTCACACTCTCATCCGTTGGATGGGGACGTTAAATGGCAGTCCTGGGTTGGGGGGTTGGCAGGGTTGGGGTTTGCATCGGTTTGTATTGGTGATTGTCTGGTTTCACCTCTGCCTTGATATCCTCTGGAAACTTCTCGAAAAGATGGGCGAATCTCGCCGGTGTTCATCCACGATCAACGTGGTATATGTAGTGTCTTTGATGAGCCCATATGGGGCTTCCTGATCCTCAACTTTCAAATTCAAATTTGATTGCTTTAATATCAACTACTACAGGATGTCCTGTAGTAGTACTAGCAACTGATACCAGCCTGTCAAAAAAGGCTATACTATCAATGATGTCATTGTTTATTTTGTGGACATTCTACATGAATGACTGCATTTGCTTTTAAAGGACATAGGAACTGGTTTTGCATATCTGAGATCTAACAATACCACATAACTGTGTCATCCATTATTAAGGTTGCCGTGACTACCATTGAACCTCACTGGTACATGTAGCATTAAGCAGCGACATTATTTAATCTATGCATGAGTGTACTTTATTGTCGTGTACAGTAGATTCAAGTACTGTACTTAAAGTATTTAGCAAGCTTATCATTTACACTGAACAATGGCCATGTTCTCTCCATTTCAGGCTACTGCAGCCGGAATCACGGGGAACTACAAAGGTGATGGATTCCAAAATGGTGGAACAATTGTTGTTGATAAAGGTCAGAACAGCATCTATAGTGTTATGTGTAAAGGAAATGTGTGAGCTGAAACAACAACAGTGCCCAGTATTAACAAGATTTTTAGATCTGTGAAACAGATAGGTGATCTTAATCAAACTTCCAATGGTTCCTGTTTGTTTTAAATTTGGTTGTAAAGTAAACTTTCTGCTGTCTTTAAACAGAAAAAGAAGACCAAGTAACTTGATTGATGGAAGTCATTCTGAATGAGTTTGATCAAGAAAGCCTTGAAATTTATTTTGAGATTTACATTTTGAGGAGCAAATCAAATCAATGCCAGAAAATACCCTTGCACTCTGTTTTCTGTTTTCCAATTACGAAACTTAGAAAGTCTTTCGTCTAACATGTTAATGTAACTTTTCATGAAGCTCAATCGGCTGATTGCTGGACTTTTGTCTCCCTGACATGCAACCTTATCCTGAAGAAAATTTCTTCACTCCTCACTTATCAGTCTCCTCACTACAAATGCACTCCAATCTACTGTGCGAAGAGTACTGGTAACCTTTAACACCATATCTGGCGCCGTTTGGCCTAATGCAGGAGGAGTGCCTCCTTTCATTCTGTCATCCTAATGTGCTAAGAGCATGGAGGTTCTGGGAAATTTGTATCTGAGTTTCTCTGCTCAATCCTCCATCTGCCTTACCTTGACTAGCAGTTTGCTCTGGAGGTAAACTTGTCACTAAGATGACTATTCAGTATTAATAAACTAATTCATCAATGTACAGTTCTTGATTGCAGATTTACACATTTCAGTTTGGGATTTGTACCGTACTGGAATGTATGCCATAAGATGTGTAAAACAAAAATAGATGTTTGAAAGTTTCAACAAGGATAGCAGGAATAAGAAAAGACTTGACAAATACTCTTCTTACCACATCCTTTGCTGAATGAGCCATGCAATACTGCAAAGATTATGTAGTATGTGATGAAACTGACTCCAACAATGTTGACAAAATGATGCCCTTATGAGAAGAACACCATTTGGAATTGTCTGAGAATGAAACAAACTTTCAAAGAAAATTCAAATTGATTTGTGTTTACTGAAAGTGGTTTTGGTCATCATTCTGGCTGTTTAATTAGTTTTCATCCATATACTTTCCAGGATGTATGTTGCCAATGTTGGTGGTTCATTTGGAACATAATTGCAAGTAGATGTATGTTAAGTCTTTCTCAAAACTATATCCTCAATCCATGATTGTGTTCAGTTTATCCTGGTGTGACCATACTTTCATTCTTTCCTTCTTTTATTCTCCATCTATAGAGGGCAAAGTTCTTTATGAGTACAAACAAATTGATCCATCAGACCATGTAGATCCTGAGGACATCCTCAAAGCTCTGAATATAAAGGCCAGCAGCGATGAGCCCAAAGCCGGCGGTGATGCAGCGGAGGGATCAGATCAAAAGAATGTGGAATGTGATGATGTAGAGTGTAAATTGAAGTAATTTAAATGAAGTCAGTATCATATAGTTCTGGAATACCTTTATGACTGAAGCTAACAAAACCAGATTGATCTATTGTTACCACATAGACCCAGTAGATCCCATTGGTTTTCTCAAATCTCTGAATTTAAAGGCCAGTGACTATGCAGGAGCCAGCTGTGAAAATGCTGCAGCCAGCCAGGACAAGACTGGAGTCAGTATGGAATCAACCAGGGGATAAACTAAAGAAAGACTATTTAAAGGAATCTTAAAGTTATTTTTGAAGTTATTTAGTGTAGTTGTATTGTATTCATATAAGAATATCAGAACCATTGGCCAGCAATTTCTTATCAAGGATTATGTAATCCCCCCCCGACAGACTCCTGTGCCAAAGTGTGCATGTTCATAACTCTACCAATTTATGTTGAGATAAAACATGTCTTTCTTTCTCTGTAGAACAAAGTGGTTTACTACAAGGGGATAGGTAGTCATAGCTGAGACTATTCTGGGTTGTCTCTCTCCAAATGAGGACCAAATATGCATACAGCGGTGAATATGCCCATTTTCCTGATATAATGAGTGAAAATTGACTATGCATGTAAAAGGTAGCATTTCATAGTACCAGTAAATTCAATATGTACAACTGTGAGTCCAAATCATACACAAATATTCAATTAAAATTGTTTTATCTGTCAGTTATGGCATATTTTGGTCAAAATTTCTGAAATGGAGTCATTTTATTTTTGTCATGTGACTAAAGAAGACTCAAATGGGAAAACTTCACAAAGTATGTCAATTCAATCACACAACGAACTTATGGCCACTATGTTAAAGTTTGAAACTTATGTAACATGAAAATGAAACATTCTGTCACATGAAATTCAAGTAACCTGTCAGTATATGCAATAATAATAAACTCTTTGTTAGTAGTATAATATTACTGATGTAAAACACAACCAAATGATAATCTCATATTACCCTGAACTTTCAATCTTGATTAATATTTTGAATTTTATTTGTTTATTCAACATTGTTTTACTCATGTGAAAGGCAACTAGTGTTTCACGTAGGTGTAGTATTCCTTGCCACGATTTGCTGGATGAAGTCATGATTTGTGTAACCTTCTCGCTTTGTACTTCAGCATCAATCAGACAAAAGGTTTCAGAATTTTTGAAAGCTGAAAAATGTGTTTTGCATGGTTGTCCATCTGCTAATGTTTGTTCTAGTAACCAATACTCCAAAAAATGGAGAGTACGTAGAAAGGGTTTAAAGCTCAATTGATGTATGTAGGTTTATATATTAATGAACTCATTTTGTCTTCTTTGTGTTACATACTTACATCAGCCAATACCTTTCTCCCAGTTTTACAATTTATCCTTGTACATGATGATACCATTGCTGTCAAAGTTTAACCACGGCATGGTGGATGGTAGCGACAAGTATGACATTGCTCTTTGGTGAATGGTATCGGCTTATCTTCGTATGAAATAAATCAGTTATAATATCTTCAGTATTTGTTATGAATTATTTTTCACGTCCGGTCATGTTTTTTTTTTTCTTTTTTCGATTAACATTAGCTTCACAGGCTGATTATTATAATATAGACACCTTTAGTACTTTGTGCCAAACTGTACACAAAGTAATCTAAGAATGAGAGACTCAGTGTTTTAAGTTACAAGGCTAATTTTTGCTCTTAACCTGAGTTGTGTAGTAATACATATCTGAAGACAAAAAAAGGCCAAAAAAGCAAAAGCTTTTGCAAAGAAAATCCCTAAGGAACAAGCAATAAATTACATTCAAAACTTCTTGTTATGCACCCATTCACAGGGCGGATTTGTTGTCCACAAATGATCAATACCTAACACAGCTGCTCACCCCCCCCCCCCCCCTTACTCTGCACTCTTTCTCCAGGAAGCCCACGAGTCATTTTTCTTGTGGCATTCTGCAACATTTCAGTGTCATTCACTGCACATTGAGTCAACATTTTGTAGTACTCGGGCAAATAGAAAGCTCCACAAGCTCATAGCTGTGAATAAAAAGCAGTAGAAAAAAAAAAAAACAGGTTGTAGTATTTCAACAAGGTCAAAAGATAAATGACAGAGTAGTTGAATCATTATTTGTCGCTCATTATGCACACTTCTTGTTATACATCGATAAAGGATGGGGAAGCGAGCATCTGCAACAACCACTTCCTTAACTTTTAAAATGTCACATTGTCAGGTCAGGTATGGTTCTACTATTCGTGCAGTAACCGCAATGTAAAATTTCACAGCCATACCAGATAGCAAAAGACCAATCTATAGTTGTATTGCACGGAGTAGGAATGAAAGACGGATGACTTGTTTTGAAGCCAACATGGGCAAAAACTAAAATGAGTGACAAATGAATAGCCACCTGCTTACAGGAATAGCAAATGCGTAACAATACCTACATTGCACGATCGCGGTGAATAACGATTGAATACACAATAAAGGGTCGTACGGTGACCTACAAGAGGTGGTTTTCATTTGAACGAGTTCGTTGGACTGTGGGGACTTTGTTTAGATGCATGTTATTGGAGATCACTAGCCCCGTTAAAATTCATTGTTCCATGCTAGCAATCCACATAGTTCGTGTTTGATTCTTTAGTCGATCAGCCAGTTGTGTGACTTAGTATCTTAGGTGTGTATTTCACGGGTTAACAATGCTAGCAAAATGCAACATGTATGGCTCTTCAGCGTCTCCGTAATTGCGGTAGCTACTTGTTTTGAATTGGTAATTGTTCGCTGTGTTTCTACAGTAATGTATGGGTTATTGGCGAGTTATTCGTGATGGTAGTAAGATCCTTACCTACAATTACTGCTATACAATGCAGTGACTCGCATTGTGCATCATCCATCTCCTCCTGACAGAGCAGTACATGCTTCTGACACGTAATTTGTGATACCGCCCTCTATTTTAAAAGTTATCTACGCAGCGCGGGCCTCGTATGAGGATCTTCCTAATCAAATACACCTTATACGAGGCCCTTATTAATTAAATACACCTTAAGGGTCTTCGTGAGTGTCAAATTGCAAATCCACATTTTGTGATTGCGTAATAATTGAAAAATATGGATTTGCAACTCAATACTTACGAAGACGCTTATATATAAGAATGAAAACGATGCGGAAGTAATTGCGGAAGTAACTGGAAGCGTTCATGATTTATGGACACTTTTGTGGCAGAGGCGGTCGTTTGTGAGGTACACTATCTCCATGGAGACACAACGTACGGTGAAGGTAGTATACCACTATTAGATAATGTACATCCGCAGGAAAGTTCACCGTGTCCGGAAGACTTTGTAATGATTCGCGGGAATTACTGATGCTGTTTTTACTGACTATGAGTTTACTCATAGTCAGTCTTGTTAAAGGTAGCTTTCAAATAGATGCTGAAAGTGACGTCATCGATATCTTTGTGGCGCAAAATAGAACTTCCTGTGTAAATTTCAGTGACAGTTTTTAAATTCATTGTTTGCTAAAAATTATGAAGACGAAAACGTGGTTTGATCAAAACTCATTTGGAAGTAATGCGACCGAGATATTTTAGATTTAGTTTTGCTCTCCTTGGTAAGTTATTGTTCACAGCTAAGAAACTATCGACACTCACGAATGCCATACCAGTACTAGCCTATATATACGTGGCAGCTCTGAATGTTCTGCAGTACTATTAGCACTAACAGCATGCAACCTCGTATCTTGGATAGCTTGCCCATACGTGCGATAAATAAATTATCCGTGATCCCAAATTTCACGGACAATTTTGTACACAGAAATCTTTCAGAACCTCACCATCACCCTTTCGTCCAGGGCTTCCAAATGCAGCCCAGATACACTGAATAAAAAAAAAAAACTTATATGTCAAATCTTAAACCATGCACAAACTGTCTGTTTGCAGGATTTCCTTTCCAAAATCGTAGTTTTTTTTGGGGGGGGGGGGGAGGGCTATAGTCTACGTTGTCATTGCAGTAAAAATACTTGGCAAAATGGCATACCGCGTGTCCAAACAGGCGCGCTGAAGTAGTTTAATTTCTGACCTGCGCATGCAGTTGTCCTTTTAGAATAATAATTGGTTCCCAACATACAAATGTGGTAGAAAAGCAATACTGGTATATCCTAGCAATTTAGATGTTCATAGTCTTGTTAGCAGTGCTAGCGGTACATAGCTCTTACTTTGGCGAGATTTTGAAATTTGAGATTTTTTAAATTAGACGTTTTCATTCACACTGTTTATGAAATCTTTGGTTCATTACCGTACCTTTCAAGTGATATCAAACTTAAAGAATTTAACCAACCAGCTCATCCCGAAAATATTGATTAATTATACTGCAGTTTAAGAAGCTTTACATTTTATACCTCTGTAGGCACCTTCACTACTAGTTTAGCTTTCGTATCGCACCGACAAGAAGGCTGCCACATATTACTTTTTTCTTACGATTTTACAACGTTGAAGGAAACACATCTCTTCATTTAAACGAAAAAAGGTTTTTTAATCTTTCAAATCGCTACTGTGCTGAACTTTTAATTTAAAACCAAGATTGGGGTGTGTCTGTAACATAGAATGTGATTGGCTGAGCATTATGAATGGCATGCAAACAGCTCTTCAGCAGTTGATAGCTCACTACGTGCAAATTTGTTGCATGTGCTCAGGTCGATGGTAATGCGGAATGGACTAAGTCGCCTGAAAAGTTGAAAACTAATATTGCCCCCTCCCCCCCCCAAAAAAAAACACACACCTCAGTGGTCTGTTTTGTTTGCTTGATTATTTTACGCCGCATTTCATCTTGCTGTATTTGACTAAGGATTATAAATCTACCATTTTCGTGTGGACTAGATACCTATCTTGGACATCTCGATGTAAAAAGATGAATAGTATTCTTAGTTCTTCCATGAATATATATTATTTTTCGAAATCTCACAAAAGTCGAATAACTCTCCCAGACAATAAGCCCAAAGTCTAGTAATGTTCGAATCCCCGACTCTTTCTCACAGGACACTACGTACAGACCGACTGTACTCATAGCCAGGTGGTTGCGATTTGGCAACCACGTTTCTAGTTATAAAAGTCTAAATGTTTTCGGATATTGTTTGTCATGTGGGTGTCAAAGAGTGCCGTCTCAAGTACGGCACAGGTTGTAACTGAGGATAATTGATACAGATTTAGAGTAGATTAGAAAGTTTAGATAGAATGAAGATATTTTGCTCTAAAATTCTATCGCGGCAAAGATTGCCTGATCACCATCAAACTCTTCCTCCGGCCGCTCTAGCTCCAAAGATACTCGACGTGAAGTTAAAATATAAAGTTCACAGACTTCCTCTGCACTTCTTTAGTCACGTAGCATTTTTTGTGAAGCCAGTCCAAGTCGGCTGCAATTTCAGGTACTGAGACAGACACGAAACATTGACTAAGAAAACGATACCATGGAAGGGAACTCACGGGTTCACCTTTGGGGTTCCTTTTGGCCTTAAACTTTTCATTAAAAGTAAATACGTATGTCGTTTCGGAGACCAGGAGCCATCCTAGATTGACGATTGAAACTGTGTTCGACTTGTGTGGTTGGTATTTACTAGAGCCAACAGAGGAAAACCTAACATATACATGCTGGTATTGTTTGAAGGGAGTGTCTTAAACGGGATACATTCGTTACTTTTCTTTTTTTTCAGCTGTAAACTGTAATTACTGAATAGCTTCATCTGTAAGACGTTAAAGGGAAACAGGGAGTTTAGGCCTACAATGCTCCAACATGGCATACAAACAAAATTGCTTTTAATTATTGTTAAACCATTGAGTCTCATCAATAAACATCTACAAAAGCTTCATCCTTTTCAAACTCTATACATAAGATGCCCCCCCCCCCCCACATATCAGTAGCTGCGCTACTGCTATGGCATACACTGTACTGAACAAAGTGTTCCTATAGTGAACTGGAACTAATCAGACCAGTGAGTTTGTGGTGACCAAATTGCCAATACTGTATTTATTTTTATATTTTTAAAGGACACTAAATGAGTTTTGAGTAATTTGCTGTGCTTAATATGTAAAATTATGATTTTGCACCCAAGATCTGTGAAGGGTCAGTGTGTCAGTCCAGATAACCATATGACCCATATGGGATTGTTACGGTGTCCATATGGGACAATTGCCCACATGGACAACAGTACCACCTCCCATGGGTTATCTGTACTGACCCATATGAGTGCCTTACAGATCGTGGATGCAAAGACATATTGTCCCCATATGTTTGTCGATATGGGGACCATATGGGGGTGTGCAATAAAAATGTGCTCTATAACCACAAAGAACGCCACTGAATGGTTATTAGAATGTTAATCTTTTTATAATAGTCATATGTATCTTATTAATCTCTGTCAGAATGAACCAGCAGTATGTGAACACATATTGATGGTGGTCTACGTAAGTTAATTCAGGCGAGTTTAAAAAAGTATTCATTAAGTTTGAAAATCTCATATCTCCATCAAATACATAGACGTAGAACTAGAACGTATTTTACACTTAGATTCACACTATTTTTTTTTATAAGGCCAATTAAAGAACAAACCATTTTAGAACATGATATTTGCTTGCTTCATTAAACTGTGCTAATTGGTGATTTGGCAACTGTAGCTCTCAGTACTCTGTCAAGCACATTTCCAGGTGAAGAAATAAAAAGTAATAACAATAAGCTAGTAATAACAAAAATGATAATACTAATAACAGCAATAAGGAATGACAAAAAGAACAAGATGCAAATGCCAGTGCAAAGTGTTGGTTTACCTCCTTTTTATTCTTAACGGCGTTAGTAAATTTTCATGACTTCACTGTGAGCTATGAACTTGTGGGGCCATTGCGATGTATGTAATAGGTCCACTCCTTCTCAATCTTTTCAGGCGGTAAGACGGTTTGTGCCAGTACGACTGGCATCGTAATGTAGTTTCCTTGTCCCGCTTCAAACAAGAAAGTCACACGATAGCATTCTTGTATTCTTGCATTTAATTTATTAATTTCATGTATTTATTTTTATTCATTTAATTTTATTTATTTATATTTATTTTTTTTAGTTACAGCTCATAAGTTACCCCATATCAGTCAAGATACAAGAAGACTACATATAGGCCTATACATGTTACATACTGCAGGGGATAAGATAATGTTAAACTACTCTACGGCTTTCGTTCATCCTAATTCTTCGGGTGACATGGAAAGGCATCTTCCTTACATTTGTGTCTATATTTGAGGTAATTAGAACCTCTGCGGTTTCTATGCAACTTTTGAATCAGTAAAAACTCTCTTGAACTCAGAGTCGAAGGATTTAGAAATGTGTGTTCAGCGGTTATTCTGAGACGTTTCCGGTCGGTTCGTTTAGGATTTTATACGCATTGCTGTGAACGATACAATTATTAGTTGACTGTCAGTACAAATCATGCAAGGAGACTACAATTGACCAATCAGAGGACAGATCTCATAGGTTACAGGGTCTCATTATAACGCGCGCGACACGCCACTGCGCCGCGTGTGGACAACACGAGAATGTGGAATGGACATATTTGAATTGAATATATTCATTGTGTGCCTCACGTGGATCGGGTGTATCATTCTGCCGAGTTGGAAGCTGCTTTTGATATCGGTCTTGCTAAAAGAATTAACTTTTCGAAAGTCCTGAAGGAAACGGGAGTAAGAAGTGAGCATTCTTTTACTTGATTTTCTATTTTGTGTTTACTGACATGAACGCTTCAAACAATGAGAAAATTTTGTTAGGAAGTTTGGGTGCGGCATTGACAACAGTCACGCCCACCAGTTAGGGAAAGGCAATTGTGCTAACGTTAGGCCTGGCATGCATGACTAGGGCTGATATGGGATGGAGTAACATGTTGAATAGACTACTCGATGTTAAAATACGTCTAGCCTAGGCTACTTGCTAGGCCCAATTAGCATTAGTTGGAATAACAGTTAGGTTTTGAGTAGGCTTAAGAACATGGAGTTATTTCGTTCATATCACTATTATCAGCCATCATGGTGCAATATTAGGACTCAGGCATTGGCTGTAGGCTACTAGGTCCCTATTAAATTTTAAAAAGTAAGAAATAGGCCTAGCTAGTTGAGAATAATAATCAAGTGTGATGTGTCCGAAGCCCCTGGGCCTAATTAAGGCCTAAACGTTCAGTTGTTTCAAATTACAGCCTTTGTAGGCCGCCTATAGCCATAGCATATCTGTAGTCCATGAAGAGGACTCAATGCCAGGCTTCCTGTTATAGTAAGTTAGGTCTGGCCTACACGTAATTAAAACACTGACATTCAATAAGAGAGGAAAATTATGCGGTATAGATTAATCGTTCCTCCACTTGTCTAGGCCTAAGTTGCATTTTTCTTGTCGTAAAAGAATACAGAGCCATTCCCGTTCATTATCATTATATTGCATTACATTAATTAAATTTAAACATCACAAGTGTGTACTTAGGCCTAGCCTGAATCTCACTTTCTCCATTTGTGACATCGTTTGTCAACAAATGGCAGCCATGGCAGAGTACGTCATAATCGTGCTTCCACATTTTGATGTCGTATGTCCTGAAACTGATTGCAGATACCCCAAAATTTTTAATTTTAATATATATTGCCTTTAGGCAAAGCTTGAGCTCTAATGTAGCCAAGTACAAATATTTTTGTCCAAAGTTTGAAAATATAGCCTAGCATAAAGTCTTGTGATTTCATAAAATGCCTTTGTGCGACAAGAGCCATGGCAATTGTTCCCTTAGTGATGGCTGTGGCACCTTTAAAATGACCTGTGAAATAATGTAGATCTAAAGCCAGCAGGCAGGTTAATGCAAGGTATGCAGTAGTGCACAGGAGAGCTCAAATTAACTCTGGAAAGTGCTTTATCCTAAGTTAATGTACAAGACCAGCATTGATTAACCTGGTTCATTCATACACAGCGAGATTTTGGTAAAAAAAGGCAAAAACAAAAAATAAGTTTGGTTTGTAAATAATCGCATTTTTATTGAAAACAACTCCCCCCGCCCAAAAAAACATGTAAGTATGATTCACAAAATGTCAGCAATGTTTGTGGGTGATAAAAATTTAGTACCACCATTGTTTTGTGTAAGATAGCAGACGACAACAAAATCGTTTTTTGTTCATCGGTTGGTGATTTTACTCTAAAATTGAGCAGGCATTGTCCAAAAAAGATAATGCATGGTCACCTGACTGTAATGGGCCAATAGGAATTGAGGATTCATGCAGTAACTAGTAAATTTCAAACAGCTGGTTATCAATCCTTAATCCTGTTAGTCCAAAAGTAGTAAAAGAAGTGTATTTTTTTTTTGTTTTTAGATTACACATTGACATGTCCATAGTTCAGAACCTGTGGTTGCTGCACTTGAAAATTACAGTTGTAAGTCACTCATCATGAGCTAACGTGAATCCAAGGTTGTAGCAAATTGCAATATGGGAATGCCGGTGACTGGGGGTTGCCCCCGCAATACCAGAGTAGATTCTTGTTTTATTGCAGTATGTTCTGGCACAGAAAAAAAGAAATATGGTTACAATTATAATGATAGCCCCATTGTGCATCTGACTCCCGTAGCAAGTGCATACTTTTTTGCCCTCCCCCCTATACATTTCTCCAGGATTGCAGTCACTAACTTTTATTCTCCCCCCCCCTTCCTTTATAGCAACCAATCCTGGCTATGGGCACACATGGGTCAGGTTAGCCATGTACTTGATGACTGTATGGTGAAAAAATTACTATTTCTTGATGACCCTCAGACTGTACTTTTTGATTCAAAGCTAAGCACCTGAAGAACTTGTAGGACGTCATCCCTTTGTCATTTTTTCTCTCTCTAGGTTAATTTTAGGTAGTGGGTTTATTGGTTGTCAGTCTCTCTCAATCACATAGACAAATATAAACCTGACCTTTTGACCTCATACAAAAAGCATAGTATTAACTTCTACATTTCAAAGTGATGACTTGAACATCAAATCACCGTTTTATTAAATTACAACACTTTCCTCTTGTTGACAGAGTTGCAAATTAGGATGTGAAAACCTGAATTAATGTGTAAATGTAAGATGGGTTCCTGTCACAGCACAAAGATATTGTATCAGTGCTTTCCACAAATTTAGGCTTTAATTCTATTGTAATTTATTAAAATAGAGATGTGGCTTCCAACAAGTTTTGCGTTTGCTTCAGTAGATGGCAATGATGCACAGTCTACTGTCCTAAATGAAATTTTAAATTCTGTGATTCATCAGTTACGAGTCATTTCGATCTGTAAATTGAACCGCACAGTTTCTGCTGCAAACTGTAGGTAGTTGCATAAAGATCAGTCACCACAGACCACGATGAATTAATGAAGAGGCCATTTCTATGGTGACACGAGTCTCATCTCCAGCTAGGTATACTTGTTTCTTTGTGAGTTAGACCACGCCGGCAAGACACTTACGAGTTAGTGCATTAGTCACTATTAGTTGGCTTATGATGATGGAAATCTTACTCATGTATTATGCATAAATGTTAGGGATGACTTGCATCCCTTAAAGGCAAATATTACTGTAAATTGTTAATGAATATTTGCTCTGTGTGCTCAGTATTATTTGGAAGAGCCTAGTGACTGCTGATTTGGCTTAACTCATGGTGGTATAAATATTTCAAGCAACCAATGTTGAAAGTCGCTCTAGTTATACCAATAGAGATTCCACAAATTCAGATACTTTTTAGTGCTTTCACACCAAAACTTCGTGAGTGTTGGTATTTCAAGTATCCAGTGCTCGCGAGTGTTTGAACGCTCAGATTTTTTCCATGTTACAAGTGGATACAAGCGAACAAATTTAGTTTTGCGCGACACAGGAATAGTACATGAAAGAGCTTGGGTGAAGCCTGTTATTGCCTAGCAAATTAAATAAGCCAACATTAGACTGAGCAAGATAGTAGCAAACTGCTCAAGACTCTTTGCTTTGCCTGTGTACTGTATGGAAGCACTGTAACAGATCTGTCATTGGCAATTTATTGTCCATTATTATCGTAGAGGCCTTCTAGTACTTTTACATAGGAAAGTGTTTCACTGTGTTGTTTCATTGTTAAAATTTTTCCAACTAAGTTGTTTTTCCATCAATCATAGAACCAATATGAAAAATCGTTAGTCATGTCCTCGCAAAAACTGATGTAATGCTGCTGCCTGGCAGCCCTTTTTGCATTGTTTTAATCTATATTTTGTGCCATTCATTAATATTCACCTGTACTGTAATCGCCATTTGATTGGTCTAATATCGGAGAGCCAACCTTATCGATTTTGGTTTGTCTCAGACTTTAGACCCCTCGAGACACTTGTGCAATACCTACTTAGCTTTTGTTTTTTATTTTCACTGCATTAATTTACTCAGACTTAATATCACTGTCAGCATCATAAGATGACAGATTAAACATAGCCAGACAAACCTATAGTTAAACAAGTTACTCAACCTTGGGAAAGTGGTGTTATTAGAACAATGCGCAAGCAGTTGACGTAGAAAGTAATACAGTCAGTAATTGGTACTTGCATCAAAACAATTAGAGTTACCCAGTTGATTTAAACATACATAATTTTGGCCATTACAGCAATTATTACATTTTCCCTTGGATCTTAAAAGCAGTCACTGTAATGAAGAGAAGGATTTTTAGATTATTACAGCCTCATCAGAAGTATGGTTGTTCTTCGCGAACTTTGTCATTCAAATGTAGGTTGCTGTCATATCTTGACCATCTTGCATTGTAGTTCATGCAGCAATTATCACATGTTTTCTGTAGTGAGTTTAATGTTCCAAACATTTTGAATGGAATTGTTAACTTTGCATACATGTTTTGTTACATCCCAGACAACTGATGTGATTTCGTTTTCAGATGAGCAACGTTTAGAGTACAGTACTAGTGTATCTCCTCTTTCTCTGCATAAAGTGACATGTGTTTTTTTTTCATTTTTAGTTTCCACCGCTAATCAAGGTTGTAGCTAGCGGTGGGCAGCACTGGGTCACCAGACCTGCAGGGACTGGTAAATCTGCTTGTGATTTGCAATCTGTTTTTGTCTTTACCGCCCAGACCTCAACTCCACAAAATGTAGTAAATTTATACGATTGGTGAAGTGGCCTTTTATGTTAACAATCAAAGATGTTGCAAGTGCTTCCCTATAACAGTGCTTACAATACTAGGAGTGCTCAAATCTTTTGGCTGATTAAACTTCTTGGAGTCCAGCACTAACATTGTCTCGCTGCAACCCCGCTGCCAGTATATGTTGCTGATTCACTCTATCTGACCCAGTCCTAAAATAAGTTGGTGTGAGTGCAAATCATGTAGGCGACTTTCTCTATACAGGGCAGTCAAAAGTTTCTCCAGTGCAGTTGATATACCTTCTGCGTTAGTCCTCCATTGATTGCAGCGAATAAGTTAATTTGGTAGTTCTTGACCAATGAGATGTCAAGCAGAAAACTTCTGTCACCTTCAGGTTTCCTCAAATATGACTTGAAGGAAATGCAGACGTCATATATCATATGAGTAAAACAATCTAAAAAATGAATTTACATTGTAGACCATTAGACTTACCCTTATGCATGTTGGTTGCCCATTTCTGAAGTTCCAATACTAACATCTTAAAACTAATACCTGCAGCTCTGCATCCCCACAGATGGTGCCCGATACAGTACATCATAAGGTGTTTCACAAAGCAATGTCTTTCAATCTCTTTTTTTCTCTCCCGATTTTGTTTTAAGTCAATTTGTGAATGCCAGAAAGTTTTGAAATTCTGAATTTTGATTGACAACAATTTGGTTGTTTTGTGGAAAATGGAGGGATTGGTTTGTTCCAAGTTAAGTTGTTCTCTACCAAAAGCAACGTTATGAATACAGTAAAGTCAATTTAATTTTCTTGAATTGATTGTTAAGATCTCTATTTTTTGCAAAGTTATCCACTTTCATACCAAACAGTGTTGTAACACAGCCGGTTTATTGCCCCTTCAATGGTAAAGAAAGAACCGTGATCCAAGATATTTGATCAGTTAATTCATGCAAGTGATTACAAAAGTATGATACCTAGCAAGCAGTAGCCCATGCCTTCTGTATCAAAACTTCGTGTTTTTTTTTTTCAGATAAAATAAAGAAGCTTGTTTTCCCAACAGTTCTTCTATAATCCTATATCTGAGGTATTCTTTTATTTTATACTGTTTGTCTTTTAATTTGTCTCTAACAGGGAGTTGATTTGTGCCTTAGTAATCATCCAACCACCAATAACAGACGTACCATCACCCTCTCATATCCCAGAGTGGACTTCATTTGTTTTCAAATACTTCTGATAGGATAGATCCTCACCCATCATTATGCCATCTGGTGAGTATAATCTTCTACTGTACAGTAGTGAAGATGGTGGAGTATTGACGGTGTTAATCATCAAACAGTTTGAGAATAGCCATAAATTCCGTCAAAAATATTTACCATTTTGCAGGCAAATGTCGGTCTTACACCTGCATCATGAATAAACATGAGCTAAGTACTGTAAGTATGCAAAGTTGTGATGTCAGGAGAGAGGGACTAGTCGCATGATATCTTATCTTTACTGAACCTTTATTTTTTATGAGAACTTCATAAACCTCAAGGATTTTATTTTCTATGCATGTATTTTCTTTTTATAGACATTGCTATGGCTTACAATGAATGTGATACCCAGTAATCAAGATACAAAAAATACATACTGACGCTGTGCAAAGCCATAGCATGGGATAAATACAATCCTAACACATTGTTATTCAAGTTGCTTAATTCACTCAGCAACTTGACGCCAGCTCTTTTCTATGCATTCCCACATGACCTTTAATATCTGTGGTATCAATGAAGAATAGTGAATGAACTTGCATGTTTCATGTGTTATATATTTCTTGGTTCTGATTATTCATGTGGGCATATTTATTGTGTATTTGGGTGTGTGTATGTCATGCGTACCTTGTCAAGCAATAACTCAAGAAAGAAAACTTAGAATAGAATTGAGTACAATACCCACTTGTTTTTGGTAGAGGTCAAAAGTCATTTGGAGTCAACAGTGGTTAAAACTAGTGAAAATTTTGGTAGCAATATCTCAAGAAGAGAGCTTGGTGTACCATATAGATTTCAAAAACCATATTGTTTTTAATAGAAGTCACTCAGAGGTCAACAGGGTTCAAATCAAGGAAACCTTGCACCTCAAGAATGAAAGCTTTGACGGATCTCATTTATGCGTACCATTACCACACTGGATGCAAGAATCCTATTGTTTTTGGTGATAGTATAAAGGTTAATGGGACAAATAGTAAAAATGTTGTGAATATGTCGTCTCCAGAATTAAAGTTTGGACAGGAGAATTGGTAATTGGTATGTACTACGTTCGCCACAGCAGTTGCATGAACCTCTTTGTTTTTGGTAGAGGTTAAAGGTCATTTGAAGTCAACAACTTTGTAAACCAAGACGCTTGGACAGTTCTGATAGTATGTCAGTGTACCACACTGAGTTCTAAAGCCTGATTGTTCTTGGTGAATTCAAAGGTATTTGAAGTCATAAGTTGGGTAAATAATAATAAAACATGGACACATGTCAAGTAGGGAGGCATGGATAGATCTGGTATGTACCATACATGTAAGTATACCACATTGGGTGGGCAAGAATCCTGTTGTTGTCTTGAGGGTCAAAGATTATTTGGGTCAACATGCATGGGTCATATTCTTGTAAACATTTCAAACAAGTTCAGTATTTCAAGAAGGCCAGAAGCTTAGATAGATCTGTAGGTGTACTTGAATCGAATATAGTTAAATCTGGAAATCAATTTGCATTGTACTAATGGAATATTTGAATTTTCGCTTTAGTGGCATGATGTTTTTGGACATTATTTGAAAAAATTTGCAACACCTGTATTGAAGAATGCAGATTACAGGTAAGTACTGAAATTCTTAAACATGAGAATAATTGATTTAATTGTTGTACTTCGTTGATAAACATGCTAGGACATTACATTAGAATGTAAACTGTCAGCAGTTGTTAGTTTAAAAAGGTACATGTTGCAATTGTTGGTCTGGGTGTACTATATTGGTTAGGTTTCCCCTAGGGTAACCTCAGCAGACTGATATTGGCTGTAATTTACTGTAATATGTTAATCATGCAAGATACATTAGCATCTCTTGACTATTATTGGCTAGATTTTTGAGGCATTTAAATACCTTTTGGTGCATAGTGTCTTTGTAGTACTACTAATTATAACAGATTTGCACCAACCAGTAAAGAATACAGAGTGAAAGTCAAGCCTGTTTAATGAATTGTTTTTAGACCAGCACATCACTCAGTCACAGCATAAAAAATGAATAATGAAATGCATAACAGTCACATAAAACCCCAATCAGGTTAAGAAAATATGTTTATAGTTTGTAACCCAGTAAGTATATCGTGTATTTGTGTCCTTACACAATAACGTGTAAATATTAACCATCTGACTGAAACAGGAAGTAACCAAAACAGAATACCATTACAGTGACTCTTACTTATCCCTTACATTTCTGTTTGGTAGACCAGTTCATTATCTTCAGTATTACCCTTATAAAAATTTCTCATGCAGATTTTATGAGAAATTTCTCGTGAGAATCTCATGAGAAATTGGGACCGATGTTCATGAGAATTGTTCTCATGAGAATCCATTCTCACGAGAAACTGTCCTCATGAGGAATGGTTCTCATGAGATGCGATTCTGACGAGGAGTCCCAATTTCTCATGAGATTCTCACGAGAAATTTCTACTGTAATTCTCATGAAAATTTCTCATACATAAGCCTTGCAAGAAATTCTTGTGAGAAATTTCTCATGAGGTGCAGCCTCCTCACTGCGACATTAACATGGGAATATTTCTCATGGAAAAACAGCGAACACAGTAAGGAGCACGAGAATATTAAAGACATACCCACATACTCTCACGAAATTGTCAGGGCTAATTCAGGCATGACATTAAGGACCCAAGTTAGGGCTTAGATGTGGCCACAAGTCGTGTCTAAAGTTGGGGCGTAATCTAGAGGCTAAATATTTAAAGAAATAGAATGGATGAACATGCCAACAGCCTTCTGAAGTTGCAAGTCCCGTTTGAAAATTGCTAACATACAGTATTGTGACACCAAATAAAAGTAGACAAAATTAGAGTTTGTGTCAGCAGCAAAGATCACGAATGTCTTGCAAATTTTACATCCTGTAGTCAAATTTACACTGTATAGATTATGTGCATTTAACTTTTTTAGTCTTACAAAATCTAGTCCAGTTCTTAGAGTTTAGTTTACGGTATATTACATTTCTTAGTTGCATTCCAGTTCCTTTATAAGTTCATGTTCCAAGGTTAAATCACTGATGGAGTGACACTGTGTATATTAATTAGCAGCCTTGATGCTGGAATCTCTGGAAGTAAACAAAAAAGTGAACGCATTCCTCTATTCCTCTGCTTGATCAGCCTCTGTGGTGACATCATCATCAAGGTGTCATTAATGAACGTTAAGTCCAGACACCCTTTCATTTCAACATGCCTGGTGCTGCTTGAGGATTGCCCTGCTACTATACAGTACTGTAGCTTTCCTGCTTGATTGGATCCCACATTCCTGTTCAGGTTGCACTGAATCTTTTGGCACACTGGTTCTTCCCATGTTTTTGTTCAGCTTTTATGGCCCTGCTTCCAGGATTATTCAGGAAGGATTCTGCAGAGGAGAAAAAGAAAAAGTTAAATGAGGAAGATATGTATAGAGGGCAGATGCGAGGACAATTTATTCAGATCTTGCGTTTAAGTATGTCTAATAATGCATTAGTAAGAGCAACGGTTAAGTACAGTCACTCGATTCTGAATACCCACACCAGTAAGTACAGTAGTGGGGAAACCATATTCTACACAATCAGTTAATTCATTTCTTACTTCTTACTTCTTTTTGTTATAAATATATTAATTTATGGTAATTGTTTCTCTTTGCTTTTTGGTAGTGATTGACTCAAGATTACTTCATATACACACTGCATTGTGTATTGCAACCTTTATTTCAAAATTCATTTTGTATGGATTACTCGATCTACACATCACCAAAACATAGCAAGAAAAAGAGAGACATGCACATACTGTACAGTAACCAATTAATTATTACTGTAAAGTTTTATTGATTTTAGTAAATGTTTGACTATTTCATGGGTTCGACATTCGTTAAGTGTTTGACTCATGATACTCCCAGTGTAATAAATTTAATGCAATTGTAGGCTACAGAATACTAAAATTACCAATTATGGCATAATTCAATAAATGATCTTACAAATGGCAATGATAGCAATCAATTGACTGACTACAATTAACTTATGGACTCACTAATGAAGCTATGGGACTTACAACAGAACTCTCATAAGGGTTCCTACGTATTGCAATGGGGCCTAGCCAATACAGGCTAGTTACAGCACACACATTTGGTTTACTGTACACTACCGTATAACCTACACCACAGTAGGCTACACAATAGCATAACATTAGGCCTACTAGAGGAATGCTCTTCCAACTAATCTAATCAGGAAATTTATATCACTTGTGATACCGTAGTATAAAAGATACCAACCTTATAAGCTGAAAGCAGAAATCTTGATACAGTAGTTCTGGAATGTTGTGACTGATCTTGTTACACAAATACTGTAGAAGCCTCCATCCATGTCAATGGCAGTTACAGTAACTGCAAATTCAAACTTACTGCCAACTGGTGGTATGATAAACAACACTGCTGAACAATATGGAATGCCAAAAATGCATTTATTCAGCACAGGCTAAATCAAAAGATCTCATGCTTGTTAAAAGAAGGGCAATGGAACATGAAGATCTAAACATATGGAAAATCATTTATTGGTCCATTGTGGAAGTCCAGTTGGGTTTACCTGAAATTTGTGCAACTATACTGTTTATCCAACTAGGCTTCGTGCCAAGGATGTGGATCTAGATCCAATGTTTCATACCTTAAAATCGGGGGTGACTTTTAACACTTTTGTTTTTTTCGCAATTTTTGGATACTTAAAGGTCTCATGTTTTATTTTCAAATTACCTCCTGGGGTATCACCTTTCTCATGCAGTTTTCTAATTGATAATTTAAATATGGTAATTATAATTTTTTTTCTAATTTGTATGTGTTCAAAGTCACCTTGCTATGGCCGGGGTACTGTACATGACTCGAAACACCCATTTGTTTCCACCTTTCATTCAAAACCTATACCCAGTCTGGACTATTTATAAAGAGGTTAACTCTGTTCAAACTATAGAGATTCCATACTGGTAGAGTATTTATGGAGCAAGACATGTTGTATGAAACAACATGAACACCAAATTTTTGTTGTGGGGGAAAACCAGATGGGTCTAAGAGAATGCTGATCCAGACAATGATTCAGACATTAAGTTTAGCTTGAGCAAGAAGTCATTAATAAAGATTTTGTGGGGACATTTCCTGAAATCTCATAACGTGTTCACTCTTATCATTTCTCAGGAGGTCTGAGGTTGCTTTTAGGGGGGTAGTCTAAAGTTCTCATGATGAGATTGTGAAATTCTCATGAGGCTGAACACTCTTCTCATGTGGACACATACTTACCATGCTATTCTTGTGAGATTTGTACCCCTTCTCATGAGATCATATGCACTTCTCATGAGATCTTTTGTGGTTCTCATGTGGCTAATAGCACGTCTCATGAGATCTCATGAGATTCTCGCAAGGCCATGTACACTTCTCATGAGGTCACTAAGACTTCTCATGAGTTCTCATGTAATTCTCATGAGATCTCATGCAATTCTCATGAGTTCTCATGTAATTCTCATGAGATCTCATGAGAATCGTATGAGAAATTTTTATAAGGGTAATCATCTACAGGTGATGACCTCTGCAATTTAAAAAAATGCATGGATTTGTTTGGAACCCATAACCGATAATTAATTTGCATGTCTGATAGACAACCTTTCAGTACAAGTTACCACAGGTCTTTTTGGATTTAAAATTTTCTAAAATACTTGGAGTTAACTGTTAAAATAGACAACACATGTATCTTGAAAGCAGAGTTGGGCCTCTTGTGTGCAGATGTATTAAGAGCTCTCCCTGCCACATATTCTGTAAAAATCACTTCTTTTGCAACCTGAATTAAGGCATTACTTGAATTGCCTCATTACAGTTTACGAGATCCCTCAAACATGCAGACGAGCGCCTCGTCGACTCGTTTCTTTCACAAATTTTATGCAAGCCTGAGTACCTCTTGATTCGTCAATGTTGGAATATCACACACCACGTTTAGAGCGTTGGCAATATAAACTTGCAGTGCAGCAGCTAGCGTTTACCGAGACTGATTGTTGCTTTAAGGAATCATCGGTAAGTGCTGAATGTCATTTTAAGAACAGCTCCGGCATCTGGAACGTTTGGGAAGGATGGCTTCTAAGGCAGAGTCTGAAATGGATGGTGAGTCATATGTACGGATATTACTATACATACACCAAGGACACACACAACTCTTGCATATGCTCTGTCTAATGAGTAATCCTGTTCAAAGCTAAAAGCTGTGGCGACGACCGCCTGAATTCGGTGGCTTGTGTGATGGTTTGGGCGTTGATCTTCACATCATAGTTCTTGCCTAGCCAGCTTGTTGCTCTTTTTGTGTTGTGTTGAGTGTTGTATATATGGTACAGTACTGTAGATTTACATTCTTTCAAGAATGGATAAAGCAGCACAGCTTTGATTGCCTTGTGATTGTAGTCTTTACACACCCAGTTTACTAAAATAGCATATAATTTATTTGTTTTCCAATTAAAGAAACATATTTGGGAACTGACATATCTGGCCAGGTCACTTGTCGTATTCTTCACCACTTGCCATCTTTAATGTTATTAATGTCATAATGTTGGGCCCACAGGTTTTTATTTTGTTGGTTTTTATTTCACAAACCACAACATTTTGTGAAATTATTTCATTTTATGCCATTTTTGAGATTGCTTTATTTTAGGTCAGTGGTGAAAACATGTTTGTTTTTGTTTACACTTGAGTCTAGACAATATATGCAAGTCCACACTGAGGATGTACAAACACCTGCTGTCAGCCAGTGAGATTTACTGTTGTAGTCTAGTATTCACTGTGAATGTAATAAACTTTGATTCTTAATTAACAGTGTGGTAACCTAATTGACTTTGACATTAAGTGACAGATTTGTATTCACCTATTATTTAAATAAGTTATTTTATAAGGTAAAATCAAGGACAAATCCTGTCAAATAAAGACAACCATTTTTTTTTTCATAAAGTCATGGATTTTTTTTCATGGTTTTCCAGAACTGCAGCGAAATCATTAACCCTTATACAGTATTACTGCTTGTATAAAGTACTGGAAAGAATTACAGTTAGTTTGGATATGTTAATTAGTGACAAGTAAATGTGAGTTTCATGCATTCACCATGTACCTTATGTAATCATCTCAATTAAGTTCACAATAATTACTGACCTACAGTATACTTCCTTTGATTATGGAAAATGTGTGTTTGTTTAATGTGCATACACAGTGTTGCAGTAAAATTATATTACAGAGAGTGCTGTACTGTTGTGGTCTAATGGGTTCATTTGTTTGCAACAAAAAAAAGTTAATAATTTTACACACTGCATGTGCAATTGCTGCATCAAGTTTTTTTCTAATAGCAGATTTATTTTGTTCTTTGCTGAGGTCAAGCTTGAATTGCTGCAAATTTGGAATGCTGATACATTAATGTATGGAATCAGACAGAATAATATGCATTGACTATAAAAAGGAATGATCAGTAAGTTTTATCTTATTACCTGTACATGATGGTAGCGACTGACATCTTTGCCAACACTCATGATCAGACACATGAATCATGAATGTTCAAGTCTTGTGTGAGTGATTGCTGAATCACTTCTACCTCACATAGCATACAGCACATGAATCATACTCATCAGCTGTTCAAGGTCACAGAGGAATTCCATATAATGATGTTAGGTAGTGAAGATTTTAGTTCAGGGTTATAACACTACAGTAAGTATACTTCAACTAAATGCTGCGCTCTGCATAATTCACACTGTCTGCAGATGTATATATGTGAATAGAATATGTCTGTCAGTTATCCTGTCATTGACCTGCAGGGTTGTATTAACAGACAGCGCTCACTATAGGTCATCTATTATGCAGTAGTACTTCTGTGATAGTGTTTGCATCAGGTATACCCAACAGACTTCTGCAGCAGCAGCTTCTGTTTTAGTGGACATGTCTAAAACAAAAAGATTCAACCAGCTTAGCTTGGGCATCATATTGAGAAAGAGACTCTCCAGGTATGGTATTAAAAACTGCAAATTTGGCAGACAAAAAGAGCCCAGGCTGCTTCAAATGTCAAAACAGAGGGGTCTCAACAATTGGTTCTATGGGATATTCTACTGAGGAGCAAAAAACGTTCTACAGTGTCTGAAATGGAGGCCCCCAAATTATAATAGAAAAATCCAACACTCTGTCAGGCTATGTAGTGAACTTTATTAGTGTAACCATGGATACATGACTTCCACCTTTAGGTATAAAATGGGAACTTGATAAAGCCTCAAGATCAAGTGATGTGAATGCTCATCTTGAATTTTGAGTTTTTAATTTCAGGGGATTAAAGTGAGAGGCATCATACTGCTGGAAGTATTGGGTATAATAATCATAAATATTCAAAGAATTTTCATAGTTTCATTTTTACATAGCAACTGTAGGGTCAAAGAAACATCTGCTTAAAATTACGAGTGACGAAAGTCCTGTGTACGTACACATGTGAGGTTAGTATGGACTACAGTAGGCCTACAGTGAGTTGTTCAATGAACTGGTAGCTTTGATTCTTTTCCTGGCCTAGGGAAGTTTGTGTGCAGCTTATTTGCAAAGTTAGGATGAGCAAAATATGGTATCGTTCACTCACCTGTCTTTACACACCAATGCACTCTCATTTACCCTGCATTGACCATTTAACTTGCTTCATAAAATATAGGACATATATTCTTCAAGAGGAATATATGTAAATTTAAAATTGTAAAATGAAGTTTCATAAATGATACTGGAGAAATCTAGATTTGGTCATTTCATGAATGACCCGCTCTTGCTCAAGCTCCAATAGTTGGGTGATTTGATGGCCACTTGCTCTATCAAAGAGTTGCACTGACCGTCCAATTTACAGCAGTGACCTTATGACAAATACTGTACCATATCTGACCTTCTGTATATATGGTACTATGCAGTGTTCATTATTAATTATGGAAACCAAAATGTCACAGCCTAGACCGGGCTTTTGCAAGTGACATCACAGTGAAGGGACTTCCTGGAGGATAAGCTCTATAGGTTACTAAATTTAACACATGCATATTGCATCTCTGCCATTCAATCTGCACATATGCCTAATGTAGACATACGTATTGTTGTATCCCCACGACGGCGTGTTTGTTGTTACGTGACATCAGTGTGAGTGGTCTACTGGCCTTTAACTGGAAACAGTTCTGGTCACCGATTTTTGTCAGTGATTTGTACGATAATAATTTTACAATAAAGATGACAGCCTTTAGTTAAAGGTGCTTTCACTCTGTGAGCGAAGCAAAGCAGAGTCTCTTGTTTTAAATGCTTTATTGCAAATCATTGTCAAATGCCTGCAGGTTTCACACTGAGGGCCTGCAAGTAAAATGAAATGCTTCATTGGCTCACTTGTATTTGCTGGCAAAATAAAAACCACCAAGTGTCCAAATACTTGCATTGGACACTGGATGCCCAAATGTTAACAGTGGAACAGCTTTTTAGGTGTGGTAGCAACTTCAAGAAGGATGGGAAGGGATGCACTTGAACACTGCATAGTAAGAGGGAGGAATGTTCCCGTGCTTGTGTATCATTGTTGAAAAGACTAAATTTGTAAATCAACAAAATGACATTACAAGTGTAGTTTCTCTAACCGCAAGTTCTTATCATCACTTCATAAAGTAAATCAGATTAAAAATGAGAATGACCAGGCCCGGAGATGCTCCTTTTTAAATGAACTGACTTTTAATTTATTACAGCCGTGGCATTCAACTTGCTGCTAAAATTAATCAAGTGAGTTGAATTATGCTTCATGGGACATCCCCATCGGGTTGCCCATAAATAGTTCCAAACTGAATTTTGATTGATATTAGTAGTTTGCCTGCAATGACGTACTTTCATGTATGCAGTGGCACACTGTCAGTATATTCATCCACTGTGGATGATGTCAGAGAGAAGTGTGTAGTAGAGTGTCGTGTAGAAGGCACATTATAGGAAGAATAATGGATCATTAATTGAGTCTATTAGGCTCATTCAGACCGGTCTTGCCGTAGACCTAATATACACTATACATGCATTTCTGCATAATGAACAGGAACTACTTAATCATGAGTAGGGCAGAGTAGAACAAGTCACATGATGGTAGTGATCTCTAGTACTGTGATTCATTGTGAATATCAATTGATACGCTTGCATGTACTTACAGGGCTCATAATTGGATTAAAAAACTGCAGCCAATATGAAAAAATAGCTATACAGTAGGTCTACATGATTTCATAGGACACTTTTCGAAGACACCTTTGCAGCCATCATCAGTGAGGATGTGATAGCCATAGCTATTGATGACAATCGGATATTTTGAGCCCTTCACTGAATCAGAGAGTTGGAGTGAAGTTAATCCATGAAAACTACTCTTAAACACTTTCACGATAGCTCTTAGTTATGCTGGGCTTGTAACTACAAACCATACATTGTGAAGAACTATGATCACATAGTTTGTGACTCCTAGATGCACAAAAAAAAATTCATACTTTTAAAATGTGCCTTTCAGTGATAGCAAGTACCATGTCTGACTACATTTTCCCTACTTGATAGATTGTAAACATTTGTGAGACTGACATTTCATATTTTATTGTATTTTGGGGGATGTCTGTGAGATTTCTAGTATATTTACAAAATTAATAGCATGTATTTTGTTACCAAAATTTTAAAAATGCCTACGAGAACAAAAATTGCTACAATAATGCTAGTGCAAAATGCTGCGCAGTGTTCAACATACTGTACTCAATTGTTCAATACAATTGTAGGCTTGCATGTCAGTGACCTTCTCTATCTTGAGTAGAGTCTACAGTTTGTTGGTTGTCCTGTCATAATAATTTATGCTGAATTGAGTGCTTCCACCATCTTTGAGAAGAACCCAAGGTAGTCTCTAAATTTTGTGGCAATTCTTCACTGGGGTTAAGACAAAAAAGAAAAAAACGCACTTTGAACTATATAACATAATAAGACAACAGGTGTCTCTTGGAGGACGTGTCCTTGCCCACACAGCTGTATCAAGTGATGAAAATGTCAAAGCGCAGACTTACGGCATCGAATTAAACACACCCACCGAGCAGCGTTGGACCGACCGTGTATACTCGTGTGCGTACGTTTGATCATCAGGGAGTTGCACCTTCAGCAGGCCAGCCAGCATATACACCGATGATGATGAAGATGCCATGGTCTTATCTTCTGTTAGAATCTCTTAGCTTTGCACTGCTTGCAGGCTATGATTCATCATTCCGCTCTACCGTACGGCATTCATTGATCATGAACGCAAGCTGCTGCTACTGCTGCTGAGGTGCTTTTATCACTTAGCTATAATCTGGAGTAGCTAACCGCCCTCGCTGTCTGTGATGTCTGCAGACATATATTATCTCTAGGCAGTATGCAAAGTTGGCCAGGCACTCAAAGCTCTTCGCTGAACAATCTGGCAACAATCAGGCTCTGTTAGTTTTTAACATCTTCAAGATTGCTGTCATTGGTTTTTTTCTGTGGTTTGTTTTATCCTTGGCACTCAGGTTGATCATATTACTGGCATCGCTTCACGTTTTGTGAAATGCATAGTTTTGGGAGTTCTCGGTGTGTTTTGTGTTGTAACTACTGAGATGTCAAAATGTCTTGATTTCATATCTCATCCATGGGGAATATGTTCTCAGTTTTCTTGGTTGTACTCTTTATCTGTACAATACAACTTTATGTTCATCTGTAGTCTCTTAGAGGCAGTGTTTAATTCTGTTTCATTGGCAGCGTGTGCTCTATGCACAGGATAATTCAAATAATGAATTGTATTGAGATGTATGCCTGTGGTTCTTCAACAGATAAGAAATGAGCAAAGTGTAGTTTTCCCTCCAAAATTGTTGTTTGTCAATTTTTGGAATTGTCAAAAACTTGTTACTTTTAACAAAGTTGTATTGTTAGTTTACAATACAAATTAATTACCAAATTTCATTTTGTATCAGATATTTTATGTAAAATCAAATTTGGTAGAGACATCCCTTTGATTCTTTGTTTAGGAAAACTATTTCTACATTATTTGGTGTCCTGCAGATGGAAGCTTGCTCAATGCAACATGATCACTTGTACTGAACTTACAGTAAAGAGTATAAAAATACTTAATGCAATGAAATGACTAGTACTTGGGAAACTGTCCAAATAACTTCATTTTGTACTATAACTACAAATTTTGTATTCATCATGAGCTACTAAATGTATGAGGCAAGTATATTATGTTGCATGTAATTTGGTGAACTACCTACAGTTCACTGGCATTCATTGTGAAGTGCTATGTTACCGTAAAGGCTATGTGTAAATACAACTTTAAGTAGTAGAGTTGGAAGGTATGAAGTGAAGACAGAAGTCTTGTAACTGCAATGAATGTTTTGAGTTGCTGTTTCCTCGCTGAAAGCAGAAGGAATGTATGTGATGGTTATGTGTCTATGTATATACCTAAGCATGTACCTATGCATGTGATGCTTTGCTTGTAAGCACGATATCTCAAGAAGGGTAACCATGACTGACTTCATACTTGGTGAGTGGGTTGGTCATACTGAGTACATGATCCCTATTGTTTTTGGGTGGAGGTCAAAGGTCATTTGAGGTCACTAGAGGTCAAACTGCAAAAACTTTGTAAACATGATGTGTCAAGAAAAGTAACCATGACTAACTTCATACTTGGTGTGTTTGTTGGTCATATGAGTAGATGATCCCTATTGTTTTTATTGAAGGTCAAAGATCATGTGAGGTCATCACAGGTCAAAATGTGAAAGCCTTGTAAACACAATATCTCCAGAAGGGTAAGTGTGACTGATTTCATATTTGGTGTGTGAGTTGGTTATATTAGGTAGATGATCCCTATTGTTTTTGGTAGAGATCAAAGGTTATTTGAGGTCACCAGGGGTCAAATAGTGAAAACCTTGTAAACATAATATCTCAAGAAGGGTAACCTTCACTGACTTCATACTTGGTGTGGGTTGGTCATGCTGAGTAGGTGATCCCTATTGTTTTTGGTAGAGGTTAATGGTCATAAGAGGTCAAACTGTAAAAACCTTGTAAACACTATCTCCAGAAGTGTAAGTGTGACTGACCTCATACTTGCTGTGTGGGTTGGTCATACTGAGTAGATGATCCCTGTTGGTTTTGGTGGAGTTCAAAGTTCATTTTGAGGTCACCAGAGATCAAACTGTACTGACTAGTTGCTGTCGGATGTTATCATTCAACAATCACTGTATGACACCAGAATCAAGAATATTATAGTTGAGGATACAAGTGTTTGGTGGCTGCAAGAATAACAGTTTTTGATGCCATTACTGTACAGTACAGTGCATCCAAGTCAATTTATTTCATGATCATTTATTTTCTGCAGATCTGTAGTCTGGTCATACCTGCTTAATTATATGGCTTTGATCTCAGTACTGATTCATAAGAGCAACTTTTTGGTCATCCTTGCTAATGATCATTAGCAGCCATATCTGACCATTCACAAGAGATCTTGTAAGATCCTTCGAAAGGTCTGAAATTCATCGTCTCATCAAGTCTTATAATACTGGATGCCAGGCAGGGTAAAGAGTTTCATCTGTTTGACCAATGATGACTTACATGTTGATGTCAACTTTTCAAAATAACATTGTTCAAGCAAAAGTTATGTCATCAATACGCGTATGGAACTTACAATTTCCTACTTTTCTGCTTTGTTTTTTTTTTGGCCATGCCATCATGATTAACTTATAAATGCTCTCCGGAGAATACAAATACAGTATACATCTACCACTTTCATTGCATTGTTTCAAATACTCTTAAAGAAATCTAAATTTGGTAAGAAAACCACTAAAATGATTTGATTGTTCAAAGGACAACCAACAAACATTTGTTGTCCTTTGGAAAAATAGTATCAGGCGTCCCCACTGACAGCTCTGCTAAAATCTCTGTCAGGTAAGTTTTCAAGCTAGAGAAATGAATGTGTAATGTATATGAACAGTAGTTCAAATGTCATTTTGTTGTTCTATCACTTTAACATCATACACATGAAACAGTCATGACCTTTTGGCTTCCTAATGTACTTGCAGAAATCAAGAGCCCTGGTGGAGTAGCCTTTGAGCTGGTCTGGGAGAAGCCGTCAAAGGATCCCGCAAAGAAACTAAATTCACCTCCGTCCAAAGATGACATTAATGTCGAAAAAAGGATAAAAGAGAAGCAAATTGCAGCTGAAGAAAGAAGAAAGGTAGGAAGATTCTTATGGGGGATATAAGGGATATGATTACAGTAGACAGAATGGGTATGACAACAGATACAAGGGATATGAAAGATGATGTATGATAATACATACAGGAGATATGACAACAGTAAGATGAATGGGACATGACCGCATTGAATTCAGGGGATATGAAAATAATAGACACAGGGGATTAGACAAAAGGATAATAGATGTAGGGGATATGATTACAATGGATTACAATATGGATATATGACAGCTGCAAGTATGAGGGGTATGATAACAGATACAGCAGACATGATAACAGAGGGGATGTGACTGCAATAGAAGCAGGGGGTATGGAAATAATAGATACAGCATTTCACAACAGGATCAGGGATAGCAGATACAAGGGATATGACAGCATATAAGATACAGGGGATATAGTACTAGATATATACTGTGGGGGCATCAGTGAGTGAGAGGGATATGACAACAGATGAGAGGGATAGGACATCAGGGTGTAAAGTAATGAATACATCCAAAATTGCTGTAAAATGCTTGACATCATTTGAATGTTAGTGGCAATTTACTATTGATTGAAACTTTTAAACTATGTTATTTGTGACTGCAGGCAGGGATTGGAAAGAGCTTTGATTACTATTTTCAATGTCTGAAAACCTCTTGTTTGTCTAATATATATATCTTTGATCTAGCATTTATCTTACAGATTCCATCGTAGCATCAAAAGGGTGATGTTCCTCATTATTTCTTGGCTTGTTTTTTTTTTTTTTCAGTCCATGGAATGTTCTCGGCAGCAGCAAGCACAGAAAAAGAACCAGAAGATGGTTGAAGCCAGAGCTAAAGCAGAAGAGTTAGACAAGAAATTTAAGGAGACAAGTGAAGTTAAACTAACGGAGAAACTTCAAAGGGTTGAGGGAAACCAAAAAGCCTGCAAAGAAAACCTGATGCTGAAACTCAAAGAGCATGTATGTATTTATCATTGTCAAGTGATTGGAAATGGAACATAATTTTAATGCCCTTCCAAAGTTTTAGGAGATTGCATTGCTCGGGAGATGTTCAAATGGATTTCTGGTTTCGATTAAACTGTAACCTTTGTAATCACACGGCGGTGTATGTGAGGGTGTGTGTAAATGTGTTTGTGATGCCTACTTTGTAAAACGATATCTCATATTGAGTACATAGGTGAAACACATGAGTGCAAGAACCCTATTGTTTTTGTTGGAGGTCAAAGGTCATTTGAGGTCAACAGGGTCAAATTGTGAAAACCTTTTAAACACAGTATATCAAGAAAGGAAACTTGGACAAATCTTATATTTCGTATGTTGGTGTATCACGTTGAGTGCAAGATTTCTATTGATTTTGGTGGAGGTCAAAGGTCATTTGAGTTCAACAGGGGTCAAATTTTGAAAACTTTGTTAACACAATATCTCAAGAAAGGAAACTTAAACAGGTCTCATTTTAGTACTTATATGTACCACATTAGGTACAAGATACCTGTTGTTTTTGGTTGAGGTTAAAGCTCATTTGAGGTCAACAGGGTGAAATTGTGAAAACCTTGTAAAAACAATATCTCAAGAAGAGAAGCTTGGACAAATGTTCTATGTGGTATGTTGGTGTACCACATGAAATGCAACATCCGTAATGAATTTGGTGGAGGTCAAAGCTCATTTGAGGTCAACAGGGGTCAAGTTATGAAAACCTTGTAAACACGACACCTCAAGAAAGGAAGCTTGGACAAATGTCATATTTAGTACGTAGGTGTACCATATTGAGTACAAGATCCTTATTCTTTTTGGTTGAGATCAAAGGTCATCTGAGGTCAACAGGGATCAAATTGTGAAAACCTTGTAAACACTATAGCTCAAGAATGGAGCTTGGACAAATGTCTTGTCAAATGTGGAATGTTGGTGTACCACATTGGGTACAAGATCTCTATTGACTATATGGTAGAGGTAAAGGTCATTTTAGATCAACAGTGTCAAATTGTGAAAATGTTGTAAACATGATATCTCAATAAAGAAAATTTGGGCAGGTCTTCAGGCCTTTTGTTTTAAGGCGCGTGATCGCGCGCGCGCGCCTTGACGCGCCTAAAGTCGATTTGAGACGCGTTATTATTCACGCGCCTTGGATAGGCAAAACGCTCGCCTCATGTCACAGGCAGGCTTAACGTAACGATAATACTGTGAAGCTAATTGGAGAAAATCACGAAATGACACGGAAGTAAAATATTAAGTCTACCAAATGTCATTAATATCATAGACTTCATCAAAGTACAGACTGTTCGTATTTATACAATCACATTCGCAATATATCGGGTCCCCGTTCTTGCGAGTGTGACATGACAGTCGCATCGGGATGCACGCCTACATTGTACAAAAACAGTTGACCATCTAATAAGAGGTTCAATAACCTAAGCTATACCAGTCTTCCTCGCTCCGTTAACGCCTCGAGTATACCAAAACAGCAAAATAAAATACTTTCATTATCGGTTAAACCTGTCACTATTATGCAAATAAACACTGTGCCATGTGTGAAGTAGTAATATAAGAATACTGACACTGAAAATAATCATAAAAAGGTACAGATCGAAACATGTCATTGCATTTAGTTTGGACTAAAATGGCACTCGTACGAAGTTACGTAGATTCTGACAGATTGAAAAGTGCCCGGATGTCACGTCTACACCCAGGCTAGCTACGTTAGCCTATGTATACAGTACTACATGCCCTGAGCACTCATGGCTCTGCGTGCAGGCCTTGGGGCGGGCTGCAGTACGTACAGTACATATGCGGCATGCTTACTTTTCACACGTGCATGTAGCGGCAGAATATATGAAGCTTGTCAGTGAAAGTTTCGCGGTATGTAGTAGCCTACACTGTGACACACGAGGATAAAAGCAAATCTCGCAAGAACGTCGTCGTTTGTTTACATGATAATCCTTGCAAGCACTAGACAGCTAGAAACGTTTCACGAACTGTAGAGCAAAAAAATACATTTGTCACATTCCCAGAAAGAGAACACTGCCGGTTCAACATAACCATATCCTGTCCATCAGTGATTGTATGCTGTATGAATATTGACTAATTGTAAATTGAAACGTAAAAACAAATATTGGACCGGCTTTAATTACTGCAAGCGTTTTCACACTACACCTGTAGAGCTGGGACCTAGTCATGGATTGGTTGGTTTATTTATCAATGATTCAATTGTGCAGAACAGAATGTGCGTACGGTAGCCTCTATTGACTCAGGTAAAAAAGTGCATTGTGGCGAAACTATGATAGTGAACGTAGCAGGGACTGATATAACATACGTACTGGGAGGTGAATACGGGTTACTGTATTCTTGTTTTTTTTTTTGTTGAACCTGCTGGAGACTATGTGAACTATTAATAGATTTGGCGGGCTGGAAAAGTTTTGTATGATAATTATCCCACGACAGCTGGAAACTTTCAACACAGGAATGAGCGCTATGGTAGAAATGGTTGAGGCCGGTGAGCTGTCAAAAATGTTCGTGATAATTTTGATAGGGAGGGATACCATTTTTATGTAAACCTGCAGGTTACCGAAGTTGGCGTTGGTCAGGACTTATTAATGCATTATAACTCGCCTTTCAGAGCTCTACAAATTCAGCTATTTTTAATTAACAAAATAGCTCGCCTCGCTCAATCTAGGCGAGTCATTTTCTACTCGCCTTCATTTTTCAAACATAAAGGCCTGGGTCTTCCATTAAGAAGGTAGGTGTATCTCATGGAGTATGCAAGAATTCCATTTTCTTTGGTGAAGGTCAAAGGTCATTTGAGGTCAACAGGTCCACATTATGAAATTCTTGTAAACACCATATCTCAAGAAGGGAAGCTTTGACAGATGACATATGCAGTAAGAAGTTGTATCTCATTGAGCACAAGGACCAGTTGGTCTCTGATGGAGGTCAAAGGTCATTCAATGTCAGCAAGATTAAATTGTGAAAATCTTATATAGACATGATGTCAAGAAAGGAAGCTGTGCAGATCTCACATTTCATGTAAAGCATAAGTAGCCTTTGAAACATAATTAATGCTGTAATGTCAGATTCAGAGAAAAAAATGCTTGTAAATGGGATCATCGAAACCGCAATGCATTTGTGCATTCTGGTTGGAAGGAAGATTTCTGTCAGGTTTTAGAAGCACCGCAGCTTACATTATTGGTAGTGCATACCTGTACATGTGCATTGTGCATATGCTTGCAGGTTGGAGAATGCCACAATTTGATAAGTTTTCATGATGAGTGCTCATTAACTTATTCTGCATCGTGTCATCCCTGGTGATTTATTTTTGGATTTATAAGGCACAATTTTAAATCATTGATGTTTGGAAGCTGATGGATGAGAGCATGTATGAATATGAATGACATAGATGGTGTCTATCTGGTATAGTGTTAAAAGTACCAAAAAGTGCTTGGTGCATGGTACATTAGAGTGCAGTGATTGTAGGAGACAGGTAAGGTTAGTTGTTTGAAAATAACCAAAACAGTCAGCAGAGGGACACATCTGTGGTATTCTCAGTCGACGTCACCAGAGAAACATAAATGTTTTTATTTGTCCATGTTCCATTTGTGACCGGATGCTGCTCAGATATGACAAACTTCTAAGACAAGATGGCCAAAAATGCAGCAGCTATAGTGCCCCTTTAATCCTTTATATTAGATTTCAGTAATTGTTTTGGTGGTGAGTGTAACAAACAATTCACAGTGCATCAAAACCTGTTCACTTACAATAGCTTACTTAAAATTATCGCGATGTTCTTGCTTTCTTATCAGGACGAGAAGATCGAAAAGGTTCAGCAGCGCAAAAAGGAGATTGGTGACAACGGAGATGCCTCTCCTACAAGCTCGTAAAATGCAGTCACAGAGCTCCCTCTGTGTTTTGTTTTCTTCTGTTTTCCATTTGGAGCTGTACAGACGACCGATGGCTAGGATAACATCGCTAGGTTGTGACAATTAAAATGCATTTACATGTTTGAAAGTCTGGCATAGCTGGTTCAGAGCCGCTGTTTGAATCACACCAGTCTTGTTATTACTGATTGCTTGGCTATCATCACCAGTTGTTGAGAGACTTATCACATTTTACTCCTCTCCATGTCTGATATTCTTTCTTTTAATCTTCTATGGTCGATGTTGGGAACACCACTTTTTTAAACACTGCAGAAACTGCTTTTATGCAAGTTTTGAGGTTATTTGCCGTCTTTCATTTCAACAGATGAAAAAAAAAAACTTTTGAAGCATCCATAATTGATACTTGCGTTTAACCAGCTCTTGATTTTTTGGTGCTATATTTGCAAGAAAAAGAAAGTAAAGGGAATAATGTGATTTTATTAAGTTAGCCACTTTTCAAAATCACGATTTGTACAAATTTTTCAAAATCATTAATGCTCCTCTACTGTTATGCATGTCATGATTCTCTAATGGTTATAGTCTACCTGTCTGTCTGTGTATGTGTGTGTGTTTAAATGCCTGCATTTGCCAAATGCTCTATCTAATTGAAAGAAATTTTTCTACAAAATTAGTTGTCTAACAGTTTACATAAAGAAATGGTATTACTAAATGGTCTTGTGTAGACGTCGAAAGACGTTATTTGCACAATTGAAGCAGGAACATAGAGAGAAGGAAAGTGCAGCTTATCAAGGCGTGGAATGAAAGTTGTCATCTGGAGGTGCTGATTAGTAACTTCATATGTTGTTTGCAGCTGTTGTTTCATGTTTTATTATAAAACATTATTACATAGACATTTATTTGTAATTGTAACGCAAAAGAAGAAAAGTATTCTAGTTTCCTTCCATTTTTGTTTTGTTTTGTATTTCCTACTTTGTTTCATAGAGATTGAAGATGGAGTCGTTCGACATTAACAGGATGCAACATCTGAAGTCTTCGGCGTTTGTTTTCTCTTCAGCAGGTGCAACGGCTAGTTTATAACTTTCAATCAGTTTAGTAGTTATGCATGTACCATGTATATTAGCCACGTGACTGACATACAGCTGTGCAAGCACTGCACAGCACATGAGCATACACTCTACCTTTTATGTCTCACAGATTTGCACCGCAACTTCTCCATCTTAGCTTATTGTCACTGGGCTGGACAAAGTCCAGTGTCAACCCTCTTATAAAAATAAAAAACAAAAACTTTGCACAGTGCAGTGTTGCTATCCTAGAAAAGAAACAGTGGAGTGTTGATGCTACTGAAGTCAGTTGCATAACATCAAAATTTTTTAAATGACAGATGTTATTATGTAAGCAAAGTGTATTCATCTTACAAAAACATTGTCCTCACATCGTTGTTTCTTTCATCAGTTTATTGTTATTACAAAAAAAGAGATTAATTTGCATATTTTTGCCATTTTGATATTTTTTTTCTCTTTGGTTGCAAAATATTTTGGTTTTTCTTTTTCATTTTTGCTTTTGCATTTTACATTCCAAGGTCTATTTCTTCCAAGTATTCATTTTCCCTGAACAGTTTTGTACAGTATTTAAGAGTGTTTGTTATTCAAGAAAAGAGATAAGTTTATTTCAATTTTTATTCAACTTTTGTTACAAATTTATCGCCAGACTTATTTTCTACAACAGCCATATTTCTTAAGGGCATTTGTGAAATGTGTTTAATGTGCACACCTCCACGCTATATGGATGTAATTGTAATAGTTGTGTGAATAATCAGCATTTGTCAGTTTTTAAGTATCACCCATCTCTCCCAGTAGATATCTTCAGATGGCCGCATCTTCTTAAACTGTCTGACCAATCGTAAGGGATTCAGAAGCCCTCTCATTGACTCTAACATTTACAAATTAAGAGAATGTATTAATACATTGATGTGCTGTTTTGGTCCTTTAATGACAAGTTTCCAACATAGACTTGTCAATGTTGCCAACAACCAGCTAGGCCACCTTTTGCCCTTCTTTAGAAGGGTTGGTGATTTTATCGTATCCTACCCTGGTTATTTTCACAATCTCATGAATTAAAAAGTTGGTGGTTGTTTCGCCGTAGTGTCATTATTTTCTGAGTATTGTATAACATATAAATATACACAAGTCTATACCGTCATTTCCCAAGATTAGTATAGTATAGCCTATTTATGCACAAGGAGGCGGTGGTACAAGATCACCAAAGACTGCCACTCGTTACCTTGTAAGTATAAAGTACTGCCATTAACAACTGAGATTCCTGACCATTCGAAATGGTTAGAGCCACAGTTGTTGTTAATCATACCAACTAAAAAGTATAAGTGGTCCAAAGACCGAATTATTACAAAACAAGAAAATTAAAAAGAGTCCAGTGACTGAATTATTACATGTTACGAACCTCGAAGTTTACAATCAAGTTGTGTGGTTGTTCATTTGTGTCAAAAATAAAAAGCTGCAGAATTTATTCAAATTTGTGTTGTCTTTCGTTCTCTATCTTCAAGAGGCTGGTTGAACCATAAGGAAAATTACTACTCAAGTACGCGGTAATACGTGTGTACTTTCATCACGCGTATAAACTCAGCTAGCAGAATGTGAATATGTGACTCTTGGATTTACTGGAGTGGATGAGGGGGGGGGGGGCATGACCCCAAAACAGAATTATACCTGGGATCACATTTGTGAGTAGAAGAATATTAACGTCACAGTTATACACTTCTTTGCACCAAAACTCCGAGGAACTCATTCAGACCCCTCCCCATCCACTGTATACCACCAGTTTAGGACTTGGATCGGCCTATGCACAATAGTCAGGATTTCCCCGTCTTTGGAAGGAATAGTGGACGTTACTGCCTTTATGATACATCGGGCCAATTTTCTTGAGAGCGCAATTTGCCTGTAGCTGTTAAACCTTGTATGCATGCTGTTAAGATATACACGGGAACAGTTGCCGTATCTGCATAATTAATTGAGCACATTCCTTCGACGATATGACTTACAATAGTCCCCCCCCCCAGGACTATAGCAAAGATGACCGAGCCCCAGATGAGTCTCGAAGAGTTATGTCCCTCCTCTAGGTGGGGGGGGGGGTGGGGAGGGCGTTTATTGAGCTGAAAAGGTTCGATGGTCCCATCATGTAGGGTGGGACCTAGGAGTCAAGGGATGGTATTGCTTCACCGGGGTACATCCTGTACATTTGGCCTAGGGGAGGGCAAAAGTGGGGGCAATATGCATTTATTCGGCTGAAAAGTACATGACTAAATTTAAGTGGAAATGTCCACTAGGGCTTATCAATACTTAAAATGGGTATGACAGCAATTTTATCATGCATATGGCCTCCAACAGGTTTTTTTTTAATCGGTTCAAAGAGTTTTTACATTATCGGTAATTTTTTTTTTTAATTATTGGTTGGTTTTTACATTATCGGTATTTTTTTACATTATCGGTTAATTTTTACGTTATCGGTTGTAACACAGACATGTTTCCGAAGGATTTACGTGGATCACTATCTACAGCATTCCATTTTCATGTATTTTTTCGTAACTAAGGGCATTTCTTCCCAAATTATTATCGGGATTACGAAATTAACGGGAATAAGCAGTTACCCCAACTTTACACAAAAGCATCAGCTTAAGTGTTACAATTCTCCTCTTTCGTACTTTACAAGTAGGCCTATATCTTTCAGGAAACTATTGAGTATTAAAGTAAATAAATAACTTGCATAAATTTAGCAATCCAGTAACAAAAGCATTATGCAATTGAAAGAGCCACCGTGAATAAGGATAGGGATAGACTATATACCGGATACAAACTCGGGTGACTGCATTTTCCCTTTAACGCCAAGATTTTCTATTATTTAGATATTCCTCCGGTACCGCATGCCATTTGTTAATTATACCTATAAAATGAAATGCGGTAGTACCCTAAGCTAAATATTATATCATGGTCGTCAGGGCATTTGAATTCCTTGGTTTGAATTTCATTTCAATTCTCGAGTCCTGTTTGTCAACAAAGCCCAGTAAAAACTGCCTGGTTTAATTGTAGCTATGAATAATTTATGAACTAAAGCTAAGCAACGGTAGATACATGTTCGGTCTTAGAAGTACCTCTGTGGCATATAGTTCCACGTAAATGCATATTAGGCCGGAATGCCCCTTTTTCATATGGGGGGGGGGGGGGGGCGGTTGAGGTGGGGGAACGATGTTACCACAAGGCAAACATTTCACCCACGGGATGAAATGATACGTGGGCAGTCTTTGATGGATCATAAGCACCTAATTTACTGTTCGAATTTTTCAGTTTGGTGCAGAATTCATCGCAGTAAGTCATTTGGAGCACCGACTGTTGAAAAGTATGCTATTTTCCGCCATTTAAGAAAATAAAGGCATTTTATGGGTTCATTTTCTCGCCAAGATTATTGCAAAAATAACCTTGATAAGTATCTCAGGCAAAGATAATCGAGATGGCAGTGGGATTGAAGGGCGATTAAAGGAAAGAGATGCTCTGTATGATGGGGAATCGTGTCTCCGCCATCACACCCGGCCAGCATCTAAATTATGGAGAAAAAAAAAGCTAAGCGCCTCCGTCCTAGTGTCATTATAGGGGCGAACTTCAAAATTTTGTATTTTGAATAAGTTGAACAAGGCTGATAAAAACAACAGTAACTGATAAGCATGAAAAATAATGAGGCATATGCAAACCTTCCCATCAGTTACTTGTCTCTGTCAGCAAAGCTAATTCAGCCTCGAGTGACTCATCGCTTTGCGGGCTTTTCTTAGATTTCGAGATCTGTGTTTAGCTTTTGCCTCGCTTTTGAACCATTTAGACCGAGGTAAATATTATAGTTCTTGAGAAGGGTGTTTTGATGAAAAAAATAATCTACCCTGCCTTCTTTATCCTTAATTTGCTTTGATAATTCCGTAGAAATTGAAAAATGATAAATGCAACCTACATATCATTTAGTAATTTCATCTTTAAGTCTTTTGACCTCATTAGCTCTTGCTTAAACTAACACTCCCGTGACAAGGGCAGTATATTCCACATGTACAGCGAGTTCTTCAAAGAGATCACCAGAAAATAATTTCTTTTTAAGAAAAAAAAAACTTACAAGAGTTCATGCCATGTATCTTTGTAGTGTTGAAAATTACTTTTTATGAAAAAGGGAACGATTTGGTTCATATGCACTCAGGCACGAAATATGCGATGCTACTGACTACTTTTCAGCAACAGTAGTCCTGTGTTAGTCGGCTACGTGCTGTATGTATGGAGTGGACCTGTCAAACGGCAATACCAAGTCACAGTTTAGTACTGTCTGAACTACTGGTTCTTTAAAATTACTGGGCTTTTTGGCAACCAATTGAAAAGGATTTTTTACACCATTGGAAAGGGTAGTTTCCAAGCCCTCATATTTGGGACAGGTTGTGACGTAACTCCTGCACACCTGGCAGGTGTGAGAAAGTAGTGAGGTGGCAGAAAAATTTTCTAGCGTGCATGCGAGGAGTGTAGTATTCAGTATGTCTAGGGTCATTGCTTCTCATTAAATTTATTTCAATGAAGACAAAAAGTTAACGAACATCAAGAAAACAAAATGGCACCTATTTTTCCTCACACGTTGTAAGTTCTGTGCCTCATAATTTGTCCCGGCGTCCTCTTTATCTTTTGCTCAAAATTTGAACAATGAGACCGTTATTGATAC
Organism: Stichopus chloronotus; assembly: GCA_021234535.1. Classification (NCBI taxonomy): domain Eukaryota; kingdom Metazoa; phylum Echinodermata; class Holothuroidea; order Aspidochirotida; family Stichopodidae; genus Stichopus; species Stichopus chloronotus. Next base: position 8,047,381 of record CM037849.1, read on the forward strand.
CATATTGGAGCTATTAGAGCTAAGTGTTTGTTGTATTTGTCCAGAATATGCATGAGTCTGCAAGAAATCTTATAGGTATCAATTATCAATGTATACTGAGTATGAAAGGACACTGCACGTTATCACCAATTGAACTAAGGAGGTGCCACAGGGGTCAGTACAGCTTCATGTAAGAGACGTTCGCATGGGGAACCTGACGTCACTGCAAAAGCCTCTATAAGCCGTTTCCATGGGGGGGGGGGGGGGGTTGATGTCACTGCAAAAACCTCTATAGTTAAAATGTAACCTGAGCTGCGATACGGAACTTTGAAAGTGCCAAAATGGCCAAAGTCACTGTCAGCTGGCCGAAGAGTGGTAGCTCACATGTGTTTAGAACTTACACAAGACTTGCTACATTGTGCTACATAACTTTTGCGATTTACTGTGTAAGTAAATGGTTCAACTTTTGTGCTTTCCTTCCTGGCTCTCTTTTTTCTTTTACTTCTTTTTTTTTTTTTTACTTTCTGTGGAGCACTCAAATCCTCTCTAGTGTTTCCTTTCTTGATATCATGATATTTCTATGTACACTCTATTTATACTCTTGTTGATTTCGCAATTATATATCAGATATCGGTAAAGAACAAAATAAATGAAATAAAATGCAAACGCAACATCACCTATGGACGACTATATTTCACACATAGGCTTTAATTGTAGGCCTGCCATCCGTTTATTGGCTTATTTCCGTATGGCCCATATGTGTGTCGATTTACTACAAGCTGCATGGTTAGTAATCTAGATATAGCACTCACCTCCTTAACTTTATTGAGCTTCCTCCTGTCCCCTTAAACTCCATTTATCTGAACCCCGTTTATCCGAATCCAGTTTATCCGAAACCCCGTTCATCTCAACTAGCCGTTCGGTTTCGTCAAAGTGTGCGTATTTCCCACAACCTCCGTAAAATGGCAGCCTAGATTTGACAATATTTTAGTCTCGTTATTAATCATCTGTACCTACTTTGAATTATCAAAATGGAAAAAACATAAACGATATAGCATCTCTAAATCTTTGTGCCTATTCTAAGTTCTTAACTGTCCTTGTGGTCGAATCAGACACATCACTGGATGTAAGTTGAACCAACCTGTCATTGAAACCGCAAGACGAAAGCTTTTCATGGCTTTGTTGGAAAGCACTGTACTCAGAGCTGTCGTGTTTAACATTTTATCGAAGCTCACCCTGCCTGTGTCCGTTGACTAGGAGTATTATATTTAATACTGAGTTCTAACTTAACCCCAGCTGTAGAATAGTGGGAAACATGACATGGCAGGAGAAACAAACAAATATACTCTCTTCTCCTCCAGTTTGTACTAAATACTACGGTCGCCGTTCTTTCCAATACTCTGCTGCTTGTCTCTGGAATGACCTCCCTGTTACAGTTAAAGAAGCAAGAACACTCGCAAATTTCAAGACCTTACCTAAATCTTACCTTTTCTCCAGTCTATGACTTTCATCTTTTTCATTTCCTTTCTCAGCGCAAAGGGACTTCAGTGTGTTTTGCGCTTTATAAGAACTGTGTATTATTATTATTATATACAATGAAAGAGATATCCTGCAGGTGTACACCCTTATTCTATAACCCCACCCCCCTCCCTCACAGTTACTTTATTGTTACAGTATAAACTGAGTGCCTCAACCTAAGAATTCACTTGAAACCAAACACTCAGGCTATGATATATCTCTTCTCCAGTTGCCTGCCTTATCGGAAGCTGAAACTATTATCCAATGGACCGTGGATGCTATGAGTGGCAAGGCCTATAATTATCTTATTATATGCACAATGATCCTAGGCCTTGAAGACTAAACGTGCATACTAATGATAATGCATTTGTTACAAATTAGTTGGAAGTGGGGTTTTTGTCCCCCCAACCCCTTCCAAAATATGATACGTATTCAGACCAGAGATATAGTTTATCTATTTCTGTGATTCAGACTGTCCTATGCGGGGTGCCGTTTTTATCATGTGGTACCGTTTAGGCCTTTCGTCTGATATTCCTTCCATGGAGTTCCCGCATGGTTCGTTCACACTTTAAAAAGATTTAAAAATATTTGATTTCCTTTTGCATAATGACAATGATGATAAACTTTAAGTTGACACTTGGCGATGCTTCTTTTCACGAATATTGAAATGTTATTTATTATCGTTCTTTTCGACGAATTAATACCTCCTACTGAGGCGACTATCGATCGAAAAAAAAGTAAGGGTAAACACAGGCCTCATTTAGCCTTTGTCAAGGCTTTTCGTTTGTTAATTATCTAAACATTTTAATTTATTCACTCCTGCCACAACGCGTAACGTCACACACACGATTCATGTTCCCTCATTAATGCATTGGATCTGCCTATCTTCGGGTATCTGCCCTCCTCTCGTATAGCGATTTCTAAGTATGACACCGAGGGAGTAACAGCCAGAGTGTACAACGATTTTCTGAGGTGGAACACAGCCAGTGGTGCAACTATCCCCAGAGATATGGAAAGCCACTTTAACATTTAATCAGAAATTTCAGATATCTCAAATTGTGTGTTATTGTAGATATCTAAATTTAAATTGGAGATATCTGAAATTGAATTTCATATATCTGAAATAAAATGCGAGATATCTTGAATTTAATTCCAGATATCTGAAATTCTATTTCAGATATCTGAAATTCTATTTCAGATATCTGAAATTCAGTTCAAGATATCTAAAAGGTAATTACAGATATCTGAAATAGAATTCGAGATATCTGTTACTGGATTTGAAATATCTGAAATAGAATTCGAGATATCTGAAATTGAATCGAGATATCTGAAATTATAATCCAGATCGAATTCAATTTCAGATATCTCGAATTCTGTTTCAGATATCTCAAATTCATAAGCTAGAAAAAGGCGCGAAAAAGGAAACCTGTACAGCAAAACCCTAGTGTGATACTGTACGTACTGCGTACGTATCCGTGCGACGTACTGTGTTGTGTACGCAGCTCCAAGCTTTGTCGACACATGCACCGTACGGCGGTCCTTCGTATTTTACGTATATTGAACCCATGCGGAGCCCTTGGCTACTCAATCAGTGTATGCGGAAATGGATATCAACCAATTGCATAATTTGGTTGATCGCCCCCAAGCAACCATACGGCAGACACTGGACGATGACTTCATCTGAAGTGAGGGTTAGGCCTAGCCTATATCAAAGGTTAAGTTTTGTAATAGTAGCAAAATGTGTAACTTTTAATTATCATAATATATGTGCTACTAGTTGACCTATCAGAACTGACTGACTTGAAAATTGAATTTGAGATATCTGAAATAGAATTTAAGATATCGTAAATTGAATTTAAGATATCTAAAATTGAATTTAAGATATCTGAACTTGATTTAAGATATCTGAAATTCAATTAGAGATATCTGAAAATTGAATTTTAGATATCTAAAAATTCTCCGTCTTTTCGAGATATCTAAAATGATTTCGAGATATCTGCAATTATTTTAAGATATCTCTGATAAATTTATGATATCTAAAAGTCAATTTGAGATTTCTAAAATGAGTTAGAGATATCTAAATTTCCTGATTAAATGTTAAAACGGCTTTCCATAGACGGAAAGACTCGACAGAGGCTAGCCTCCGTTAGAAATTCTATTTATAAACTATAGTAATGATCTAAAAATATCCCAACTATTGACATGTTTGCACAAGCTTGGTGCAGTGCAGCCGGTGATGGTATACAATACGTACGGATGTCCACACGAACCTTCCCGCTCTTCTGATGGGACTTCGAGCTAGGAATTGGCCTAGCTAAATTTTCGGCTGTATTGCATGCTACACATGATGTATGTAACGTTACAGTACAGTCTAACTTAAGCACTCCGATCCGGTGGTTGGGCTGGCATTGACAGTACTGCGAACGAGCCGTGAACCGAATTCACACGACAAAACTACCTGCGGAGTGTGAGTGACTGTGGCCTATACGAGAATCCTATGCATGGAATTGACAAAGGTATGGATACAGTCAGTGGTCGGAAGTATGGCTTTTATTTCCACATTCTGCTTTCTGAATTGTGATCGAACTCAGTCACTCCATGAATCCTGGGCATGCCGTGTCTAAACATTAGGCCTAACTGTTAGCATAGTTCGTGAACATTACTCTATTCTGCTAGACTAACGTTTCTTAATCTTATCTTACTCTAGTACTACTAGTACTACTACAGTACTTCTATAGTTACACTTCGTTTTACTCCACGCAGTAGGTACCAGGGGCGTAGATTTCTTTTCAACATTGGGGGGATGATGTGTGCACGCGAAGCGAGCACGGCGAGTGCGAAGCCCCTAAAGGGTGGGGTCCAGGGGCCTGCCTTAGGGTCCCTGGTGGGGTCCAGGGGCTAACCCTGGTGGGGGTCCAGGGGGCGAAGCCCCCGGAAGCTCCTGGGTTTTAACACCTCAGAGCCCCAGGAAGACTGCTTTAAGGGGTAAAATACAGAGGTAATGTTGTAGGGTATTGACATGATTAAACGTTTAGGAAAGGCTCTTTTGAGCACAAAACTCTTTATCAAGTTGCACTGGAGGACTGAAATTGAACAATTCTAGAGCAACGATGTACCGTTAAGTTTTAAAAGGCAGGTATCAACTCAGGGTTATCCCTGGTAACAAAAATTTGAGTTCGAAGACCATTACATGACTTGCAAGTTGGCTGGAGATAACCAGAAAATTTTCAACTTTATTTTATGAAAGTAATGCAAAGGACATACATGTGAATACAAAAAACTTAAGCTGGAATTTTTGTGCAACCTAACAGAATGAGATGATATAGTTCCCAAATTATCAACCATTCCCGCGAAAAAATCATCAAATATCGGTAAATAAATCGAGTTTGTAAAAAGGATTGTGACGGATTGAATAGTAAAACGTTAGAACAGTGTTGTAATATGGCTTTATCATATATTATTCTCACAACCTCAAACAACTTGAAATCAATTTAAAATACTTGTAACCATGGAAAAACGCGTAGAGATTAAATGGAGATTGGAGATTTCCTTACGAAAATTACCCCATCGATATTCACGAAAGTAACTTACTTGGTGCCATTCACTGTCTTAAGGACGACAGAATTTGCCTGAGGTACCCTTTGTGGTAATAATTCTTAATAAAAATAGCTATTTACTGATATGAGACCATGCATCGGTCAAAAATTAATTGATCGTGTAAGGCATCACGGTTCACAGCTCTGGGGTTCCATTTTTAAAAAGACATCATTTGAGTACATCAAATGATGTACTCAGTCACATCAAGTATGTGACTTTCATGGCTCGCAACGTTTTGAAAATGATGTAAAAAGTTTGGAAACCTTCTGATGTAACGTAGCCTACATAGACAGCATTATATTACACATGTAGGTGAACAACGTGAGTCATGTTAATCATGAAGGGAGAATAAATGTAGCTTACTTGTCGGTAAAAAACACGTATCTGTAGACTGAACATTGGGGGGATGATTACATTGACCATCCCCCCTAGTCAAATATTGGGGGGATATATTCCCCCATCCCCCCGGGATCTACGCCTATGGTAGGTACAGAGGTGTAACCATACGGTAAACCGCATCATACTGTCCTGTGCAACTTCACGGACTAGGCCTGACTTTGTGAACTGATATTAACTCCAGGTCAAATCTAACCATAAGCTAGGTTAGCTGGCTAACGTTAGGCTAGGGTCAGCTTAAAATGACGTTTAATCCAAGGTATGCCTCTATATGCCTCACCAAGTTGAAATTGTACAAACTAACACTATTTCAGACCTCCACACATCTTAAAAATTATGTTCTGTTGCCATGGCAGCTAGACTTATTAAGGCCTAGGCATCTAGCTAATACTGTTTAAAATTAATTCCAGTGGAAGTCAAGGAATTATTTACCTGGAGCTGCAGTTTCAGCAGCCTCAAGTATAGGTACTTAATTCAGAGGGTATATGAGCCAGCACAGCAGCGAATCTTAACAGTGCAACTGCACAAGCTTCCTATCTGCTAAGAGGTTAATGATATTTGACATGACCTTATCAGGTGAATATCAGGTGAATAAAGTACTTTTGATATGGACTGTATACCTACATAGCAAAGTGACAATTTGTCCCTTTTTGATAGTATTCAGTTGTATTTGGATATTCGATGCAAAGGGGATGCAAAGGATGTTTGAAAAATTCAACACTTAACTACTGTGTGTGCCCTGTAATTGCATTTTACAAAAGTAAGTGGCAACTTCCTAGGCTTTGCAAAGTCTTTCTCGGCAAATGAGGTCTCCTCCTTATTCCTCACAATTTGAGCTGCAGCCTACTTATACCTAACCGAGGATATGTAATCATCTAGTAATCGCGTTTCCGTGTGATCCCCGTCCTCCGCGGGACTTTGGACACTCGATATAATTATGTACCAATGAATAGTCATGTTTGATGTTATGGTTAATACATATTAAAATTCTACGCGTTGGTCTCATAAAATGAACCAATAACAGCGATTGAACAATGAGAGAAAGTAACAGTACCTAGGCTAACTTTCACCCCATCATCAGATTTGCCTACGGCAGAAATAGGATATTGCTAAGAGAGACCTAAAACAGTTAAAGGAGAGTAGAATATTACCATGATAGTTATGTAACTTATCAGTCATAGGTCCTTTCCCCATCATCACTCCCATCGTTTCTCACGATGGCTGTGATTGGCTTCTACCAAATTTGGTAGTGAAAAACAATGGTTTTAGTTAAAAGTTGTTTGCATAATAAAAATGAGTGTCCAGAGTTTGCGAGGGCAGCGATCAATGAGGGGAGTTAACACTCTTCCGGGAAAGCAGTACAGTATGGATGTTCCTCCAGAGGTGGCGGAACCAAGATTGGGAAGAGAAACTTTCCAGCCCAAGCAGACTCTGCAGAGTCTACAGCTTCCTCGGCTCAATCTAAGTACTGCAAACCTGCATTCAGTAACTTCGCAGCTCATCGAAGCACTAGAGCTTACGAAGGAAGATCAAGTATGATGTCTATTGTAACCCACTATAATTTGGTCAGTGACTCGTGTAGACAATTTGCTGATTTTTAACATTACACACAACTGTAGTACTGTGCAAGTGTTTAGACAGAATCATAAGTGCAACCTATAAATCTACACATGTAAATTATCACATACTGTACTATTGCTTAGTCCTCTAATCTTATTCCAGTGGAACCACTTGGAAATTTTGGGGGAATTCAAATTTGTCTTGTGCAAGCTGTTTACAATGGTGCTGATTGGGTTATTTGTGTTCCAACTGTTTTCCGATTAAGGTCTTGTCCGATTCAGGTTGCTTGGTACAGCTGATGGGCTGCAGAGTTGGGCAGAAAAGAACCTCCCCAAAGACCCAGCTACTGTAGGTCTTTGAGAAAGTGACTTAAGACAGGGATACACTCTTGTCCGTTGGATGCAGAGGTTAAATGGCAGTCCTGCCAAATTTATGTAGGCGATTGTCTAGTTTCAGACGTCTCTCTATCCTCTGGACACTTTATATGAAAAGAGTACCGTAGGTGTATATCGCCGATGTTCATGCATGATCAACTTTGATGTAGGGCCTTTGATAGGCCTTAATTGGCCTCCTGGTCCTCAAACTTTCAAATTCAAACAAATCAGATTTGTTTCATCGTTTGATTTGATTTTCATAGTAATTGTAAATTTACTGAAATACTAACAACTATTTTGAAATTGTGTTTGTTTAGAAGTACACAAAAAAAATCTGTATTGACCCCAAATAAAGCACATTTGTCCTCTGGTTACATAGGTCAAATTTTTATGATCGTTAAATGACCTCAGATGTCTTCAAATTATTTCAAGTCTGCACTGATTTGTTAATTGCTTCAACATCTGTTAATTTTTAAAATGTAAAACACATAATTTAAGAGGAGCAACAGGATAAGTGTGTGCAGTAGCTATGACTTCCAGTAAGTGTTGCTTACTGTCCAGGCATTTCATATTATTCACTCATTGAGAAAAATGTCTCTTAGTGTAGGGGAGCTTCAGCTATCTATGGGGCCAGTGTGAATCAAAACATGTCTTTAAGTGTAGGGAAGCTTCAGATATATATAGGGCCAGTGTGGATCAAAACCTGTCTTTTAGTGTGTAGGAGTTTCATCTTTCTATGGGACCAGTGTGGATCAAAACATTTCTGTTTGTGTAGGGCAGCTTCCTCAATCTATGGGGCCAGTGTGGATCAACCATGTCATTTAGTGTAGGAAATAGCTATCTATAGGGCCAGTGTGGATCAAGCCATGTCTTTTAGTGTAGGGGAGTTTCAGCTATCTAGATATGGGGCCAGTATGGATCAAACCATGTCTTTTAGTGTAGGGGAGTTTCAGCTATCTACATACTGTACGGCACCAGTATGGTTTAAACCATGTCTTTTAGTTTATTGGAACTTCAGCTGTCTATGGGGCCAGTGTGGATCAAGCCATGTCTTTTAGTGTAGGGGAGTTTCAGCTATCTACATACTGTATGGGGCCAGTATGGATCAAACCATGTCTTTTAGTGTAGGGGAGTTTCAGCTATCTACATGTGGGGCCAGTATGGATCAAACCATGTCTTTTAGTGTATTGGAGCTTCAGCTATCTATGGGGCCAGTGTGGATCAAAACATGTCTTTTGGTGAAGGGGAGTTTCAGCTATCTACATGTGGGGCCAGTATGGATCAAACCATGTCTTTTAGTGTATTGGAGCTTCAGCTACAGTATCTATGGGACCAGTGTGGATCAAGCCATGTCTTTTAGTGTAGGGGAGTTTCAGCTATCTACATATGGGGCCAGTATGGATCAAACCATGTCTTTTAGTATATTGGAGCTTCAGCTATCTATGGGGCCAGTATGGATCAAAACATGTTTGTATATTGATACAGTATGTGAGTTTGTTTGTAGATGCATATATGCAATATCCAGATTGTTTGGCTACCCTAGGCATGTTTTCACTTGTGTTTAATACGTAATGGGTGCTAGGTCAGGTGTCAGCCTCCGATGAACATGGCTGCTATCCTTTCCCTGATAGGCAGTACAGTAGTTTCTCATCCTTGCCTCCATGCTGTTCTTCCACCAGATGGATTGTTCTTTTGCTGTCAAATGTAGAATGTTGTTCTGAAAATCATGCCTTGTCCAGACCATGGACATTATCCCTCCAAGTCTTTTCAAGATACTGTAGTACTCATCGATATAGTTTGTACTGTACTGAAAGTTCATGCTGCGCTGTCAAGTGGCCTTTGGGTCCCTGTGCTGAAACAAGGCCCCTTGATTTTTTTCTTTTCCCCATGATAAGATTGGTTAAAGTTGTTATTCTGTAAATTTCATTTACAGACATGAAATGTAACGATGTGCAGTATTTTTGTTTGTTTTTTTTGTGGAAGTGTATCAAAGTTTACAGATTTTCATGCCATAATTTTGTTTTCTTCATACACACAGTAAACTAAAGATGGACATTGATGCAACACAAGCTATTAACTTGAGTGATTTTGAAGATGATACAGAAGGCGACACAGAGAACCAAGCAGCTGTAAGTATGACTCTGACACATGGATACTTTTTAATGTTAGCATGTATGCCATGAGAATGACTGGCACACAGGTATACTGGTTAATGTTCTCATTATGCTTTAAAAGAATGACTGGTATGTGGACATCAGTTGATGGTAGCATGTGTGCTGTGAGAATGACTGGTGTACAGGGATACTGGTTAATGTTACTGTGAAATTGAGGTTGGGGTTTGGGGGTTTTCAGTCGTGATAACGACTGCCCCAGCGATGGATGTTTAACGTAGTTGACACAGAGAGTTCACGTTACAGTGAAGAGAGAGAGACATCAGAACAGAGAAAGATTCAGCGATTAGAGTTCCATTTTATTCTTGATTCGACTGGCACATGTAAATTAATGACATCAGTGATGAAGGGAAAGAGAAACAGAGAGATGAGATGAGACAGAGGCCTACATAGTGCACAAGAGACAGACGATGTACACGGTTTGATGTCCAGACAGCCAGTGTCGACCTCGTCCGGAAATGGATGCATCAACCCAGGCAGAACTGCCAAGGATCATGGGATAGATGCTGACACTGACCAATCAAAGGGCAAATGGTTGACCTACGTAATGATATGAGATGGTTGCCATTTGTGATCTACCAATCAGGTTAAACATAACAGATGACGTCCTTATGCATGTTTAGCTTTCTACTTTTCTAATGTTTTGTCTTGGCAAGTTTGACTGTCTGAGGGGAATAAAGAAAAAGTTAAATAAATCTGGGCTAAACACTGGAAGACTGAACTTTGTATGACCTTTTGGGTATGCTGGGGTAGAATGACCATCTCTACACAACATTACTGTAACAAGCAGTTAAAAGAACTTGGTTGTCCGACGAAGGACAACTTTGTACCAAAATTTAGTTGTCCTGTAGAGAATTTGGGTGTTTCGGATGCCAGTACTACCCTTTAATTTCATCACTGATGATTGGTACGTGGATACCAGTTAATGTTACCATACATGCTGTGGGAATGACTGGCACACTGGATGTTACTGGTGTACTGGTTAATGTTTGCATAATGATATATGAAAATGACTGGTATGTGAATAATAGTTAATGTTAGCATGTATACCGCCATGAGAATGACTGGCACACAGGGATACTGGTTAATGTTAGCATGTACTGTATGCTATGAGAATACTGGCACACAGGGATACTGGTTTAGGTCAGCATGTATGCCATGAAAATGACTGGCACACAGGGATACTGGTTTATGTCAGCATGTATTCCATGAAAATGACTGGCACACAGGGATACTGGTTAATGTTAGCATTTATGCTATGAGAATACTGGCACACAGGGATACTGGTTTATGTCAGCATGTATGCCATGAAAATGACTGGCACACAGGGATACTGGTTTATGTTAGCATGTATGCCTTGAGAATGACTGGCACACAGGGATACTGGTTTATGTTAGCATGTATGCCATGAAAATGACTGGCACACAGGAATACTGGTTTATGTTAGCATGTATGTCATGAGAATGACTGGCACACAGGGATACTGGTTTATGTTAGCATGTACGCTATGAAAATGACTGGCACACAGGGATACTGGTTTATGTCAGCATGTATGCCATGAGAATGACTGGCACACAGGGATACTGGTTTATGTTAGCATGTATGCTATGAAAATGACTGGCACACAGGGATACTGGTTTATGTCAGCATGTATTCCATGAAAATGACTGGCACACAGGGATACTGGTTTATGTCAGCATGTATGCCATGAGAATGACTGGCACACAGGGATCCTGGTTTATGTCAGCATGTATTCCATGAAAATGACTGGCACACAGGGATACTGGTTTATGTTAGCATGTATGCCATGAGAATGACTGGCACACAGGGATACTGGTTTATGTTAGCATGCATGCTATGAGAATACTGGCACACAGGGATACTGGTTTATGTCAGCATGTATGCCAGGAAAATGACTGGCACACAGGGATACTGGTTTGTGTTAGCATGTATGCCATGAGAATGACTGGCACACAGGGATACTGGTTCATGTTAGCATGATACATGAAAATGACCCTCATGTGGATAATAATAATATTATCTTTTAATAAAGTTCTTTCCAATAAATCTCAAAATTCTGTAAACCATTAAAGCTTAAAATGAAAATTAAGGCATTAAAACACACAAGAACTAGTAGGATAGATGATGATGATGGCTGGCATGTAGATATTGATGATTAATATTTAAGCATATGACTGGCCTGTGGACAATATTACTGTATTATTGTCAATTGTGTAGTGATTGGTAAACTGTGAATACTCTTTGCTTTACTTGTCTCGTTCAGATGGGCTACTTGAAAGTATTTAGTAACAGAGGATTCCAAGAGAAAGTGTATCCAGTATTTGAAGGTAAGAATTGTAAGAAAACATTGTTGATTACTTGCCGAAGGCAGAAGGAATCCATGTTGATGGTGATCTTGAGTGTTTGTGTGTATGTGAGTGTGTATGTATGTGACGCTTTGCTTGTAAACACGATATCTCAAAAAGGGGAATATGACTGGCCTCATACTGTAGTTGGTGTATTGGTTGTGCATATTGAGTAGATGACCCCTGTTCTTTTTGGTGGAGGTCAAAGGTCATTTGAGGTCACCAGAGGTCAAAATGTGAAAACCTCATAAACACAATATCTCAAGAAGGGTAAAGTTGACTAATCTCATATTTGGTGTGTGGGTTGGTCATAATAAGTAGATGACACCTATTGTTTTTGGTGGAGGTCAAAGGTCACTTGAGGTTAAACTGTTTCTGTTTGTCCACATTTTGAGAGTACTACTTTTACAATGTACTCACTGCTATTCCCTCCTGTCACGGAATTTGAGAAAGATTAGAAGCAAGTCTGATTTGATGTTTCTCGGAGAACAATGTCAAAATACTGCCATTGACTTACTGTGTTTTAAAGGACAACATTGCTTCAATAAGTGGTTAACATTAGCTTGAATGCCTGAAAATGTCCTTTGGATCAGGCTTACAAATAGTGCCGTTATTTTACCAAATTTCTAAACTATTGTATAGATCTCAAGTTCCAACACACCATCTTATCGACCATTATCAGTACTGCATAAAAGCTATGTTTTATTTGCAATCAAGGAACATATGAGTTACCACAATTACCAGTTAACATGAAACCTTTACACAATCCAGCTGGATAGTTATGTCAAGATTTCAAACCAATATTTGGTCAGCAAGGAATCACTAAGCCTTTTGGATTTCTGGTTAAGTTTAGAGATCAATACAGTTTCTTTGTGCACAGGTCATACCTGGTATGCTGGTACTGCTGTTAAACTCTGGTTTAATGTGTTTAAATATTACTAACCTTATTCAGCATACCATGGCACAATGTCGTCCAATTAAAATTTTTAAGTGCACACAGGCCAATACTGTAGGAGCCTAGTACTGTAGGGTTGCTTGCAATCACATATGTATTGTATTGGCATGCAGGGATGATCCTTAAGCAACTGAAAATGGTTGTCCCAAGGACAACCAGCTGCAAAAATTTGGTTGTCCTCCCAAAAATTTGGTCGTCCTCCACAACGGACATATAAAAACAAATACACATTTTGCAGAGTCAAGACGATGTTTTCATTTGTCTTTCTTATACAGGTTGAAACTTTCCACAGCTAAATTATACTACTGACTTGTAACTTAAAAGTAATGCTCAGGGTTTCTCCAAAGGGAATCACTGATGCTGTAAAGTATATATCATATAGAAGAAAATCTCTGTATAGTATAATGTTTGTTTCAAATCAAAATATGATACGTTACTAATCTTGAACGGTACTATCACTATTTAGAAAATTCATACCAGCTCTCCTTGCACATATGACCGAATTCTTCGACTGTGATTCATCTATCTGGTACTTGCTGTGTACTGTATTTGCATGTCTGGTACAGTAAAATCAGTTGAAACATGATCGTACACTGAGGCTGTTTGTTTGGCGTTTTACGCACCGTGGATTTCAGGTTGTTTTGGCGGTTTTTTTGTGAAAGAAAACAGATGTTTTGGAATGGAGTTCATGCATGTTAAATATTTTGGTTGCATCTCAGTGTTGAGTTGTACGCATTGTTTCACAATATAAATGACCAGGGGTAAAAATTTGGTCGTCCCAAGGACAACCTGAGGTAGTAACTTTGGTCGTCCTACAGAAATTTTGGTCGTCTCGGACGACCGGACGACCGCTAAATTTCATCCCTGGCATGTGTCTACCAGTGACACATGCTCAATGTGTAAAATGTCAATGCAAAGGTGCAAATGTGGAGTTTTAACTGAAGGTAAATTTGAATGAATATGAGGATGTCAAAAATCCCACCAGCCATGGATTTTAAAACATGTTCAGTTCAATTACTCCAAGCTTTGTAATTAATGTTGTATCCATGTTGTTAATTAGTAGTGTTGTAATACATTGACTGAGGTATAGTCACTTCTGTGTCCTACCTCTGTAGCTTTTAATGTTATTCACGTCATTATGCACTGTCAGTGTTTATGATGGCGCTTAAGTCATACTTCCTGTATAGGTCATTTGCCAACCCCCCCTTCCTAACCAGTTTATATGATCCTCACATCTACGTGTTTCTTTTCTGCCACCCGGATGTTTATACGGTAATTTATGGGAAAACTTTTAACCACATTACAGTCTAGTATGGCCTAGTCCAACATCTTTTGTGAGAACTTTCTGGATGTGTACAGTATCTTGTGTGATTGTTTGCATTGATTCAGCAAATAATAGCATTTTGTGTAAAGTCTGGTCGGTACAGATGACATTTGATTTTTTTCTAATGCATGGCAGTGTGTGTGTAACTATCAAACCAAAATTCATACGGTACATTCACTCACAGCCTGATCTTTTGTGTGGGTGTGTGCACTGAAGCACTTGTGACTGTTGTCTGTGTAATGGTGTTTGCTGTTAATTCTTCGTAGGTAGTATTTCCTTTTATGTGGGTATGATGTCATTGACATATTTGTTAACAGAAACTTGCGTGTTGAAGGTTTTTCACTACAAAGCCAGAGTACTGGTACTAAATTACGGGGTGGTTGTCTCTTGACGAGGCTGTGCCCCAGTTTGAATTTTGTTTTCATTCAGATGGTTTGAAAATGGAGCAATTGGTTTAAAAATAAGATCCTTATCCTTAATTTGAGAACAGAAAATGGAACTACCTAGCTTTACCTGTTGCAATGAAAACTTCTTCCAATTTAATACAAACATAACTTGTAATGCTAAACATTGATATGCATGGTCTTACTAGCTCATGTAGGCCTACACACAGGCTAACCTACCCCACTCATGGACCCTGCAAGGGTATTTGCCCTGGATCCCATAACGGACTTCAAGATGGACCAATTATCCCACATGTGCTGAAGTGGTGATGGCTTTACGGAGGTGACGATGCCTTTGGTATTGATAGGTTTAGTCTGTCTTGCTTTAGGGAAAAGCTATCTAGAGTCCTGATTGATGAATGTCTATGTGCATGTGTGTTCATGTATCTGTGTGTTTGTGGTGATAGTGTAAATTCTGTGTGAGAGATTATCCCAGTGCATGATATTTTGGAAATACAAACTCACTTAATGAGTGCATACATGAATATTGGGTACAAAATGCAGTACTCATTGTACTATGTTTCTCCAAGCATTGCAAGATATAGCCAACAGAGGTAGACTTGCGGGGCTATGACCTTGGCCCAAGCAGTGACGCTTTTAATGTTCTTTATTGTGTTTCAGTTTTGTTTCATTTCATACATGACAACTGAATATAACTTTGAAGAAGTCTGAGCACTCACATTGATTTTCCATTTTCATAAAGTCCCACCTTCCTTTAGATTAGTGTTGTTGTTTTCAGTAATATTATTTATTATTGATCCAAGTACGTTGTTAAAGATTCTGATCTAATACATTCATTCTTAGCAGCCATTTATCATGACGTTTAACAGTAAGACGTATTTCCTGTGACGTGTATTTACAGTAAGGTACCCAATCCACCCACCCTTTAAGCCCTGCTCAACCTTCAGTGGTTTCCTCTATTGTTCTGTTATCAGCACCGGTGTGTGTCTAGAACAAAATTCACGTCAGAAAATGGGTCGATTCAATTTCTTCCTCAATGAAGACGGAGTTTATTTCTTTGACGTCCTTTCTTTTGGAAAGTCTTTATCAAAAAGGCTGCCATTGATGTACATGAACTCTTAAAAAGTTTTTACCATTTAGTGGCAACTGCTTCCTATGACGTTGATGCCTGACTTCCATTCATGTTTTGTATTCTGTTATCTTTAGGCCTAATTTCCGTTTAAGTACGGTACACCAGATGAGCTCCTGTTTCCAAACATGTTTTGCACCAGATTATGGTAAATCCGTCAACGTTTGTTGTAAAACATCTTGGAATTCTCTCATTTCAGGTGAAAACTTCATTGGACGAGAGGAATCAAACCAAATTGTTGTGCCTGTAAAGGTAAGTGTGAGTTACTGTCAGTATATTGTCAACAAGATCCATGGGACAAAATGAGGTGAGTATATCACCAACTTGATCCAAAAGACAAAAGATAAAAGAAATTTATTCCTATCATCTGAGATTGTTAACCCATAAGCAGATTCTGTCCTTCAGACAACTAGATCTGTTCGAGTTACTGTAAATACAGATTTCATTCAGAATATTTCAACTCTGAATAATTGCATTTTGCAACAAATTAAAAGGAAAAAAATTGTTTGTAAACAGCATCTTGCAGGTGTGCACTGTGGCCCACAAAATATTACTTGTTTCAGGTAAATTAATTCCATTCTGTTTTGAAGGACGTTTTAGTTTTGACAATCAAGTTGTACATTTTAGTTGTTTATCAGACAACCAGCTGATTTATGTTTAAAATTTGCAAGACCAGAGATCATACTTCAAATATTATCCTGTGTTATCAAATAAATGTCTATGGTTTAATTTCCAAGTTATGCTGTTCAGGTTTTCTGTAGTTTTTACAACTTTCAGATCTTTTCTAAATTTTCAAGTGGTATTATTTGTTGTTTGTTAGGAAGTTGGTTAATAATGTACTTTCCGTAGCTATACTTTCAATGCAGTTCTGATTTTCATCTTGTCGTGCAATTGTGGACCTCACTATATGCATGTCTTTCCTTTCTCTGCATCTGATTTTGCCATAACCTCATCGCTTAAGATTTCATAGAAGTTTTACTCTAAGAACTGTTTTCTCCATTTCCTGCTGAGTTTTATGTACAAAAGTACTGCTTCTTATGAATGTATATTAATGTTTAGCTAGAGAGCAAGTAATAAAGTTTTTCTTTTTGATACTTTCACACATTTGAAAACCATTGTAGCAACAGAAGGAGCTACAGTACTGTACAGGTGTTAGCAGCACATGTAAACTAAAGAAAAAATGCTATACTGTTGTATACAGGCTACAGTTCATATCTTAAAAGTCCAACTACTGGCTCTAGTCATCATGTTTAGTCGCAATTTGTTCTTCAAACCTGCCAGTCAAGTCAGGATGCATTCATTCAGCCCAAATGTGAAGCTGTTTGGATGGAGGGTACTATAGTTGAACCACCAGTCATTCAGTTAGGAGTTCCTAGTCATGTCACCAGACATTTGAACCAAGTCACAATTCAGGTCATATGTAGGTAGTTCAATTCTGACTTACTGTAGATGAAAATCAAGTCTATGAAATAACCTTGCAAAGTAATTTGAAACAAATAGTGTCATCTTATTTAGTACTACGTAAACCATTTTGGTGGTATGTGTTTTCCACTTAATTATGAGAAGACTAGGCTGATTGCTGAACAAGTTATGGAGCCAGAGTGAATAGAGACAGTTATCTGTAATTTATGAAGAGATTAAGTCATGAAGATGTTGCTGTCATTATGATACTGCTGTGATTGATTTTTTTTTCCTTTTCTGTATATTTTTAGTCCTTGTCCAAGCAGCATGCTTGCATTGAAGTCCACGCAGATTCACACCTAATATATGACCTAAATAGCAGGAATAAAAGCAGGAAAGGAAAGGTGAGTTGTCATAGCAACATTGATACAATTATGGATTACTATTGACTTTGATTTATCAATAACAGACTCCCATGTACAGCATTCTGTATCATTATCAGGTGATCAACACTTCATGGCTGGCTGTAAATAAATTCAGGATTAACAAATTTTCTGCATGACTGTGTGACACTCTTAAATTCTGTAAATCTTTGTGACACTTTGTGTGACTATGTATGTGACTCTCTATGAATCCTGCATGTCACTGCATCTACGAGGCAATTTATTGAAGCTCTGTTTGTAGGAACTGTAAGTGTTATTCATTGGTTAATATGCATCATTACATCATGAAGAACAAAATATCTTGCTGTAACATGAGATGCCAATTTTTTGCCATTTTATCAGCCATTGTGATTTAGATTAGGGCAAACATGATTTTACATAAATTTTTCTCTGCCTTCATGCCTGATTCATTGCCTCTAGACATTTCACTCTTGTCCTTGATCAGGACTTTGTTTTTGGTAGTGATGCTTCATGGGGTAGAACAGTTTGCTATATTTACATTGGTGATGCTTCTAGGCATAAAGCAGTTTGCTGTATTTATATTAGCGGTGCTCCTAGGCATAGAGCAGTTTACTCCATTCATGTTACTGTAGCTTCCTGTGGACCAATGCATTAAGTTTCCTTATTCAACAGCAGTGAAAGAGAGGTTACTAGATAACAATTCCCATCATTTTGATAAGCACACAAGAACATTACATGACATTACAATTGGAATGATATTAATATCAGTAACTCCCATTAGATCAACTCAGGTACCTAGTCAAGCAGTCAACTTAGGAGAACTCAGTGAAAACCTCAACCTCCCTGAGAACTACACCTTGTGGTGTAGTTATATGTGATGTGGTGTGACCCTGGTTTTAATAGATATCAGTTCATTGTATGAACAGTCTTGCATTTTTTTTTCCCCTCACTCTGCAGATGTTTTTGAAACCTAATGTTCGTTACAACATGCAACATGATGACAAGTTTATTCTTGCTGACATGGCTTGCCAGTACTACTTTGCCAGTGAATATAACAAGGTAAGAGAGATATAACAAACAGCTTCCTGGTTGGCCATTGCTGAATATCCAATCAAATTGCAAGGTGTTCAATAGCAGTTATCTACTTTGCTCCTACCTACGTGTGGCCTGCAGTCATCACCCTGTCACCTCACTAATAATGATTTTTAAATAGTGCCCCCTGTACTAGATGGGTTATGGCTATTGGCCAAAGTAACATGTGTTCACATGGTTGTTACTGTGGTCTCATAATCACATTATAAGCATGCATCACTCTGGGATCAGTGAATGCCATCATGTACCACTCTGGGTTCATTGAGTGTCATCATGTGCCACTCTAGGTTCATTGAATGCCATCAGGTGCCACTCTTGGTTATTGAATGTCATGGATGTGCCACTCAGGGCTCATTGAATGAGATCATGTGCCACTCTGGGCTCATTGAATGAGATCATGTGCCACTCTTGGTTATTGAATGACATCATGTGCCACTCTGGGTTCATTGAGTGCCATCATGTGCCACTCTGGAATTATTGGATGCCAAAGGTATACATGCAAATGTAGTACACTGTTGTAGTGTGTTATTCACTTGTGTTCTTTCATAAACTGATCTTTTACTTTAAATGAGACAGTTTCTACCTGTCTTTGATGGCATTCACATGAGTACATAGCAAGTTACATCTACTTTTGCTAAAAATATTAATCCTGAAGGGAACAGGAAAAATTATAAATTTATCATTGTTATCTGTGTTAATGTTTGTATTAATTTGTTTTCTGTCAAGTCATGATTACATGGTTTCAGGGCATTACTACTGATGAAATAAACCTGAAGTGGTCTCCCTTAAAACATTTCAGCTACAATCAAAGGGGATTTTCAATTTTTCCACTGCAGACACTCCAAATCCTATTTTATTACCTTGTTCCTAACTCAAAATATTGTTGTTCAAAGAAAATTACTTCAATTTATTGATTTATTTTTTTAAATTCAAGTGAATATTTAAGGTTAGAATTTGATACCAGGGAAATCTTAGATTGTGGTTGTTGTAATTTGAGCTTTAAATGTCATCAGAACCAAGGTTGCAACTCTTGAAGTATTGTGTTAATGTTTCTTGTCATTGGCAGTCAAGATAATAAAGATATAAAAAGGAGTTTGTCTGGCTTAACATTCAAAATTTCCCATAATGCATTGAACCACTGTGAAAGGAAGTTGTGTAAAAATCTGTCATTTTCAAAACAGAATATGCTGTTAAGATAATGTTTCACTGGTAAAGAGAGAAAGCTTTTCTGATTTTATAAAATTCCTCGTAAATTTTTACTCGTAAATCGGCTTTGAAGATTTGGCATTATGGTAACACTGCACTGAAAAGTCAAGTCAGAAAGATATATTTAATCCACGACCTGTACTGATATTTTCTAATTGTTTGGAGTATGAGAAGTAGAGTATGCAAACATTTTGTACCCTAAAAAGCCCTTGAATACATTTCAGTTGTAGGAAAATTTTGCAAATTCCTCCAATGTGCTTAAAATGAAGAGAAAGGAGTGGCTGTCTCAATGCTACTGATTTATGTTTACAATGCAAGAGCCTCACGATTGTCAAGCCATAGGCCTATAGACTTATTGAAGAAACCAAAACTACTACTGTATCAAGAATCTAACATTTGTAAAAGTTGAGTGCTTGCATATTTCTGATAAATCTTCAGTCATTGTATAACATCTCTCCTGTCACATTCCCTCTGATAAGCTGTCACAGTCATGGACGGTTTGAAGTTGGCAATATCTAGAGTATTATTCTATGATTCTCAAAATACATCCTTGATGCCAGAATTGATGTTATCGCCAATATTCTGGGTAATCTGTATGGAAGGAGACATACCCGGTTTGATTATTTGTGAGATATTTTATCAATCCTTTGCATAGATATGAATTTGCAACCTACTGTAGGTGTTACACCCAGGAATGAACAAACGCATGTCAAAAATATTGAAGTGTAGTGTTGTTATCGCTAACATGTATTTTAAACCTTCATTGATTGGTCTGAATACTACAGACAGTGATGTATTGCCTAAACTGAAAAGAAGTTGCTACTGTTAAAAAGGTTTCACCCAATGATCTCATCAACAGGAAATTAAATATGCACACTAACTGTATGAACAATGTAACTTCAGTTTATGTCATAATTTAATCTTAGAACAACTTGATACTTTTTGGTCTGTGTAACATACACCTTTTGTTCCCAGCTACCCTTTGTGAAGGATTAAAATGAGTGGTATCCATCGTTACCCATGTTTGTTCATGTCTCAGCACAATAGTTTCAATTTTGCCGTGTGAGCATGATTAGTCATCTTTGGTCCTTCTGTTCTCAGAAATGACGTCCTGTTTGGATTTAATACCCCAAAATTTACTGAAAACAAATGCCAATTGCCGGACTTGATATTTAAAATCTGTTTGACAGTCATTCTGAGTTTCAGTAGGTGACAGAACTGTTCCAGTGTGACAGCTTTTACAGTGTAGTAGCATTGTAAGAATGCAACGTTACAGGCTATCATTTGTAAAGAATCACATATTTTTAATCCTTATTTGGTATCATCATTTTTATAAATTTTACTATACAATATTTACAGAGTAGGTTAAGTAGTAAACATGCAGTATGTCATGCATGCAACCTGATAATTACTATTGCTTATTACAGATTTCCTGTACAGGATTAGAGAATGTTGTTTGGATTGTACTGTGTCGATTAGTACTGCAAAATATTGCAGTATTTAGTAAGTGTGCATCCCAAGTCACCACAACCTATTATTAGTCATAGAGTATTACAAAGTTATGCAGAATATAAATTGTTATTATATATATTAGAGAGTGTTTAGTAAGTAAGCAGTCAGCACATACAACCTATTATGTGTAAAAGCATACTACAGAGTTATAGAAATATTATTTGTTACTATACAATGTTATAGTGTTCAATAAGGACGGAATGCATTATCTCATGCAACTATAAGAAGAGTATCATAAAGTTATTGTACCGTATTACATAATATTCTTTTCTCTGAGCAATATTACAGAGTATTTAACTTTGTAGTCACCGCATTAGGATACAACCATTTTAGTGTTAAAGAATAAGACAGAGTTAATAGTATCATAGGAATAAAAGTTGTTGGTAGCATTAGTCTCAAAAGTAAGTGATATGACACAGTTTGTAGAATTGTAGGTAGGCCTTTAACAGTTTTCATGTGCAACCTTTTAAGCGTTGTAGAGTATCCCAAAGTTATTATACAGTATTGCAGAATATTTTTTGTTATTAGACAATACGGAGTGTATAGTAAGCACACAGTTATTCCATACAACCTTCTAAAGTTCTGCAATTCACTGTAGAATTGTTCAGCAGTACACAGTTGACATTTGTCGTGAAATATTAGTGTAAATTCAAGTTGTTGCAGATTTTATGTACTGTACCATTTGGAGTATTAGATTGTGGTAGTGCATTGTATTCCAGTGCTTTAGTTGTTGTGCACTATTATAGAATATTAGCTATTATGCTGTGTTAGAGATTTGAAGTGTGTACTGAAACAGAATGGGAGAGTTTAATACCGAGTATAATTACTCAGCGTTAGTTGAGCAGTGTTACAATAATAGCAGTTCATGAGAAGTCAAAGCAGGAGTTATTCAAGGCACAATTGCGCTTAAAAGTGGTGACTCCCCACATCTCCTGCAAAGAGTAGAAACAGGCTGTTCTCCTTCAAATTTTGTACTCCCTAGATTGCAGAAAGAAGAGCTTATGATGGAATTCTTTGTTCAAGGTTATACTGCAGCTACTGGCGTTCATTTCTGCAGGGAGGAGGTTGCAGGCAAACAGCCCATTTCCTGTGTGACTATGGGAGGCCATTATGGTAACTTACAGCCATCCCGCAGTCACCTTTTTTTTTGCTTTAGTTAGAGAATGTAAAACAGTCCGAGAATGTAATGTTCAAGTGCCAACCGTCGGCTTGTTTTGGCATGTAAAGAGCATTAGAATTGTTGTTCCCACAGCATAGAGTATCAGAGAAAATTAATATTCAGTAAATGGCAGCATAATATACCTGATTTACTATGTTAAAGGTTTTTAGTTTTCAGTATTGAAGAATAGTGGTTGTAACTTGTTACAGCATTAGCAGTACAGTAGTAGGTAGCCGTGCATGATTATTTCCTTTAAATGCAGTATCAAAGAATAGTAGCAGCAGCATGGTATGGCAGAGTAACTGTATCCACTTTGTTTGAAACTTTTTTTTTTTAATAATAGGCAATCTTTCAGTTGGACTAAGACATCACACGGACTTTTGCCCAATCCCTCCTCCCCCTCTCTCATTCATAATCAGCAGGAGCAAACCTTTGTTACTTTCCATGACATAGTGTACTACCATGTAAAGTTTCCATGACATAGTGCACTACCATGTAAAGTTTCCATGACATAGTGTACTATCACGTAAAGTTTTCATTGCATAGGCCACTACCATGTAAAGTTTCCATGACATAGTGCAGTACCTTGTTAAGTTTCTATGACATAGTGCACTACCATGTAAAGTTTCCATGACATAGTGCAATATCATGTAAAATTTCCATGACATAGTGCAATATCATGTAAAGTTTCCATGACATAGTGCAATATCATGTAAAGTTTCCATGACATAGTGCACTACCATGTAAAGTTTTCATTGCATAGTGCACTATCATGTAAAGTTTCCATGACATAGTGCAATATCATGTAAAGTTTCCATGACATAGCATGGCACTACCTTGTAAAGGTTTCGAGGAGAATACTTAATGTATGGCGATTATATCATCTTGTACAGTGACATTGGGTTTACTCCTAACTTTTGTATGTAACCTGGTAACTTTAATTGTAATGTAGTTCTGATGTTATTTATATGTAATCACTTCTTGTCTGTGTCATCATATACAATATGTTGAACCATCCTTGAAATTTTTTTTTCACAATGGTTCAATTGCCATAAAACCATTTTTGAGCAAACAGTTCGATCTCTCAGTCTCATTTCTGATTTGCCGTTACACTCGACGGTGCCAGAGACCACGCCGATGTATATGAATAATTGATCTCAGGCGTGGCTCATATTGTACAAAGTATGAACAATAACCTTCGGGTTCTCTCTGGTTTTCAATTTTGTGAGTTAAATTTGTTCCTGATGAGGGACCACAAGATTCAAAATTATCTTCATCTTTTGTATTATCCAAGTTGGAAAATAAAGTCACTCACAATACAGTGTTGATATCTATCCTGCACAGCCATGTGACTGGTATACAGTATCTTTTTTTGCCATGTATTATACACTTGCAGTGGATACCTTGAAAATTATATTCATGCACAGAGTGTGTGTGGTTTTGCTTATGTTAATCATTGTCTTAAACAGTGATAGAATTGTCATAAAAAAATTTTGTCTTTACTCCTGGCCAGTAGGAATTTTTAACTCACAGCAGTCTGTTGCAGCACTGACTAACAGGTGTCCATTTCACACACATTTTACCTTAGCCATTCAATGATATCTTTTCTGTCATTTTAACATCATAAAACTTTTTATCTGTTATTGAACCTTAATTTTTCTCTCACAATCACCTCAAATCCAGTCAAGATGGTACTTTTCCACAGTTTCTTTTAGTCAAGTTACTTAACTATGAAGATCTTTGAGAGAGTAGTCTGATCTACAAATTATGGAAATGAACCAATCAGCTAATGGAAAGGTAATGAGATTTGAGTTACCATTCTTGCAATATTCATTCCGTTTTTTTCGTTTTTTTTTTTTTTTATCAGAAGTCTTTGGATTCTGGATCAGATACAGATTCTGAATTGATGCTTGATGGGATAGATTCTGATTCAGAGAAATTAATACCACAAATTGAAGATCACAAAGAGGTTTGACTTTTAATATTTCTTGTAATAATTTGTTTTATCATCATCATCATCATCTTCATCTTCATTATCATCCTGTTGTTTTGTAGGGGATTATAAGCAGCTGTTTAGCCTTGGTGGGTATCCCTATCTTTTAAATTTTCCACTAAAACCTGTGAGCTTGGATGTGAATGTTTTCTCCAGGACCATGTTTCAATACATAGAGGATACCAGCTTAATGCTTTTACCACTTATCAAAACAGTGATTGGTCTTGAATCTGTAACCAGCTCTGTCAGTGGAATACCTCATCATAGACACCATGCAATATACATTACAAACAATGAGGCAATGTGTGACCTCATCACAATGCTATATATAGTGAGGCAGTATATGACCTCATCACAATGCAGTGTATACTGAGGCAATGTGTGACCTCATCGCAATGCCATACATAATGAGGCAATGTATGACCTCATCACAATGCAGTATATAATGAGGCAGTGTATGACCTCATCACAATGCAGTATATAATGAGGCAATGTATGACCTCATCACAATGCTATATATAATGAGGCAATGTATGACCTCATCACAATGCAATATATAGTGAGGCAATGACCTCATCACAATGCAATATATAGTGAGCAATGTATGACCTCATTACAATGCAATACACAGTGAGCAATGTATTACAAATTTACCATTTGCCACAAAAGTTACTGATAAGCTTTAGAACGATAATAAAAGTAAAAAAAATGTTTTGCTGCGTCATATGCAATTGCCCGTACATTCCAATTCTGCAAAAATTGGTGATTTTATTTAATATTAATACAGTGATATTAATGGTCTAGATTTTCCTTCAGTGGGATAAATTATGTTGTCAAATTTGAAGAGATTTTATCAAATTAAAACAATAAATGCAAATGAACGGTAAGATGGTGACTTCATGACAAAAGAGAATAAATTGAGAGGCCCCAAACTGATCCTCTGGTTATTCCTCTTAAATTACTGAAGTTCAAACAAATGCAACCAAAGTATAAAAAAAGCTAAAAACAAGTTTTAGGCATTTTAAGCAGTATAAAAATAATTATAGTAATTTCTCAAATCTAATAGTCTTACACATTTTCATGATATTCCAGTACCAACATCCTGGGGCAAAATTTTCCATTCTTCTGTTGGCCTTTTGAGTCATGCAAAGCAAAAATGTAATTTCAAATATTGAATCTACTTTGCACCTTCTCAAGTTTCAGACTACAATATAACATTACCTACTGGCAAATCTGAAAACATCAGAGAGTGAAAAATGGCCAAAAACCACCAACAGGTCTTGACTTGGATGAACACCTTATGGGAATAGTTTTTGTGATTAGATTTATCTGTCCTTCTGTGATAAAATTCCATTCATGCATAATGTTTTTCGCAATCGTCGTCTTTTTTTTTTTCTTCTTTTCAGTCAGAGAATTCGGATTATCTTAACCTGAGCGACTGTATCCAGCCGACGCAGGCGGTGGATGCAGCCATCGGTAAAAATAAGACCCTGGAGATGAAAACTCCATCTGCACCAAAGGCAGGCGGAATCCTGGCTACAGAATCAGACGAAGAGATAGTCAATGACAAAGGTTACCAGCAAACATTAAATGGGCGAAATTTGAAAACGGGGCAAGAAATACAGTAAATTATAGATGGGATCGTAGTGAGGCTAGCATGAGAGGAGTTCAAGCTAAAAATTGATTTGTAAATAAAATGTGCATACATGTAATTCTAGAGTGTTGGTTTAATAGTGTGTTAATCAGTAAGATGTGAATATCAAAGGGCCTTGAAGACCTGGAGACCTTGCACAAGTTAACAATCAACTGTCTGGAAGAGTCCAGAATAGTAGACCACTCACAATTTAACAAGAGTAGTAAGACCTCTTACAATCCAGCAAATTAGTTGTTTCAAAGAATCTGGAAGAGAAGACCTGATACAATTTAAAAATTATTTGTTTCAAACAGTCTGGAAAAGTAGACCTCATACAAAGTAAAAATTCACTCTTCGTGAAACTTTCAAACACTGTCATCCATTTGAAATTTAAAATTCATGGCTGTGAATAACCTATGGGCTGAACTGTGTTGTCCACTCACATTTATTAAGGATTTTTCATGCTTGAAAATGGATTGTCAAAAGAGTTAAAGTTTCTTTGGTATATGTAAGTTGAAAAGAGGCTTGTTTTAGCAGTGTTTATTCCTCCCAATATGTCAAATTAATTTTTGTGTCTCCTTTTTCTGAGAATTCTAAGAATCATTTTTGACCTACTTTCCTTTCCCCAAAGGTACGGCAGATGTCTCCCGGGTGCTTGATTCAGGTTCAGACGCAGATGTAGAACCAGATGGTGAGTCAACTGCTTGTCAGTCTTTCACATGAGGTCAGAGGTCATGTCATCATAGGGACATTCTGGTGACAAGGATTGTCACATTTCATTGCTCAGTAAAGTCTTACCCATGTCAGCATTTTTTCTTAACCTAGATATGGCTGTTCTAAAGTGACATATTTTGCCAGACTTTCCACAAAGTATTCCAGGAGAATGGTCATGATGGGTGGTCTATGTTTTATTTTTTTAATATCAGATGTCAGTTAAATGCTTTTCTCTCCTGTTGTGATCAAGTTGTATTTGTTCTTCAAAAGATCATGTTAGTGGAATGCTTCCTCAGCCAGCAACATTCTTTTTAGTTGTAATCTTTCATCTGACAGTATACTGTGTTGTTTCCAGAAGTTTTCTTCTTTTGCACATACAAACATTACATTGCAGTGAAAACAAGAGTTTGAAAAAACTTGGTCAAGGTGACATCACACATTATTCTCTTACCAGATGCAAAGAAAAAAAACACTTCACAAATTTGCTACTGCTGCTTCCAATTGAAAGAAAACCTTAATCTTCAGAAAGTTTATTTAATTTTTCCATCAAGTAGACAACATTTTTGATCCCTTGCCGAAGGCAGGCAAGGAATCTATGCAATGGTGATGGCATGTCTGTGTATAAGTGTGTGTGATGCCTCAAGAAGCAAAAGTTGCTTGAACTTCATAGTTGGTGTAGGTGTTGAGTAGGTAGTCCATAGAGAGTAGATGGTCCCTATTCATTTTCAGGTAGGTCAAAGGTCATTTGAGGTCACCAAAGGAGAAAGTGAAAACCTGTTAAGGAGGATATCTCAGCAACTAAAAGTTGTTGGAACTTCAAACTTAAACTGTTGGTAGCATTTGATAAGCAGATAATCTCTATCAAGTTTTGATGAGGTCAAAGGTTACATGAAGTCTGTAGAGGACAAAGCATGAAAACCTTGTAAACACGGTATCTCAATGTGGGAAAGTTACTTGAACTTCAAAATTGGTATGTAGGTACTTCATTGTGAGTAGATGGTCCCTGCTCTTTTCGAGGTAGCTCAAAGGTCATTTGAGGTCACCAGAGGGGAAGTCTGAAAATCTATTAAGAAGGGTATCTCAGCAATTGAAAGTCACTGGAATTTCTAAACTATTGGTAGTGCTTGATAAGTAGATGATCTCTTTCAAGTTTTGGTCAGGTCAAAGGTCACACAAGGTCAGCAGAGGTCATAGTTAAGAAACCTGGAAAACACAGTATCTTCAGGAGGAAAAGTTGCTGGAACTTAAAACCTTGTGTATAGGTTGTCCATTGTAAGTTTATGATCCCTATTGCTTTTCATGAAGGTCAAAGGTCATTTGAGGTCACCAGCGGTGGAAGTTGAAGACCTTGTAAAGAAGATATATATCAGTGACTGATTCGTGCTGGAAATTCCCACTTGTAATATTGGTGGCTCTTGAGTAGATGATGTGTGGCATTTTTATGATGGTCTAAGGTCACATGAGGTCAACAAAAATCATACTTTGAAAATCTTGTAGACATTGTTTATCAAGGAGGGTAAGGTGAGTGAACTTCAGCTCAGAATTGGTACGTTGGTTAGCCTTTCGTCATCATGACTGTTGGCAAGGAATCACAAAGTCCTTTGACTTTCTGATTTGGTAGGTGATTGTCATTAAACTCTTTTTTTTAATAGGGTCCCTGTGGTCATGGAAACTTTTTTAAGGCCTAGAAAAGTTTTGAAATTCAGGAAAATTGTTTGAAGTCCTGGAAAAGTCCTGGAAATTTTTGCAAATTGACATCATTTCTCTCTCACTTGTGGTATCAATAGCTATTCATACTTGTAATATCATCTTCACCTTGTACTGATTGGGCATTTTCTGATATTGTTGAAAACTTTTTGTGAGCTATCAGGAGGAATGTCATGGAAATTCTTTATTCGGTCCTCCGATTCCCTAAAAAGTGCAGGAACCCTGACGTAATATCTTGTACCTGCTTCTTTCCATCTGTCACTTTCTCTGGATAGAATCGGAGTATACAGTTGATGAAGATGAATTAGCCATGGCAGCTACTCAAGCTGTGTGTCCCATGCAGGAACCACCGACTCAGCCAACCAGGGAAGTCAAGCCAAGCTTAACCTATGACCCAAATAGTGATTCTGAATCAGGTAAAATACTGATTGCTGGTGAAGAGTGTATAGCAATGTTTTCATCCGTGTATCGGCATTCAGTTCCTAGATGAAAAAACAAAACATCTTCAAACTGAAAAATTTTCTTCACATCATTGGTATTCTTCTTTTGAAATTTTTGTCTCTGTTGAACAATCTTGCGATTCACAACCTCTTCATTGGATTTCGTTTGTGTGACTGGGATTATGTACATTCCAAAGCTGTTGTGTCTATCACCTGCTATAATTGTGGCTGTCACCTGCTATAACTGATTTAGTGCAGTGGTAGGAGGACACTCTAGTAATCAAAATTCTTCAATAACTATTGTATGCTGTAATTGCTTTCCTTACTATAGCAGGGCACTTACATAATCACAATTACTTGGTACCTTTCACATGATGTAATTGCTTTAGTACTATAGTTGGCCACTTACGTAATCACAATTATTTGATACCTATCACATACTATAATTGTTAAAGTACTGTAGTAGTTCACTCATGCAGTCACAATTCTCTGGAAGCTTAATTGCATTTACTTGGCGCACAGATTGCGGATAGCTGAGTAGACACTCGTGGGTTGAGGAAAGCATTCTCTTTTACATGGCAATAAAACTGTTCATTGACATGTGGAACAAATTCTCAATGTTGAATTCTTTCCGCACTCCAAATATGAATTTTCTGACCAATAACCTGGACAACACAGGTGCCATCTTGATTAGGCAGTATGCTGTTTACTTGAATCAAAGTATGTGGCAGGTTTTACTGTAGCGGAATGTGGAACAATCCGTGTGGGGTGTACATTGGGCAGCCAGTTCCTTTCCGCGTTCCATGTCAGTCATTCCACGTCTCGTGTTCTGCTATCCTCAATCGGTACCCCAAGTCGATGCAGCTTCATATGTTTTAATTGTTATGTATTGTGACAGGTCATGTACATCATCACAATTATCTGGTGGCTACTATTACCTGCTGAAGTTAACAGTTGAGACAGATTCTTAATCTGTAGATGTTTCTGGTTCCAAAGTTCCTTGCAAAGAAGAAAAAGAGAAACTGGTAGAAGGAATGTTTTGAAATGTGGTTTTTCTATGTAACCAGCTGTGGTAATGATTGTCATATCAATTGATGTGGTTGCGTGATTGTTTTATTGATTAGAGCACAGTGACAGTAAAGAAAAGAACCTGTTTGAAGCAGAAACTCAAGCCGTCCCAGCAGCTGCCGATTCTGACGGTGAAGATCAGGATGGTAAGCTCATGTTGAGGCTAGGTATTGCTTGAGTAACCAACAATTAGTTGATAAAAAAGAAAAATAGATGGTGATACCAAAACCATCAGAGCCTTTGATGGAGAGAGGGGGGGAGGGCAGAAGGGTTGGTTGGTGAGAATGATGGTGGAATTATTTTGTCTTTGTATTAATTCTCTGGCTTTGTTGTTTCTAGGCCAATGTAACAATGCACAAACCCTTATCCCTTTTGTCAAGACCCATCTTTTTTGGCACCCAACCTATCTAGTCCATGTGTTCCATTGATAGTGTTGAAACATCAATTTTCTCTTAACCTCCTGTTCAAAGGTCTCTTTATTTGTTTGCGTAGTGGAGTTTGGAATCTAAATTTACATTTCAGAAGACTATCCTTGCAAATTCTTGTCCGAAAGTTGGATTTAAATAAAAGAGAAGCCATCACAATCAAAAAAAGAATGTTCTTGGTTGTCCTAGTGCCGCATATGATTCATGGTAGAATTACTGCAATGATCCGTGTCACCATATTCTGTGTTCATGAGCTGATCGAGACTGGAATATTCTGTTTGCAAGTCATCACAGTTCTTGCAAAGAATAGTCGAAAGATTTTGACTTGTTGATATTCTATTTGGTGGGACTTTCAGGCTTAGAATGAAGCTCAGAGAAAATACGGCATTGTTTTAAAAATTTTTGCAGCAGCCCCAATCAATGGTTGAAGTTTCCATTCTGCAACAAGGTAATGAGTTTTTCAAGGATTTTAATATCCTTTCTGTGATTTGTATTATAATGCATGAGTTAGTTTTAATGTATCCTGTTAAACTGTCTAGAGGTAAGTGATACCTCTGGATGAGAAAATGTAACGTTATAATGGTCCCGCTTGTAAATATTTTCATATTGTTGTTATACTAGGAATTTGTATTCGTAGATTAGCAGCAATGGAAGGTCAATTAAGCTTGCTAATCATAATATGCTTTTTCCTGTTTTAAGTTAGAATGAAAATGGAAATTGTAGTTTGTCTTCACGGTCTGAATAAATGTTCCCCTCTAAATGCAAAGGTTTTTAAAAGTATAATCCTTTCCATCAAACTGCATCCATTCTTTTGACTGCCTGCATTTGTGACCAATAAGTTTTAAAATCAGACTCAAAGATTCCAGTATCAAAATATTTCACAACCTATATCAATGGTTTATTATCATTAGACGTAAAACATCTACTCATTTAAACTTCTATTCATCAACCTTATCATGATATTGGCCTCACTTTGTTTCCAAGGTGTTGATGTAAGCAAGAGTTTGTATGAGGCTGAAACTCAAGCAGTGTCTCACCCTGTGTCAGAGAGTGAAGATGATGAACGTGGTAAGATGTTTGTAGGAATGTCTATTTCCTTGTAAAATTTTGTAAAATAGGACTGCGATAGTTGTCCATCAAAATTGGTAACAGCTCCTCAAAGTCGGTGTTTGTAATTGCATAATGTAACAAGAAACAGACAGATTTGTACCACCGTACGATAGTTTAAGAGTTTCATCCTTCCATCTTAGGATGAGACTTTAAAACTTTGACTGTAAAAAAATGGAGAAAGTGAACTATATGGATTTGAAGAAGTTTACATCTGGTTTGTAGTTTGAGTCACCAAATAAAAAGCACACTGTATTATGGAATTTGAACCCTGGAGAGCAGCCATAACTAGTGGAGCTAAAAGATTCTGAGTGCAAGACACAAACTAACTAGGCTTACATCCCAATTAACTACCTATAAAAGCCAATGTGATTCAATTTTTAAAGCTTTGCAGTAGTTGCTAAATGATATTCTCTCAAGACCTCTGTTGAAACAGAACCTTTCTATAAAAACTGATCGGTTTAACTTTGTAAAAAAGTTCTGTGTCCTTTGCATTAGTGAATTTTATTGCAAATATGTGATTTTTTTAACTGCTGATAACTCATATTTTTGCACTGTGCTTTTTAGCATCTGCTGATCAAAATGGGTTGAATACTCTGTAATTCAATCCTTGATGAACAAAAACCTTTCATCATTTTTTTTTCACATTATTTTGACCCTTGGCATGTGAGACAAGCAGAGGAGTGAAGAAGAAAAGTGATCAATCCTATTAATAGATTTTGTAACGTTTATCTTTAGTATCAATTTACTTTTTGCTTGTTGCGTTTGCATTTTATTTATTCAAATGAGTCCTTTGGTATTTATCGTGTTCGTCACGGTAACTACTTTCTACCGTCTGTTTTTTGCAGATGACGAACGGGAAGGTACAAGCTTGTACGAAGCAGCCACACAAGCAGTAGACATGGAAGATTCCATCTTGGAGGATGATCCCAAAAAGAGAGGTAAAAAAAACAGATTGAAGATTATCAATCAAGAGATGAAAAAAAAAATTAAGAGTGTTTGATAAAAAGACAGATGTACTTCAGTGTTAATCAGGAAAAATAACAACAAAAATAAGCAGAAATGTCGCGAAAATTAAACTAAACGTACTTCCTCTAGTAATTCAGTATGCAACCTTTGTTTTCAACCTCAAAGCTACACAAAACCTGCCCTTTTTTACATATTTCAACTCAAAGCTACACAAAACCTGCCCTTTTTTTACATCTTTGAAACGTGTTGGCTTTCATCATCAAACTATTGTTAAGTTACTGGATGAAGATAAAGATATGGTTAACTGAATGTTTTTGAGACAAACTGGGAAGAAAATCAAAGATGAAGGAGAATATTTTTTACTTCAACATCACACCAATATCTCGGTCATAACTCAAGGTAATGCTTTTTGAAGAAACACCGCTCTGGTCAAGAAAGATTTCCAGCTGCCCCCAAGGTTCCAAAATGTTATGTAATGCCAGCAAATTATTGTAAAAAGTTTTTCACTCGTTCCTTGAAGTTGCGTTTTCTGTCTTGAAATATGATTGCCAGTGAAAAATTAGAGAAACATTATGCTGTACAAATTGTTCACCACAGAGCAATGATTTTTGGCCATTCACCTCATTCTTGCTGTTTTTTTTTTTTTTTCAATAGTATCTATCGCTTCTACCGTGATGTTGAATGAATCCAGTGATTTGGACTCGAGTGTCCAAAACTCGAGAGCAAGTTTCTCCCCGACGAAGTTAGCATTGTTGCAGTCTACCAAAAAGACCCCAGGAATGGATGAATCTAGACAAAGTTTCATCTTCAATGACTCAGTTAAAAAGGTATTCCATCTCAGCTGCTGGTCTACACTATTGTGGGATACAGCATTTATCTTTGGTATTGCTTATGCTTCTGCATGGTCTGTTATATCTATAATACCAGAATACCAGGATGTTCCATTGGGGGGAGGTAGTGGTGAAAGGATAAGGAAAGATCAGAGAAGATTTGTCTGGTGCAGTGCAAGGATATATTATTGATACATAACTAGGAAAATATTAAACTATATGTCAGCTAACTTCATTCCCAGAGAGGTAGTAATACTCACTGCTTGCCAAGATCATCAAATTTGCTGCTGTATCCTGAATAGGTCATCCTGTTGTTATATTTGGAGTATCAAATGTGTCGTTTTCTCGTAATCACAGAGTTTGAAAGATGTTGCCTTCGATGTAGCAGAATCTGAAGACAATGACTTGGATGATAGTAATACTGCACCAGAGCCATTCAGGAATGAATCAGAAGATACTCTGCCCTGTGATGATGTAATTGAGGACCAATCAAAAGACACTCTGCCCTGTGATGATGTAATTGAGGACCAATCAAAAGGCACTCTGCCCTGTGATGATGTAATTGAGGACCAATCAAAAGACACTCTGCCCTGTGATGATGTAATTGAAGACGAATCAGAATGGAAAAAACAACCAGAACATTCCATTAGGGACAAAGGTAAATTTCATTATCATACAAACATATCTGATTTTGATGAAGAAATCCCATAGATTTAGCTACCTATATTCACGTAAGAAATGATAAAAGAAGTCAAAATACTCTTCATGAAAATTTTCTTTCTTAAAAGTTAAAGTCTGCCAAAAGAATGGACAAAATTGTACTTGATGAATAAATTTGTTGGCCTACATTATCATGATCATCAAGCAGTCAATATTATTAAATTAATGTTTTGTGTCACTCTAGTCATTTGCAAGCAA
Source organism: Stichopus chloronotus (assembly GCA_021234535.1). Lineage (NCBI taxonomy): Eukaryota > Metazoa > Echinodermata > Holothuroidea > Aspidochirotida > Stichopodidae > Stichopus > Stichopus chloronotus. The sequence continues at coordinate 8,081,732 of CM037849.1, forward strand.
TAATTAATATGCACATACTTGTAGTATGAAAGGGATATTTATGGCCCTCTACCATTTTATCAAAAGTTAATATGTCATTCACCTTGAACATAAAATGTATTTTGTGTGGAACAATAAATTCCCAATGATTGCAGATAACTCCTCATTCCATCTTGATGGAATGACTGAAGGCATCTGTCAATCATTTTGTAACATTCCTCATGTTCTGAAAAAGATGAAAAGCAGTCTCTTTTTTGATGTCATGAAATTTTGAAATGACAGTTTTATGAGAGTGATGGGTGAACCCTCATGCCAAAAAATGACATAAGGGATTTTATTTGTTTTTTTTTTTTGAGGTTATTCATTGCTGCAGGAAATTAGACATCACTGTGTATTGATTAAAATTAGATTCTCGAGTCAGTGACTGGATTGTTAAATTTACGGTTCTCTCAGTGGTGTGTTATTCATTTAGTGGTACAGTCCACTTATCAAATATGGTCCATTTAATGGTATAGTCCACTTAATGGTATGGTCCACACAATGGTATGGTCCACTTAATGGTTTGATCCACTTTATGGTATGATCAGTTTAATGGTATCATTCACTGGCCTTTGTAACATAGATTCTTTGATAATACTTGTAGTTAATAAAGTCACACCATTCTCAGATGCCAGGACCTTCCTATTTTCTCTTTAAAATGTTAGAATTTGTGACAACACCAGATGTCCCTCAGGAAACAAATTCTAGGAAAGTCAAGAGTGACAAGGGTAGAAGTAGTGATATTAAGGTGGACCTGATACGAACTGGAACTTCTGCATTTTCTCCTTCAAATCTTGACTCTAAAGAAAGTAAGACCACAGGTACAGTCAGTAAGCCAAATGTTCTTGAAGACTCAGCTGAGGGTTGCGAGGAAACAGCCAAGGAATGCAGCATAGAAGGCTCTGTTGAACTTCCAGTTCAACCAGTCCAAGTTGGACCCAGCTCATTGGGGGCCGCACCGACAGTACGGTATGAACTAGGAAGAGGCCTTACTGACTCGTCTACGGAGTCTACAGAAAACCCTGTAGAGACAATGCTATGTCCCATTGAAACAATGAAGGTAGACGAGAATAATAGTGAAGAAGGGCATTCCATTCAGGGAGGAAGGGAGGCCAATAATGATGATGCTGAGGAAACTCAGGCTTATGGCATGGATGATCCAGACTCAGAACCTGTTGCAGAGGATGAGCAGGTCCTCGGCAATGTGAGAGAGGCGGAGACAGATGCGACACAGCCATACGGAGGTGATGAAGACATCCGTGCGGGGGGAGAAGCAAAGAATGTAGAAGACGAACATATTGCTATGGAAACAGAGGAGACTCAAGCATATGGTGATGATTTGGAAGGAGGAGAGACGCAAGTCTATGGAGAGGATCCACAAGAGACGGTGAGTAATATGATGTGTCAGACAAAATGAATGTCCCATGTCTTTCTATGTGTCTTATTCTGTCTGTCTTCTTGCCTGTCTCTCTTAATTGGTTTGAAATTATCTGTTTACCTTTTTCCAAGTTTCTTGTTGCTGCTGTTTTTGTTATGAAGGAAGGAGAGTGGAGATAGGGTTGGCAATGCATTCATTTTAACTTCCTTTGTATTACTGTGATTGAATGTTTAGAAGACAATGTTAGTGAATGTCAACATTTATCTAACAAAATGTGAAAGCAGTCAAAAGTTCATTTCTTCTGCTTCAACTTTCCCTTTTTTAGAATGTCAAGTCAGTTTGTCAATCCAAAATGTCAACTGCCATGAAGTAACCCTCTCCTCTTTGGAGACAAAATCTGAGTCTACTTGTCAGTGTAGCCTATCAACACATATCTTCTTTCACTTTAAACCAAATGGTATTTGTTACTGCTGTAGATTGATTTTTTTGTTTACTCTTTAGCAAGTTCCTGACAGTCAAGAAGATGCCTCTGTTAGAGAAAAGACATCGGTAACTGCTGACAGTGTGTTCGCCGAACCAGATAGGATGCCAAGCTCCAATGAAACTTCTCAAACTGAAGTAGATGCTGCTCCCCAAAGACGAAAGTCAGGAGATGAGGGAATACTGAAGAGACGAAGGAGCAGCCAAAGTTTGAAGAGTTTGGACACTTCAGAAAAAGGTGGTGTCCTTAAATCCTTGAAGAAAAAAGTCTGGTTTGGGAAAAAGAGCACCTCTAGCTCCAGCACCACATCCTCACGAAGCTCTTCGAGGGGCTCACGAAGCTCAACCGGTAGTGGAGATGAAGATGTCCACAATGATCTGTCGATAGAACATCCAGGAAAGAGCGAGGAGACATCACCTTTAACCCACAAGAATGATCTGACCTCGATGGAAGCTACTAGTGAAGAAAAAGCAGAGAGACCTCAGAGGACAACCAGGAAACGAAAAGTAGCGTCTGTGGTCAAACCAGTTGAAGGACAATTGTCAGTCCTGAAAGATGATGAGGCAGAGAACATAGGAAATCAAAATGATCTTCACTCGGTAGAGAAGAAGGTTCGGTTCGGGAAAAAGACCCCTGTTGATTCCCAATCTGAGAGAGTGACAACAGTGAGGAACTCTTCAATGAGTTCAAGAAGTGCTGCTAGTAGTTCAGGCACCCATGTACCCAATGACTTATCGATAGACACCGTAGGTATGCCTTCTGAGGAGACGTCGCCTCTGACTCATGAAAATGACCTGACTCCGACCAAAGGTACGGATGGAGACAAAGCAGAGAGACCTCAAAGAACCACCAGAAAACGAAAAATAGCAACAGTGACTAAACCAGAAGAAGAAGAAATAAAAATTATGAAGGGGGAGACAGTGGATAAGGAAGAAAACCAAGAAAAAGGTGAAATAGATAAAATGCTCTCGGAGAAGAAAGATAGACAGAACCGAAAGAGGAAAACTGCTACAGTAGAGAAACCAAAGATAGAGTTACTGACCACACCAGAGAAAGAGGAAGCGGATGAGATGGGTGTGACTGAAGTTGATTCACCGGTGAGGAAGAGCAGAAAAAACTCAGTTACGGAGAGACGTGAAACGGGGGACAGAAACAACAATCATAAAAGTAATCAGAGTATTCAATCAAAGGTTAGGGAAGCGGCTCAATCAGAGACTGGCATACGAGCTGTTAATACAAGGGGAAGAGGTAGAGTCCTGGCTGATGATGATGGAACAGAATCTACGGTGGTGTTGAAAAAGGGTGTCGTTGATAGTGGCAATGATAGCAGGGACCCGGGAGATAAGTCAACAGGGGAGAAAGTTAAATTGTCAGGAAGGTTAGAGGAAGGTCTTGATGTTGGTACCAGGAGAACCAGAGGAAAGAGAAAGCAGAAAGACACTTCAGATGAAGAGAAGAGTGAATCGAGTGTCAGAAAGCAAGAAACATTAAAAAATGAAACTCATTCAGTCAGAATAAGTAAGAGGATGGAGGCTGTTGAAGATGATCCAGAGGTCGAAGAGGAGATGCAGACAACATCATCAGCGATGAAGAGAACAAGGGCTTCACAGAGAAGTAAAACAAGGGGTTCATCAAAGCAAGATATGGCAAAGGAAAGGTTGAGCAAAGAGAAGAAAGATGTGAGTGAAGCAGCTTCTACCAGAAGAGGCAGAAGAGGTAACAAAGAGAACATAACCAAGGAAACAAGAGATATAACAGAGGCATCAACCAAGATTGAGGAATCACCTGACTCGGGTGATGTTGTAACGAGGAGTGTCAGGAGCAGAGGTAGAGCGGCAAAGTCAAAGATTGAGGATGGTACATTCAAATCAAATATCACAAGGAGTGGTCAGGAAGATGAAGAGGTTGAATCCAACTCATCAACTCTTTCTTTGGATTCTGGTTCACTTCAAGATTTAACACCAACCCCCTCAAGAGGAAGGAGGGAAAGGAGGGGTAACAACCCTAAGGTGGTACTAACCAGTCCAAACCCCGAAGAGGAGGTAAATAATTCTCAGGGAGCGACCTCTCTCAGAAAAGGGGGAAGAAAAGCTACAAGAGAGCCCATGAAGGTTTGTGAAAACCTCAACTTTGTATGTAAGATTTTCTGTAAATATAGAGAGCCAATCTTTTGTCCTTAATGCAAGTTTTTAGTACATGGTGTTTGTGTTGCTGCTGAAAATGTGAATATTTCAATATTTTTTTTTGCTGAAATGTGAGATAAGTCTGGGAAGGGATTATAGTTGTTTATGAAGTTGAAGTTTTTGAAGTTGATTATATCATGGTCATTGATAGTCAATCAGCTTTCTCTGTAGTAAATTGATTTGTAGATGGTATGATGATGCTAGTATGGTGGGTAGCTTGTTCACCTTTAGTCCCATCCATCATAACTGACTATTGCTTTGGGATGGCACATCACTAAGGTCATACTACCACTGACATAAAGCTGATGTTCTTCATCATTTTGTTCAAAGTTTTAAGTTCAGAAATTGCAATTTTATTTTCATCTTGTTTAGGTCGCATCTACCCCAGTAAGTGCTTCCAAACCATTAGATAAGAGAAATGGAAAAACAGCGTCTAAGCGTCCCAAAGTTTCTTCCCCAAAATTGGCCGTGAAGGGCAGTCCTTCTTTGAGGAGAAGATCCAGTGAATTAAAGCCAAAAGTTATGTTCACTGGCGTTATTGATAAATCTGGAGAAAAGGTAAATAAATATTTTTGTTCAACAGACCAAAATTTATTTCTTCTGTTATTCTTTCAGGTTGATTTATTCGACTGCATCAGTAGTCATTGATGCATCAGTATGATTGTAGATATTCACCACATTATTGATATACATACAGTTATTGATGATTGATGCATCAGTATGATTACAGGTATTAACCATTGAGTGTGTTATTGGTATGGCTGCAAATATTGATGATTAATGCATAGATGTTGATGATCTTCCCACATGTTTAATACTGGGGTGTCTGTTTGATGAATGCATTAGTATGATTATCATTTAACAGGTTATTTATCGATGATGGTTAACCTGACAGTTCAGTATTTTGCCGATATTGCTAACATTATTGATTGTTGCTTTCATATAATTCTATTTTCCTTAATATCTTTCAGGTGGTATCATCACTAGGTGGAGAATTGGTCGATTCTGTCTTCGATTGTACTCATTTGGTGACAGATAAAGTAAGTTCATTCTTCCTTTAGTGATACCATTTCAGCAACTGTGACATGTTTTCAGTCTGGTTCTGTGACATATTCCACTCTGATTCTGTGACACGTTTTTAGTTGATTATTATTTGGACCAAATTTATCATCAAACAAATTTTATTTCATTTATTTGTTTCTTCACAACAAAACGTAGATATATGTACAAGTATTACAAGTAACAATAAAAATGATGTGAATGGAAGTGTTCTTCAAAACCCTTCTGGGCTTGAAAAACAATCACACTCCTTGTGGGAATAAACAAAGTTATAAACAACAAAAAATAAAAGAAAATCCCTCTTGTACCCACCCCACCCCTCCCCACTCACACCCTAACCAACTTACCATCCCCTCCTGCAATTAATAAATTCTAACAAAATACCTTTGTAAACCTTTCCTCTAAGATGCAACTGACAAACTTAGCTGATATTTTTGGGGAATTCTCTTCTTGTTTGTATTTCATTGAAAATTACCTCTTTGTTTTTTGTCATCGTAACACATTTTACTCAGGTTTCATTTTTGTAGCTGAGAGTCAATGCTATTCATCACAAATCATTCTTTTTAAGGTCCGCAGAACGGTGAAGTTCCTGTGTTGCCTGTCGCGTGGTGCTCTGATTGTAACTCCAGAATGGTTAACAAGAAGCAAACAGCAACAAATGTTTGTTGGTGAGTAAATTCCCCTTTAGGGTGCACCAGACCAGTGAGTGGGGGTGCCCTTGCATTGTGGTAATTTTAATGGAAATGTTACTGTCTTTTTGTGGGTAGTATCACTGTTTACGTAATCATCTTCAGCCCACAGTATGGCTCTTGATACATTACAATGATACCTTGATAAGTGTTTGGAGACCAACAATTTCATACAGCATTAAGCATTCATAACAATAGTGTCATGGTGGGTAGAGCTTTGCCATTCAAGGTTGAAGACTCTTCTGATTCTTTTAGTTCTCTTGTGGCAGTCTAGGCAATCCTTGTGTGAACAGAACAGGGTTAGTTCGTAGCTAGGATGAATTGCTGCCAACATGGGGCCTACTTAGCAGTGACTTAGCAAATTATGTGGTTCTACATAATAGGGTTGTGTTGCCTAACATAGGTGTAACTATGTTAGGTAATTGTGTGTATGCATAGGGGCACACATAGATTCCCTTTACAGATAGGTCATGAAGTCTTACAATTTGTCCTCTCTGGTGGTGGTCTAAGCGCACCTTTTAAAACCCTTGTACCTATGAGTAAATGAGTGCACAGAGGTCAAATGTCAAATGATGCTTTACCTCACTGATAGTTGATCTTGAAGCAGTCCTTTTCAATGAGAGGCCTGTAATTCCTTATAAGAACTCTCACAATTAATAGTTTTGGTTAAAAAATAGCCTTCATCTACAACTAAGAGACATAGAGAGTGTAGCTGTCAGCACATACGCCACCCACAGAGAGTGAAATTCTCACAACTACGTCTGTCAAATCTTTCTTGTAATTAAAACAAAAACACCCTGCGGTGATCTTTGTTACGGTATGTTATAGGTCACTGGGAAGCCAAAGTATCTGTAAAGATGTACATCAATGTAGTTTCATGATTGTTTAACTGGTATGATTAGTGAAAAGATAAAGTTTGGTTTCCTAAATTTAGTTTACATTCGAGACTTGATCAGATGGTAAGTCAATCTCGTCTGATGCAGCTTACTTTCTCTGTGTTCCTTTCATGTTTAGATGCAAAAGATTTCATCCTAACAGACAAGGAAGCTGAAAAGCAACATAAATTTAAACTGACCAGGTCGTGTGAAAAAGCAAGAGAGTGCCCTCTTCTTTCAGGATGGAAAGTCCATACCACTGCAAGCATCAAACCGGAGCCATCTCACATGAAGGACATCGTACGAAGTGCTGGTGGAGAGGTCAGCATTACTGTCCAATTCCTATTTTTGTTAATGAACATGACCCACCAACTCTGTTCTGCTACACATTCGATAACTGTTCGCTCCTTGATCAGAACTGTAGCAGATTGCTGTGAAGTCTGTCATTAATTTTTCACGAATTTGAGATAATGAGATGATTTAGGCGAGGCTTTGTGTTATTGAAGAGTACGTCAAAGAATATCATTTAATGATGGAAAAATATAATATCAGCTTTGAAAGGTAATGTTGAAGTTCATTACATGAGGATACAGGGAATTAAGTCAACACAACGTTACTGTCAACTAACATCAACATGATCAGATGTTTCAACAAATTAGCATCATGAAGGCATCAACATTAGTCAACATGATGAGATTATAACTCATCAGTATGCACAAAAGATCACATGGAAATATCAGAGTCGGTGGCATGCTGTGACCTCAGTATAAATCAACATGTTGAGATATTTCAATAAATGAGCAATGTGAAGGTATCAACATTAATTAAAATGATGGGGTTATATCTCATCAGTCTGCACAGAAGATCATGGTCATGTGATTATCCAAGTATAAATCAACATGTTGAGATGTGTTAGACCACCTGCATCTTGATAATTATTATAATAAATCAACATGCTGATATTGTAAAGAGTAAATCAGCATCTTGGGAAAAGACATTTATATTCAAGACATGCATGCTATTTACAGCGTATGTGTTTTTCTGACAGATTCTTTCGAGGGTACCTTGTCAGCATCAGGAACAGACTGTCGTTATCTCTTGTCAGGAAGATGCAGTCAAGTGTCTCCCAGCCATTGGTGCGGACATCCCCATCGTTACAGCAGAGTTCTTACTTACTGGTCTCCTGAGGCAAGAGATAAACTTAAAAACATATCCTTTAATACAATGTCACAGCAACAACGAAAACTGTCTCGTATTAATGGTGATGTCTTATGTATTAGTGTTTGTACCATGTCGTACCATAGAAGTGCTGTATTATATATTCTTGCCAAATTGAGGGAAATAAGTAAAAAACGAATCGGTTTACAAATATGGTCATGTTGTATAATGTATAGCACAAACTTTATGACATGTTAGATAACATAGGATACAGCACAAACTATATGTGATGTCATATCAAAGAGGATCTTTCATGCCTTAAGCTTGCATGATCTAACATGTGGTAGCTATCATGGTATGTTATGTGACTTCTCAGTTGACACCACTCAGTGTGTCAAATCAGTAATATGTTATTATTTGAAATAATTTTTGTGTTTGTCACCCATTGGTACTCAACCCAAAGTACATGCCTCATAAAAGTCAAGTCAAAGCTTACGGTGCGTCGGTCGAGAACTTTGATTAGAGGAAGTGAAACCACTTTTGAAGATGGTTGATATGGTGCTGCAATGTCTGGATTCCAAAAAGAGATAATTCTTTGACAGTATGTAAGTCCAGTTTTTAATATGATGTTAAACTAGTATGACAAAGGAGTATTCACACTAAACGTGCTGCGGCAGCTGTTATGTTGAGGATTTGATTATTGAAGTGGTGGCTCAGTGTCACATTCCTCAATTCTTGATATACTTAAAGTTAGTGCCACAATACCCAACACTGGAGAGCTGTCTTCTAATTTCAACATTTCTTTTAGTTTTGGTGTAAAAAGATTTAATATTCAGATACTTTGAGTACTGGTTTCCTTGACTTTCTCATACTTTTCGACTCCAAATCCAAGACACGAGTGAATCTGCCACACCCGGAAGGAACGCTTCGTCGTCAAGGCCGAGGACGAGGAAACGGTGAAGGATGACTGATGCCTCTGGTTGATGGAGCCCAGCATTCAAGTGGTGTTTTCATGTCTTGAAAACGAATTTCTGGCATGTTGCTTCCAGAGTTTTATACGTCCAATTTTTACAGCTCCTGGAATGGATTTGAGCCTTGGTGGAACATCTCAACAAAGCAACATACAACATTTTTCACTGATCTAGCATTCCACGAGAGCATAACCACTGGAAAGGTTGACGCTCTGTGACCGTGCAAATCGCGGTAATATTGTGTTGTTTCTCTCGTGTGATTCCCTGAATTTGCTAAAATTCATTGAGTCCCGCAAAAACTTCGTAGGTTGTCCTAATTTCCCGAGTTTTCAGAATTCAAATTTCATCAAGACTGGAACTGCAGCTCGAAGAGAAAGCACTGCTAATTGCTGAAGTGTGAACATGTGGAATCCAAACCAGTGGCTGACTTGAACACCTGATGAGTTAATCTGTTACATGCTATCAACTTGAATAGAAGCATTGCTTTTGGAGATTTGATGCAGTACTTCTTGCTGAAAACAATTTTTTGGGATCAAGTTTTAATTCTGTTGAACATTAAGTCAGTCACAGAAGAACAGCATTTTTGGGGGGATTTCATTTTGTTGTTAGGTCAAATATTGTCTCTTCGAGATCAAACTTTGGTTGTTTGTGACCCAAATCTACTCAATTCACTTAGATTAAATTTCTCCAGTAATCAGTATGTTTCTCATCTGGTTATATTTAATAACTATCCCACTGAAGCCTTGAAGCACCATGTGCCTTGTTACCATTCTCGTTATTTCATGATCATTGTCAATGTTATCATCATCATTAAATATTTATGAGGATCAACATTGGTGACATTTTTAATGCTGAAAGTTGTTTGTTTCAATTATTTGTTTATTAGGAAGGGAACAGGTCGGAACAGGGTGACTTTCAACAAGAAAAGACATTAACTGTGTGAGATTCAGCAGGTTATTGTTTTATGGTGTTCAAAATCCTTGCAGGAACATCCCTCAACCATTTAGACATACTGTCATTTCGTGTATGTGGAGGAAAAAACTCCCCTGGTGGACCTAGGGTACTGTCCCCTGGTGACCCCGAAGATGCTGGTTCCTGGTGGGCCTGAGGGTGCTGTCCCCTGGTGGGCTTCAGGGTGCTGTCCAAAACTCTGCAGAAGGAAAAGATTGTGATGTCATTTCTTATATGGACACAGAGGTGTTTGCCAGGGTAGGAGTAACCCCTGAAGGTTTTACAGAATAAAAAGAAGATGGGAAAGACATCAAAATTAATGTCAAGATAGAATAGGACAGCAATGTTGATATTGAAAAGATTGGAAACTGGTTACATTGGAAATATATCACCAAAGTTTAGGTTCCATTGTTTGTCTTCAAATGTTTGTTTCAACTTTTAAAACTTTCCTTTTCTTTCATCAAAAATCTGTCAGATAATCTACTGTGATGCTTGATGTTATTTATGACACAGGTGATTAGTATAAGGCGATCCAGACCATGAAATTCTCTGGGATCTAAGAGTACTTTGGTCTGTAAGGATTGTCTGTGTTGCCCTCAGCTATGTGCAAATTGTGATGAAAATTTCAAAATTTTTCAGCGAATTATCATTCAATGCTTTTCCTTTGCTAACTGCAAGTTAATAGTTTACTTGTTCTCATAAGTTAATGTGGCCATATCTGGAACTCCTACAAGTCCCTAGCAAATTAGTACTTCCAGCAAGTTCAGCCATTTGTTTAATATGGGCATATTTGGAACCCCTGCAGATAGCTTGCAAATTACTAATTCTAGCAAGATCTGCCATTTGTGTAAGATGGTGATGAACCCCTACAAACTCCAAGCAAATTCTAGGATGTTACTATTCGAAACGTGTTTAAAGACGACCACGTCCAAAATAAGTTGGCAGCAGGAGGAGCCGAGGGGTCCCATTGGGATAGTCAAATACTCCCTCCTCCAAGATGAATACAAATTACAATGACCTGGGGAGAGTTGTGGGCTGAGGTACAAGCACTCTGCTCAATAGAAAAAATCTCATTTACCCAGAAAAGGTTTAAGATATTTCACCCAGAAAGATGAAAAAATAAATCATTATTTACAAAGTTAGAATTCCTGAAGATATACAATTGAAATCTAGCATCAAATGTAGCACAATTTTTCATCCAGCCTACCTTATGTTAACAAAACTTTTCCAAAGGGAAGGGATGTCCATAGCAAGATAAAAGATTTCCCAAAGATAAAATTAATTCAAATCTGGCATCAGATGTAGCGCCATTTTGCATCCTTTTATACAAAGGACCCCCAGGACGGTGAGCAACCATCGTTTTGCGGCCCTCCCCCCACCTCCGACAAATCCTGGATCCGCCACTGGGCAGATAAGGTGACATTCAGAATGCCATACCAGTCATGATGTCTAAATTATTTTAGTGACACTAAGTCCAGTGAAATGGCTAATTTCGGCTTCACAAACCTGCTATGGTCAGCCCACAGGATATTTAAAGATTAAAGGTTAGTCATTGGTACAGGTCTATCAGAATGCCATACCAGTTGTGATGTCTCAATTATTTTAGTGACAAATGTTAAAAGCTACATACGCACGTATGTATTCATGAAGTTGGTGGGGGACAAATATTGAAAACAACAACCCTATGTTTTGATGGAGGTCAAAGGTCGTCTGGGGTCATTAGAGGTCAAACCCTACAATCCTTGTGCACACAATATCTAAAGTTAGGAATGATGCATTCATATCATACATGGTATTTCGTGCACTGTATTGAGAGGAAGATCCCTATTATTTTTGTTGGAGGTCAAAAGTCATCTGAGGCCACCAGAGGTCAAAACGCTAATAAAATTGTTCACCCTACATGTCAAGGTATAAATGATGATTACTTTTTACGCTTGATAAATGGATTGGCCAATATGATTGGAAGAATGCATTTGCTTTTCGTAGAGGTCAAATGTCATCTGGCTTCACGAGAGGTAAAACGCTGAAAACTTTGCAGCCAATACATTGCAAGAATGGTGATTGTGATAATCATTATACTTTGCATGTAGGTGGTCCAAAGTGAGTTGATGACCCCCCCCCCCCCCCCCCATTGTTTTAGTGGAAGTCAAAGTTAATCGGAGGGCATATACTGAAACCTTGTAACCAACATATTTCAAGAAGAGTAATTGTGAAGTTCTTCATACTTGGTATGTAGGTAACTCATATTGATTTGATGAATGCCATTGTTTTTATGGAGGTCAAAGTGTCCTTTCAGATGTGTCAGAGTTTCAAGATTAAAATTCGTCTGAACATCATATGTCAAGATTAGAAGCAAAGATAGTTTTCATCCTTTATGATACTTGATGTGTACCAATTGACATGAAGTCCCGCGTTAACTCTGGTTGAGGTGAGGTGCCATCTGGAGTCACCAGGGGCGAAACTCTTGAGGTCTCTACTGCCATAGTAGAATGACTTGTCTTTGCCATACAATAGGGAAGCAGAACATTAAACCTACCAGATCCATTTCTGAAAACAGTCTAACTTTATGTTGTGTAATGATTTCACCGAAACCTCAATTCATTTTTGCATTCTTGGTTTTTAATGTCAACTTTGCTGTTTGTTGGTCATCCGAGATTTTACTGGTTTGTTATCCCGTGAAGTCCTTGATTACATGGGCAACTTAAATTATTTTGTAACAATAATTATTTCAAAAACAGAGAGAACAACGTATCATTCAACCTGTTGACCTTTTGGTTGTTTGTAAAGTTACAATGCCTGTGGCTCAGTGACATTGGCAGATACGTCAGATGTTGCACACAAAGGTTTCAGTCTTGAACTGTCGTTATATTCTTGCAGATAGAATTCAACCAAGGATTAAAGTTTGACTTCAGTTTAAGATAATTGTGACGTTAATACCTGCAGACCAAAAACATTTTGAATTATTTATTGTACATTGTTAACATTCTGCATTGGAAAGGGAGGGGAGCCATATATAATCCAGTAGCACAGCAAAATACCGGTAAACTAAATCTATATTTATCTTATGAACATTGTATTTTATTCTGTTGTCATTAACCGTCTTATAAACAAAGGCTAAAAGAGTATCATTATAGTAGTAATGTTTGTACATTGTAAGGCCTAACTAAGAACTCAAAACAAGAAATTCCGACCTATGACCTGCATAATGAACAATTGCGTAGCCTGCACGTGATATCATGGATTTACAATTTACTTTTTTTTTCTTTTGCTTGCTGAAATAACAACTATGTGGGACATCTATATCAAAATATTACCCCCCCCCCCCCTTTTCTTCTTTTCAAGTATGTACGGTGACTACGTCTTACTGTTTCCTATAACGCAGCATTGGCTTGAAATAATATCAAGGATATGACGTCACGTTGGGCGCGATTAGTATGTACAAGTAGCCCTGTTTGTGTTTATACTTTGGATTAGTTATAATCGGATTGGTATTATCATCAGTTCAGGGCGTACATTGCCCTACTTTAGTAGTTTATAACCCCTGTAAAACCCCCTTATATCACCCCGTGATATTGTAACACACGGCTGTGGTTCCTTAACCCCATTATCGATTAGCACTATATTCACCAACTCCAGGAACAACAAAAGGCACTCAACAATAGGCGGGGCTTTATGGAGGACCTTTTGTTGTAAGTTGTTGCGTTTAGCAACAGAGCGCTCCAACATCCGTGTACAGTTACGGCCATAAGAGGTGGAAATCTATGTATGTATAACATTTACACTAACCCTCAGTAATGGCGCTGTAAATATTTGCAGAACCAGTTTGTCGGTCTAGGAAAGGCTTACTTCAATGTGTCAATTGAACTCACGTAAATACGGGACAGCTATGATATCTGACGAAAGGACGTATTTAAAAAAATACGGCAACCATAAAATCGGTGATGGGTGTCCAGCAGAATCTGAGAACGGATTATTTTACGCAGCAATTCCTTTCTTGCATGTTTCATCTTGTTTTTTTTTTAAAAGGTGAGTAAATTATGTTTCAATCTCACTTGATTCGTACACTAATGTTACTCGTTTGTATGAGAATAACAGCAAGGAAGGACATTAGTTTCTTCGGGATAGGGATTCACCCCTTAGAAGCAAATATATGTATACGTACTCTTGATACCGTATCGGGTATGTGTGTATCAGTTACTGCTAAAGTCTTGCGACTGAAACCATTATTACTTTGGAAAAATATGAAATAATTGAACTAATGGTAAAGCCCTATATGGACGTCCTTTGTTTCAGTTGAATTATTCAAAGATACAAAAAGAATCTAAACTGCATAACATTGGGTTAGTATAGCTAGGGAGGGTCGAGCTGTTGGCTCTCTTAGCCATCATGCTAGCAGTGAGGTAATATCCTAAGGAAGGCTGCAAAGAACAAGTACATTTAACAACATTCAACTGGGGAATAGGATTTGGTGTGTTCTGATAGTACTATTGATGGTGAGAATGTCTTTTACCTAACTCAATTCAGGTATTGCTTGGTCAATAAATGTTTCTAATTTCCTGAAGGTTACCAAAATGCAAAGTAAGAAATTATTACAAGAACCCTTTGTTGTCCTCTAAATTGAAACGGTTATTTGCTTGAAATTCCACACCACTTAGTGAAAGGTTAGATTGAGTATGTTGCAGATGTACCTTAAAATGTTGTAGAAATATAGTTCACATCCAGTGGCATATCCAGCTGGGGGACACAGTGCCCCCACACCCCTCCCCCACACATAGAATTTTTGGGGACGCGATGGATGATTTTGAAAAATATAGGAGAGCAAAAAAACTAGAGAGGAGGGGATGATATTGACGGAGTTGGGGAGAAACTAGGAAACTGGGGGGGGGGGGGGGACTGGGAAAGTGGAAGGGTGGGGACTAGGAAACTGCTGGACTTCACAAGTGTGATCTTTAGGTCACCGAAAAGTAAGACGAACCAGATTAACAACACACTTGAAACAAGGTGTTCGCAATGGTGTAAAATTGGTGCTTCGAGGTTTTGATTGGCCATACATACGAGTGTTGCTCATGCGCAGAACAAGTATGCGGCTATAGGGGATGGAATCTGCAGCAATACTTTCACGCAGGACGCATTTTTAATTTCACGCAGCACGCATTGGCAATACGCGTCCCTGAATATAGTCAATCAAAACCGTGAATATAAATGGTGTCATAGATCCTAATGAAAAATGATGTCAAGATGATGTCACGATTGTACAGAAATAACAATGGATATTGTAGAAGCTGTGCCTGTGTGACATCACAGGTTACGCATAATACAATGCATCATTTTGAAATATATGTATTTTTATGAATCCGCATCTTTCAAACGGAACATGTTATTCATATATGGTTTTATTTGTCTTACATAGCTGTAATGATGATAATTATTTTAATCTAACAAACCAGTTCCTTCCAATCAAAGGACTTCAAATATGCCACTTATAAACATCATCAAATTTTAATCTTCGAGAGAAAGTGCGAATACGCACTTTAAAAAATAAATAGACATTACTAAAGTTCAAGATCAACCTTGAAACAAAGAAATAAATAAAAAGATACAAAACTAGCAATTTAAAGTTTTATGATTTGCAACATTCTAGTTACGCTAGTTAAGTTATGAATTACTTAAATTTTTAATCAACAATTTTTGCGAAATATTAATCTTATTCAGAGACGTATTTCTTCTTCAAGAGGAGTGATGATGAGAAATATTCATGAATTTTAGTTTTCATCTTTACAACTACCAAGGAGAAGGAACGAACCCCCCCCCCCCCCCCCCCCTTAGCGTGAGCGAGAATTGATCAACACTCGAGCAAGACTGTATGCCCTTTAGGCCAATTAAATGACATAAAGTTACCGCAAACTTCCACTATGACAACTACCCGTAGAAATAACAAAAAAAAATGAAAGAAGCTCTTGTACGTCCATGCTGCAAACAGTGATATAATATGAGTAGGTGGATGGGGGGGGGGGATGTACACCAATAATGAAAACATAACAACAGACCACCATTCCTCTGACCCGAATATCTATTATATCTTTTTTCATTCCCCCCACCTACCCCCTCCCCGATTCCCCACTCTCCCATTGTTGTTTTTATAGAGAAATATATCCATATTTGTTCACACCGTTTCAATTCTTGTGGGGAGAGGGGCGACTGAAAGCTTTATGTCCTTAAATACTCGAATAATGAAAACTTAAAGGGGGAAATCAGGGTTTGACCGAGAAAATTCACCTTCAGTTGATTTTTCTTTCTAAACTGAGTGTTCACCGAAATATAGAGACGTTGGGGAGGTGTTTGAAGGTAGAAGAAACGATAATTATTGAACTAATTATTGTTGAATGAGAACTAGTAATATTTGTCGGGTGCAAAAAATAAACGTTCATTTACAAGACATGACAGCCTCCTGTATACGATTATACCGAAATTGACTCGTTTCTCAAAATTGTCCACATGTTTGGAGATAATTTTGATCATATTTGTTAGTTATAAGTCATTGTACAATATTCGACCGGTGGGGAATTGTAGTGAAACAGATTGTGAAAATAAACCCTGATTTCCCCTTTAAACAGGCAGTTACAATCAGTCTCGGAGGAAAAATAAGAGAGACCATTCCGAAACCCCTCTGAAATAAAATTATACACAAAAACCAAAGACATCTGGGTACACCCCACCCCCAATGAGCACGTATTGAATAAATTGATATGGTAATTTACATATATTATTTAGACCCTTGAAGGTTAGGTATGTTGCGACGATAAGACACCACACAAGTGTAGATGAAGCCTGTGACGTACGTATTAATAAAGATAATGATAATAATAACAACAACAATAATAATAATAATGCTATTTATAAAGAGCTTTCCTATAAATCTCAAAGCACTGTGAAAAGAAAATTATAAAAAGAAGTAACGATGTACATTACATAGAATCAGTAAACTTAATAGCATACAACACAAGAGCAGGTATGAATTAAAACAATTGAAAAAATAAATTTTCAAATTCTTTTTAAAATGATGAAGATTATTTAAAGAACGCACATTAGCCGGCAAACTTACGATGAAACTTGACCACTTTATGATGAAAAAGCAAGAAAAAAAGGATACCCCATAATTTTGAACAATTCCGTGAAGCTGTAAACAGTGAGTTCCGTAACCGAACTGAATGCCATATCCAAGGGGTTGCCGGATGGGGCATAAACTTTAGGAAAGTGTCGTTGAATGTAAAGGGAGCAAAGAAGAAGAACACTTCATTACCCACCCCTCCCCCTCCCCTCATGCACATATTATTCTATGTCTTCTGTCTGTCTTTCTTTCAGTTTAATTGTGATTACCTACGTATAGAGTTTTAGCCCATTTTAATAAGAAAGAAGAGATTACAACGTAATGCATAACGTAGTTATATCTCTTTTTTGCTTATATTTTGGAAAGTAATGATTGGTTTGTCCATTGCAGACGTCATCACTGTGATGTCACCCAGGGTTTCTTCGTATTCTGTTTTTTTTTTTTTATTGTTTATTGTTTTTCTTCGCAGACTGCTCTTTGAAGTTGTTCCCATAGGTGAAAACCACACAGAAGAAACATAACCAATGGTTTCATCTAAACGACTGCAAAGACACTAAGGAATCCTTTTGTTGTTATTTCTTTGTCGACATCATATCGCCTAGAAAGAAACATACGTTACAAAAAATAGCATGGTTGCTATGGAAACACACCGAAATACGTAGTTAAGAAACAGCTCAAAAACAATAGTTGGAGAGGATTGGTAACTACTTTGCTTTTGATCTTTAAAGATGTATCTCCTTTTCTGTATCGAGAAAGTTTTAACGCAACGTACATACGAGGAACGCTAGCAAGATTTGTTAATGTACGCTATCCTTTACCTTTTTCTCTCAACATTTCATAATCTGCACTGGACGAGGAACTAACGAGCTCTGTTACTTTTAGAATAAACTGCAAATTTAAAGCGGAGTTGCCAAACTCTGTCTTTTAACGAGAAATATTTTTATCGCTGCCTACCACAACGAAGGAACCATTGCCGTTAGTCTGTTGGATTGTGTTTGCTTCAACTCTCCTTGTTATAAAGAACGACTATTTACATAGACGTCACAGCGTCAGTAATCACCATGTGTTAAATGACCGTCCCGCAGTAATCAGAGACCATTAATATGATTTGTTTTTCCAAAGGGAAATGTCTGATGAAGAAATGTTAGTCGCTCAGTCTTCTAATACGTTATTTGTTGATTCTCCATTGGCGGAGCGGTCACCGAACAATGAACATGAGAATCAGGACCAAGGGGCTCGGAAACCGAGGAAAAGGGTTACCTTTGATATGCAGTTGCAGATTCACACTATACCGAACAGGATCCCCATGTACGAGAGAAGACCAGCCTATAACAACATGGTACATCCGGTTGGACATCACTCTGGTCTCCTAAACAGAGGTCAGCATCAGAGGAGCTTACTCCCGCGTCCCCTTGATATTAAAAATCGAGACAGGTACTTTGTCGGGGCTGCTAACCTTAGCACCAAACGGATAATCGATTTATTCGGTTCAGCAAGTACTCGTCATTCGTCAAACTCGAGTAGTACGACCAGACAAAGAAGCCCGTCAAGTAGAAACACCCGTCGCGTGCCACAATATGCGTCCCCGACTATCAGCAGTAGTTCTCGCTTATCGCAATCATCAGGGACTGTGGGTGGTTCCCCTGCAGATATCCCTCCAGTGATGTCTCGAGCAGCTGCAAACCTCAAACAGATAACGGACGCCCTCGGTGAAGATGTAAGGGAAGGATCCCCTGAAGAGCAACATCTTGGTAACGGGATATCCAATGCAGGATCCTCTGAGGGCGTCTCTCAGATTTCGTCTTACATTGGTGGACAACAGTCAAAGACGAGAGTCCAGTCTTCACCAGCTCGCGTTCAAAACTATTCATTATCTCAGAGTTCTCATTCGAATTCATTTGCATATTCTAGGGAC
Organism: Stichopus chloronotus; assembly: GCA_021234535.1. Lineage (NCBI taxonomy): Eukaryota > Metazoa > Echinodermata > Holothuroidea > Aspidochirotida > Stichopodidae > Stichopus > Stichopus chloronotus. Next base: position 8,100,518 of record CM037849.1, read on the forward strand.
GTCCCAGATAGATTAAGACCCGCCTCGTTGGTCACGCCCAGACCAGAACCTCTGGATGGGAGCAAATTACCGATCGTAACGTCAGAACAAATTCAACTTAGTAATCGCTATGCGACATTTAATACAACGAAGGATGATCAAATGCGCATGTCTGCTCATGGCAAAAACGATTTATTCAAGTCCTCTGGTGACGAATATTCAGATGGCAAGGATATTAATGGTAACTCACCGAACAGGACGCCCTCGAGATGTTCCACAATAGATGGATATGTTATTGACAGTCCAGATCAAAGCAGCATTAACTCTGCGAGTATGACGACAAATAGGCGAACTGGAAGTGGGCGTGGCCACAGACGGTTAATTACCACTCTCCCTTCTCGAGCATGGGAAGGATTAGAAATGTCTGTTACACAGCCATCCTTGCAAGTCAATGCTTTAAGAACTGCAGTCCCTCATCAGTCAAGTCCGGTGCCTAGTTACTTGTCAACCTCAACGTCACAGAGAAGTTGGACAAACAGAAATGCATATTCATGACTATGATAGAGGGAATATATGATGTTCTCACGAGAGGTACCGGAGCATCCTTGCTTGGATCTTCATTTGCAAAGATACCACCACCTAGTGGGTAACACCTTAATCCACCACATAATTCTATGCTATATATCGATATAATGATTTGAAATTCATTAATTTCATGCACTGCTGGAGTTTATATACTTTAAAAGATACTCTTGTAGTTAAAGTGAATTGAACATGTTTCATAACAACTATTGCAATAGTGAACCTTTGCAATTGTGGTTTTACTGCATTGTTACGTAAGCCACACGCAGTACTTTGGTGCCCATAATGGCTTTTTAGTGTACTAAACTTGAGTCTGTATGGCGACTGCTTAACTGTAAAAGTAAGTGTTACCAGGTTCATTCACTCCAATTACCAGCCCCCTCCTTTCCCTGTTATTTCAATATTATTACGTATACGTTATGCTGCAACTTTCATGTGTTGACCAAGTGGTCCGCTTTAGCAATGCGTTTGCTCACGTTCGATCCTCCTTACTGTTCATAATGACGGTAAAAGCGAATTTATTTTCCCCACATAAAATCCGTGGCTGGAAATAAGGGGGTGGCGATTCAGTTTAGTCAGCAACCACACAAAAAAAAAAAAAAACTAAGAATCAATAGCAGTAACTGTCAAAATATTCTAACAAATTTGAAATATCCTTCCTTGTAGATTTTTTCGTGGAATTACACTAGTGTTGCGAGGATTGCCATTTTAATATGACAACCAAGATAACGGTAAAATAATCAGCTGAAAAAAAAAATCTGGTCGAAAATAATGATCGACTTTTACATGCACAATGTGTCATATATATATACATGTTATCATTGATATAAAAAGTAAAACGATTTATGAGAGGACTAGACGGTCCCTTGTGTATTTTTTTTCCTATTATGTGTGAGTAATTTTGCTTGAAGTGATTCTGTGTGTGCGGAAAAACCAAGAGGGTAAGATTATGTTTGATCTTATTATTATTATTTCTTTTAATGTAAACGTGAGACAGTTTCTGGACGAAATGCATCATCAATGAACGCAAATGATAATAACAACTTTGAAAAGCGACGGAAACGGCATGAAAACAGTAAAAGGAATCATATTTGAAAATTAAAGCTTCTAATTATGAGCCCCTACATAATATGCAACCATGATGCAACAGTACAGGTCTCACTCCTGTATCAAAAGAAAAAATACGTTCAAGTCGTTGATCCTTGATTTGTATCTGTAATTGCGGGATTTAGTGAAACAAAGTGATATACATACGTATAAACTGATCACGTCATTAAGACGTCACTGATCGGCTGTTTCGACCAGTTAAATATTCATTCCCTGTTTAAGTCCTATCGACTTGTTCAAAGAAGCCCACGGTAAATCGAATGAAAACTGTCAACTACTACATCATCGGATTTTACACACACACAAAAAAATTGAAATCATCAGTCAGAAATTATCACCCGACTTTTTGTTTCCTTTGGAATATGGCTGTTTTAGTATCGTTTTTGTTTGACTTATTTCAATTTTCGTTTCCTGTGACTTTCTACTTCTTTTTTTCTGTTCCGCGAATTTGGAAGTGTAACAATATCTGATTCTCAAACAAACAACGTATGGACTCACGAAGATGCTGCATATCTTCTAGTTATCAGATCAGGATAACATCAAGACAGTTACAGCTGAGTCCAAGTAAACGATTCTACATAGCCTGTATACTGTGTGGCATTCCATGCGTGATTCGCATAGGCTACCGCATGTCGCGAAAGTGACTTATACAGCGATCTGGAAAAAAAAAACGACTTTAACGAGCAAACTCATCACGCCGAAGCTAGAAATAATAATAAAAATGTAATAAAGAAAAAAAAACGCAGGTGGCGCAGTCGCGGTAACGAAAGTGGAAAAAATAGCTATCATTTACGTTGCGCTCATGATCCATCATGAAAACAAATGAAAGCAACATTCACTGAGGCATCATTAACCATCCAATCAAGAAAACCCAGACGAGGAGAATTACCCGTCAACGGATAAATAACATGTAAATAACATATCCTAACACAATATAGCCATGGATGGCTGAATTACTAATCAGTTTGGTATATAGCCTAGCTATCAAAATCATTTGTCCTGGCGCTAACTTCTTCGGATATCTGATTCACTTATCGTCTGATATCAAATAGTCTGTATAAGAGAATAGTTATGGTTATACCTACAATAGGTAGCACAGAGTAGCCTGTCAGTGGGTAGCCGAATAAAAATAAACACCATGTATCATTACAGTGGTCTAACACTGCAACCATGGGAAGCAACACCTAGCTTATATTTTCCGTTGATTGTGACTGCTCAACGAACGAATTCCTTCGAATAAAAAGTTTAATTCGCACAAACGAGAGTTTAGCCAATCAGCCACCGTTATTGAGCTAACGTTTATGGTTAGGGGTTAGGTGTGTGCGAATAGGAGTTATTTGCCTGATTGCAAGTTTTTCGTGCGAATAGCCTCGACCTATTCCACTGGCAGTATCAATGATAGATACATAACAGTTAAGCCCGCACAACGGACTTGTCACCCCTCTGAATGCATTCGTAATTGAGTACCACGTTAACAGAAAAAAAAAAAGAAGAACGGTAATGCCAGTACCTGGTGGGAAGGTTAGTAACAGTTAGTCCTATAATGTCTTGAACTTGTAGTGGTGACACCTTATTGTTGATCTCGTTACTGATGGTACCATTTTTTTCTACAGGATGGATGTACCACCTCAAGTAGACATACATTTTAGCTATTCAATTGAAAGGATCACTGTTATTGGCTATAACCTTATCCCGTGACACCTTAGCTCTGATTGGCTCGCAACACCAATTTGTACCAGAGTCGAATATGCCCGATATATATTTGGATTAGTAGACTAAATCTGGCCAATCAACTTCACTGTGCGAAATCTTATTAACCTGTAACCTCATTATGTAATAAACTGTGTTATCTCTACTTTTAAGGTGAGTATCAGTTCTCCATATATTCAATGCATTATTACAGGACAGGGTAAGGGGGAGACAAGGGAAACATAAGGACAATGAACTATCGATCGAGGGGTGCACGAATAGAGAATACCACCATTCTAATATAATGAAAAGAACACCAGGGAGAAGAATCTTTTATAAATCAATGATCTATTGTTCTGTATTACAACTAAGCGCGTTCACTGTAGTAGATGTGAAACATTTTACAATGTTTGGACACAGCAGTCACACAAAGTTAAGACAGATAGGCTACACCATAGAATTTTAAAACACAAAGAACTGTTGACTTCAGAATGAATTGTTGTATGCCTCGAGTGACAATATTTAAAGCTCGTAAACTCAACGACTTAAATGTGTGTATTCCTATACCTACACCGGGTGGGAATTTTCACTTGAATTTAAATTGTACGCAATATCTTTTCACTGTTAAATCTTCATATTATATATTAATCTCCATTATATACTTGCTTACATTTGAGGCAAGTTTGTCCAATGATGTTACCACTATATTCTGGCTATTAAGATTAAGGTGGGGTTAGTACTGTTACTCGCGGTTAGATTTGTGATTTTAGGTCGGATGACGTCATTCTCAGTTCTGTTTATGTGGTATGGAATGATGTCTGCAGTAAGACTTCACCTCTGAAGTTGTAGCTAACTGTCCGAGATAGAGATGATGAACAATATTGTAATACTGTACTGGTTAACTCCAAAAGTGATATGTGTGATTGACAGCTCACACGGTGTAGTCCTTTCAGAATAATGTTTAATTTGTAGAGATCAACATAGAACCTGCTGAGTGTGTGCATTTCCTTGAAAATTGAACTCACTCACAATCTTAGGAAAAATTCAATTTAAAATTGCCTTTCTATCAACTGAAAGAGCGTTTAATTAAAAACGGGAGTTTTTTAGTATGTTTCCACTCATGATTTTCACGAAATGTTTGTCTTTGAAAGATTCTGGATGAAAATTTCCCTGGAGGGTCAGGAAAAGTACTTCTCACAATTCCTATCGTTGGTTGAGGACGGTTTTGAAATTTTTAGATAGCATGGCGAACTTGACAAACACGAAGCTATTTTTCTGCAGCAAGATTGGGCGTCAGCCCCAAACCCATTCCTTTGCCATTTTCCCATCAGAATATCCTTGAATCTAGAATCTGGGAGAATCCATCGGTGAGGTTGACCAAATACCGATGTAGAGGTAACTCTGCTTCTGCAAAACTGAAACCACATTTTCATGGTCAATGGTTTATCGAATATGTAAAGCTTCTGTGCTAACACATTCTGCCACTGTCACAATTTTGATGGCGCTATCAGTGTACTATATTCGAATCTGCAGATATACAAAGACAGACAGCACGTCACATTACATGGGTAACTGCAACGAAATCGGAAGTTTTAGTTTAGGATTTCATTGGGTAACTGACTTGCTAATTGAAGGTCACGTGATTGTCAATAGAATGATCGATTGGTTCACATAGGCCAATTGATCACTCGGCAGCCATATACGGGCAGGCTGCAAAGAGGTGCTGTCGGCCTAACAATTTCAACGTGTCCACTTTCCACCTCTTACTGTCATTTAACTGCAACTTGAACTTGACGTCTAGTTCAGAACATCATAGCGACAAAAGACAAAGAAACGATCACTCCCTTCCGTGAAACGAGGGAATTCTCGATAAAATGTCGGTGATAAATCTTTTGTTATTGACGGATTTCCGGTGAAATACCGCGACATTTGTCCAACTCCCCTTGAATATTATTATTTTTTTTCTTACATTCAGAGTCATGACTTTACCTAGGCCTAGGCTAGAGCTAATGTTTACATTCTATTATGAAAATTTACGAATTTACGAGCGAAATTTTTCATACGGTAGAAAACGCTTACGGTAGCACTGTAGACTGCTGATAAAGGCAGTAAACTACCTCAAGTAGCTGTAGACTTGAGGGTACTCACCCTTACAAACATCGATGTAGAAATCGACACCTGGTCTGCATCAAACTAAGAAGCTGAGATATAGACAAAAACTGTTAAAATAATGTTGCGTGTCGGCCATTTTCAAAATTGGGCCATACAGAGAGTCCATCCCAAGTGGTGATATTGGCATCCCTTTTTCTTGTTGGAGCAGCTCCCAGGAACAAAATAAAAAAAAGATCATACCGTCCTTGGGGTGAAGGGTGGGTACACCGGGGCGATGAATTATTCATAAATTGGAAAATTAAAGATTTCACGTAAAGGTTTCAACTTCTGAACAACCTGTGACATGTTTGTCCACGTAAACTTGTAGTGTAACCACACGGAGGACCAATTTTGCCAAAAAATGGCCCACAGTCCTTTAATTAATGGGTCCGGCTGGATTTTGGCTGCGGAGGGGTGCTATTTAAGGGATTGGGGAGAGGCGGCGAAGGTAAAGATGAAGCTTTAATTCATGTATATATTTATTCCTTTTGTTCAAGTTCCACTTCGGTCTCATTTAGAGCTACAGAAAGATAATGATTTAATCCGGTGTTCGAAACGGTTGGACACTCCTGCCAATTGAACGGTTTTACTGATCCACTGTCATCCGACAATATTGTATTTAGTCTTAGTCAACACGTTTGTAATTTTCGTTCATTTAATTTAGTATGTCCACAAGGAATGCTTTTAACATACCTTTCTCGCTGCTGCTCTAACAGGGCATTCATTGTGAGCTGTTTACAGGCAAGCTCTGTACCAAAAGGGTCTTTTACAGGTAAACAAATATCCTTTAGATGTTCCAAACTGGGCAAATTGGCATGGAGACAAAACTGGGATAAGGTAAAGTTGAGGGGAGAAAAGGGGATGGGAGACGCTAGACAAGAGGGGGGGGGGGGACTTTGAAAATTCTTGAAATATCCAGGTTGGGCACTGATCTTTTCTTCGAATCTTTAAATATTTCCCGTTTACATGCTTTCACTTCAAAAATGTTCCCATTTCATGATGAGTCACAGATGGTCCCAGAGCAACACTTCTCAACGTTGAAATTTTGAGCAATTTTGTATAGTTGCCCATAGGAAAATTTTAAATGAAAAAAAAAATTGTTGTAGACCATTCAAAATAAATTAGTCCAGATCACCACAAACTATATTAAGTTAGCACACTATCCATGAACTTCAATCACTAAGGTGACGACTGTATCATAGCATTACTTCGGTGTATCGGCACTACATGTGTGCCGAGGTGTGCGGTGAATATTCATTAAAATAGTTAACATTACTCAAGGGTATTGTAGCTAAATTCTCATTTTTTGGATTTCTAAGTACTGACTGCATGGGTAAGCTGTCTGAAGGAATAACTTGCAACAAAGTTTGGTTGTCATTTTACAATTATGGATAACTTCGTCGTCTCTTCCTGTTGACCAGGCTGCACAAACCTACACGCTGCTGGTGATGGGGGGGGGGGGGGGGGAGGATACACATTCTTGTACTGTGTCCTGCAGAAGTGTAGGGAACGAGGGGAACAGTGAAGATTTATTAACGGTGATGTCTCTTGTCATTTTGCGATTAAGTCTCAATTCTTTTTGAATTCTTCATCGTGGGATCTTCCATACGCTATCACATGCCAGTAGGACCAACTCACTGAATGATATCTGGCGCAGAATAACTTTCGTTGTTATGGCACCAAAGTTAGTTTTTTCATGTAACCCGCAATTTAGCCCAAATTTCGGTTTGAACATTTCTAAAAACAGATTTTTACCTCAACAAACGAAAGATGTGTGACGACACGAAACTTAGTCATTTTTTTTTAATTAAATTCTGTACATGCCTGACGGCATCAAATGGCTTGTTCAGTTTGAGGTATTAATTCTTCAGAAGTTCTTTGAGTGTCCTTCAAAAATGAAAAAAATAATTTAAATATACAAAAAAAATGGACCATCCTTCTACCTTGGCCCTCATCATAGCAGCTTCATCGATGTGTTGCACTACCCTCTTTTCATGTTGATGCTGGATTAGGATTAGGTTTTATGGTCTGTCCATCAGCTTGACTCACAAATGGGATTATCCTCTAACAAGAATTCGCTACATACCGCCATGAACGTTGGTAGACTTCAAAGCCTTATTTAGTACAAGCGCCCTCTAAAAGATGGAAACGCACTGCCTAGATTCAAAAGTCTACCCAATCCGCACGGGAATTTCTCTGAGAGAAAGAAACGTCAGTTTACTGGGATACACAACTGCTATTGTGAATGGCAAATAGTACTAGTATTGTGGATAACGTATGACGTAGCGTTTGACTGTTGGTGTTGTGTACTCAAGTGTGAAGAGGGGCCACTTCAATTGAAAGGAATTTTTGGTGTCATACTCAAAAGGATTTTTTCTTACCCAACGGTTTTTTTGCTAGTACTTCAGGGCTGTAAAAGAAACTCGTAGGTATTACACACTACATCGCTTATAACATTAACAGTGTCACCGCTTGCGAGGCGTCATATCAACGTGTGGATTTAATAAGTTCATGTCAGCTGTTAAGGGTATTCTGTCGTTTATGTTACTAGGTTTATCTCAGTATGATAATTCGTTGTGAATTTCATGCTGGACTTGTTTATCAGGAAATACTTGGAGGAACAGGAACCAACCAAAAAGTAAGCGGTCGAATTTGATCGTGTTATGAGTGGATTAATTTGTTGATATATCTGATTTCGGAAAATGTCTCGGAATCCTGCTTTGGAGATGTTGCGGAACCCGCGACCGTATCCCCAAGGAGCAAACGGAGCCACTCCTCCTAGAGCAAAACAGCCGAATCGTGCGTTAGATGAATTGCGGAAGCCTCAACCGTACCCGACAGCGTCTCAGCCCACCCAGCGTCCACCCGCACAGAATCCTCAACCTGGGCGTTATGGCCCTCCAAATGCATCTCAACCTGCACCCAAACCACAGAATAACCCGCTTGGAAACCTGAGAAATCCCAAACCGTACCCCTCAGCTAGCCAACCACAAGTCAGGCCCACAACGCCTCAGTCAACAGGAAGGCCTACTGCACCACAGACTCAACGTCAGCCAGTGTCACAACCACCCAGTGCAAGTCAGCCACGTCCCTCGCCAACATCTGCTCAGGGAAGACCAACGGGGGCCCCTCAAAAACGGAAACCGAGAGTTGCCGTTTCTTCTGGCGCCCCCAAACCGTACCAACCTCCAAGACAGACCACACAACATGTTACACCTCCTGTAAGAACCATGCCCCCCTCAGCTTCACAGCCCCAACCTCAGCGATACCAACCGAACCCAGGATTAAATCAAACGCCCACACCACAAGGGTACACTCCAAGGACAACAACGCCACGCTCAACTACGCCAGTATCTCCATACTCTACAACCCCAAGGGCTACCACCCCCAGGTCAGCCACACCACAAGGAACCACCCCAAGAACAACAACACCAGCAACGACTCCACGATCGACCACTCCGATTCAGGACCCCCCTATCTTGACAACTAACCCACCCACCCCACAGCATGCCGTCATTCAACCAACCCAGTACCAACCGAGTTACGCAGCTTCCCCTGGCCCAGCAGAACCTCTGCCAACATACAAAAACCCTCCCCCCATGATGGAATCAAACGGTTTGCTCATACCTAACAGCGGTTACGACGAAAGTGACGTCCCCGCCGAGTACGATCGGGATTCCAAGAGAAGCTTCGGAAGGGACCTACCCTCTCCGGAGTCGGATATCGAATCTGGTCCAGCATCGGAACGAACGCCGTCACCCCTCCCAGAGAAAAAGGTAAGTACGGCTTACTTGATGATGATACTCATGAGGTTTCCATAGTGGCGGTACCAATGTATAAATCAAGGAAATAGGTCATGCCATGGTGGGGGAACGTGGTGGGGGATAGATATAGTGGTATAGGTACCGTATTATGTATAATTGAAGAACTTGAAAGGGGGGGTGAATAGTAAAGTGACGGCCGATTTTGTCCGTTGTAAAACTCCCTCTCCTCAAACTACTTACTGAATTCCATATCATCATTCCATGTTATAACTATTTTATTTAAAAGTTTTTTTTTTTTTTCGATTTAGAAGAACGTTTTGGGGTGTTCCCTACTTGAGGGAATCATCAATTATATAGCTGGTTGATAAATAAGATTTTTTGTACTAAAACAGTTGTCAATGAACGAAGGCCCACTGTTGGTAAATTATGTGGTAAGATCTGGAGACGAAGAATGTTTTGGAATGACTTCTCTTTTTATTTTGACACAATCACCATTTTTTGCACCTATCTGCAAAGTCAACTAAATAGACACAGTGGACAGCTGAGCCGGAATTTACTTTCGATAAGCATTTCGGTTCTACTGTACCGTGGGCCGTTTCCTGCTGGCAGAAATAGAATATAGTATCAATAACATCATGATGACAATTTGTCGTGACTTAAACTTCACCAACCAGTCAATTTTGCAATTTTGCAACGTAAAACCATATACTAATTCCCCTGTATCATTCACACATGGGTCAAGAGGACCGGACCAAAAAGAAGTTGAGGGGAGGGGGGTATAGGGAAAAAAGGTAGTTGCACCGCTCACTGGCAAACTGATTTACAACTCCTCTCAAGTTGATTCTGTATTGCAGGTAACATGGTTAATGTCCTTAGCTACCAGTGCCAGACCAGCCATTGAACACTCCAGAATCCATCCCCCTCCCACTTCACGAGAATGAATCAACACAGAGGATAGAGTGAATTCATTATACTCCAGCCACTCATGTTTTAATCGACCGATTCAAAGTAGGGTTGTAGGGTTACTGAGGGGTTCAATCACGGCAATTTCCGGTACACCAAGGGAGGAAGGAGTTTTGCAAGTTACACTCGACATCTTGTTAATTTACCCCCTCCCCCAAAAAAGGGGGGGGGGGAGGAGAACGTAGATATTACGGGTTAGACTACATGCGTGTATTAGCTATTATCACACAATTGATGATCACGTTTTTCCTATCAGCCTGACACAACCCTATTTTTTTCGTCCAAAACGTTTAAACTGATATATTTGTATTGTTTGCACTTCCCTGTTTCATAATTTGTTTCTTCACAGTAATATTCTACACCCCAGGCAAGACATTCCCAAGTATTAAATTATGACGTACTTATTGTGAGAAAATATGACATCGAAAGTTCAAAAGGTCACTATCCGTGGGCGTAGCGTTATAAATATAAGATTTTTAGGCACATGTGGGTTTACTGTACTTAGTTTTCGATCTGGCTCTGTGGGACTATTGGTGGGCCTAGCATGTGTCCTGTTTGAGCGCCAACTTCTCCGTAATTCTACACTGCGTGTAGGCATATACTGCACGTGTATACAGTGGGGAAAATGACAACTTACACGCAAGTTTGCAGTATGGTGTGCCATTCTTCGGATAGACGCGTACTGAAAAGAAAACTTCAACAGAGATCGGTTGATCACTGAAAGCTCTAAAAAAAAAAAAAAAAACAGCAGAAAACAAATCAGATGCCCCCCCAAATAAAAGGTTCGTTAAAATTTCAGCTACAGTGGGTCTATGAATATTTTGAAAATTTTGAAAAATTGATATAAATAAATAAATATGAAAATTTTGTAGATGACGTTAGTATAACCTTAAGTTGGTAATACTGTAGCGCTTATGCAAAGTAGCATCCGGACTTTATGTGAGTTGTGCTTGATGTCCTATGCAATTTGCGATAGATATGCTGTATTAGTGCATAGCAACGAGAGCGCAAAGAAGGAAAAATATCACAATAAGCGAAATAAGTACTTCTATTTTGGTCCATACTTGCATAAGTGTTCTGTTTTACACTTGTTACACATATCGGCAGTGTCACTGTTCGCATTTACACTATACAGTGTTCATCAGTGTTCATCATTGTACAGCTTGCCGCCCATTATAACAATGGAAGTGGTCGATATTTACAGCCTGGCTTGGTATCATAACGACTCCCAGGGCATGATGAGTATTGTTAACATCAGTCTTGGTATGGCTCTGTGTATGGAAGTTCGCCCATGCTTAGGTGTTAGGGGTCGACAGATGGATACAAAACTGAGTAATATACACACGTACACCATTTATTCATACACAGTTCAATACAACCAGTACACTGGCCAATGAAACGTTACACAGACCAATATACATTAGAGCACAGACTCATAGACCAATTTAATGTTACACATACCAATATACTGTACACTATACCACAGACTCAAATAGACTAATGTAATGTTACACAGGCCAATATACATCATAAGACAGACTCATTTAGACTATTTTTATGTTACACAGACCAATATACATTTCAAGACAGACTGATATAGACCAATGTAATGTTACACAGACCAAATGCATTATAACACACTCATTTAGACCAATGTAATGTTTTACACACTAATATACATTATAACACGGATTCATATAGACCAATGTAATGTTACACAGGCCAACATACATCATAAGACAGAATGATATGGACCAATGTAATGTTTTACAGACTAATATCACGTTACTCAGACCAATACTGTAGAACTGTATAGTTCTGTGTCATAAACCTCCCACCATGCAAAAACCAGACCACCTCACCCAGTTCAGATAACCATTCACAGACCATGCCAAAATTCGACGACCAGACCGTCAGACCACCACGCACAGATCAACTCATTTGGCTAATCGGGTATGCGTAGCCTATGTGTTTTTAGATTAAACGAACATCGGTAACTTAGTTACTCTCTGTCGTTACTGCGTGTACAATTCTTTGTTATTATGAATTCTTTATTAGGTCATTATTCTTCAGAACGTGAGACAGTTAGAAATTCCCCCGCCCTAACCCTATCCCCATCCTACCACGACCAACAGTCTTTCCTCTTTACTTGTTCATCAGCTGTTCATAAGGTTATGATGCATGGATATTATTTTACCATGAAATCTTTCATCACTCCAACCCAAGTAACTATGGACTTCCGTTTACGAAGTTTTATCTCGGCCACAGTGATCCATCACAATGAAGTCAGCCAGCTCACGTGCAAAGAGCGGAATATGAAACTAGCTGCTAAACTTGAATGCATGTGACGTATTACAGGAAAGAATTGAAATCTTCTTGTATCCTAGAACTGCCAATAATGTTTTAGTTCATTGTCATACTTCATTGCTGTTGGCAAACTATCAGGCCCTTACCGCCTACTTTGATTTACCTACCATATGTTAGACCTAGAGTGTCTTTTTCACTTCGTTGTTTGAATTTCATTTCGTAAACTTTACTTGATATCATCTCTGGTACATGAATAAGATAGACCCTCGAAGTTAGTTGAAAAAACACATAATTATCACTTTAATTTCCTGTACGTGCAGACCAGTTTAAGTTGTAACCTGCTGCATACGACCTTGACAAAACATGAAGGAATTCATCTAGTTTCGGTCGTACTGATTTCAATTAACTGATGTGTGTGTGTGTGTGTGTGTGGGTGAGTGTGTCTGTTCTGGGGGTCTGTTGTGGGGTGGGGAGGCGTGCGTTCAGTTAGACGGTTAATTTCCACAATTTTGCAGGTAGTCTTTTCGTCTGAGACGTCCAAATGTCGGATGAAAAACAAAATTCTGTGGTGAAGTTGTACATTAGGCAACCTAGATTGTTTATTGCATGTAACCGAATACAGATAACATTTGCTATATCTAAAACAATATGATGAAATCTGGAATGAATCTGCCAAAAAAAGAAAAAAGTGACAGTACAATGTAGTACAGTATACAGTATAGTTAATTCTTGGTATAACTGGCTTAGTATTACCATCCAGGAAGTAATTGAAACACCCTTGTTTCAGGAATAGATCGCGAACTATTATTTACCATATGATACTGCGCAGCGTGTTTCCTTTCTGTACTGTGCATAGCCGTCTTATGAATTTGGCTTTATCAAACTATGTAGTTAATTTTTTCTTAGCTGAGAAGATTATGCTTCTCCAAATTGAAAGCTTTCTCAAAAACACAATATATTAATTTATTTTTCTCGAAGAATCCAACATGATTTTCGTTTTGCGTTTAAATGAATTTCACGTTATGTCAAAATTGTTTGTAAACAAAAATACGACAAAAGTCAGTTTCTTCGACGAAGTCACTTCTGATGCCAGACGCTTTCACAAAGCGTTTACAAAAATAAACTTCAAGTATCCCCCGCCATGCAGAGAACAATTTGCGCAAGATACAGCTGGTTTAACAAATACAGCTCCTGCTACACAAGAGGTATTTTTTTTAACCAAGAACTGACGATGGACTGATCAGAAACTGAACACAAGGCTAGGGGACATACTTCCAAAAATTCGGAACGATAGCTGTATACTCTTGTACACTGTAACATGATTTCAGTGTGTTGCCTCTATAGAGGTTACACATAGACATCTTACAGTCTCAGTGATGCCTGATTGTAATAATTAAAGCTGAAGTTGCCTCCAAACTGCTCTGTAGGCCTATACCTTCTCGTTCAAAGCAGGATTTTAGGCCCCTGGGTTGTTCTCATTCCCATCGCCATTCGATTGTTTTATATGATTAAAACGTTTTCAGAATTTATCTCTCAAAGACTTTTAATCTTCCAAATAAGTTCATAAATGTGTTTGTATTGAATGTGGTCCCCGAAGTTGTACACAGAGAACTGAGGTAGCTGCGAAATAATCTGAAAGAAAACAAAGTTGATTGTTTGTTTTCAATCTGTCTTAAAGTGATAATACTGTAAATGTGTGCAGGTATTTTTGACAAAGACTTTGAAAACACTTTAAGTGAGAATTTAATAGATATTACATTATACTATTCATCAATGTTCATGTGATTATACAGGGTGGTCCTGAAACCATCTAAAAAATAACTTTCATGAGGAACAAAATTGCCACTACTGAAGTCTCCTTGTTTGACTGTCTTTCTGTGAACATAATGACTGAGTCACCAATGGGTTGCCTGAGTATGCTGTACTGGTTTGGAATATTACTGTATAGCTAGTGCACGTTACAGATACTGACATACAGGTACTGTACAGTGCATGTATTATTGGCCCAGGCATGAGCCCAAAAGTCACACTGACCTAGTCTGTTAGCATTACTATTACGTCAAATGTTTTTTTATAAACCATAACATTTTACTAATTGATATATATGTTTATATGTATACTTTTCTTTGTGTACTGCATATATCTGAATATGAAATTGCTGGTCACGTGCATATGTTGTTATCTATGGAATGTGCAGTATTTCTTTGCAATATTTGTATTTTCTATACAACATTGGTTGTACGGGCAGCCTGGCTGTGACATTAAATGGAACATTCTCTTGTCTCCCATGGTTACCCCTTGTGATGTGAGTCTGCATGGCGCCAAGTTAACAAAAATTTAATTTTTTTTTTCTTCGAGTTGATCGGGTGTCTCAAAATTATGCCGGTAATTTTGTGGGTGAAAGTTCGACCACTCCCTGTATAGATATGACGCCATTCCCCGCGTGTATAGTAAACCTTTGGTATGGAAATTATACTTCCAACGAACTTAGGTCAAACAGAGAAAAACTGATAGGGATATTGGATGGAATAAATTAAATTTGGCAAAATATTTCCCCGCTTATCCAGTTCAGTGCTTACACACGGTAGCCTTCATGCACTGTACAGTATTAAAACTGCAGTACAGGATATACGGTTACATATCGTTGTAAGTTTATATGCACTGTAAACTGAATCGTCAGTTAGCGTGAATGGCAGTTGATAATATGTGGAGGGGGGGGGGGGGGGCATGCAGCAGCAAACGAAAAAGATTTATATTTCCTTCACGTAAAAATACATTTCAAAAAGTCACTGCTCCTTTCACTGGAAGAGATTCAATCGGCATACACGACCACGCTTAAAGCCACTGTAATATATTGTGGAGTTAATATTAAAAAAAAAAGATTTTCCTTCGTTCTTTGCGTTGCCACAGTTGCCACTATTTATTCATGTAGTTTCCTTTTTCAACACATAGTAGGCTTAAAGTCTGATAGTGTAACTCAATTATATTATCCTATTTGATGTCTAACAGCGAAATAATAATTACCGAATTTTATCGATATTTATTGACTCCCATTTCTTTGTCTACCAACCCCGAATTTCCCAGACTCTGACAAAAAACAAATCATGTTTTTAATCGAATCTCAAGTTCACTGCTTAACTGAAATTTGTTGATATCTGTAGATTTTTTTTTTCTGAATCATGTAAAGCCATCTGCTTACATCGTACAATGTAGGCCGGTTGATAGGGTCGCAAAAGGTATGAAGACAAAGAGAAATCAGAGATTAACACAAAACAAGCCAATCCGTTAAGTCTTGGTTTTAGTTCTGTGTAAGCCCAAATATAACACTGTAGCATTATAAGCATCGGTGAGGAACCTCAGACACATTGTTACCGTCGAAAAACGTTATAAACAGTACGCACTGTGGTAGTACACATTGTCGACACTAGTCATATACAGGTAATAGTATTTGCCCAAGTGTTTTACGCTGTTCACAATGAAAGTTCAAATACTTGATACATACACGGGTACAGTGCATGCCGATTACTTATTGCGAGTACTTTTGCAAACCTTTACTGGAATTGAAAAAAAATGTTGTAAATGTTACCCTCCATTCAATTAAATCAACATCACAAGGTTTTTTGAACGTGCGTGTTCACATTCGCCTCATGTTAAAACTGTTTCTTTACGTTAGTTATCAGTATACTGAAATCTATCCAGTTTATAATACACATATTGCAATTGGGTACGCGCTCTTTCCACATTTTCATTTAGTTTGTACACACAGTGCCAGGTATGAGTTCAGTCTCCGCAGTCAAATCGTTAAAATACAGATCTCTGCCGTGCGCAGACAACTGTGAAAACACGCTGTCACTTTATGAAAACTGTACCATTTTAATATATTACTCTCGCGGTCTTGTTAAGACAGTGTATGTAGCAATGTCGCTCCGACAGCTTGGTTCTGAGTCCGTCTGACGCGATGGAAGGCAGCCTCTAAACAGGAGCTTCAATTCCCTCAGCGCCATTTAACGTCAACAGTCCAAGGCACTTACAGTAATACGCTGTCAGAGTTATATAGACCATGTTTGTGGAATTCGGTAGTTGACATACCGTGCAGTTTTAATTTGTGTAATTAAGTTTCGGGTTGTATTTTATTTTCTGTGGTGCAGTTGAATCGTCTGCGTTAGGGCGTCGTAGTGTTGTACAGTAATTACTGTATGTCATAACATGTGATCTCTGTGAGTCTTCTCAGAACTGCGGAGGTTAAACGATGTAAAAATGGAGTGCCTAGCAGAACTGCGGCAGGACAGTAGGGAATTCCCTCATGAGAAACTTCATGATGGGTTTATCAGTCCGCATAGTCCCAGTTTAAGGGCTGTATTTTCTTCGATTACCCCCGTGCTGATATTCAAAGAAACATTTTAAGAGAACAAACCTGTATGCTCCTCCCCCCAGTCAAACGCCCGGCCCAGGGGCCTTCATTCTCGCTTTCACCAAATTGTCATCCCTTGTCCCATCCCGTGTCTGGGCGTGATTGTAACAATAAGTTGGTAATTTTGCTCGAACCTCACAATCGAACGGGAGGGGGGGGGGGGGCGTATCCATATGGTATTTTATCTTAAAGGTGTGCCACCCAGACTCATCACATTTCAACATCGGTAATGGAGTTATTACGTTTCTAGTGTGACACCAATCTTGAAAATAACAATATTAATGGGCCTACACATCATAAGGAGCTGCAGGGTACCATGACCCTTATAGATAGTCCCGTGGTGGTGACGATGGTTGTGAGTCCGTTCAAGGCCTTTCGTTCGTATTATTGTGCCACACGGTTCTACTTGCCATCGAGAGTCTCATTCACTGAACCAACCGACCTTCGTCTCCGTTCACATTATGCTGTTAGCTGATAAGAGAAGAATCTACTGGGAATAATATCAGCAATAGTAGATGCTATTGATTACTAAAAAAAAAACATTTTTGTATGAACTGTTG
Source organism: Stichopus chloronotus (assembly GCA_021234535.1). Lineage (NCBI taxonomy): Eukaryota > Metazoa > Echinodermata > Holothuroidea > Aspidochirotida > Stichopodidae > Stichopus > Stichopus chloronotus. The sequence continues at coordinate 8,118,031 of CM037849.1, forward strand.
AAAATGCTAACCATATTTCTGACTTTTTGCTACTGTACATTTCAAATCAAATTTTCTGCCTACAACTTTATAGTTTTCCAAAACAATATGGCGGACTATGTGGCGGTATATTATATCCGTCGACTCCATAAGATGATCAAACCCCAGAACGGTCATAAAATTAGATTAATCAGATGTAATATGCTGCAGTGTAATCAACAGTACGTTTATTAAGATGTGTGCTTTTGAAGACCTCTTTTCCATTAGGCCTATGTTAATGTTTGCTTTGTATTTGAAAACATATCACAGTTTCTATAGTCAATTCAATTGTAGAAAACAAGTAGATAATGTCCTGCTTGCGATAGGACTTGGTTATCATCATGGATGCCTAAGCCGTGGGGGGGGGGGGGGGGAATCGTGACCTACAGAGTAACATGATAATCGGGGTTTGAGGACCAGCCCCCGTAACCCCTCCCCATCATAAAATGAATAAAAGCAAACCTGAAAGTTTAATTTTGTGGGAAATTTGTATGATAGAAGGGTGACATGGGGCAGATGGCAAGGGGAAGGTGGCAATGGGGGAGGGGGGTGACGAGATGCAGAATAACATCTCGTTAAGTTCTCTTTAATATACTCGTGTACTGTAATACAACTGCTATTGAATTGCAATCTGTTACTGTATGTATCTTTATACGCTTAGTGATCCTATGAAATTACTATTTTCATCTTGGCGGTCCTTGCATGTTATTTAGTTGTATGAAAATCTTACGACATGGCACTGTGCAGTGATTCAGTAACTGTTCTGCCATTAATTACGTAGTGCATCATGCGAAGAAGTAGCAGCCATTTTTAATTTTCAGTTCGGTATATACATTTACTATATGTCAATAATGTATACTGTAGTTTATGTACTGTCGCTATACAGTGCTGCTGTACGCAAACATTGTCAGGTCAACCGTCACGAGTGTACTACACCGTGCATGTAACGCTCTCGCAGTATTTACCTATAGTGAAAGTTTTGAAGTTCCCTGTTTGTTCACATCTAATCTACTTGATTGGCAGTCATTTTTTTAAATTCCCATAAATTTAGCATCATGCACACCTATCGCACACTGTATACCAATAACAACAATAGCATCATATGCAGTATGCCTTGTTGTTATGCTGGTTCAATACTGAGTTACAGTATACCAACGGTCTGCAATTTTATTGTTTGCGCGTTGAATTCAAATTAATGAGACTATAGAATGACTCATTGTTATCTGGAGTATAGGTTTCAAAGAGACGGACGTGTGTCTTTGTTACAAATCTAGAAAATATGCTTGAAAGATAAATCAACAACAAAAGGCCCGTTTATTCTGCGTATATTTGTCATGAGGTACTGCATTGTAATTATTGTTACACCAAAGTAACACAAAGTGGTACTGCATGTAGGAAGAGGAAATTCGTATTGTGATACATTTGATGAGGTCATTTACTATGATAACATCATTAGTTAATAATGTAGGCCTAGGTATATAGTAGAAGTACCATATGATTATATTAGCATGCTAGGTAGGCTTGTCAGTAGGCTCAATGGCATTGGCGTATCCTCTTTGGCAAATGCACTTCATGCATGTAACATGGTTAATTACCCGATGTTGTATGGGCCCTTATGGTTCATAAGTAAATCCAATGGTAAGATAAAGCCACGTGACGGATAATAATGCATCACATTACCTCTATTCATCTACCCGATTCGCACAACTACTATACCCTGAAGACTGATGCAGTGTACCTTTCGGCCTCCCATAAAATACAGTTGTACTATAGGTAGTCTTATATCAATTATTTCACATTTTGATGGTAACCACAGACACATTTTTCTCAGTGCTTTGGTTGTGACTGGTAAGCACCACCGGTACCAAAAAGGAAAACAACTAAGAATTTTAGAACAGTGGATGTTATTTAACAAAATCAAAAGTTAAAGTAAAGCTACAATTGAAAATAAGTCGATCAGAAATGGTAAGCACTAGAAAGGAGGTCATTTTAGTTAGTTTCAGACTGACTCACTTTAACAAAATGTCACTACCTTTGAGCCTTGTAACATCATGCATTACCAACACTGCAGCCTTGCGGTATTTCACCCAATCGATAAACACAAGCATGTACAGGTAATTTATCCTCAGTGTGAAACTAGTTCCGGATATTAAATTAATTTGTTCAGACTCATTACGAAATACGTTGAAAATGTAAGAACTGCAATAATACCGACTTAATAAGACTTAGATGCTTTCATATTGTTTCGTTATTTTTTACATTGTTCGTAGGCAAACGTCAGCTTACTGTGTATGCTACACTCAGTGCTGACTAGATTACATATGTAGTATTGACAACAACATTCAACATTCTGAAATGGAGGTTGGAAAAAAGTCAACCTAATTGAAGGCTAGATCCACTTACAGTAAGTTACAATATACATATCAGATCTGTATGCGTCTAGTGTATATTGAGGTGCTGTATAATAAGCTGCGTGGTTGGCGCATTGAATGTAAAGTGATTGTGAACAAGATTGCAATATGGTTGCCATGGTGATTACGTGATGTACTTTCGGTGTTCAGCTTGTATAAACCGAATCAGAAATATTGTGCCTTTTGATTCGCATTCGAAAGATCCCATGAACAAAGATTCGCTTTAGCATTCGAAGGAGACAAACTGTTACTTCTGGCGTACCATTACTCCATGTGAGATGTCTTAAAGAAGATGAAAAGAGAGTTTGCTTTTACAGAAAACAACCATATTTGTAAAACCAGTGTTTGTGGACATAGAATGATTGATTATTCAAAATAAGGAAGAACAGTAGCCTTCTTTTCAAGAAATAAATTTCTCAGAGATAGAATGATGTTTCGAGGAGATGAAGTTTTGGCAGATGTTTACTGATGAGATTGAATGGCTTGATAATGATTATAGAAAGTTTCTTTGTACGTCATGTTGGTGTATTCTAAACGCCCTATTACCCTTTAAAGGGAAATATTGTGTTTGTTGTATAGGAAAAAAATCAAAACTAATATTTTTCAAGTTGGCCCAAGTTCCTGTCTCCCAGATAGAAATTGTTTTTTTTTTTCTGTTGCTCAAGAATAAATTTGTTCAACCAAACTCTCAAAAATTTAAATGATGCATCTGGTGTTTCCTAACTGATCTTCACTACAGTGCGATTCCTTCAGCTGCATATCACCACTGATCTATTAGCTGCCTATCAATCAATCAATCGATAACCGACAGGTCTATCGTGGCACTTATAGATTTCCGTACGTCAACCATGCTGATCTCGGCCTAGAATGGGTGAAAAGTAAGACTGGTACTCCCTCAAGCCCCCCTCCACCCCCCTCCACCCCCCTCCACGTCCTAGAAATGAAGACTCACTGCGACACCTTCTAGTTTCTTATAATCTCTCAAAATCGCCATAATCTTCACCTCAATTCTACTTTAGTTAGTTCTCTTTAACATCAAAGCCGACAAAATTAGTCCATATGAGGGTATACCTGAATTCACATCGTAAACATGTTGCAAGGGGTAAGTGTAGTCACTCGTGAATACCCCACATCAGTAGGTTTTGGGGAATATATGGCCAACAGCGACCGCCTGATTCATTTTAGGCCAGCAAGGTGAACCATTTCTGCGAATTTACATCATGTAATTGTGGTATATATACTACCAGTAACGACCCAGACGATATTTTCCCTACCCCCTGAGGCGCACAGCCGATTGCCGTCTGGGTACAAGCTAAGTTGTTTTCCCCCTCCATATGATACATCCTGTACTACTTGAAGCCATTTTCTTCGATGTATTTCACCGAAACCAAATTTCGGTTACTAAGGACCAGGCCGTAATAGCGACCTTCCTAATTTTTCTTCCCATCACCACAAAATATTATTCTTTCCGGAAGTATCAATAAATTTGATTATAATGTGTACAACATCTAATTCGCATAGTTTATTGCGGACTCTCGGCCATGAAATGTTATACAATTGGCGAGCTATGTTGTATGTATGGAAGACTGTATACCAAATGGTTCATATACCAACAGTGCAGCTTACACTAGTAAGTAGTAGTGATTGATTGGTGGAATATACCGTCAGTTCAAAAACAACCCAAACACTGGTAATACGAATTTCTTGACATCTTGCCAGAACACTTCATAGGGAAACATCAGACGCCATCAAACTTTACTCTCTTTTTATTAAACAATATTCAGCGATAGTCAAATATGTGCACGGCTCTGGTTTTGACTCCATAACCAGCCACATTAGAATCAGTGCAGATAAGTTTGATGAAATTAATTGCTTAATATTTCATCTTTAAATTTACCCACGATTGGCGACCGTAAAAACACTTGGACTTATCTAAGAGCATAATTAGCGATCGTTCATACATAAATTTATTAAAGTGGAATTCGTTGGCTCGTTGCTGTGGAACAGCATTTCATATAGGCTATGAATACATAAGTACACTGAAAAACCCTTCACTGCACTCTACACTGAATGAGTGCAATGTATTGTATACTACAGTGCGTGTATTTACACAACTTGTACAGTTCTTAGTGCTAACAGTAAATACAACAGAACTTAATGGTTTGTAAGCGCTGCATGCATGGTTCGTTAGGTTTCAATTCTTGTTAACCGTCTTTTTTTGGTAGTTTTATATTGTGCTCTGTGTAGTTATAATGAAATACTTTAAATGGATTAGGTCAAATATGCTGGTCTGTTGAATTGGTGCGATGTTGTTGACTTGATGTATTTTAGTTCATGATATCTTTAGTACGTGTACCCTGTAGGTTTCGAGTTATACCGTACATTGTGGTGTAATTCGGTTCAGGGGTGTCAAGCACAAAAGTGGATGAAAAACTTAAATGGTTTTCACCAAACGGAAGAGAGTAAACTTATTAGGTTTATTCAATTTATGGTTTAATCGTGGCCTAATGAGTAGATCGCTGACGTAACATCCGTATGCCTAGTCCAAGATGCTTGGTATTCTACAATTATTAATCTAGGCCATAAAAATGTCACTCGTGCCGGGCTACATTTTTTGGAGTGGCCTACGGAAATACTGGAAGAACATTGACAAAGCTATTTATTTACTTCGAAAGATTCTCCCAAACCTGAGATAATTGACCAAAACGTGGACGTGTTTACTTCACTTCTCACTTACCTGTCTCTACGCAACAAATGCACTAATTGTTTGTGCACCATCTCATCTGAATAAGGGCCAACGAGACGTCGCTATGCGTGGACTATTAGTGCGAATATCTGTCCGAATATTGGCCCCACTCTGCTTAACTTTCTATAGATAAATTTGACTTGGAAAAATGGACAACTTATGCTTCATTTTGCATCTGAGCTTCTTCTGAAAGAAAAATTAACCCCCCCCCCCTCAGAGCGGCCATCAGTGGCCTATTAGGCCATTACTTCAACACAATTAGACTGTGGGGCCCCCCCCCCCCCCCCCCCCCCCATCCTTCCCATCAATGTAACGAACGAGCGACTGCGCTTGCCGTATATATGTCACAAACCGCCAACATAATGTAAATTACATTTGGGGATATACTGAGAGAGAAATACCATTAAGATAAAGTTAAACATCTGTCTGCAGTTAGTGTATAATGCGATACGGAACCTGATGACTTTTAATGTGCGACAGTACTGCTGTTTAGAATGTCGTCATCGAGAAAAATATACTTCCACAAAAATAAGAAAAAAGAAAGGTTCAAACTTTTTTCACCGGCGTGCCTTCTCGGTAGCACCATTTAGTCATGAGTACCACACCTATTTACCTCTTAATCTCTTAGTCAGCAGAGCCATGGGTATGAGTCACTATATGTTGCATTGGTTTTGGTTCCATTTTAAAAGAGACACGACTAGTTCTGTAGTCTATATGTCATTTGGTTCCTCTTTCAGTCACATTTAAAGTGGCTTCATCGACATAAACTTGGTCATCATATATGAATTTTGTAGTCTCCTTCTCTTTGCTCTCATTAGTGATATTACTACGTCACGCAGAAGCTAAAGTCTAAGTTAAGCAACATTTGACAAAAGCAATATGCTTATTACACATATGCATATGTTAACCACTGGCATCACATCGTTGCTCTGAAATCTTGAAATATTGAAAACGAAATATACATTTAAAATCCCATTACTTGTCGTCATTTAAACGATACCATACTTCTAACACGCATCAGCTGAATTGACGTACCATAGCATATGCACCAAGGGCGATTTTACAAGAAACGTTGCCCGCCTGTATTGTGTTTTATAATTCTCTTTAACTTTACATGCGGTCGATAATATAAAATAATATTTTCAGAATTAAGAGCGAATGTAAACGTTCGAACGTTCTATTCGTAAGCAACATTGATGTCTCATGGTAACTTTGATAAATCATTAATACAGGTACCTTGACTTCTGTAACCTATAACAGCACAGCCCAGGACGTTGCATCCGACTTTCCAACTACGTGGATTTCTCCCCTAACTTATTACCGGACCAAAGTTCATATGGAATTCATCCGGAAGAGGGCTCCATGTCTTTATAATTTTCTTATCTATCAAATTGCGAGGCTTTGACGTACAAATCAACTTTCAGAAATTGTTTAATACGAACTTAAAAGACAATTACATACAATGTACGTGTAGGCTGCACTGTACACACAGTGTTGGTATTCGTCACTGAGGTGAGCCTGTGACGTCACTCATGCAACTATGGGAAATGTAGGAAAATTGACACCCCCTCCCCATACCACCATTAAGCTCTCTCATTGACTTACACAATAAAATAGCTACATTCAAGGGCCCCTCGTGCGTGTAAAGTTGGCCCACGTCAACATATCACCTCTTTGTTTAGCTCTGTTCTCCAAATGAGTGCTCAAAAAGAAGAATGACAAATCTACATCCCCCCAAAAAACGGAACTGCATCTGTTCCCCCATAGCAATGTCAAAGACCTCTTCTCTGACTTCAAAACTAACATTTCTTTTGTCACGTTTGATTCCCTTTAGTTTTTATTTACATTACCTTCTTTCTTATCGTCTAGAGGTTGACTAACGTAAACGTAGTAAAATTAACTATCTTTGGAATATTAGATTTAGTGCTTGCTATTCGAACTATGTTTTGGCGATGGCGTGGATGATTGCGTTAATACATTGGAATTGTGTATCATCTCCAAACACTCTTTAATGGGTAAAAGCAAATACAATTTAACAGCTTCTTGATCTCATAAACCAATTTGTTGGGTGGTTTGATTCGAAATCTGGTTGTACTAACCTAACCAAGTATATCAGTAGCTTAGTTAATGGTTTAATAGCTGTAGTTGATTACTAGTTGCTGGTACGATAGTCTTTCATTCAACGGAGTATCGTTTTTCTGTCTACTACGGTAAGTTCCCTATTAGTGTCAATTGCCTTTAAACTTCAAGTTTCCGCTCCTGTGATTTAATCGCGGTATGAACACCCTGACGTCACAATTATCCACAACACACTGTGTTATACATGAACATGGCACGTGACGTAATGCATACTACTGTAGAAGTAGGTTCAACATAGACGCACATTTTTGTAGAACAAAGAAAAGCAAGTTAACACAAGGAATATAAGAGAAAGTAATAAGGTTAAAGGAACCCTGACTAGGCTGTATTGTTACCAATATGGAACTTAGTGTTTAGTCCCACAGACCCATAAATACCAGATATATTGGTATAAAAACGCTGTCATTGTTAGTCAATATTTGTATAAGCTTTGAAAAGGACATTTAATAGCTCACTTGCGTTAGTGGCGGGTACGTGTGACTCAATATCTTATTGCTCACGGAGGTACCGCATCGTGCAGCTGATGTAATTACAAAGACTAGTTCATTTGTTACGTTATAAAATGGAACATGTGTGGTGTCCGATGAGCTTAAGTTAAGTCTATTAGCAGCTACACACATGTTGTCAAAACCGTATCGCATAAGGGCCTTTAGGTTAACTTCATTGCTGTACTCGTCAGTATAAACAATGTATCCACTCTTTACTAGTCTTTTTCCGCTAAGTAATAACATGCATGTACAGGTAGCGTCCGTATCAGGTTACAGCTTTTCATTGGCTTTCATATACCGTGCGCTCTGTTCACTCCGTGGCAGGTAGACTCTACTGTATTCATATCTCTCCCCATTTTTCTTTTTTTAATATAAACTATCTAGGTTCTTTTGGTCGACACATTCAGAGTCTAGGATATTCTGTATGATGTGTTGCATACCCTGTTCATACAAATATTAATGATAACGTCACAAGCTTCCAGGAACATCCCATTGACTTGTCTGTGGTCAAAAGATACGAAAAGGAGGGTGTACAAACTGTAGATAAAAGCGGTGCATTTTAGCTTTTCCAGTTTAACTTGCATGACAAAGATGCTTTGCTGGTCACAAAGCAACCCTCTTGTATGTTATGTCGGATGCAGTTTGTCCACACAACCGTAACTTTCCTATACACATATACAGTATTGTAACCTTCACTTCAAATAATTTTTCCATCCAGACCATGGCATAGGTCGCACAGCAACGTGCCAACGTGTCCCACCAGAGTCATGTTAACTTCAACAAAGGGCACGTGTCCATATATTTCGTAAAATCAGAGAATGTGCTGTCAGTACACTTCCTTGTAATTAGGACTGGATAACTATACTAGAGTGAAAATGCTTTGTGTCATTAAGGATGTTCTGATTGCCAAATAGGCCTAATCAAATTTCAAAATTTAAACAAAGACCTAGATTCCAACTACTTGTCTTGAAGCAGTTTTCTTTCCATCATAACAAGAAATGCACACATCTTAGTTTTTCCTAATACTTTGTGTTGGTTAATACTGTCCATTTGTATGACCACATGTGCTCCTACAATTGCTGCATCCTTCTTTTATCTTTTGTCACCTCTTTTTCTCTGCTTCCAAATCCGTTCATTTGTTAGTCTTATTTCAGTTGTTTCTTTTGTCTGCTGTTAGTTGTTGTTACCTGACTTCTAAATTACGATACTGTATGTCTGTTTACTTTTACTTCCGACTTTCTCCAATGCTCAGATGTACCACGATGACGAGGTAGATACTCTACCAAACCGCGGTTCCAAAACGACATCGAAATCGCGGTTGGCCGATGAACCCGATAGCGACCGAAGAGCAATCTATGTAAGCAAAATGGTAATCCTTATATGCAAAACATGCATTTTATCTTTCAGTACCGCCTTCTCATGAATAATTATGGTGTGCATGTATATTAATGCTCATGGTGTCCATCTCATTTCATGATGATACAATGATTGATTTGTTCACAAAGGAACATCAACTGAGTACCGCGAGTACATTGAATATGTACCGTTTGTTACATTGAATATAAGTAGTCCCTTTTGTTGTTGACAACCTGTGGTTCTGTTAATTATGATTTTGGATTTCCACGTTTCGGTGTATTTCCATCGATATACTTTCACTTTCCTTTCACTATTTCGTCATTTTAACTCGTGACCGCTGGTGACTAATTCAAATGTAACAAAATTACAAAAACAACAAAACCTGATGGTGTGTGGACGTTTTTAATCTAGACCTTTTTACATATAACTTCGTTACATGCATTAATTTCCACAGTCTTGCTGTGTCTTTTAACATGCCTTAGTTAGTATTTCAAAATACTTCCTATAGACCATGAACCTTATTAATGCACACCGTAATTATTTTGATCATTCTTGGTGACAGCGTTATCTAATCAACTCTTTCAATAAAATAAAATGCAATATTTGTATTGTTCTTTGCTCCTTGCACTTTGCTTCACTTTCGAACGAGGACAATCGCGATGTTCGCGGTTTAAATTTCTCACCCCCCCCCCCCCCCGACATGGTGAGTTGGATATAAAGAGCATGGTTATCTGCGGTCATCGAAATACCGACAATTGATATTCACGATACGACACATCATACACAGCTGACGGTCCTAAGGAGGTCACCTACATTTTTACATACAGTTGTAGAGTTTGAACTATAGCTTGATCGCTCACGCAATTACCCCTGTTACCAAGCAAATTATTCCAAAGTACTTGAAAATATTGAGATAGGCTACGATACATTTTTTTTTTCGTTTTGTGTTCAGCATAGCCTATACCATTGTTCCATTAGTTCAGTACTGACTATATATTTCACCCAGACCTTCTTCTCCACAGTGGGATGTCACGTGTTTTATCACCTGACTTTTATTTCTTAGCCTTTTTCAGTCTGACATTCCCAAACAGCTACCTCAAAGACGAGTCGTCACGTGATCGTTATTTTGCATTTATGGGTTTTAATTTACAGCTTAGATTAGTTGAAGGTGTTTATAAACATTTTCATTAGTTTCAATTTTTCTTTTGTGGCACTAAGCTAGTGTTGCATTATTCAATGCAACTCAGTTAACCTTGAACATAAAGGAAAAGGAAAAAGTCGATAGCAAGAAGTCTATTTTTGATGGTCCTCGGAAGATTAACCTGATCCCCATAATCACACATGCAACTAAATCACACGCGCAAAACGTTCCCATGATTACGATCTCACATAGAGACAAAACAAAAATAGCCAACAGTCGTTTAGTCATAGGTATCTATTTATCCTTTGATCGGTTCATCTTTCCAAGAAATAAAGTTGGGGGTTACAAATATACATATTGGTTCTACTGTAAATATCATTTTTGTTTTCAATGATGAAATCAGTAAAGACTGATTGCAATATGTTTGCGTTATCCAGATGGGGAATCCCCTAAAGAACACCCTGCATGACCCCACCACGTACACACACCTCACAAATAACATTTAGGGTTTACTACTATATCGGTACCATATAAATATTTGATGACATATTGTCAGTCTGGTGATAGGAATGCAGTGTAGAATCAGGCCCGTACAAAATTCTGAATTCGTGAAACGTCTGAATATTAAGGTAATTTTCAATAGGAAGAATAACTTGTTCTGTCTAAAATGAAACATTTCTTAGACTTTTTAATGACCTAGGACTGGAAAAACAGTCAATCGTTGTAGTTCTATTGTGTGTATGCCCCAGGTAAATTCCCTCAGAATTTCCCTTACACTTCCCTCAGAAGTGTACATTTTCACGCTGAAACCAAATCAAACCCAAGTTCACTCACGACCCTTTGAAATTACAACTTTTCGCACCCCTTCCCCTGAGACCGTCCCCAGATCACAGATCAGTATCCCCTCAGATTAGACCCCTCAACACGCCGCAGATCAGTGATGTCCCAGTCTTGTCCCTACCCCCAACCAGTGAAAAACATTCGCGCCTCACGACCTTGTGTATCTCATGAACTGCAAAAGGTATGGCTGTAGGTGGTTTACCCTTATACTCACTGTCACAGTCACCCTTGAAGAAACGGCCATCATGAGTCCCTAATACAGGCTTCCCCAAAAGGCGCGTCTCACTAATGGGCCCCAAAAATGAAAAAAAAAAAAAAAAACTAGAAGAATACTGAGAAAAACTCGTACTTTTGGAAAAAGTAACCTTATCACAGAAGTTCCCTCAAAATCTGTAGAAAATAAGAAAGTCTACAAAACGGATATTTTACGGCAACATTTGGCTTGGAAAAGTGGGAAAATTGTACAACTGTATACCAATCCCACTCCCCAGGATGGGGATCAATGACCTCTATATACAACAACATAATTTCACCATATGGTACTTCATCGAATTGACTTGAAGAAGCAGCTGCACTCAGTCTATATGTTTGGTAGCGGGATAATGTTTGCTTTGTTTTTCATCTCCGGTTATTTACATATGATTGGTTGTGCCTCGGTGCTTTGTATATATACATGTATATATATAGATATTATACTATATTGGTGATACCGCTTTATATTAATGTTCCGCTCCCATCCCCTGTTTCATTCCTTAGGGTCTCGCTTCATGCAGCGGAAGGTGTAAATTAATCTTGATCGTGGTAAGTGGTGGTTATCCTTGCTTCTACCCTATTTACCCGCCTCGTCCCATAGCTGCACCGCTACCCTCTATACTTTCGTCCTAATCGGTTGGTTCATCCCGTAAGTGGTAATATGTACTGCATGTATAGTACACAAAAACCTAATCTACCTTTGGTGTCAACGTGGAACAGACACCGCATCTCTATATGCCATAAAGAATTCTGTTTTTTTAAGTGTATTTTTCTTCAATTTACTTTAAGAAAACAAGTAATAGTGCATGATCTTATTGACACATCTGGAGGAGTATGAACGGGAAAGGAACATAGGAGAGAACGGAGAGGTACGGTTGCGCGAACACCTTACAAACCATTACGAATAGCCATGGGAATATTTTACAGTTATAGAAAACTCTAAATAACAATCTTTGTACCCTACAACATCATGCATCGTTTCCTGTAACATCAGACATACACCAGACCATCTCACTGACTGAAAGATTGACCAACTCACAAAGTGTTTGTACGTCATCGTTGCGCTTGTGTTTGCTTTGAAGATCGTAAATTGTACAGGCATGCCGTGTTGCTTGTTTATTGAAATAACACACACTTGACATTCAACTTAAAAGATAAGTACCATAGAGATTGAAGCAATGGGGGAATGGTGGTTGTCTGGGTTGCCCTGGATTTGAAGCCAAGAAATATGTCAGAGTTGTTTGGTTGAATCGCAGAATTATATGATCGGGGTCCGTACCTTCACTGTAAACTTCGAAAATGATGTTAAATTGCTACCTGATTTGTTCCTTCTATGAATTCTTAAAACTACTAGAAACCAACGTCTGCTTGATACACGTGTGGCTATTTTGAGTTAATATGCACATTGCGTTATCATTTTGTAATGTAATTTGAATTAGTGTAGACATTGCAGGCAGTTACTCTGTTGGTACTAACTGCGTAAATATTTCTTGTCTTTGTGATATTTTATTGTTGTGTTCGCAATTCTTTACAGTCCACAACTTATGAAGTCTTGTCATAAGCCAATGCCTTCTATTAGGTAGTTAATCTACACAGTGATTGCTAAACGCCGGTATTGGTTCTCTTGGTCCCGACATTTTGAAATAGACTTGTAAAAGTCTAAGATGGAAAGTCGGAAGATAGAAGCAAAAAGGTCGAAATAAAAGTTTCGAATATTCTATCCTGTGAAACTCACAGGAGTCTGTATATGGACTACTTAGGCTTGTTAGAGATGTTGTTACTTGGTATTGTGTTATCTGAACTCATGATTCCAGAATGAATACATGTGATCAATTTGTAAATAGTTCATACTGTCGTAATCCGTAGTGAGTACTGTGTATGTTACTTCTGTCATTAATGTGATAACACCAGTCAGCAATGCCGTGAGTCACCGATACCGTGTGAAAAATGCTTTTGATCCCAGACAGTAATGTTAGTGTTGAGTAATGTTAATGTTTTTTATCATTGTCAGTAATGTAAATTATGTTATTTTTTTATTCCAGTCAATAAATGTAATTAACTTTAGTTTTGAACCAAGTTAGAAATTTGACCAATGCTAATGTTTTGATCCTTGTCAGTGTGTGAGTAGAGTTAAAACTATTTTGATCCCAGTCAGTAATGTTATTGTTATGATCCCAGTCAATTTTATGAATAGCGGTCATGTCATAATCCCCATCAGCAGTATGTGAGTAATGTTAACAGTATTGTAATAGTCGAAGTGGTATGAAGTTTGATCCCTTCTTGATCCCATTCAGTACATCATGTGTCATTAATGTTACGATCCTTCTCTTCAATGTGACAAGCATTAATGTCATGACTCGGAGTTATTTTGATCCTAACCAACAGCACTAGTTCTCTTTGCATGATGAAGTCTATCATTGTTGCATTGTCAATGCCATGATCCAAACAGTAATGTCATTGTCATTGTTTTGATCCCAGAGATCAAGGATCTTACTGATCCTTTAGCATTTTTTGTATTACAACATTGCTAACAGCATGATCATTGCTACTCTTCTTGGTTTTGTCATGATCGCAATGAGCAAATTGATCCGCAAACCTGCATGATCTCCCAGCTTTGACATAATTCTGATCCCATTTCCAGTGATGATTCACTAAGTTGTATCGTTACCTGCATGATCCCAAATCGATTGATAAAATAATCCATCTACAGTATATTCAATTTCCCCATTTAGTGGTTTGCTTATTACCGGTATCATTTGGTATTCTAATGCAATTAGAGTTTAGTGTGTAGTGATGACTGTTGATTAGAAATATAGCAGTTGAAGGTAAAGTATGGAAATAAAATGACCCTAATACTGCAGAATTTTGAGATAAAAATGAATGAATATTGTATAAATGTCCCCATTGATCCAACACGAGACGTCCAGAGGACGGTTTTGGAAAAGGTAGGGTAGCTAGGTGGAGACGGTAGGGTGGGGGGGGGGGGGGAACTAATTATGCGAGTGACACTTCAGTGCCATCGAAAACAACTTGTAATTTGGCATCACATCGTTCGAGACTTAAACTGAAACAGAGATCGGCAGTGAGAGGCGATAGAATTCAATAACCTATACCGTGTATGCAGGAAGGACGACGGGGTTGAATTTTCTAACATGCGGAGGCTGCGGTGTAGAGCGACTGTAGGCAAATTGCTCGTCAAAGTTATTCCTCAGTTCTCATTATAGACGTAGCTGATCAGATAATCCTTAATATCCTCAACTTAACGACAGAAGGCTAAATCAGACTTGCTCGACTACAGTCCATACTCCTAGTGCATGGATATTATCAAAGTTCACAGAGTGTACATACCCATATCGATGTCAATTAATATTTCCCTTTGGACAATATTTCCTCTGTTAACTGTTAGAGTTACTTACAACGACAAGTGTCCCTCTCTGCGGATAATTGGGCTATATATATGTATATCCACACTCATCTAGCACACTTCCGTCGCTATCATTCGCTGTGTTTCTTTCCAAAGCTATACATCTTAAATTTCGTTTTCCTGCTGCTGTTGATATATCCGAGAAACTCTGAGCAAATATCCAAGAAAAACATTCAAATCATTAACCTCGATAAAAAAGAGTTATTAACATTAATGACTTGTGTAAAATTCATTTGAGCCGATTTGAGTAAATTCATGTGAGTGGAAATGTGGTCACGAATGTTACCTGTTCAGAGAAATGGATCACGTGGTACAAAGCAGTATCACGTGATAGCATCCATGTGACAGGGTGGGGGGGGGGGGGTAAGCAAGGCTGTAGTCAGATATACGAAATCTACATCAACATTCACCAGGGGGGGGGGGGGATTTATGTTATCTATAATGTTAAATATTCATTGGATTTAATCAAGAGAAGTAAAGACCAAACAGTTCCACAACTTTTCTCTGATAAAATACATTATATTACCATGGAAATAATAGAAGGTGAAGAATAAAATGAGTGTGAATATTTCACCACACGTCATCATGGCACACACCATGTGTCATGTCACACACCATGTGTCACATACTAGGTGTCACACACCATGTGTCATGTCGCACACCATTTGTCACATACCAGGTGTCATATCATACACCATGTGTCATATCACACACCATGTGTCATGTCACACACCATGTGTCATGTCACATACCAGGTGTGTTGAGGGTGTCGTGTCACAAAACAGTTGTAATTCTATTGCTTTGGTCATCTCGCTTTAAGCGTACATGATCAACTTTATTTCTTTTAATATCTTACATTCTATGTATGTATCGGACCATGTTTGTTCATTCCCCACCGTGTCCTATTATCTTCTTATCAGGCCATCAGCTTGATTGTGTTGATTTTTCAAATTCATTTATGTAGATCTAACTAATTATTCACCCAGATGTATCCGTTAGTCCAACCTTTTGTATTTTTGACATTTTCCCCTTGCACCCGTCTCCCACTATTTTCCTGTCATTCCAGCTACTTCTTCACCCCATTTTTTCTCCGTCCCGTCACTTTTGTACAAACTTCCCATCATCCCATTTTCTATCGTTACCTTACATTCCATGCATGTCTTGATAATGTCATCAATTGAATTAAGTTTATTAACATGACACAAGTCAGATAATCACTAATCTCATTGGTTGATGATGTTATATTGTCGAATATTCCTATCGAACGTTCCAAAAATTGCATCGTTGTAGATATCAAGTATGGTTATATGAAACTAACCGTCGTCTTCGCCTTTTAATTTTACAGGCTATTGTATTCATGATTATCCTCGCCATAGCATTAGCTCTCGGATTAGGACTGAGCAATCGAGGTAAGAACATAGAACTAATTACAGTAAATTGATAAAAACAAATCTGAAGGCCGAATTATTTCGTTCATTCCATCTTTTTCGACCGTACCCAGCATTGCCTAGGTCTGTCCCGAAAAAGACAACCAGTTATCAATATAGCACTTTGTTCCATTTTTTTTTTCTAAAAGTAAAAAATAAAACAAAAAATGAAAAATCAACCGTCAAAAAAGGATATATCTTATTTCATTTTTTGTATGAAAAGTAGCAGATTTTTATTCACTTTTCTTAAAGGGGCTCATTGAGTTGATATTAATCAGTTCTTTTAGGTTTTGAAGAGTCCAAACACAAGACAATGCTTTTAATTACGTTTTACATCCAGTAGTTGCGTATAGCTGTCACAAATTCTGATTTTTTTTACTCTACCGGCTGTTTCGATGTGAATTAGTACTAGTGTGAAAAGTGTCTGGTCTCGAATTTTCAAACACCAAATTGAATCACTCATATATGTTCCTTTGTACGTGACACGTGGGGATCCTTCTAGCTTTACCATTTGTCATTAGTTTGTGAAGGAAACGCGACACAGGGTCTTTAAAGATCAGTGAATTTCACAAAACAAGTCAATGTGCCTCTTTAAGTTTTCCTCAAAATGAGTTAAGATCAATCATCTAGAAGGATAAGACAACCAGAAAGTTGGTTTCACTTATTTTTCGTTTGATGAGGTCATTATTTGCATCCACATTTTCCCCAACTGTCTGCCATAGTGTTACAAAAGATCCAGATTTAAATTATCCTTTTGTTTTAGTCTTTCTCGGTTTAAGTTATTAATTGACATAAAATAGCCAACATGGTAATAGATACCAGGAGGCATTGTTGTGACTCACTCGAGGAAACCTGCCGAGTATGTGTTAGGTATTCTTTTTGCTCGTATACCTGGTCAGGCCGTCCTTTTTTCAATAGACATTGCAAATGGAATGTAAATCTGTAACACAAAAAACGCAAAAATGGCTGAAATATTCAAACATTGAATGCGGGTGGAAAAAGATCAAAGTAGGTTTTTGGATCCTGATTTTGGTTTTTGAGGTTTCCAATGCTCATGCGAGTCAGTAAGTTGTTTTCCGCATTCAGTCGCAAAATAATGACATGATTGGATGAGGGATAGCAGTTATTTCAAACCTGGTGTTGTAACGATTAGTTATTCACCAGATCTATAAGCACCATTTAGAACGAATGTAAACAGTAAATTTATCGAAAATATTCTTACAGATTTGGACATAATATTCGTTTAAACATAATCGAAGCTTTCCTTAATCGGAAAATGATATGTATCTTTGAGAATTAGGACTTGAGAAGGAATGTAAAGTTATATGTGCAGTTGTGTTCCAACTTGATCACAAACATTCAATCTTGCAAATGATTATGTTTGGAAAAGCTGAATAAACAGAGGAAATTTAAAAATAATAATGCTTACTTATCTGAAAACAGAGCTCAAACCTGAAAGTTAGAACTTTTCAATAAAAGTGTCACACAAACTTAACTAGCAATTGAAAGTCAACTTTTTTTCAGCAAACTGACAGTTTTTGCGGAGACAATGTCCAGCTGTATCAGTTAGTGTATATTCATATTCATGGCATCATGATTACGTAATAGCTCATTTTGGAGGAAAACTACCAGAAATGTTTCTAAAACCCTTTTACACTGGAGAACATGTATCTTTGAGAGCACACGTCATTTTGACTGCCATAGAAAATTCATTATAATTCTTTGTTTTCCTTTTGTTTTTCTTTCTTTCCACCACATTTTAAGCTCAATCTAAACGTTAAATTATAGTGGCACTGATTGCAGGGACTTAAATTCTAAAACCAAGAAAGTTTTTTGCAGTAATTTACTCTTGTAACATAGCATTTTGCAATCTGCAAGCCTACTGTGGATCGTTGCTGACCAGTTGCAGGCATACTGGAGCAATCGACCTAACGTTACGCACGAGATGTTAATGCAGGGTTTGAATTGCCTCCCGTGAAAACATATATCGATTCATTTAAGGATCCAATTAGGATTATTCCAATATTTTAAGATAACCTTTCCTCACGGGATGATAAGCATATCAGAGCACTTTTTTTAGAGTGGTCATTGTCTTTAATTTAAACCTTCATAACTGACCTTTCTATTCTTTCTTCGTGTTTTCTTTACCCAGGTGTTGACTTTAGTGGTTCTTTTGCAATTACCCTCGGTGGAGAATGCAATATGGCACCGGTGTGTAACAATTTCGCTGAGAATGGGTAAGTTTACTACCTTTCATTATCTTCAAATTGATGATGACGTCAGATGTCATGTGACCTTAGAGATTAAAAAATCGAACTGATTATGTAATTGCAGAAGCACTAACATAGCACCGCAATATTCTATCACTATCCCAGAAATAGAGATCAAGTACGTTCTTCATACTGGAAATGGCTGTAGTCACTGTATGTGATTCAACGACATTGTAGTATTTATATCCGCTTTGGGAGAGGGGTTGCCTTCTTTACCGACAAGCTTTAATATTTTGCCCTATGCCCTTTCGATGATGCCCCAGTGTGTGATATTGACTGTCTCTGTAACTGGCGTAAACACCTATTTTATGCAATAATGGCAACAATGCTATCTTCGTTGGTTTGATGTGGTTTCAGCATTATACAGCGTACGATGTACCTGAACGTTACTGCACCTTATATGGAGAAGGAATAAAAACTCTCTCTGGAGGGAGGGGCGAAGAGGGAGAACTATATTAAAACATGGAACCTTGGAAACCTCCATGACTGAAACCAGCTGATCTGACAGTGCTGGTTCCTGTCGTTCAGAATTGTCTACACACGCCTGGGAATTATTTTCAGGTGTATGTTTTTGTGCATTGCTATTAAATATATATGTAAATATGTGCATACGCACTTGTTGCAAAATCCAAGGGTAATCGAGAACCTGTTCGGTATATCGTGCAGCGATAACAATATAGTGGTAAGATACCGGTGTATATATGCCGATGTAATATACCGTATATATACCGGTATATGTAGTTCACAGATTAAAATACCGTTTATCGACTGGTTGGGTTGATGTCGCCTGAACTATGTCAGGAGGCTAACTACCTGACTTTCACGGAGTTAGGGTGCGTGTTGTAGATCCATTTTACCATTCCCCTTATAAGGTCACATGTCTGTAACCGACTTGTATCGGTTCAACGACTTAAGCAAACAAATGTCGGCCGGTGATGTAATATGTCATTACACGAGTTGAATGGTTCTACAACAGCTTCCTTTGACTGTCCACAGCAGCAACGGCCCCTCGTTTGCTGGGACATTTCACATTTAGCTATGATATTCCTTCTGAGAATTTCAGTCAGCGATTTTCCAGCTTCTTCGGTTATGGTCTTAAGGATATTCATCAAACATTTTACTTGACGTGCTAGTTGAACAACATGACAGAATTAAGTTACTAAAATCACAGAGCTTTGTCGACACTAGTTGGTAGAATATGGATAAGGAGAGGATAGTGGATACTATAATTGGTAGATAATTGAATTCGAGAATATGATTGGGTCAGAACAGACAGATTTGATGTTAGTGAACTATTGAACTACTAGATGTGAGGAAAGGGTACAGCCACAAACTTTTTGGCCATTTTCGACTAACACATAGTGCGCAGCGCCCTCGGTAATAATCGATAATCGATGATATGTACAAAGTTGTTTTTATCTCCACCTATTTATTTCTATGGTCTTCATAGGTATCCGAGGAGAGCGGTACTTATGATTGCGTTGGATGGATTTCGCCCAGAATTTTTGGACAAATCATGGAGTGACACCATTCCTAATATTCATAGACTTGGTAAGAATTATGTGAACGACTTACTCTAAGTCTAATCTCATTGTACTTGATGAATGCTCTTTCTACGGAAGGCCAAAGATATTGAAATTATGTTGATGGAACGCACGTGAGTGAAATTGTGTGTGTATGTGTGTGTGGGTGTGTGTATGTGAGGGTGTGTGTATGTGCGTTGACAATTGCCGTCAATCGGGGACACATTATGAAATCACACATATCAATCGGGGACCCATCTGGAATCGGGGACGGTCCCCGTTTCAGAGTAGGCTTTTAAATAGCCTTCATGCAATATATGATGGCGTAATGAAGCTATCTATTGAATTTGAAGGAGTATAGACGAAGTCCCCATTGAGATAGTGTTGGGTTACGTCCTTTTTTGCAGGTGTATGTGTGTAAGGTACCATGTCCACGATTCCCTAGTGGCATACCGATACACACTCACTATTACAGTGATACGTATTAATTGAAAAAAATTTGAGTGCCCCCATTTTTTGTTGTGGCAAAGGATATTATTTCCCATCAATATAAGCCTACTACAATGTTTATCTACAGCTGTCCACCGTTGAATAGTAAAATGAAGGGGTCCCCGTTTGGCGGTACAAACCTGTATGTATGTGTGTGTGTGAGTGTGATTGATTGACAGTTTTGCTCGTAAAGACAAAATTTCCAGAAGTAACAGTTGTTTGAATTTTGAAGTTATTGTGAGGGTAACTGTAAGTGACCCTCCAAATGTCATGCACGTCAAATCTCATGACGGTCAAATGGCATTTGAGGTTTTGAGATGTTATCAAATGAAATCCTTGCAACTTCAAATTCTTTGACATACTGGTATAACCTAAGGTAAATTCGTTGCGCATGTTACTTAAGCATTTCTTGATTGTTAAAACGTGCTTGTGTTGATGTGGACAGTGTGTATAAAAAACTCCCCAACCACGAACTGTAACACTAAGAACAGACCTATATTGGTATCATCAGTCACAACAATCGCCCGTCATTGAGTGTGATTGTTACTGAATGTAATTGTGCGTCAAAGTTGTTAATATAACAATAAACGTGGCACAGTTAAAGGGCTAGAATTGACAGTCTTGGTCGTTAGGTTTAGCCTTCTCTTTAAGGTTGCCATTTTGTTTTCCTAATTTAGCCGAGTGTGGTTCTGTTTCAACGAAAATGGAGCCGTCATATCCGTCAACGACTTATCCGAATCTGTACACTCTAGTGACGGTAAGTTTCTTTGGTTTCTTTCTCTTGGAATGGAAACTGTTGTTAATGTGTGTTAGTATGTGGGTCATTGTGTGGAGTATGGAGGTGGGTCATTGTGTAAAATATGAAGGTGAGTCATTGTGTGGTCATGTAAGTTTGGGAAGGGTCATTCTGTGTTAGCATTAGCAAGAAGTTGGTCATGTTGTGTCAGTGTAAGTATGGGTCATCGTGTGTTAGTGAAATATGGTACGTGTTGAAAAGTACTTGCTTTGAAACCACCATATAGGCTAGCCTTGTATGATCAGGTGTGTGTTTAAAGCATTAAATAAAGACGAAAGGAGAATGATTTTATCGGTATACATTGAATCCACACATCTAAGTGCTACACTTCTTGCAGAAGTCACAAAATTGAGATAAATCTAGCAAGTAGATGACATTTTGTGATGAAGGTTTAAGAATTGATAACAAAACAACTTCGGTATCAATTTGAAGTTACGCTGTAGATATGGAGACACACATATTACCGCCACTTCTACCTCTCACTGTATATTATGCAGATTCACAGAAAAATAAAGAATGAATGATGTACTGTATATAGAGAAAGCGGAAGGTTATTTCCAAACATTGACAGCATTTTCTCCGTTTCCTACCTTGTAATTCTTTTCTTTTTGTCATTTAATTCTACAACAGTGCGTAGTGTAGACATTTGTTTTGTCTTTTGTTCGTCAATGCATTAAGTACACATCTATTGACATGATCCTACATACCCATATGTGGTAGACAAAATCATATTTTTAATCCGGAAATTTATGTGGTTTTCTTTTCCATATCAACAGGGTCTATTTCCAACAGTTCACGGTATTTTCGCTGATTTTATGGAAAGAGATGGAATGGTAGGGGCCTTTGATCCTCGAAGCAACCCCCAGAGCATTGCCCTCCAAGATCCCGGATGGTATAATGGAAAATCTGTAAGAGCAACTCAAATGATTTATTGCCATAGCAACGCATGTTTACGTGTATGTATTTAATGTCATGTTGTTTGATGTGTCTTTGACGATTTCTGCACCAAGAGGTTGTCGAAGATCAAATTAATAAGGTTAAAGGTCAGTTTGAGAACAATACTTTGTGAAAACCTGTGTGCAATCTAGTCTTAACCTCTAATATTATTACCGCAAATGCATGGGTTCAAACAAGAGGGGGGGGGGATGGACGAGAGCCGGGGTTGACTTCTTGGCAATGTTGGCGGCATGGACTACCGTCTTGAGCCTACGCAGTTCTCCCCGTCCAACCAAAACTATATGATGGCTTTCGGTCCTGCTCGGATGTGCAAAGAATACTACGACATAATATTATGAACAATCACATACCACCCATACAATCACGTACCAAAATGACCACCCCACGCAACCACATACATTAAACCACATGCACAGAAACATTATCACTTTGTTTGTTTACATTGCATGGAACTATTGAAGGTCGATAAATAGTGATGGAGGTTACGGAATTGTGACATAGACAATGTTTGGGTCCTTGCGTCAGCACATGAACTTATGTAGTATGTTAACGTGTGAGTGTGTTTGTGTGTGTCTGAGTCGGATGAAAGTCAAACTTATGTAGGTTCGTCATATTGAGAAAGCGTGCCCTTTTGTTTTAATGCCTATATCATGCATAATGATGTTATGGGGGCGAAGGCAAAAATTTGTTGCTTAATATAACTCTGCAATCATTTGTTGGCATGCATCGAAAGTTAGCATAGATATGCTGAATGATGATAGGTATGAGGCCATGTGGAATAACCTCAATAAAAAATGTGTTTGGATTTTAGCAGGAGACTGCTCTCAACCCAATCATGTTTATACAAAGACCAAAATTCAGCTGTAAACAGTCCTTATGAGCTACCGTACAAAATGCTGACTAACTCCGTTCGCATTTGAGTGTGATTTTGTAACGTGCGTAGTACAGTGGCAAGATCACATTCTTAGTATGACGAAGGGCCCGTTCCACAAAGAGTTAGGCTCAATCTTAAGTTTGATTTATCACGTAGCTGACCTTTAAAAATCAAAACTTAAGGTTGATCTTAACTCTTTTGTGGAACAAAGCCGTGGTCAATAACAGAATAATCACAGAATTTTTGGTCTCCGTATGGTAGAATGGTAGCTTTTTAGGAACATTTCAGGGTGATATTTACTTACAAAACTTACAGACTAAAGTCAGTTCCTTGTTTCGTTGGTTTCTGGTCACACTTTTTCATGAACTTGCAGTCCCTTGAAGTGCCTTGTTCTCCATAATTATCAGTCAGATTGTATCCAAACTAAATTGGCCATGTAGATCTAATGATTTGGTGGATGAATTGTTTTAGGGCTCACTGTTTTTGAATACAAAGTTTGTTTTAATTTGTTACTGTCCATTTTGGGGCACAAATTGATATGGATCCAAATCTAGTAACTCGACAATTATTAGTCAGATTTTATGCACACATCGTATATTGGGTGTTATTTTGTATGCAATTTGTCGTTTGCCTATAAATGTTGAGTTCATGACATTTCCCAGTTAAACAAGGAATCATATAGAGTGCCTCTGGGCTCTTGTTCTCTCTGCAGTCTTTCTTTGAATGAGACATGAAAATGAAAAATAAGAGGACACCCTCTTACTTTAAACTGTCAGACTTTCATGTCAAGAGGATGTTTCAAGATTTATTTGAGGTTTCTCCTAAATTCATCGCTGAAGTTATCTTGAGTGACAAATTGTCCATCTTTAAGGCTACTTTAAGTCTACTTCTTATCATATTTTACCGGTCCGTCTTTTGCTAGATATAATAAGAGTATTGTTTCCACCTTATATCCACATATTAACATGTATATTTCTCTTTTCTTGAAGACCCCATTCGTTGCTGGACGATACTACCAAATCTTCAGTGTAATCTACATTATCGTCATGTTATTTGTAATTTTTATCTAAATTTTTTTTTCCAGATTTGGCAGTTAGCTAGAGAACAAGGTGTTATTACTGGAAGTCATTCTTGGATAGGTAACACTCAACAGGATCATAGCATTGATGGCTTCAATGTTGATCCGAAACCACATTACCACGTGCAACATGATCCGTGAGTGCAGTTTATAGAATATTGTCTTGAAAAGAAGCTTTACATGTTTATGTATTTTTCCTTCTGTTAGATTTTTTGGGAAATCCATACATCGGTGTTTGTTAACGTATTTGTTTAACCTTATGATTCACCTAGATTACATACACCTTAGTGTGGCATTATAGCATGACAGGTCTAACTTGTAATTCACCTCTGCTAATAAACCGTTTTACTTCGTCTTTAGCCAAATTTTGATACCAGCTCAATGACAAAATGCCAGAAGCATGCAACTGCTGATGTGAAATGTCTTTTTTTATTTCCTATTTTATCCTACCAACCGAGTCAAGTAGGGAAGTTTATCAATTATCAAATACTGACTTTTGTGATTTAGACAAGAAGTATAACATTAAACTTTCAAAGAGTATAACGAGCAACGTCGTTTCCTTTGCCCTGAAGGAACATAGTCGTAGTTGGAGTATCTTATTGTACTAACCATGTTATTGTACTAACCATATTATTGTACTAACCATGTTATTGTACTAACCACATTATTGTACTAACCACATTATTGTACTAACCACATTATTTGACAAACATTTATTTTTCTTTCTGTCCTTTCAGAGACATTGATTTTCACGCCAGGATTCAGTCCGCCCTGAACTGGTTTACTCAAGATTTCAATAAGTAAGTCCGGTCAGTGTATCCACTACACGGTGTCTTTGTGGGTTACATGATAGTATGTTGTTAGGATGTTTGTAGCTACCATCGGTGAAACATAAGCGGAAGTTCGATTTACTATACAGTATTAGTGTTGTCTACGCTGGATGATTTCAGTTTAAGATACTCTGGACATGTAACCAATGAATGGCTGACATTATTACGTAATAGTTCTAATACCCGCCGGGTAGTTCTTTTAATTTCAAAGTATTACTATTGTAAGTATCTCCACTTTATGATTTAGTAGTGAGAATTAAAGTGTGAAAGTAAAAGCCATGATTGAAATTTATCTGAAAGTATGATATTTCCTTTTTCCCAGTGTGTTCACTGGTAATGTCTGTTTTGGTAACATAAGCGTGTTATTTGGGCACACATGGTATATTTCTAATCATATAGATGGACATGATGTTTGCATGACATATCATTGCAAATCCTTTGGACGTGCTAGGATGTATCATTTAGAGTGAAAACTAAAAGGATGGTTTTATGGAATGGTGACAATATTATGCGTTATTTTGGCGTAGTTAAACATCCATGAAAGCACTCACTGTAATACAGAGGGGGAGGGTATGTTTGAGAAGGGGGGGGGGGTTGATTGGACGAAGCACACCGAGAGACTCTCGAAGGGATTTTATTTGTTCATTCATTACCGGATCATGTTATTAATGCTATCATTACCATTTGTTTTTGTCAGAGCCAAATTTGTAACCGTTTACATGGAAGAACCAGGAAGAACCATCATGCAGCACGGAGTGTCTTCAGATAGGGTAAACTGACTTTGAAATTTAAAAACGTCTTGACAAATCGTACCGGTATGTGCTTATACCGAAGTAAGGATTACAGGAATTATGTTGGCCTACCTGCTATATGGATGCATGGAGATACTTTCGTCTCGTCGTATCTTAGTAGACTTGTTTTTGATCATTTGATGACGTGTACCTCAGTTTTTTCTGTACCATATAAATATCTTTCGAGTTATCAGGTGTTTCAGTCTTTTGTATCATATATATTTTTTCAGGTTGTCACGGCCTTACAGGAAGTTGATGACGCAATTGGTCTTTTTATGGAGAATCTAGTTCATGATGACGTCACTGACTGTTTTGACATTGTGATAGCCTCTACGAATGGTCAGCTTGATGTTAGCTGTGAGAATACAACCTTTTTTGATACGGTATGTGTCAGGGTAAAAATGAAACGAATTAAAAAGTGAAATTTGTGAATCACACTTTCTTCAAGTCACGTTTGTTTTTCAATTCAGTCGATTATTGCTTTAAAACTTTTTCATCTCGATACCTAGTATTTACATATGCAAACCTCATTTATTTTACATCTTCAGATATTACCCAATACTTTGTTTTATGACACCACTACGCACGGAATGAATTCAATGGGTTTCATCACACCGACTGACCAGTGTAAGTATTATGTCAAAGATTATATTGAAAACTACTGTTGTCACTCGCACAAAAGGAGATATAGCGATGATATTAAAGATCAAACGTTAATTGTATATTTAATTGTCTGACTTACTGCCGAATCTCATTGAAATGTCACGTGATTGTATTTATCAGTTAGTGACGTTTCTGACTCAGTTTTATGTATGCCATAATCACTGTCTTGTTAGTAAATATTACATTTTATCCCTTGCTTATAGTCTTACTCTCTGAAGTACACCACAGCTAGGGTACTATGATTGTCAATTAATATTCACGCACATAGCCCCTGGAATGTGGTCAACTCCACCCGGTATAATCGAAGGGACAACCAACGTTTATTATTCGCCCTCTTCAAAATTAAGTTACCCTTTGCAGACATGTCATTAAATTTATGTAGAGAAAATTTGATATTGTTTAAATCGACTCGGCTGTTTTTAGTATATATGTTGCAATGCTTGCTATAGTCGTGTTCAGTCACGCGTTAATCACTCACCCTGTGAGTGATAGACGTCACCGAAACAAAGCAAATCAATCAATGGAGCAAATCACGTGTTACTGTAGTGATATCACGTGAGACGTTTGAATCCAATTGTTGATGAACATACATCAACGTTATTTAACAAGATTATATTGTGTCTATTGCAATGTAAATGTAATAAAAGTGTCAACTAAGCAAAGTTGTCTGTCCTGTGCAAAAGTTAAAAATCTTGCTGATACATACATGTTATGTTTAGCAAGCCATGTCAACATGATCTGTTGCTTAGTCAGACCATTTTGTGATTAGCGTGTTCGTTTGAAATTAATTTTCAAATTTATTAAATCATCCCAGTTTAAATGTGCACTAAATCAAAGTGAGGGCGTATTACAAGGCGGTCCTCATAAATAAACTTCTTATCTCTGAACATATCCTCAAACATTATTTAAAGTAAGTTGGACTTCACAACCTACAATACTGGGCACGTAGTAGCGGATACGTCATTCCCAATGAACAAGAGGTTAATGTAGCTTCTAAGCATAACTAGGGGTACAGAGGAGGGGATGTTCACACAAGGTCGACGTGAACTATTACAACTGCACCTATCCTCCTGAACCGATAATTATCTATGTTCAATATTGCATGGACATCCCCTCACCGCCATCTTACTGTTGATGGTCAGAAAGATACAAAGATGTAATGTTTGCTGGAAATGCAGAGATACTATACGTAGAGAGAATCCACCAGAACAGTCTGTCCAGAAAGAGCGCCCTGAGAGAGTGGTCCATTTTGTATTCAAGATGTTTATTTCTTTTTGCTTATACAGCTCCGACTGATTGCGACTCTGCCGATGAACTAGTTAAGAAGATAGGGGTAAACTCATTCTTAGCTCCTTTCAATATAATATCTTTTATCTAAGTTTTTCATAGTCTTATATTTAAATTTCCGGAGATAGCTGCTTTCAAACTACGTCTTGTTAAAAAATGCGTTAAAAATCTGCTAATTTTACTTTAGTAAGGTATAGTTTATCATCCTTACAAACCTCTCTATTTTTGAATTATCCAAGTGTGATATTTGTTTCTTTATCTTTCTTATACCTTACAGTGTGGTAACAGGCCTTTCAAGTCCTATACTCTCGATACGGTGCCACCGAAATATCATTTCTACAATGATGAAAGATACGAGGCTGCTATGATTATCATGGACGACTGGCAAACATTTGCGAGGTGAGAATTCATTTGAATTTTAAAGAATGGCAGGAAGTTGTAAGAAAGACTAAACTTTCATTATTTTTTATGTAGTGTGCATAATTTTCTATATAGTCTTCATAATTTTCTGCATATATGTAATTTTCTATATCGTCCTTACAAATTCCTATATATTCGTTAGAATTTTCTATATATAGTCTTCATAAGTTTCGATGTGGTCTTCATAATTTACTATATATTTTTCTTAATTTTCTAGACCGTTTTCCTCTAAGGGCAGTTTCAACATTGATGTTGGGGTAACTGCATATAAAGAAAATGCAGTATTACTTCAGCTCATCCCAAAATAAATTTATACAAATATATGCATAACAATATGCATATCATTATGTAATATATGTATATACATTTTTTACTTTTTCAGCAACGAAAGAACCTTTGATAATGAAATGTGTACTGGTGCCCGAGGAGGGTATAGCCCCACCAATCCAGAGATGAAGGTAAGGAAAAAAAAACTAATACAGAAATAGATTCATCCAGATCAGTGGTTCTCAAAGTTGTCCCTACCGCCCCCGGGGGGGGCATTTAGAAGTTTCAGGTGGGCGCTATAAAGTTTACGAGCGATAGGGGGCGTTGGCAATGATATAGGGGTCCCCTGAAATTGACTGAACTACACTCGAACCAGTTTGACAGAAATGATGCATTCTGTAGTGTAGGCTTTTGCACATGAAAAAGTTAACTGAGGAAAATATGCAGAAAATATTCATCTTCTTGTACCGTTCTATATACATATATTTGGGAAATCTGATTGCTTCATGAGACGTCCGACAATAAATGATAAGACGGGAGACAGCATGGAAGGAGAGGCGGGGGGGGGGGCCTCTTGCGGGCGTTGAGTCATGCCAAGATGACCCGAGGGGGCGGTAGTCGGAAAAAGTTTGAGAGACACTGATCTACATCCACTTAGGGATTTAGATGACAGTACACCTCAATCTTGATGTACCTTGTGTTGCATTCTTAATCTTGTTTATCCATATATGTGTCAGCCACAATTTTCTATATTATGCTCAAAGATAATGTATTTGAGTGGGGAGTTAAATGATTTCACTGTATGTATTGAAATAGGCCTACGTGACTATGAAATCATTGGTCGGTGGGTAAACTTCGAATGAGTTCAATAACACTCAACGGTAATAATAGCGGATTTGTGATTCTACCTGAACCCTTTTTCCAAGTGTTACCTGAGCCTTGCTGGCAGGTGTTTACAAGTCTTCTCCTGAAAACTTATTCTTTTTATCACGTTTGACTCATTCCAGGTTTTGTTTTCCAATGACCAATTTCCATCAAAACTGACAATAGCAGCATATCAGCTAAACTTTCCCACATGGACGAATACGTGTGATCCCACTTCGACACCTGCAACCGTCAGACAATATTTACTTAGATTCACCCCCTCAATACCCTTCCCCCGCCCTACCCACCGTCCCTACAATACCCCACCTTCCCCTGCCTAGTACCTATCCACATTTCCCTCCCAGTATGTATATATTACTGCAGTTAGAGTGACAGTAAGAAGTACCGTATACGTGATTTAATGTTTGAACATCGCAAATATTTTAAGATTGTATGATGAAACTGGAAGTCATTTTGAGGTCCTTATTCCTCAAACTAAAGTAAATATCACTAAAATGATTCTGTCTACTATGAACAGAATTCTGTGTCATTGTCAAACAGTAATGTCTAAAATACTTCTTACTATTTTGCTGTTTCTTTTTTACCATGTTCTAGTGAGACGATTCTTATTTTCTCTCCATGAATCGTAGTAAGGGTTTGAATGGAGTGGGGCTGGGGGGGGGGGGGGGAACTGATAAACGTAGCTGTATCATGTTCATGAAATACTAATTCGTGGGATATTTTGAAAAGGAAACAGTACCGTGTATATTCACCACCTCCCATCATCTTAAAGTTATCACGCATATATCAGATAAGTGACATACTTTCGTCCCCGATTAATTTCCACAGGGTGTCTTGATTGGATTCGGACCAAGTTTTAAGAAAAACTTTACAAAGATGGATGGTTTTTCGAATGTAGAGGTGTACAATCTAATGGCAGGTAATGGCTGGAATTATTAAAGTGTTAATATTGTTATTTGCATGCGTAGGATGGTCTCTGTTGTTGCAGTTGTTTCATAGTTCCTTGTCAACTAGCTTGGTTTTATATCGATGCTAACAGTTGATACCTTCTCTGTGTCGATGTTTTTATTTACACCAGAATTTATCTTCATTAATGTTTATTTTGATTACTTGAATGTTGACGTCATCATTTGATAATTGCGACCCTCGAACAGCACAGCCATCAGATCATTCTGTAGTTGAGACATTTTATCTTTTTGTTTCGGAATTTATGGGAAATGAATTGATTGATTGATTGATTTCCTTTGGTGGTGCTCACCTGGCCACTGGCGAACCGACGGGATGATATAGTTAACGTCCTGTTTCTTTACCGCCTGACTTTATCGTGACACTTCCAGAATTTCCTGTGTCGACTTTCTCGAATGGATAAAAAATACTCAATTTTAAATTTAAAATATTCTTTATTACATCTGTGCTAATTAATTACTCCCTTATTAGTTCCACTGATTATGATAAACACACCCTTTACATCCAACTGATAATGATAAAAACATGATACCGAAGAACTGACCTTCGAGAAAACCAGTCACCGTTAGACCATTCTCGAGGATGAAGTTGTCCGCAGGCTGCCGATTTAAGTCACGTGATGGTCTTGTGAAAAATACTAGTTTCAATAACCTGCACGTTTAATTTTAAATTAACCTACATCCCATACTGACAAACTGCGATTTGTATTTTTCAACTTCAGATAAATTTTAGGTTTTGAATGCGAAATTTTAAGAAAACAGAAAGAGCTAGGCAATGGATTTTTACCCGATTTTTGATTTACAGAATTAGCTGGCATCGAACCTGAGAGTAACAACGGAACCCAGGGTACTTTACATGATTTGTTAGTATCTCCAGCAAAGTTGTTGAGTGAACTCGACGACCACTTGACAGCGTTTGATCCTGATGAAGCTAAATGTGCTTATCCAACCGACGAAACAGAGAGAAATACGAGAAAAAGCGAAGCAAACACAGGATGCCAATGTGTAAGTAAACCTGGTAACTATATCTGATCGTTGTGACCACAACACAGATCGCTCAAATACCCGCCAAATTGGCTTATTCTATGATTAACGTAGCGATAACTAAATGTCTATTGAGTTATTGATCGATTAGAGAGATTGATCGATTAGGTATCGATTATCGATTTTTAATTGTAGCTTTGGTGACTATTGTAAACCATGTCGTTATCTGGCTACTGATGTGGTGTTGTCATGGAAATTGTATCTCTTTTTGTTGCTATTATTAGTTTATTGTAAAGTTTTTTAAGTCTTTTTCTTTCAGATTTAATAAACATTAGATATTTTTTCACCTTCAGTTTGGAGAGAATTCCATCAGATTACAATGGGTCCTCTCCATTGGATTACCTATACATAAAATTACGTTGTACCAACATTCATACTTTTTCATAAACATTTCATACTTTTTCACCTTCAATTTAGAGAAATTTCCATCAGATTACAATGGGTCTACTCCATTGGATTACCTATACATAAGATTACGTTGAACCAACGATCTACATGTACCAGTAACACCACTAACAGCATGCAATGGGGCAATACGATTACATCCTGATGAGATAAGAGGAAGAAAGTTACTCCATTTAGTGTTATGACACTCTAGAAATAAATCCGAACGGGTTGTATTACCTGAATTGAAACTAAGCATGAACAGTACTATTACTTAACTTGTTGACCTGTTCAGCACCTTTATTATGTGAACATGTTTTTACAAAAACGAATGCGCTTTTGTTCTGAAATTTTGGTGCGTTTTACAGTCAGCAAAATCACGAATCAAGTGCCCTACCTCTATGATGCCCTTACTCACTGACTGAGTGTATTGCTACCAAGATAAATGATTGAAGATCCGTCTTTTTGAATCTTAGTGCCATACCATGTCACCAAAGGGAATATTCCTGATAATGCAATCGTCATACCAATAGTTTCTTAAAACTCAACCATACAAGTTCATTCGCACTGCCTCTTCACACTGTTTTGATTGTTGCGTTGAAATGTTTCGGGAATGTACTCTTGTGTATACAGTCTAAGTTACAGAAGCTGCGTCTATTGGTAGAAAAACAAAAACAAAATGCTTATTTTTATTGCTTTGGCACGAAAGTGTTTCATCGTCGGTGTCATTTTTCTTGTTTTTCTCATCTCAGATTCTTGATGGGACGACCGACATAGACTCAAAAGACAATCTTCTTAACATTCCTACTGGCCAAGGTAATGTCATTAATTCGAATTGGTTATCTTTAGCATGATTTTTTTTTTTTTTTTTTTGCTCATTCTACTGCAGTTCAAATTTTGAGATGACTTTCAAGTGCATCTTTGAAATAAATCGGCTCGGCTGTTTTTAGTATATTAGTTGTAATGCTTGCTATAGTCGTGTTCAGTCACGCGTTAATCACTCACCCTGTGAGTGATAGACGTCACCGAAACAAAGCAAATCAATCAATAGTGCGACTCAAATCACGTGTTACTGTAGTGATATCACGTGAGGCGTTTGAATACAATCTGTCAAACGAGAAGTAGTTCCAGTTGTCAGACTTTTGTCTGTTTTGTTGTAGAATATGAACAATGTAAATTTACAAATAGTTTTCATATTGACATGTAGTTTTCTTTTCTCACAGCTGATGTACTTGTAAGGGAACAGCTCACGGTCTTTGGGGCACCTTTGCTGGTGGATGTAGAGGGCGCCATAGGTCGACATAACTGTAGACTGGTCCAGAATAACTACATGACTATCTTTGAAAATAAATTATCTGTGCCCCTTTACGTCGCATTTAGGGTCACGAGAGGACAGGTACGTGAAAAATTACATTTTGGTTAAAAAACGAATGTACCATCAATATTTGAACAAGTCAGTACACGTTCATTCAAAATACAAATCACAAGTTGTTCCGAAACTTCTTTAACTTTGCCTTTAGGCAACATCGACAAATCTATTGGAGGATTGTCTTCGGTACGATGTGAGGTTGGAACCTGAGGTTTCACCAAAATGTAGCAGCTACAACTCGGCGATTCGAAAAAGTCTTCCGGATGGTGTAACGATGGGGAAACTTCTCCAACAGTCTCTCGCAGATGATGAGAACGAACAATTTAATATCCTCATCACATCGAATATG
Organism: Stichopus chloronotus; assembly: GCA_021234535.1. NCBI lineage: Eukaryota > Metazoa > Echinodermata > Holothuroidea > Aspidochirotida > Stichopodidae > Stichopus > Stichopus chloronotus. The sequence continues at coordinate 8,151,514 of CM037849.1, forward strand.
ATACCAATGTGGGAAGACTTTGAAATTGGTAAGACGATCATCGCTAACCCACACCTAGATGGTGCCGGGTGATGGTGATTACCCTGAAAATTGATTCTGAATATCGTAAAATGAGAAAAATAGTGGGGTGTAAATTCATATTGAGGATGTTGTCTGGGGCCAGTAATGTTCTCTGTTAGTATAAAGAACACCTATTAATATATGCAATTACTTCTATCGTTTGTTTAGGTTATTATTATTATCTTTTCTATATTTTATAATCAATTTATGTTAATGTTATTTATTTGATATGTGACTGCTCGCCATCATATGTGACACAATATGCCAAAACATTAGGAAGTGGACAAAGATGGGGGGGGGGGGGATAGTGGAGAAGATAGGGGGTTCCCTTCTTTCAGGAGTTAAGGAGTGGGGTTGGTATGCTGTCGTTAGTATTTTTCATTTGGCTTGTTAGTGTTTTTACTTTCCTAACAAAGGTTCGTCTATTTTGATTCTTTTGTTTTGTTAATGTAGACGATATTTTCCATTTCTTTTGTTGTGAATGTTTTATCTGAGAAAGTTCTATCTGTGAAGATTCGCCATTTTGTCGATTAGTGTTACGCATAAACTGTATCTCTGTAACTGGTTGCCTTCTTTTCGCTCAAATAATTTCTAGTCATTTCTCATTTTTTATTGATTACTTTTTTTTTCAGAGGTCTGGAAACCGATTGCTGGGCAGTTGAGACAATTGGTCGGTAACGGAATGGAAATTCATGTAGTGGCAGGGCCAGCATTTGACAACAATAGAGATGGTGTAAGGGACACTTACCGAGAAATTGCTCTGATGAGGTTAGTTAAATGTCCCAGAATATTACAAGCCTTTCAAAAAGAAATGAGGGTAACAGAAAGGAAGAAAGAAAAACCAATGAGACAAAGAAGAGGGGAACGTTGGAAACAAAGGTAGAACAACAGAGAGAAATAAATGAAACAATAGAAACAGTGGAATACAATAGAAACAAAGAGAGGAGAACATAGAACAGTTAACAGAAATGAGACAAAGAAATAAAAAATAGATAGAAAGGAAAACATTAGAAATAAAGATGGAACAATAGAAACAAATGAGGACAATGAAAACAGAGACGAGAAAAATAAAAACAAAGAAACAAATGTAGAACAACAAAAGGAAGGGCGACAATAGAAAGACTGGAGAACAATAGAAACAATGGAAAATAACAATGGATTTATATCTCTTCTCAGTGATATTACCCTTGGATATTAATAATCGGTGATCGATGACTTCTGATGTGCAGTGAATTGTTTAAATGAAACAGGAGGTGCGTCAGTAAATTGCTGATATAGTTGCATCGATGTGCGTTTGATTTGTAGGTGGTACATTTTGGATTTCCATCGATATGTAACTATATATCGATTAATCTGCTGTTGTTGCTGATTAATCGATTATTGGTAAAACGTGATATGCAATTAGTGCAACACTCATGTATATTAATGCACTTGTTCGCAGTTGTTTTGCTGTTTCTAGTAAAATTTGATTCATACTGTAATATAATTATACATTTGACAGTAACGCATGGGTCGGACGAACTCCAGTGCCAACACATTACTTCTTAGTCATAATGAGATGCGAAGATGGCCAAAGGATCGAATTGTGTGACTTGGAAAACATGAAGACCGCGGCATATATCTTCCCTCATACCAAGGGTATCTTGACTTGTGATCAGGTAAGTATAACAGTGACTTTTTCCCTCGTTGCTACCTCCTCCCATTCCACCCAATTGTTACTCCTGTGCCTTTCTTCCAATTTTGGAAGGACCACTGGCCTTGAACACATTCCTTGCCGCAATCTATGCAGTCCTGATGTCGTGCGTGTGTGTGACCCTTTTTGTAAACACTATATCTCAAGAAGTGTAACCATGACTGATCTCATACTTGCTGTGTGGGTTGGTCATAGTAAGTAGAAGATTCCTATAGTTTTGGGGAGGTCAAAGGTCATTTGAGGTTAGCAGAGGGGAAAATGTGAAAAGCTTTTAAACTGATGTCACACTTGGTGTGTGGGTGGGTCATATTAAGTAATTAAATCTAATCTAATTAATCTAATCTATCCAATCTATCCAATCTATCCAATCCATCCTATCCATCCCTCCCCTCCCTCCCTCCCATCCATCCATCCATCCCTCCCATCCATCCATCCATCCATGTCCGACTAGTCCTTCTTCGACATTGTACCTTGAAGTTCACTCCTCGACCCAATACTCGTACCCCCCCTCGCCCGGCCCCCGTTGCATTTAAACTTATGTAGCCCCAATAATAGTACCGTCTTTTTTCTCCTAATTTGTAGAATATACAAGATTACATGAGGACTTACCAGGCTTCGGTGCTTGACGTCGAGCGGATAACAGGAACATATTTCTTCCCAAGTGAAGCGGTAGATGCCAGTGACGAACGCTTAGAGTTACTACATGCTCTGAAAATGTCCCGAGAACCACTCTAATTTAGATAAAAACTCAATGAAGGAACCAGAATTAAATGGGTCCTAAGAAGAGAAAGCTGCCATGAAATGTCACATGTATCGATAAGGGTGTCTGATTACATTTTAATGTCCTCCCTTTGAGATGAGGAAGTGTTGGGTGTAGCACGAGTTAGTTATTCCTGCTGGTTTTACGAGGCTTTACAATTGTAAATATGAATATTCAGATATGTGTGTTTCTCGATACCTTATAACCATGTTATATTACATTCATTAAACTGGCCTATTCATAGTTTTAGATGGCAAAGTGTCTTTCATTCATGATGTAACATGCTTCTACTGTATCCCCTCATTAGTTCGGTTTCTATAGGTTTCCATGGTTATATATTGTTGTAATAAAAGCGACGCTCACCTTACTTTCGTCACCTTAGCGTGACATTCAAAAGTGAACCTTGATTTGTCAAAGTGGTGAAATGTCTGAAAAAGATGAAAGACTTCTCAGTTTTGTATTCAATGCTATATAGATCTTTTTCCCTCTCCAGATCTCAAATATTTAACCAATGACAGTCAATTATCTCAAAGCATCTAAGATCATTTAATAATCTTTTTTCAGTCAATCAAAATGGTAGAAATTCCCTCGGGTAATACTTCTCTCTAACGGCGACGCCAAATGTTATGACCAATCACAAAGTCCTCTATAGACAAAGATGTATTCAAAATGCAATACCAAGAAATAACAGTGGATACTAACATTTGTGCCACTCTCCCTCCCAATATTTGGTTATGTAACTAATGTATTAAGAATTTGTAAATATTCAAGGATAATCCCATATATACGGGAAGCTCACTACTAGTCAAAGGCATTTAAAATGTCATTCCACGTGTCTAATTGACACTTTCGTAGCAAAAGTACTGACAATGCACGTAGTCATCACGGCCTTTTTTTTTACTTACTTTTCCTGTATGAGAAAAAAATCTTCCCATGGTATGTAAGTCGTGGATATCTGGTAAATGTCTGTGATTTTTACATATTTCGTGTGATTTTAAATAATTAGCTTGGATGGTAGCTGTGTTTACTTGACCAGAAAGTATACTGTATCAACAACTATTTTTTTTAGAAAGGATAATAAAATGTAAAAACAATTTTCTATTTTTTGCTGCAGCCTATGGTCTGTTTTGTTACTGTCAACTGAATGCATTTCACTTTTTGATTGTATTTAACTTTGTCTCACAATAGTAGACTTCCCTTTCAAAACAAAGACAAAAGTGTGTATGGCTATGTAGGTGAGGAAATTTACTACTTATTTGAACACCCCAATAGTAGTGCCAAAAATATTTGAGCAGTAACCCTACATATTAATTCCATATTTACACTTTCAGAGTGCAGTGTTGTCACATATTTAGTGTACACACTAACAATTAATTTACACGACAGTCGTTGTAATATAGAACAATAGCCGAATATTGTCCTTCTTAGACAAAGGTCTATTGTCTTAGTGGTTTCTTTTGGACCACTTGGTGAAAAATGAATTTCCAAACCCAATGTATAGAGTTGTGCAATACTGGTTAAACGTTGGCATGAATGTTACTGGTGTTAAAATGTTCTCTGTAACTGCAACTAACAATCAGTTAACTAAGTCGCAAATATAAACAAACGGACAAGAGAATAATACAGTGTTTTGTCTTTGTTTTACTGGCATTAACAGGAAAGCATAGTAACCAAGTTTCTACAAATCGCACTGTCTACAAGTTAATATTACGCTAGCCTAGAATTATAAAGAAGCTTTATGTAAAAAAAAGACACAAAATATGACGCCACAATGGTTAAACATTTGCTTTTCTAATTTTAAGGCATAAGCTTTGGGAAAAACACCAAATTTTTAGGCAAGATAAAAAGTATGAAAATATATTAATTTTTGTACACTCAGACAAATTGCAGCATATGTGTATTCATTTTATCCTTGCCTTCATCTTATTCAAGAAAATAAAAATGTAGAATAGAGTATCACCATCACGTGGAAACAAACAACTTCAGTTACGTCATTATTACGTCATAATACCTGCGAAATACCTAAGTTTAATATTAGTATTGGGTGAAAACTTGAGGTGAAATACTAAAAAAGGTTTGTGAAAAGTACCAAAAGAAACATCAATGGTGCTATTTTGGCGCGTTATATTGAGGGCAGCAGTTAAATATTATCCATTACAAATTTCTGCTGTTCGGTTCTCTTGTTTCTCTACACTGCACCGTTTGCGTTGTACCTACAATTTTGCTTTCTTTTACTACCGTTTGCTCCAAACGACAAGCCACTCCGTAGGTGGCAGGGCTGGGAGTGAGTCATGTCGAAGTATATTTATTTCTTCCTATGAAGAGGTATTATGATGAATATTCATTTAGGTCAACGCGGTCGTTTTTACAAAATGATTTTACCATGCATATACAACTGGTCGTTTGAATATTATTTAATAACATTATGCTCGTCAGGTTATATTTGTTCATCCTGATATGAGGACTTGCCACGAAAAGGTCATTTTTGCAAATTACGATCCCGCGAATTTCACGAAAATCATGATGAGGGGGAGGGGCCAGGTGAAAGAGGCAGTTAAGTCATGAGAAAAGAAAAATAGTATTATCTGAATTTTATCAAATATTTATAAATGCATTCACTCGCCAAATGCCGGCCGACGTGTGATCGTTGATCCACGGGGTAATTGACTTATATTTCGCTCATTGCCGCTGAATTTACCAAGCTGCCACGTACATGTACAGGCAATGTAAACGTTCCAAGCAGCAGTTATACCCTGTTAATGAAGTACCAATAACATTGCTGCATCCTAATGTTACACATATATCACTGACTATCGTTAGGCTAGATCATGAGTTGAACAATTCATGTTTTTCACATTATTGAATTGATAGTTATCGGAGGTTAATCATGCTGCCGAGATAATGTAATAAACATGCACCAACGCTCTTCTTATTATAGGCGTGTATTTTGACATGAATATCTCAGCAGCCTGATGTATGTGGGGGTATCAGTTAACGCCGTAGAGCTGATCACGTGACATCTCTCATTTGTACACTCGCTCTTATTATAACATTCCATCCAGATGGTAAACAAGGTCGAAGTTTTTTATTGTTTCTATCTTGTACCCAACAGAATGTGAAATTTAAATACAAATTAAGTTGATTGATGAAGACATTGGTAAATCCAGGATTGTTGACTGATAAATTTCCATTGTTCTCTAGTTCCTTTTTTTCTCCTCCCATCTCGTCGCTCATCTTTTGTTTATCAGTCTGTTAAATGTTAACGTTATGTGATCACATACAGTAGTTCTTGGAAAGCTTGGGAATTTAGACGTTTGCGTTAATGGTATTTTTTTCTTTCAATAATTCTTTTTTGATGAGCGTATTAACGTCGAGTACGTGGACCCTTATTAACAAACTGTGGAGGGGGAGCTATAATAGGATACTGCAGTGGACAAGATCTGCAGTATCCTTGTGGTCCGGTAAGACCGCGAGGCCCTGGCGGCCCTGTACCACCCTGAGGTCCTTGTGCACCTCTTTCACCCTCTTGGCCTGGTGTACCGACCCCAGGAATTCCAGGAGGACCTATTGGGAAACAAAACAAAGTAATGACATGGTAATATTAACAATTTTTTTTATAGCATAACAGCAACAGATTCGGGTTCCAACTCGCTGCCACACTTGGTCCCTTGATTTAGAAGCAATGAAAATTCAAGCATGTAAAAATGACAACCAACGTAAGAAAAGCTGGAGTAGAATATAATGCTGTTATCAATAATGGGCATTTCTGGTGTAAATTTCAGCACATGATACACCTTTTCTTTGAGTAACATCCGTACGTTTCTACCTGATTGACATTGGTGAGGTCCTGCGTTTTTGGAATACAGAAACGGGGAGAAAATATGAAAATCTCCCAGCACTTTGCATCTAGAACCATCGAAACAGGCAAAAAATTTTCAAAGACCCCTACCCAGGCCGGCAAAACTCCCTGCACACTGATGCCTCAGTTAGCTAGTCTGTGGTCGGGCTTGAACATCATATCCATCTCAAACATCATTGTCTTTATGGTGTATTGAAGTGCCATGAAAGCATTATCAATACATCTGTTTTAGAAGTAGTACAGAACGACAGGTAGTTTAAATTTGTCAGTCTGACTTAGAGGGAAACATTTTATTGTTCCACAGGAACAAAAAAACATACAACATTTATAAACAGAGAATGATAGGTTATTTAAAATAAGGCAAAAGAGTGACATTTTCAGGAAGTGAGTTTTCCCACAGATTAAATTTTACTAATTTGTTGCTCAAGAATAGCGTGTACATCCAAAAGGTTCCAAAAACTCAAAATGATGCATCTTTCTTAATTGATGTTTTGAGGAGTTGAAACTATCGCCGATGATTATTTGTAAGACTTGATGATTTCATACTGAAGAAAGCTATCTTCTTTATATGCCGTGTTGGTGCATTTCAATATACTTTTCCTCGTTTTTTTTTAACTTTATGTAATCACTAAAGTTGCTTCAAGTTGAATTTGCTTGTACATGTTACCTTATGTAGCTGCATTTTCAGTATGAAAAAGACACACAATGTCCTGCTATTTGTAGTGCAATGGAATTCGCCCCAAAGTTTGTTTTTCTTGGCTTCACTTTACAAACACAATGCAATACACGGAATCAGCATTCTACATAGTTTTGCTTTCTATGGTGAAGACTCATCACACTGCATCGGCATATTGTCCAAACGCGTATGTGTGTTTCTATATGCGTACGCTCTGTTTCTATATGCGTACGCTCTGTTCCTATAATATGTGTTCGTTCAATTATGCACGCTTTGCTTCTACATGTAGCCATTGTTCTAACTTAGTACCACCCAAGGAGCTCAGTTAGCAACTCCCGGGTGGTACAATCAATGCGGTTTATTTGGAGTGGGTTATAGCATGTTATAGTAGTAACATAACGTTTTGTTACTAGAATTGTTCTTGATTTAAAGATGACATTACCTCTTGGACCGGTTTCTCCACGGTAACCTCTTCTTCCTTGGCCTCTTGATCCTTTCTCTCCTGGCTCACCACGAGGACCTAACATCGAGAAAAAGAAACATTTAATCATAGTTCTCCCAAGTTCTCTTTGTCTTTGTCTTAGTCTCAGTTCCCAACCCAAACAGGACTGAATTGGCAACAATATTACATTGGCCACAAAACCTTTCTCGCCGAGGTGGGATATTTAATTTTGAAGTGTGTGAGTGGGGAGATCTCATACCCCCCCCCCCCCCCGATGAGGAGGGCGACCAGATAGAAAATCGTGACAAATGTTCGCAGTATTTGGGGACTTCTTCTGTCATGTTGACAGTTGTAATGGAAGATATCTTTTATGACTCACATGTATTGTTGCGTTGGCTGGATACAATGGATACTAATGTAAGTTGGTCAGTGATCTTGTTGGTCCGCTGGACGCAATGCTGCTAGTATTTGTTGGACATTGATTTTGTTGTCTGTTGGATACAATGCTCGTAGTCTACGTTGGCCACTGATCTTGTGTGTCTGCTAGATACGACGTTGCTAGTGTTTTTGGACACTGAACTTACTGGTGTCTATGGGACAAATTGTGTTATATATAATAAGTTACCTAGTTGTCCTTGAGGTCCAGGTGCTCCACCGATACCCTGTGGACCTGGAATACCTTGTGGTCCCAAGGGACCTTCGGGACCCATTGGTCCAGGTAGTCCAGGATCCCCACGTCTCCCGGGGTCTCCAGTGATTGACTTTCCTGGAAGTCCTGGTTCTCCACGGAATCTGTCTGCTAGTATTTCCATGTTCTCTGTGAATCAAGAAAGATATTGGCTGCTGTACTTCCTGTGTGAACATGTTGTTCTAAAGTGGAAATGTCAGAACACCGACTATCGATGTGTAAGGATAATCCTTTTCTTAAATTCACTGGGTGACTGGATTTTAAGACGTGACACGGGCCGTAATCTAAGTTAGTATTGAAACTAATTGCAATTCGGTGACTTACCTTGTAGAACCTGCTCAATCAGTCGCAAAATTTCATCTCTGGAAGGAGAAACCCCCTACAATTGAAGAGCAAATAAGGATGCATAACATCAACTTACATTACTCACTTCCTTCAGCCCCTACCCCTGCCCTTGGTACCTTATTTCAACAGAAGGAAGAAATTAATTTACATCCTGCCGGAGTTGCCTAGAAATATCGTAACAATGCAATCACATTTTAGTTGTATTAATAGTCTTCCCGTGTAGTTTTATCTCAGGCTCAGTTTGACAGTCCCCCCCCCCTCTTGTGTGAGCAGGTGCAAGTGCTCTTGTATGCGTTTGTGTGTGTGTCGGGACCTCTACAAGGACACTTTGAATACCATGTGATATAAAAAAGGGTACTTCGTGTGAAAAAGCGATCCCGTGTCCTGGATTTTTTATTGGGGGGGGGGGGGGATAAATATCGCTCGGCAGCCCCGGTCTCAGTTGAGCGAGAGATTTCAGGTACTGTAAAATCGCATGCAATAATTTTACGTACTATGAAACTCATTGAGTAACTTCTCGTAAAGTGGAGTTTTATACCGCAATGAGACTTCCGCTTTTACAGTCTGAAACACTAAACTACGTGTCGCATAAATAAAGAGGAACATCTTTTTGCGTTATTCATTTGAAACACTGCAGTATTAAGTACGACTGCATACGGATTAACATGAGTAATGTCCCTTAAATGGCGGTGAATGTCTGACTCAAATTCAATTACCTACAATTATCAATTAATAACGTTCGTTTTGTGCCACTGATTACATAGAAACCAAAGTATCATTATAGCACATGGCATTTAAGATTGAATAATGAATTACATTACATACATCAGTTACTGAAATATTGTCATTTTGGCGTTCCACACTTTACTGCACTTTTTCAATCTATTAAAATTTGAAGTCATTTCTTCATGGTCAATTGAGACGGAATAATTATTACCAGTGGATCAGTATGTTTTACAATCATTATTTTGACTCATAGCTTACCGGAATACCTGGATCACCGATTGGTCCAATGTAACCACGTTCTCCCTGAGGGCCTCGATCCCCCTTGTTACCTGGTGTGCCGGGGATTCCCGGGTCTCCGTCCAAACCGTTTATCCCCGGAGGTCCTCGTATGCCTTTATTGCCACTCTAAAAGAAAACAAAAAGAGGGTGATGACGTAATTACATGAATAGAGAAGTTAATGCACGTAAGCCTATTTTGAATTATAAATATGTTACACGCACTAATTGGAATATATATAATATACATGAGAAGTTTTAACTTATTCGGGCCCGTCCAGGGGTTCAGTGGATCGGACGACTCTCCCCCCCCCCCCCCCAGTTCCGCCCGCCTATGATAGTAGGTTTATGTTAGCAACATACGTGAGTTTTAATTTGTTGGTCATAATTGTCGGGTAAATTGTTCCACTTGCGATAAAATCGAAAAGAATCTGAAAAAGTTTTTACATGTAAAAGTACAGCTCTAAATTGTAAATTGCATTTTGCTTTGGGTTTGATCTTAGGTGCAGGTAGGTCAATACTGTGTCAGATACAGCCAACATCTTTTCCATGCCCTCGGGATCCAAGACTATAGCAAAACACACTTTGCGCTGTTCAAGGGCGATATTCTTGAACTTGTGTGGCATTTAGAAACTTGGTAATATAATCATATACTGAATATATCCCCATATACTAAGTATTACGTAAATCCCCATACACTAAAGTAATAATAACTCATGACCACAACAAAATTTTCAGTATTTCAGTATTGATGTTGTGACTATTCATGATTTATTGTGTTTTTATTTATTCTTTAAAAACTTTTTGGTAGCGTGTATGATAAGTGAGTGTAAAAACGTGCCCCTTTCCTATGAAAAATTCTTTTTGTTTTGAAATTGAAAAAATTATCGTACAGGCAATCAGAATTACTGTATGCTAATGCTCAGTACTATATACACAGTACTATTGTATGCTAATTAGCAGTACTATTATATGCTAATGAGCAGTATTATTGTATGCTAATGAGCAGTATTATTGTATGTAATTGAATATTTATCATCTCACCGATCCTTGTAATCCTTGAGGTCCTGGTGGTCCATTTTCACCAATTTTACCAGGTGGTCCAGAGTCACCATTTGCTCCTGCAAATCCTCTAGGGCCAGGGGGACCCATTGGACCCTTAGAGAAAAGACGAGACAATTAAAACTCGTAAAACCTTTGACATCATAACATCCAAAGAGTGCTATTTTAAAGTGTTTGACATCATAACGTATTAAGAGTGCCACTTTAAAGTGTGTGACATCATAACATAAGAGAACTTCTTGAAAGTGTTTGACTCATAACGTATTAAGAGGGCTACTTTAAAAGTTTGAATTATTTCACTTTAAGTACATGCCTTCAAACATCAGACTACATATGTCAAAACCCACATGCATGTGTACTGTAATTAAAACAGACTATATTACATAAGACAGTAACAATAAACACGATAAAATCTTACCACCGGGCCAATTGGTCCAATGCTACCGTCCATCCCTTGGGGCCCAATGGGTCCCATGGGTCCAGGAGCACCCTGAAATAAATGCAGACAGTTCCTCTCTCAGAAGCGTTACACTTCCAAAATGATCTGGCAATCTCTCACTAGCACTACTGTAAAGGTGACGTGAGTTACAGCATTACTTACAAGGACTTATAGATCACAATCAAGTGCTTTACGAAAACTGAAATATAAGCAGTTTAAGGGTACAGTTAGAGTAAGAGTGATAAAGAAAAGAAAATATTTCTGACATCTCATAAGATGTGTATAATAAAAGATATAACGAGACCAAAATCGATTGGTGATTCTATTTCGCTACCTACTATACAAGTAAAAAAAATTACTATATCTAGCGGAGATATGGCATTATCTAACCAGTAACACCTTAACTCCGTAGAGATGGTTAGACAGGATGTTATCACTGATTAAGTACAGATGAAGTTAAAACACACAAAAAGTGTAAATATTACCCTCAGTAATTTTGTCATCTTTTTCTCAATCATTGCACCGTTTTATACATTTTCCATTCCAGTCTAACGTTTACACATATTAGTCACATTATTTTTCGCGACAAAAAAAAAAATACTCTACGATAGCTGAAGATTATTTCATACAAATTGATTTATGTTGTCACTGTCATCAATGCGAGACATTTTTAGTATATCATTCTTTACTAATGATTATTATTCTTTATTATTTTTAAATTACAGACTTGAATTTGAAATCCTTACCGTGGCACCCTTGTCTCCGTTATAACCTCTCGAGCCTCTCGGTCCTTCTCTTCCTGCTTCACCCTTCTGTCCATCAAATCCTTGAAACCCTGGGGCTCCTTGATCACCCTATCGATAAAAATAAAAGCCCATTACAAAGAGAGCTCATTGATTACTTTATCAATAAACAATAGCCCATTACAAAGAGAGCTCATTGTTTACCCTATCAATAAAAACAAAAGCCCATCACTAATATAGCTATAATCCTCACATTTATGTCAAGCAACTTTGGGCAGGTAGTATGATTAGTCAAAGCGACTTGTCTGATCAGAGGTGAGGGTACGATCAGACGCATGGTATAGTTAACTAATTAATACAATCAGGTAACTAATGCGATCAAAGCAGGATCAGCATGGATGGGATCAGGTAGCTGTTTTCTGTATGATCACGCAGTTTGCTTTCCCTCATATGATATGCTGGGAACGATAATAATCAACATCTTGATCCTGTCGATTTGTGCGTCTATAATTTGATCAAAGGAAAAGTAGTTTTAGATTTGTGGTAGGATCAAGCAGCTGCTATGATCGTGGTACTAATATTATCATGTAGCTTGTCTGGTGATGGAGTAATTATGATCAAGAAATGTACCATTAGCTGTAAACACTCCTGTGTATGGTTTGGTAGGTGGTTTGGTAATAGTGATGGTAGGATATGAGCTAATACGTTGATCAATATATGATAAATACAAATAACATGATCTGGTAAAGCTAAGAGCACATGAAGTTCCGCTCCTGTAGCTTGCGTGGTTGTGGGATCATAAAGGTTATATAGTTAAAGAAACAATATATGATTCTGTGAATGGTATGATCTAATAATATGTATTATCATAGGTTAAGTGAGATCAAGGTGATGGGTTAGTTATTTCGCTAGGCTGAAGGCACACATGTAAAACTGTCATTGAATGGATGACTGCAAAAAAGTGATTATCAACAATAGCAAACCCAGTGCTTCAACTTCTTACAAAATAGAAAGGTAATGAAATACAATTTTTCCTTAAAGATTTTACATCTATTCAAAGAACTTAATATCATCTTGGCACCTCTTGAAATACTTCGTAGAGACGAATTTTCTCATTCTCACAGAACAAAAAGAAAATTTTTTTGTAGAAAACACTCCGACGTTATAATTTTTAAAGACACCAACCAACCTACCATTATTAAGAGCGGTAATGCTGCAGCAGTAGAGGGCGTGCTTACCTTCTTTCCGGGTTCACCCGCTGCACCTCTGGAGCCTTTGTCTCCGGGGTATCCTCGAGGACCTATGGCTCCTGCAACACCGGGTATTCCATCTAAACCCTAAAGAAATTACCAAAGTGTAATTAACCTAAGCTGCTAAAGCTAGTGAAATAACAAATTATGAGAAATAATGAAGTCTGTATATCAGACACTTGAGGGGGAGGGGAAGGGGAGGAGTCTGAGTGTGAGCTTGCCTCGTCTCAGGACAAGTCTTTCAAGCGTCTTTCAAGCGAATTTCGTCACCAAACTTGTGCTACCCTGTCAACGAACCTGCAAGGTTTTGTCGAAATATGATACAGTGATTGGCCAGTAAGGGCCCATTTGACCTCTGACCCGAATATGTTAAAACCGGTTACTGTTTTATTCGTGTAACCTACATCGTGGATGTCAAACCAATTTGTCGTTAAGACCTTAGGTAAATGTATACAACTACCCATTATTGTGTTACGTTGGTACTACTACCGGTATCGTGAATGACATACTCACAGTTTGTCCAGCAACACCTTTTTGACCCCTTTCCCCAGTGTCTCCCTTGTCTCCCTTTCTACCGGGAGGACCAGCTAAACCTGGTAAACCAATAGCTCCTGTTGAACCCTAGAAGCAAGAAAAATAGAATAAAATCACGTGGGGTGTATGACGTCAGTAATGTTTCTGATTGCGATAACAATAGACTGAGTGTGATACAGTTTCTACGTTATGATTTAACTTACCATTCTACGTCTTCCAATCAAGTATGATGTATGCAATGTGTGATATATTAAACAGCAAACTTACTTTGCTTCCAATGTAACCCTGGGGTCCAATTTGACCTCGCGGTCCAGTGTCTCCCTGAAAGAAAAATAAAATAAAGTGCTGGACAGGTATGTTTGCATTTTTCATCTCTTTTTTATCGAAGCATGGATTCAGACTTTGTTCTTCCCACAGAGGGAGGGGTGGGGTGGACATTGACACAAAATTGTATCTATTTGTTTTGAATTTGTTCAGAATTGTATCTGTATCCACAGACTTAACAGATCTTACCCTTGGGCCCGATGGCCCAGGTGGCCCCTGTGGTCCAACAGATCCTTTATAACCAGGTAATCCCTGGGATCCTTCTACTCCAGGAATACCGGGATTTCCATCTAAGCCCTGTCAAACGAGAGAAATTCGAAAAGTCAGAAATAAGGTGCACCTCTCGGAAAGGTAAAAGGTTTCCTTAAGGAAACATCTAGATTGGAAAAGGTTACTGTCGTTTTTTATTTGTGTTTGTGAGCCTTATCTGACTGTCAACAGAATAACCTTGGTAGCAAAGCCGGCATTGTTCTAAATAATCCTTTTCATAAGATATCAGCAAGTGTAAATAGAAGTTACTTGGAAACCAACCAGAAATTGGATATATCACACAAAAGAAAGAGGGTGCCTTAAGCCATCATTTATTGCTTATGGATTGCAATTCTTATCACACCAGAAATATATCGAACAGGATTAGCATAAATTAACTTTCAGTTGTAACTCTTAGAGTACGCCTGGTGAGGAAGTCGACAACGTTAACACTCTTCTAGCTATTTATGCTGCTTACTCTTTCCTGGTGAACTAAAGAGCAAATTAGAGAACTGTTTACGTTCAACATGAAGAGATGTCATTTGATGAGCAGGCCAAACAATGTAACGCAAAACCATAACAACACGCTTTATACTAGTATACACGATGATTCCTTAGTGCTTTTGACAAAAACATACACATTCCTTGAATTGCTAGCCAAATATGTAAGATGTGAAAAAAATACATAACAGATCGGACAATATATGCTTTGTCGTAAGTAACGTAATTAACGTGAAATAACGTAACTTACCGGTGCTCCTTTGTCACCCCTTGGTCCTGGTAGGCCCTGGATACCTTGTTCACCCTGTGGAAAGTGAACGATATATACAAAGCTGTTGTATACTATACGGTGACGTACATTTGTTTATGTGGGTGTAGTAGCATTTTCTCTCCCATTCGTTCTTTTCCAGTGCTGCAATGAACTGGCGTAGATATAACCACCATCTCTGTTTGGAATTAAGGTCCAATATTTTGGCGCCAAGTTACTTAAGCCCAAACAACAGTAAGCTAATATTTCCATTACCCCATTAGCATAACAGAATTTGACATCGTTAGGGTGATTTAAAAAAAAGTTTTAAATGACATCTCTCTATGCAATTTTAAGAAACAACCCTTTCTGTTGATAGTTCTCTGGTCATTTTATAAACTGAAACTAAACTTTTAAATAAACTTGCCAGTTTTCTCCGAATATCTTCTACACATCATTTAAACCATGCCAGTCACAGACTATTAACCAATCAAATACATTTATTTTGTTGGCGGGTAACAATGAAGAGCAGTAAGTAACAACACATTGTCATGGATGTTTGTCTTTTAAAAACATAATAATTATGTTGAAATGGACCGGTTGTTGCGAATCTTTCATGACACAATAGCAAAGGGGAAAACCGTTGCCTATCTCTAATTTATGATAGCTGTTCTTTATTAAAACCAACTCTATGGGACATTCGAAATAAGAAATTCTTGGTAGCGTTGCCTTACAAAAAATCATCAGCAAGAAATGCTGTTTGTCTTTACTACAGAACATTATGTAATCTGTGAACTAGTTCACCGTACATCCGTGTTCAGTGTGATGTGATTTTGAGCTGGGTGTATCTTTTTATCAACTTACCTGTGGGCCAGGTGGCCCCTGCTCTCCTCTTGGTCCTCTCGCACCAATGGCTCCCTGTCATAAGAAGACACTTGTTATGAAATGAAGGACTCAGATAAAAAACAAACAGTCACATGTGAAAAACACACACACGCACACACACAATAATCCATCGAACAATGGATCACTGGTGAATTTAATGATAAGAGCTAGGCAGGGGATTGGGAGTATTACGTAATCAGTCATATTCATTTAATAAAAAGATGAAATATATTATATCCTTCGTAAAAGATATGTTTTACTTAAGAATTATAACGACTTAAAAAGGGATTGTGCACTAAAGACAATTTTTATTTCATAAATACTATACCTATTTTTCTCTCTTTGTTAATGCAAATCATATTTCAGTGTATAGCACGTTCCGTTTGGAAGCTGTGAATATCTATTTCAAAATGGTACTTTGCATTATGAGAAATTTCTGATGTCATCTAGGCACAACTAAATGGATAGTTTTGGTATTTCTTTATAATATTGACTGTCTTAAAATAGAAATGTGACCCCACAGCACTTACAGGTAAATCTACAATATACCTAACATTACATATCCACCTACTCTACATTTTTCCAAATGTAAATTTTCAATTTTTAAAGACTTCTCACAAAAATTTATCACTGTTTCATGGTATTTGGTACCCTTGAGGCAACTGGACTTTTTCAACAAAAAAAGTCTTCCTTTAAACAGCAATATCATGAGTTATGAACAAGACACTGGCTTGGGGTTGGAGTGTCATGCAGTGAAAGATAATTTTCTTTCTTTTAAGAAACATCTCAATCGTCAGAAGAATAAGCTTTTAAGTATTAACATGCTGCCACTGAACATTAATTCCATAAGTAAAATTTATCATATGTGCGGTGTGGAGAAAAAAATGCTAGCATGTGAATAATAAAATCTGTCTTGATAGACATCGACTCACCTGGAGTTCAAAACAGATGAAACTATATGCAAGTAACTGATCACCCCGACTGGCCTAGCCAATGGTAAGCACAAAATCGAGGGAAAAAAAAAAAAACTACCACGCCATCATAATGTTCAAAGGCGTAACATGGCACTGAGAGATGAATTCGAGTTGATATTCACAGTCAATGCATCACTGTTTATTGTGTCTAAGACAATTAGCCATGAACCTTGTGGAAAAGGGGGGTTGATGTTAGTTTTAATGTTTTTGTCATAGTTTTCTGGATTACGGTTAGTTTCATCATTAAATTGTCGAAATTTATTTCTCATTTAATTATTGAAAGGAGTTACGTTACCTCTGCGCCCGCAGTACCTTGTTCTCCTTTGAAACCTGTTGGACCCCGTGGTCCCTAAAGAAGTACAAAACAAAAGAAGCAAAAACATGTTAGTAATTCTCACGCATTTAGCACATGGGATGAGGGCGACAAAATTTGTTTTTATATTTAGATAGCGTGTCTACACGTACGATAACAGAGCAACGACAAACATTCACAGAGAATTTTGTACACCGAAATCTTTGAAAATCTCACCATTATCCTTTCGCTCAGGCTTTAAAATGCAGCTCAGATAAACCGAATAATCACGGAAAATCATTTATAATGCACAATTTTCCAATTTGTTGGGCTTTCTTTCCAAAAAAATGTGGTTTTTGTGAATGACAATCAGCTGCGTTGTCGCTACTGTGAAAACACTGTGTAAAATGCCATAGAGCGTAGCCATCTTCAGGCGCACTCCACTAGCTAAAATCTGACCCAAGTTTCGGTGGGGGTAACGTTGGAATATGGTTAATTAAGTGGTTCCCAACATAAAAATGTGGTAGAAAAGCAATACATTTTAAAAAATTAAATATTTATAGTGTACTAAGCAGTACCTACGAGCACATAAGTCTTACTTCGACGGAATTTTGAAAGGTTTTAAACGTTAAGTACACAGTAAGTTGTATTTTTCATAATCATTTTTAAAATCAAACATTTATCTTTCAAATTACCATTAACATTACCTTTCAAATGATTTAAAACTTGTAGAAGTTAACCACCCAGCTCAGCCCGAAAATAATGATTAATTATAGCCTAGTTTCATAGGCTTTGCATTTTACACGTCTGTAGGCACCTACACTACTAGGTTTAGCTTTCACCTCTCGCCGTGACAAAAGCTGCCGCCTGCTACTTTCTCTTAAGATTTTGTAACATTGAAGGAACCAAATTACTTCACTTGAACGGAACAAGGTTGTTTAATCTTTCAAAAATACTATGGTATTGAATTATTTACTGATAACTACCCCCCCCCCCCCCCAGCTCATTCCAAACTGGATGTAACTTCGGAAGATCCGAGAACGATTTGTGACAAAAATATACATGTTTCAGTAACGTAGACTGTGATTGGCTGAGCATTATGAATGACGCTTGCAAACAGCTGCTTAACCTTGTTGTGCCCTGTTCAATGGTAATTTGTAATGGACAGTGAATGTCGCTTGAACGAGTGAAATATAAAAAAAAGTAATGTTACGGAAAAAAATCATACCTCAGCCGTAGGGTCACCGGTTGAAGTGATTTTTGTTTTGTTTGCTTGATTATTTTACGCTGCATTTCATTGTTCAATATTTGAATAGGAAGTATCTTTACACTGTTTTTTTTTTTTTTCGTGTGGGCAGGCTAATTTAGAATGTTATGGTAGCATATGTGTTCCTCATGATCATTCAACAACAGAGGAGTGCCTAATAGAAGGTTCACCCCCCCCCCCACCTCCCCCACTATACCACTCGTCGACATGAACCTCTTCTCGACTGCTAAATGTAACACAAACAGCTTTGTTACGATGCCGGCATATTTATCTTAAATCACGTCTTACCTGTGACCCAGGCTGGCCGTTATTTCCTGGTGCACCCACTGGTCCTCTTGGACCCTGTCGTGTAGAATACAGAATCGAAAACATTTACGTGACTTGGTAAAGCGAAAAGCATAAAAATATCATATGAAGTTAGATGAAATATCACACATCACAGAAACAAAACAAAATATAAAGTGCGGTACAATTTATTGGATAAGATTATATAACAGTATTGATGTCAAGGCTTAAGTTCACATCTATGTCAAAGGAGAGGAATATTGTGGTTTAGAGACCATTTCTTCATTTTGATACCGTTCAGTGGCACTGCTATCTGCACGCACTAACTGTAATCGTTTTTCTTTTCATATTTCTCTGCAGTATCTCATGATGAACTAAATACATAACATGCAATTAAATGTTCCAACAGTTAAATCTGAAATAGTGTTTATTTCGGCATCGACGTCGTCAGTCTTCCAAAAAAAAAAAAACGGGACTCGGTGGTTGGTAACTTTACTTTCCCCGCTAAAGCGAACAAGTTGATTGGATCCATTTTTTTTAGTAATTACCTAAAGGACAATCTATTTAGTTGGTTTCACAATAAAAATAAGAACTGAAAGTCAACAACATACCGGTATAGGATCTACTTCAATAGGAACAGCAATCTCTCGGATTTCTGTAATACCCTGAAATGTGTATTAAGAATAAAGACAGCAAATGATCAATATCATTGAATACTACTACCACTATACTACCACTGTTACTATTATTGCTACTATTAATACTGTTACTTCTACTGCTACCACTGTTATTATTACTTTTACTTCCATTGCTGCTATTATAATTACTGCTACTGCTACTATTACTACTATTACTGCTACTTCTACAAGTACTACTATTACTGCTACTTACACAAGTTCTACTTCTACTGCTATTACTACTAATGCTACTACTACGATTACTACTGCTACCACTACTACTATTAATGCTACTAGTACTGCTGCTGCTACTAGTACTGCTGCTACTATACGCATTACGACTACAAGTACTACTACTGAAAGCACTATTACTGCTGCTACTGCTACTTCTAGTACTACTAGTAGTACTTCTATTGGTACTACTATTACTGCTGCTACTTGAAGAACTATCACTACTTCTGACGATAATATTGCTACTTATACTGCTGCTATTGCTGCTGCTAGTCTTTTACTATAATTTACTATAATTTTCTATAGTCTTTTACTATAATTTTACTACTATAGCCTACTTCTATTACCCACTGGCTTATTACAAAACAACAAAGACACAACCAATCAATACCGGTTCTCCCTTTTCTCCTTTGGTGCCGTCAAATCCTTGTGGACCTCGATCACCGGGATTGCCCCTCACGCCCTGCAGAGGTGACAAAGTTTGTTACAAGATTTAACATCAAGAATGTTTATTAGCTTTGAGACGTATGATATTACTTGAAACAAGTAAAACAATTCGCATTTTGTAAAATCAGGAGTATTCGTTGATTTTTGAGGTACCATAAGAACTTACCAACTTTCCGTCAGCTCCGTTAAAACCTCTGTCACCCCGGGATCCCTTATCTCCCTATGAATAAAAGGAAGAAAGCATTGAAATAAGTAAACCTCCTTGTAAAGGATACTGAGGCAGTTTTTACATCTGGTACAGAAGCAAATGAAAAGAAGAGAAAAGGAGGAAATTTTGGAGTATTTGCAACTTTGTCATTAACAGAAATTAGATAGTGTGAAAGATACTTTTCTCTGTGTGATCTTTCTTCAGAGTAGGCCTATTCATTGAAAATGGGTAGAAGAGACATGGCAGATAAAATTTGACCGATGCATACTTTAACCCATCGGAAAGAGAACCCACTGGAAAGTGAACTCACTGGAAAATACATGATAATTTCTTCGCGTAAATTTTTTCTTTTAAACTGGGACACACTTTTGGAGAAAATGTGAAGTTCAACTACCATTCCTTTTTGTCAAAAGAGCGTATGATTTTGGTCAGAATTTGTGTCTGTTTTGTCACTATCTGTCAGTCATACCTTGTGGACGGAAGGAATGTGTGTTGAGGTGGAATGAGGGTGTATTCTTTTCTCTCATTTGAAGGACATTGCACGAACAATTATGTATTTCTCACAACTACAAGTTCTTACAGTTGAAGAAAAAAGAGGAGGGCGTGAAGAAGGGGGGGGGGGGGGGGGAGAAGAGCGTAAGGCGGTGAAATGCCAACCTTTTCACCGTTTTCTCCTGCTTCTCCTTTCAATCCCATCGATAGAAGTTCCTGAAAGAAAAAGTGATACAGAACATACAGGTTATATCGTATTAATGAAAAAACACTTGGACTGTTTCATAGGGTATCGACTGCATTAGTCCTATCATACGACACTCAGATCAGAACCGAAACTCAAGATGTACAATATATACCAATTAAGGCTGAAACATGCATAATTATGTCGTTGTTGCTACAACGTCAATCATTTATTTCCGTTCAATGCCTACTACAGAACCTTTTACCAGGTTCCAGAATCAAAGACTGCAACCTCATGTTTTATGCCAACATAACCTAACTGAATTATAAATTTGTATTCTGTCATAAAATGTCACTGATTAATTTTAAGATCACAGAAATCAAATATTTATGAAGCATTTTTATCCAAACTGTGAGTAGGGAAAGAATGAGTCCTGCGTTTATTCAGCCAGAGTCATGTTTTAATTTGTTTCCAGTGTCACAGAATGAGTCATATCTCTTTTCTTCTCACGTTTTCTTTTCGTGTCACGGAATTAGTCATGTCTTATTTTGTCTCATAGACTGACAAATGACTTAGTAGTCGTAACCTCACGGACTGAGTTATGTCTTATTCAACTGAGTAACATAGACTGAGTCATCATGTCTTCTTAGTCTCAGGTTCAGTCATCTATAATTATACCCTGCAGTGTCACAGAATGGTCCGTGTAGTATTCTGACTCATTCTGTACTGTCTACTACCCAAGATGTCATCATTAGTGTCACGATTTTCTTATGCTATTGACATAGAATAATCATAATATGATATTCTTCGATAGTTTCAACTTTTCAATTCAATTAAAGCTGAAATTTGAATTGAAAATTAGTCAGTGAAAGTCAAATTCCGCTGAATATCTCTTAGCCACTACAAAAAAGGAGTATAGTTCTAGCCCTACTTTGCATACATGAATATTCATTGGTCTGTTTGATCTCAAATAACGGTGATTGGCTGATATGCTTTCTTAGAGGGTAAACAAAAATGTCAAGACAATTTTCATATTCATTTATCTGGGAGATGAGTGCATAGTTCTCTTTCGTATTTTGGGACATTTTATCTTTTCCTCTACTTTCTCTTCCTTGAAACACTGACGAAGAACAACAGTGTATATATAACCAGCCGAATTACCAGTGCAAGTCATGTTCCAGCTTTAATTCTGCAATAAACTTTCAATACGTTTGAGGACTTGGTGGTGCGCAGAGAGGTACGGAGGGAAATATTGTCATGTATGTAAGACACAGATATGGATGATTGAATGAAAAGAAATAATTATGATATTCAGCAATATGCATCCAATAACATCAATTACGTGATATCTTTGTTGTATGGTAGCTATTTGTATTATTGTTATTGGAATTACCTGAGCTGTTGGTGGTCTTCCACGAGGCCCATCAGCACCAGGTTGGCCTGGAGCACCAGGTTCACCCTAAGATGAAGATGAAAATAATCAAATACAAAGGAGCAGAGATGAAAGATGGTCATCGCGTAATAAATAAAGTAACGAAAAGAATAATCATCGCCAATAAACAAGAAAATATTGTATTTAATTATACGATCTGAAATAACAGCCGTTCAATACTTTCATTAATAAACGTTCTTAGCGGAAAAAAATGCATCACTGGTGATTGTAGCAAATACAGGATCACCAGGTTGATCACTTACATCATGCGATGACAATTTCATGTTGACATTATTTGTTTGTCATTGCCGTCAAAAGGTTAGCTGATGAGATTCAATACTTAAAAGTGACACTATACCAATATTTGAATTGCCTTATCATCCATTAAAATGAATTCGTAAAAGATTGCATTACCAGAACCAAAAATATGTTTTATAGACCAACCTTACGACCAGGGGGACCAGTCCGTCCAGGGGCACCGTCTGGACCCTGTAAATAAACAATAATACGTTTAAACAAAACCAACTCTCTTGGAAAAGGGGGGGGGGGGGGAAAGAAATAAATGAGTTGATATATTGCTGTTCCTTTCATGATGATATGTTGAATACTGTAGCTGAATGATGCTTGTGAATGAACGTTTTGTTAGAAGAATACTTCGCCAAGTATAATCCATTCGAAGCAACGTAACTTCTTCATAATTTGCAACAAAAGCTACAGGTAATGTTGTTAGAGACGCAAAATGACAAAACTTAACATTTCTGAACGTATGATTGTTCACATTAACCAGTTTTGCGAAAAAGTTTGGTGACCACATTAAGTAGGCCTGCTGTTTCTGAAAGATGATTTTCTAATTTGAAAGATGTTATTTTAGACGTTCATTCAAGGCCGCCATCAATGGAATGGCAAGATGTAATGTTCATGAACTATGAGTGATTAAGAGGTTTTAAATTCTGAATAACTACTTCAGCGTTACAGAATGAATGTGAGGAAGTTTATCCTTTCATCACAGTGCGTGATTCTTCTCATTCTTTTTTTTTTTTTTGTAATATCGTTAAAAAGTATTTACCCGAAGCCCAGGAGCGCCATTTAGTCCTTGTATTCCACGCTCCCCTTGATCACCCTGTCGTGTTAAAATAAGAAAACATATTAATAGTTACGATTATGATGAGGTATATTTGTAGGCTGCCTACAGACATTGGTACATGCCAGAAATTTAAATAAACAGTCAGCTTTCGTTATATTTTCAAAATTCATTTCTGCCACACAAATGTTAAGATGTGTTGTTTGATGAAAACAAAATCATCTTCTATTGTCATCTTTTTCATCTTCTTCCATTAAATACCAAAGTTGAAGACAATACCCATTAAATATTATTATCATTTCACTGCTCGTTAGAGTGTAAATTACTGTAGCAAGGAGTTCGATCTAGTCAATTTGCTAAAAAGTTAGCAGAGCCGCTGCCTGTTTTTAAAAATACTGTACTTGTGTGCTAACAACCACATGGTGACTCATGGATAAAAGAATTTCTTTTCAAGTTTAGCGGTTTTAGGATAAATACGCCACCGTTCGATAGTATTTATATCTTTTTATGGCGGTAGGAATACACAAGCACAGTCAGTTTGCAGTTTTGAACAGAAATTAGAATACACCATGTTTTAATTTTCTTTCCCGAGGCATTTAATGGCTTAAAAGGTTCTTTTTTAATGTCTTTACTTTCTTTCAAATGAAAGGGGATGGCTTTTGATGAAGAGATTGTAACAAGTGGAGTCTTCTTCTAAAGATTTAACACCACATCAGGAGGACTTTGAAATTCTGCAGTCATGCATTGTTCTAAACATCACGTGACAGGACTTATACTCAGAGAAGAATTCCTGACTTGAAGAAGGGTCTTTTATACTGTAAGGGTATTGGAAGTATACCTGTAGGTATAAACTAATATCCCCAAATAAAGACAAAAAGAACAACACGTGTGGCTTTTCATTCCAACATTGTTGACTATGGGTGAACCCACCTTACTTCCGGTTGCCCCAGTAGCCCCCGTGGCTCCAGTCTCTCCCTAAATTTGGAAACAGACAGAAGAGAACGAAAAGGAAGCATGAAATGATAAACAGATAAAATTACAACAATGACAACAGAACAAAAATGGAATGAAAATGAAGTCTACCTTTACTACCTAACGTTTACAAATACTGAAATACAACGACACCAAATAAAACAAAAGTATTATTGCCCGGCTGTTTATACCAGCATTAGAATAAGTGACATGGCATGATTGAAAACTAATGTACACCATCTATTAAACACATTACATGTTACAAAATTGATAAAGTAGTAGTAATAATAGAAAGCACAAATCTGAAAACTTTGAGATAAAAATAATAGCAAGACATAAGTTTTAGCGAAAGTATAATATGAATAAATGGTAGCTGTACTTAAAATATGAACATATAGTATAAAACAGAAATCGAATTTTCATTTTGACTTTATTGAGTTATTTTTGAACAGTAGAAAAAAGAAAGATACTCAACACAGAAAGGGTAAAATGAAGATCACACCTTGACATAAATATCAATCAAACCTGTATATCCCCGTTGGTTGTGAGAAATGTTTTCAGCTTTTTGGTTTGATTTAGAGGGAGAACTGACTTATTACATAGCACTGAAGGAAATTCCAAACACATGGACCAACGAAACAGTGAAATGAAGACAGAGGGCTAAAACAATGGAGTAGTTAGCAGTTGAGTAGATCTGGTTTTATAGAGATCAATCCCATGGTACATTCCAAAATTATCATTAAAACTATGAAGTTAATTTGCTCGTTTAATGAATTGACCAGTGTGATGCAATACAAAAAATAGAATAGATCTTTTAGGTACAAGGTTGATATAATACAAAGATAGCAAAGATAGCTTGTTATGAACGAAATCGAATCATTTGATGTTAGTATGTGAGGGTAAGGGTTACCTTTTCTCCCGCAAATCCTCTACTTCCTGTTAAACCAGGTGCCCCATCTGCTCCTTGGATTCCGGTTTCTCCCTGTTCACCTTTTAAACCTTGTTCTCCCTGAATAATTATAATTTAGAGGGAAAGAAAAACGTACGTTCTTTCAATTTATTTCTTTCCTGCATGAATGATAGTACTGTGTGTGCTCTTTTTCTGAATTCGATGACAATTTGTGACTTGCACAACATGCGTGTTATTGTCTTGGAGCCAGTAATGTCCTTATCCATCCATCCATCCATCCATCCATCCATCCATCCATCCATCCATCCATCCATGCATGTATGCATGTATGCATGTATGTATAATATGCACGTATTCACTTTCCTTAACGACGAACCTGAAATGGTCTTCAGAAGGCAAATGATGACTTTTGCACCCCAATTACATTGAATGAGATTTTTTCGAATCAGTTGTTAGGAGAAATACCTTTACTCCTCTCCAATGCTCTATGTACAAAGTAACTCATGCCGTTATTCGTATGTTAAAATGGGATTGACTTCAACCTCAGTCTTCTTTTGTTCTACTGAGGTGCAACTTCTTGCAAATTGTCATGACCTTAGGTCAGTTTTATCACCCCATGCTGTGATAATCCACATGGTCAATTGAACATCGTTCTCCTAAAGTAATTCAGGTGTGTCAATCCAATGTCTAGGCTTTCTTGAGCTGCCTGGCAAGGGGTATTAGGTGTCATGTCCATAGGTAATACATGTGTAATCGGGCATGAAAGAGGGTCTGTTGAATGCTGTAGCATGGTTTTAGCACGATTATAATGTCATGTTATAGGCTGACTCTGCTGTAACATTGGACAAAGAACCTTAAATGATCTCGATAAGTTACTTAAATTTCAGACTATTTTTCGAATTAGTCGATACCGAGTAATGTTCTCACTTCCAAAAGGTATTTCTACTCGGTTTCAACGCTTGTAGCATTCACTTGTTTCTATGTTCATTTGTAATACTTTTTGACAACCTTCCTTTTTCATATGCAGTTCCGAATAAATATCATGTTTCAATATTATGTTCATTGGTTTATATATATATTCATATGGTTATGTTCATTCGTAGTAAATAAAATTCCATTGGAATCGTTTGTATTCCACGAGGTTATTAGAACATCAAATACATTGACAATTTACCGAATGAACCAAATACACAAGACGTGAAACCAAACCTGTTCGCCTTTCGCTCCAGGGGGACCCTCTGGACAAGTCACAGGACATTGATCAGGCTGTAACCATAAACGAAAAATAAACATGGAGCCTATGAAAACAACTGAATAAATATAAGCTATACAAAAACAGATTTTTAGAACAATAGTTACATACAGATTTATGGAACGATAGATACACACCAGCAAAGTAATGAACAAGTAGTGTTTGTGGATACCCACAACGTACACACAATAATGACAGCAATGCCAATAAAAATTTATAGAGCAATAGCTAAACAAAAACAGAATCATAGAACAATAGCTACATACCAGCACAATATAAAGAGACAGACTTAGAAACAATGAATACACATAAGTAGACTTCTGAAACAACTAGCAAAACACACAAAAATAAAGCAAGAGATACACAATTGTCTACACAAAAGAACAATAGCTACACCCAGAAAGATTTAACATCTACACACATGTAGATTTATGGAACAATGGTTACATTCAAGCAGATTTATAGAACAATAGCTACACCAAATAGAACATAGATACAGGCAGACTCAAAGACCAAGAAATACACACAAAGCGGAAATATAAAGCAATAAACACACAAGCATTCTCAAGAATAGTAACAGTACCCATAAATACTTAAAGAACAATAGTTAAACAGATACAGACATGTTGTGACTCACCGCCTCTGTTGGTCGTTGAATCCTTTTGGGCTAACAAAAATTAAAAAGGGAAAACTGAGAAAATAAAACCAGCCAAAACTCCCCCTCCAAACTAAGTTAGAAATACAAACTATGAAATACATCATGGTGATCCGTGCTTCGTTTTTTGTATGTTACAAAATTAATGTTTGATGAATCTTCTCAACTAGTAATACAATTCTATATATGAAGAAATGAACTGTTACATAAGACCGTAGTCAAAGTTAACTTACTGGTAATTCTGAACACTCTTCTCTCATTGGAAACCCTGCGTCACAGTGCATGATCATCCATTGGAGTTCAAACTAAATGGAACATAATGGAATGTAATTTTAAAAATAAACTTTAACAGAGCTGACATCAGTTAAATAATGAACACGTCCCTAAGCCTGATAATTGTCAATTAACAGGGTGAAATTCTGTCTACCAACAGAAAACACTGTCGAACAGCAGAGTTACACTGTTAACACTAATATAGTTGAACAGTAAAACTGCAGAATTACTGCACCTTTCAAGATACCATAACAAACATTTATTGTAACCTACCGTGCTACAATTCGTTACTTCATTTTGACACAGTGGTATGTTATTGTCAAGTTACCAGTAGTGTGATTCTGCACAGTATTACCATAACATTATACCACAGTAGGCTACTGCCCACTGAAAACATGGTATGACACCTTGATATTACCAGAACACTATACCAACCAGGGTTCAATGGATGGAATGTGGGACAGATTTTGTGGAGTATCCATTCCCCTCGTATGACATGGGCGGAGAAGAGGGGTGTAAAACGACTGACATAGTGAGAAACAAAATGATCCAATCTTGTTAGTATGTATTCCATTTAAAAAATGTGTTTTGAAAATGAACACACGTAAGCTTATTACTTCGCAACATATTGCATAAAATAAGTAACCAAACTGGCAAAGATAGAAAGTTCAAAGAAAATAATCTACTGGTCGCCTGGCGGGCTAGGCCTACATTAGTTTAATCAGGGAGGTGCAAGAGAAGGAGATACGACAGAAGCTTCTTCTTTTGAGGTAGCCTAATTTCAGCCGTAATCGTCTCTTTTGTTCACCTCTTGCAGATTCAATGGGATTAAAGGGTATTAGGAACTTAAAAGTAAAAGGTCTATGTTGGCTACTCCGTTGTAAATTACCTATCGACAAATTTTGTCTATAGCTGTAGCATTGCCAATCGTTATTCTTGAAAATCAGTTTTCAATTCACGACGCGGTCCGACGCCTATCGCAGTTAGAAAAAAATGATGTTGTGTAACTTATTAAACATGGATACACCCTCTGTAAACTTGCGAAAATCAGTGAAAATCCATAAAATGCAACAGTAAAGTATAGTCTTATGATCGTTTTCGCCTTTTGTATATGGCAAAGGTCTATGTCTTATTCTCATATACAAGTCTGTCTTGATTCCAAAGAGACAGCCAGTCGTTTCGACTTTTGAGACAGTGGTTTTGAATTGATTGTCGGCAATGAACCTCCATCAAAGCTTTTTGCTGTGCAATCCTTTTCAAAGATTACAAGCAGGTGTGAATGAAGATTACTTGGATGTCCCTAGAAGTAAGATACATCACACAAAAGTAAAACGGCACTCTAAGCTGTTCTCATCCCTTTATGAATTGAAAAGTTATCACGCCGGAGAAAATCAAACAGGATTAGTATAACTTAACCGTCCTGTTGTATCTCCTTCTTTTGCATCTCCCTGGTTTAATACACATGAGTGATAATGGGGGGGGGGGGGGGGGGGGAGGGCACATTAATGAGGATGCTGTCGCACGAAGTCATGGTGGATTATTTCAAACAAAGTTAGTGTAATACGGAAATACCTTATGCCCCACTACAGTGTCTCCCTAGTATTTCGGACTAGAATCGAGAGGAGGGGGGTGGAGAAAATTCATTGTGAAGATTATCTAAGGGGGGTGCCACTATCAGTTGGCGAGTTGGGGATTGGTGGGGATTGTCGGGGGGGGGGAGTTGTGCGGGTGGGGATTAAACTTTGGAAATTATCGGGGGGGGGAATAATTGTCCGGGAACCATAACTAGTAATACATTGTGTTATCCTGATACCACAGGAGCTAGGTAGTAACAAAGCAGTAGCACACACACATACACGCACAAAAATATCATAACATAATATTCATAGACGAGGACAGAGAAGCAGGTAGGATGACATTCTGGTATAAATTGAGATTCAGTTTCACTTCTTTTTTCTCTAAATCAGAAAATCTCTAAGACACTTAACAGAAAGAAAAGGACATTTGAACTAAGGAATTTATCTTCTTCATTGCAAGTTCAAAATCGACAAACGAACAGTAAGACAAGTTAATAAAGTCAAACTGTCCTGTGCCGCCAAAGTGAGGTCTCTACTGTAAAGTGTTATGGAGGTGTTCTAAATGATACTCCGTGGTTATACACAGAGTTATTTAGGTTCTTACCGTTACATGAAATCATACCTTTCTATCAAGTGGGAATGTGACAATGATCAGGTGATCATCATGTGACTGAGTTATCCTTACCTGTACTGGTTCATTTGATGTTGAGGTCCTACCCACTCTTATCATTCCACGGGTGTCCACTACTCCTCTGTTTTGTAATCTCACAGATGAAATATATTCACAATCAATATACAAGTCAAGACTGTCTTGTCTGATTCCTATCGCCAACTTGTGCCATTCTTTGTCGAATAAAACTTCAGTAGGTCTAAAAATAGAAGATTACATAAGACAGGCGTTTGTTAATTCGTTTACCGTTAGTCTGCTTTCATTCTATGATCAAAATGGCTTGAAAAACATTTTCATTGGCCGAAAAGTTAGTACCGACACAAGTACTTTTCGATCCTTCAAGCTACATACCATACTTACCAAAGAAAGCATGCATGGAAGAAAAGGCAAGAAGTACACAATGCACCATAATTTGTTAGTATAGGAATTATGAGCATAAATTCAAGCTTGCTGTATCACACAAAAACATGATACCTTAACCTGATTTATTGCATTTGATGAAACAGCTTCACCTTTACTCAAAACTGGTAACTATATACAAGCACAATTTTAAAGATCACTAGTAAGTTTTTTTGCAAGATGCGAATGTATTATAGATTGTCACACTGTACGTGTTATGGGGTATTTGGTAGCATACTAACAAAGACGTTGAATATAAACCCTGTCCTGTGACCTTTGAATGAACTGTATTTTTACCTTAAAAAATCACAACTAGGCCTACACCGGACAGGAGGTTCAGTGTAAAGTACGTGGCATTTTCATACGTTCATCTTATATCAGGTTTCTGTGGTTATATTAACTTACGCATCAATATATACAGTTGCTGGTAAAAGGCGATCTAGGATTTTTTCTACACTGTGATAAAGAGAAATGAGAAGCAAGCACATAATGGAGATGATGGAAAGCAAATATTTATGAGAAGCCAAGTCGACAAAATAGTTTTTTTAGGCCGATTGACTGTTTTTCAGAGTTCGTAATAAACGTATGAATTTCCATTTTTAGTTGAAATGACAAACATTGTTTTGGGATAATTGCCAGAATAATAGCAGAGTTTTCGACTGCAAAAACAATTTTGTGGCAAGTTAAGTGTTTATTTGAGAGATAAACTCAGTTTTCTTTTGCTGAATATAAAGACCAACAAAAAGTTCACTCCAAAACGAGCTCATAGTTGAAACTTGAACCTTGTTTTCGAATTATTGCACATTAAAGCTTATCATATAGGAAGGAAAAAGCGGGCAGGAAGCCAAGAATCCATTTGTAGCCACAGTTGAAAGATACACTACCGTACTATACCCGGTATGTATAAAGGTACAGTTGAGAAGGGCATAGCTTACCTAGCATGTAGCCACACTTGATAAATACATTATTAATTTCAAGTTATCCTGCATCATTTTATAGATATATAAATTCCATTAGAAGATACCTGAATTGAAATCAAAGTAAAAAATGTCTGGTGAAGAATTTCCAGGTACATCATTGAAAATTACGTTGAATTAGGTAATTTCCAAGATACTATAATTTTGACATGCAGGTTTTGCTTTTCGTTTAGTTTTGACATGGTTTGCTTTACTTTCTGTAAAAGAAATGGAGGAAGCAGAATAAATATGAGAGTTAACTGCCATCGAGAGGGATTTGAAGATACACTACAGCACACAGTGAGTACGTTGCATTTTTTTTTTTTGATTGGGTTAGTGCAATTAATGACAACTTTGAAATTACACCTTAATATCGAATGTTTGAAGCTTCTCTCTGTACAACAGTGGGCACATACAGTGTGTATATCATCGCATTAAGATCTGTTGCAAAGGAGCAAGACAAACATACGACACAAAGTAACCTACATAACGGCCACCTCGATACCACTGTGTCACGCACCCCCGACCCTCCCGTCACCACGATACCATCAAGCCTTCACGCTTCCCCCCCACCAGGGGTTCTCCTTCTCAGTTTAAATACGACATTATTTTGAAATTGTTGCTAATTAATGAATACAAATGTGATTGGAGAAGTCAGTGGAAGATCACTGAAAGATGTCTCCAGAGAGATACCTGCCACTAGAAATAGGCTACCTGCAGTTTAACAGATTACTCAGTGCCAGGAACCTGTCATCTCTTTGGTTAAGAAGTTGACCCATCCACCAATTAAGGAAGAAAGATCTTATGCATTCAACCGCCTTATACCCAGTGTGATGACAATATTTTCCGGATCATACGAAGAGAAGCTTGCTCTTAACAACCACGAAAGTAGCAAACTTTATTTACTATTCCGGTAAACCAATGTATCCGACCTGAACGTAAACTATTTGTGGAATTTACTGATAGAATTTTGCTGCTGTTGGAAGTAAATATAACCCTTGACCTTTTGATTTCAAGGAATTGTTTTTGCCTGTCACCAGCGTCTCTTGTTTAACAATTCTGGTGCATGTGGGGTCTATAAATGTGTAACAGGTAATCTTGATCAATTTATGAAGTTTGTGACTATAACTGCAACGAACCATGGAGCTTTTTTGAAGTTCACATTTACAGCCGACTCTCAGGATATTCTAAGGAAGACTTGAATATCTTTGTCTAGAGTGAATAAATATAACCAATTAGGTAGTTCATATCTTGATTTCAAGGTTTTAGCATAACTTTATTCCCCATTACCATGTTTTCGTCTATCCATCCGATCTTTCATGTGTCTTTTCATTCATCAATCTACGCTTTCATGCCACCCGCCCCAATCCATTATGATCTCACAAAAAAAAAAAAATACCCATACTCGACAACTTTAATTTACCAAAATCAAACTTCTTTCATAAAATTTTCATCTATTTTGACCTTACAAAATGACCATAAACCAAATAAAGGGACAACAAAGACAAATATTTCCAATAACTATAGACACATTTATCCTAAACGGCTTACAGTATAGTTAAGATCTTGCAAAGTGTTAAACAGTGAGAGCTAATTTGTGGTAGGTGCGATCAAGCTCTACCAGGGGACATTTCCATGGCAACGGTATGCAACAATGCAATACGTATTTAATAAACAAACATAACAAACCATAGAGAAACCTTTGTCCGATTTGTTACAAGCTTACAGAACAAACTTGGGGTGACTGACGCCCTTTTACAATTTCTCTTAGTCTCGCCTGTGCATGAGATCCAAGAAAGCTATCCTTGCAATTGGTCTAATTTACAAGCCGATCGATGCTCTTATGGAATCAAACGACGGCTACCACGAATGGATATTGGCAGCTTTTAAAAGTGTTCTCACACGAACAAGGTATATATAAGTAGGAGTTTTGAGAATGACTACATAATCCACGATCAAGGGTCTTGCTAATACTAAACAGTACACATCCATGATAAGAGGAAACTGACTAAAGAATCAAAAGTTTGGAAAAACGAAAACTTCTTAACTAGTGACAGGAATAAGAAATAGGTGCTGCTTACATATTAATGAAGCTTTGTTTTGTTCATCCAATTTGGGCTGCACATTCTCATATTATTCTTTTCCCGTTCTTTTTTTTTTTTGAGGGAGGGGGGGGGGGGATTTCAGAGGAGTACTGTATCCATTCTAAGGATCAGGGATACTAAATGAAAACAAACCTGAGAGTAACAGATTGAACCTGACGATTGGCATCAATATAAACGAATTGCAAAACTTTGGACTCTCCAGCTAATCTAACAGCTAGCTGTGGAACGCCGAATTGATCCTGGATGTCCCATAGAAACCAGTCCGAATCTTGAGATTGCCGAGTCATTCGGAATGTTGTCACCAAGGCGAATTCGGTCGGAATTCCTTGAGGAAATAATGATCTGTTTGAAGAGGAAAAATAATCACTCTGGATATAAGTAACGAATTTCAGTAATATAAACATAAGGTTAGTAACAGATTCTCTTTAGTCTTGTCAAGCTCACTCGTTTAATGTTTCTTAATTTCAGTTCACATTATATGTTTCCTAGTGTCCTGTAACCTGATGGTTGTACTTATTTGCGAAGCTTTCTTCTGAATAGTGTCTTTGAATTTAATCACAAAATTTCTGTTATTTATTATTCTTTCTCCCGGGAGAATAGAAAGGCTAAACAAAATGTCCGCCTGGCTGATACCACTATGAGCGATACTAGGATGGCAGTTATAGCTAATGTAAAACGTCTATTTGTTATTATCATGGTATTTTATCGGCTGCACATTGTTAAATCCAGTAATGTAAGTTAATGACAAAAACCCATCAACCCAGATTGTTACAATTCTCCCAACCCGGCACTCACGTCTAATCTCTGCGGACTAGACGTAATGGATCCATGTGTACGCTGTGTGATATGAGCTAGTCTGCATCTTTACAATTTGCTGTCAATCAAAGAGTCAAACCAGTTGAGACTGTTGATATCACCAAGCCAAAAAATATAGCTTAGAGTGATGAGTTACTGCCTTTAAAGTAAATGCAGAAACAAGTTGCTCTGCTGTTTTGATGGCAGAAGACCAAAGTACATGGACTGATACAGGAAAAACGAACACAATTAGGTAAGCGTGAGAGGGGAAAGAAACTTCCAAGGATAGAAAAATGAAATGTGGTAATAGAAAGTAACAAATTGTAAACTAGAGTAGTAACAAGATTAGATCGGAGTGGTAACTTCAGTATGCCCCTGCATCTCAATAGTTCTGATTTTTTGAATGTTACTTTGTAAGGATGTCCGGAATATGTTAGAAACACTTCAATTGTGATTTAAGAGATTGACAACGAAAAACACAGTAGTTTGAATCTGGTTAATGTATCATCTGGTGTTGACAAAGAATTAGACTTCAGTTCATTGTTAACATTGCTAAACACCTGGAATCAAAGCATTGTTCTGAGCGAGCTAGTCGTGTCAGATTAGTTACGTAAACTACGTTGCTAGCTGAATGCTATTGAACTGGAATTGTGTAATAAACTAATGCTCGATTGGGTGGGTATGAAAGTATGCCCAGTAATTAAATTAAACGCACAGTTTGGATTTGACATTCTTCTTTTGTACTTCTTGACATTCTTGACATAACTCTCCTTTTGAAGTTGAGAATACACACAATTGAGTTAAAAACCTCTAGTATTACACTATTTAATCACAGCAAATCGTAGAAGCTGAAGCAACTACTGCCCAGGGCCCACCAACCCAAACAAAGAATCGAAACATCTATGTAATGCAGTAAGTTACGCCCTAATTCCTCTATGTTGAATCCATCGTGGCATTGAATAATACGGAAATGTTGCATCGACCTCCCTGTCTCTCCACTGAGACTATATCGTGGAATGGCTATCTATTGATTCAATCACCTTGAAATAATTATATGTTTGTTCAGTATCATTTTTCGGTATCTCTCCGCTGAAATATATACGTGTTAATGGTTACTTACGAAGTCGATGCGCTAATATCATGTCGTTTGCCCAACCTATAAGCCGTCTGAAATTCATTTGACCCCTGGATGACCTTGACAACGTTTGATGAAGATTCTTCGTCTAAGCCAAACATTCGTATCACGTCCCATCCTAAACAAGAAAATGAAACCAAAATGAACCAAAAAATATACATTATTCGTGTTAATCGAAGATAATAGAAATCAAGACTAAAATACCTGAAAGACCCATCAAGTGAGCTAAAAATTAAAATAATCTGTAACATTATTCATCGCTCAACCGGAAGCTCAAATTTTAGTTTACTTTGATATGGAGGCATTTCAATTGCTCAGTATATTACAAAGTCCTTTCAAAATCAGGGTTAGCCTATAGGGTTATAAAGGGGATACGGTTTCCTAGTATCTGTGAATAGAACAGTCATTTGTGCATCCGGCATTAACATTAAGAAAAAAAAAACATTCAGAAATATCTTTTTTGGTGAAAGGTCAAATTATTAAAATCTGATGTTTCGAAACTGAAGATGACACATGGGAGATATTTCTAGAGATTACGAAAGAAATTATCCGAGGAATATGACGTAATACCAGGTAATCAATCTTTAATGTTACGATTGATGTTGTAAAAGTCAGCGAGGAATCACCCAATGATGATATCCTCAGACCATTGAGCTAAGTTGATGATTCACAGCAGCTTGGGTGCTTGGTGATTAGCCTTCATTTAGGCATACCAGTTGATAGAAACTCCCAACTTAAAGGTGATCTTCTAATGATAAATATTTAAAACATTGAAAAGAAGCCATGAAATCTTCCAATAATTAGGCTTGATTACAAACGATTGTTTCAGCTGAGCGATTGTCACATTCAATAAAACCTGGTTAACCTTCCCCCATCTGTTCAGTACCACAATAACTTGATGGATCTAGTACTGTACACTTAGAACACCTTTGACATCGAGGACTATGGAATAGTTTATACCGTCTCATTGAAGTGGCTACAATTAGTAACTCAGTGTTTGAGTTATATACTCTAGACAGAACTGTCTGGACTGTGTGTTACTACTTTTATTGGTGTCATTTTCGGAAGTTGGCACAGAATATTCTAGCATCAAGAATTGGCATTTGTTTACGCTCATTGGTAGCGATGGAACGATTTTGTACCCATCGATTTGAAGACTCACTTCATACTCCCCCCCCCCCCCTTTACGTCCAGTATAATATCGGCCTGAGAAAATGTTATTATAATAATCCCCCAACTGGCAGTGTAAGTAGTCGATGAGTCTATAGTAGTACAACATTTGTCTAGTGTCGACTGTGATCATTTACTTTGTCTATTGTAGACGCTGCTTATTCAACTGTCCAGTTAATCATGCTAAAATTAACAGTGATGACCTAATATTTTGGGAACATTATTCTATATATAATAAGAGAAAAAATTATCAACAGTTTGGCATTGTTAAAAAAGAGATCATCACGGACTTTAAGAAAACGTATTAATCACTATATCTTTGTTCATTGATCTATACGTAGGGATTGTTGTAATGTCGTAACTTCCAGAGTGCTTGGAGAGTGACGCCTAAGCATAACAAAGGGATAATCACTTGATATGGTTACATTACTAACATGGATAATCAGTATATGTATGAAGATATCAAACTGATATATCTCGGAGATTATCCCCTAACAATATGGGGATCATGGTTATATTAATGGTGGATTGTCAACAAACATACTTGAATCGCAGCTATCTTAAAGTGAGGTTACCATCCGTTTACCTGGAAGGTCATTCTCCGCTTGCTGTAATTCTTCAGGACATTCAATGATTCCACTAGTTTCTGTTATTGAAGAAAAAGAAGAAAAGATGTTCTTTAATTCCTAAAGTCAAACATAATGTTTATATAGAACAAGCAAATGCTTTACAGATCACGCTGTTTAAATTTGCTTACAGGTATGGGCAGACAGTGTGACGTCGTGTTATTTCCAATTATGGAGAAGTTACAACTGTAAAGAGAGGAGAAATCGCAAAGAGAAGCTGTGAGAGAGCTCGTCTGCAGCCTACGTCAAAGAAATTGAAGAAGATGTGGCTTCATTCTCTTATAGTGTGCATTCTAATCTGAAAATAAATTTACATTGTAACTAAGTTATTTCTATTATCAGTTATGACACTCACATCTGAAATAACAGTCAAATTGTGGCAATGTTGGCAATTTCCTCAAAGTATCCTTGCAACATCAACAATTTCCTTGAAACATGCAACCTATATGTGTCCATAGAGTAGAATTCATTTGTATTGAAGGCGTATATTTTTTTGCAAATGTGAAGATGAATATTCATGGTCCACTATGCAGCACATGATTACGAATTTGAAAAAGAATAAAAAACGTCTTGAATGCATATTTCATTTATCCATTGTGCATTTATCGATTACACTAAAATCAGTTTTTTTTTATTTTGTCTGTTTACACATAACTATGAAATTTATTAACATATAGGAATATGGAGTGACCTGAAGGCCTACCCTGTCATACATATCTGGTGCAGCTTGTGGTAGTCATAATTCTATTAGAACCCTTCACCCATATCTCTCGTTTATGTGACAAGTTCTGTAAACATGTCACTTACTGAAATGCATCGATGACAGCTAAATGTGGATTACATACACACACACCTGGTGCATACCAAGTTCTTTCGCTTGTAAATGTGAAGTTCTTTCATAATATGAACCGCGTGCACAGTGTCTACCCATCAAAGGAGGCTTCACCCCCAAACAGTCAAATGTTAGCCACCTGCATCGATAGGGGTCAATATTGCCCACTAAAACAAAGATGTGTCCACGGGGCGTCCCAGCAAAGACTGAAAACTCCCTGGTGTTCACGTCATTATTTAGTGCCATTTAGACGTATAATACCAATCGATTAATACAGCCTTGCACT
Source organism: Stichopus chloronotus (assembly GCA_021234535.1). NCBI lineage: Eukaryota > Metazoa > Echinodermata > Holothuroidea > Aspidochirotida > Stichopodidae > Stichopus > Stichopus chloronotus. The sequence goes on from CM037849.1 coordinate 8,189,456, forward strand.
GAAGGGAAGGGAACAAGTTCCCAGAATAGGCACGTCTCAAGCAGTGTTTGACAAAAGGAGATTGCCGGTGGCTTATAGCAGTACCTGCTCCTACTTCCGACTTATATATCCTAAGGACTTTAGGTTTGAAACCATGCGAATGGTAGAGTGCTCAACGAAGTAGGAGCAGGTATATTATAAAATGCTATAATCCACCCGGCCGGCAATATTGAAAAACACATACCAGAGAGCATCAACAAACGCCAGACAGCAATATCTACAAATGGAGACATCTTTAATAAAACCACTACACCATACCAAGATGCACTCAAGAAAAGCAAGTACAATTACAAGCTCAATTACACCCTTGCACCAGCCACAAGCACCAGCACCGAGAAAAAAAAAAGAAAGAAAACGAAACATCACGTAGTACAACCCACTTACAGCCAGAACGTCAGTACAAACATAGGAAAAGAAGTTCCACCAGCTCATCGACAAGTGCTTCCCCCCTCAACACCACCTGCACAAAATACTCAACCGAAACACGCTGAAACTCAGCTACAGTTGCATGCCTAATATGGGACAAATTACATCTGGACACAACAAAGCCGTGATGAGGAGAGTCAACCAAGGGGCATCAACATCTACGAACAGTTGCAGATCAAAAGATACCTGCCCACTACAAGGAAACTGTCTAGCGAAAGGAGTGATATACCAAGCCACCGTAACCCGCCATGATGATAACAACAAACAAACATACATTGGCCTAAAAATGGTACAAATAGAAATGCAACAACACTTAGCCAATACATCTGGAATCTCAAGGAACAAAACACTGATTATTCCATCAAATGAAGAATTGTTGATAGAGGCAGTTCTTACTCAAACTCTACCAAATCCTGTGACCTTTGTACTAAAGAAAAGTACTTCAAAATCTATAAGCCAGACAAGGCCAGCCTGAACAATAGAAACGAGTTGGGATCAGCCTGTAAATATAGAAAGAATCATCTATTATTAATCCAGGCTGAAACTGAAATAAAAAGAGCTGATACTGCCCGTCCAGCTCACACAAGTTTTATCGGGAAGAGTGAGAGTCTTTTCTGTGGCATTTTAACTTTTAAATTGACTTTAGCATTTTCTATGAATGTTAACACTATATAAAGAGACAAAAGCTATATGAATTGAACACCATAAACAACGTATGTAATTCATATGGAATGAAAACACCATGAGTGGATTTTTTACTATAATTAACAACAGGTGAGAGCAAAGACAGTACGAAAGTTATCACTATATGAGAGTTAACACCACATGATATGAACACGATATAAAATCACATGACAGTAAAGATCATATAAAAGGATACACCATGAAAGGTAATCCAATGTGAATGTAAACACCATATGAAAATAAACACCCCATTAAAATTAACATTTTTACTTTATTTCCTAATTTTTCAATGACTTGAAGCCAAGGTGGTTTCAGTTTCTTATTGCTTTTATACAAACTGATCCACCGTTGTCCTTGCTAATTTCTTAATTTGTTTCACCGCAAATTTCAAGAACGGATCCACAGACCACAGAGACTCTTTCCAGTCACATGCAAAAAAAAAAAAAACATTTGCAGACTAGCTGAAGGAAAGTTTTACTTATCAATCACGGCAGTAAAATTCCGAAAACGTCAAAATATTATCTGCCAATCTCACACATGAACAAATATGAAAACAACATCGAGTAGAAATCAAATAAATACATTCATGTCACGGCCTATGCATGGGAATGGATCGACCGTGGAACCCACGACGACGAGCAAATATTCAGGAACAAAACTCTGCTCACGCACTTGGTGATCACTAAATCAGATTATGGGTTTATAACAGGCTTGCAATGAAACAGACCTGTCTTCAAATTAACATATGACAATATCCAGATATCTACTTCTCAAAAATCAATTTGGCCAGAAAAATAAAACAAAGCCCCTCCCCGCCCCATGCTCACATGACAAAAAGGGAAAACTTGTGAGAGTATGGCACGGAATTTGAAAGTGCAGGTAAAGTTTTAGTTTCAAACAACTTTGAAGTTGTTTAGTTACTTCCGTTTTCAACAGTCGACAACCAAACAGGAGACAAAAACAAATACTCCAACAAATGAACCAACATATGGCTGTTGAGATATGCAAGTCGTACAGGTGGGTATATAAACCAGAGGACTGTTTTTTTTTTCTCGTCCCCGATTGTCTGTCTCTATTATTTACATGATGATTTTCCTTGAACACTACAGATCATACATTCAAAATATATTGACAAATAGTTGTTCCCCTCAAATTTTGGAATTTTTTGTATGGTGAGTTATCATGGATGAACTAGAAATTTATTACATTTTATCAATATTTATGCCATTAAAGAGTCACAAAATTAGATTAATAACGTCTCTTGAGAAAAAAAATAGGATATTGAAAAAAAACGAAAGTAATTACACGAAAGAGTTCAGAGAGCTCAAAGTTCTAGAGATCGACTTCACATTCAACATCAGGAGAGAATAAACACAGTATTCACATACTGTTCACATCGTATTCACATAGTGTTCACAGTGTTCACATAGTATTCACATACTATTCACATACTATTCACATACTATCACATTGGTGCTTCGAATGTGACCATAGAACTTAGAAGGGGAGGTGGATGTAAGCCCAAAACACTGAATCATGTTAGCAGTACTGAGACGGGAGGTGCTAACTAACATTAATTGCAGTGTATTGCATATCACAGCGTAGTACAGCAAAGTAGAACAAAGAATAGCCAAGAACAGCGAGTATAGCATAGAATAGTAAAGAACAGTGTGATACACTAAAACAGGACATGAACTGTGTATAGCGTGGTATGGGACAGGAGCTATGTAACATGGTACGTTATAGGATAGTAACTATGTCTATTATAGCATAATGTGGTACCGGTAAAGTATAGGATATGACAGGAATTATACCTAATAAAGACAAACATATGTAGAAGGAATCAATACCATCATAAATGACGAAACAAAATTCAAGAGGATCAACTCGGATCCAAATCTACGCAGGGAAGGACAGCTTCAACGCTATCTAAGAAAACTAAAAGGATCACAGTTTTTCACTGAGGAACAATATTTAAATATTTATCATACGGACTCCTATATCCGGCCAGAATCTACGGACTACCTAAACTTCACAAATGCAACAAAGACAATCCTATACCTCCATTTCGGCCCATTTTCTCCAGCACTGGTACTTACAATTATCGTTTAGCCAAATTTCTAAGTGAACTTATTTCACCTCATATCATTGTAGAATACTGCACCCAGGTCTCTTTCTCATTCGTCCAGGAAATTACATCCATGGACATGTCTAATCAATACATGGTTTCTTGTGATGTTATCAGTCTATTTACCAATATTCCCTTATATGAAACTATTGACTTAGCCGTTGATTTAATTATTCAAAATAATTCAGATATTGGTATCGAGAGACGTGATCTTCAGAAATTACTTGTATTTGCTACCTCGCAAACGCATTTTCTTTATAATGGCAATTATTATGACCAAGTGGATGGTGTAGCCATGGGCTCCACACTTGCACCAGTTTTAGCCAACTTGTTCATGGGCCATCTTGAAAATTGTTTTCTCAATGACACGTCCGCCCCAGCCAAACCGTATCTTTACCGTAGATATGTAGATGGCATTTCTGTTGTTTCGACAATGAGAATGACGCGGACTCCTTCTTGCATCATATCGATAATCAGCACCCTAATATTCAATTCACCATTGAGAAACAGCATGATAATGTTCTATCATTTCTAGATGTACTAATTTCTAATTCTGATCATTGCAGTAGTTCTGTGTATCACAAGGCTACATATACGGGGTTACTTACCAACTTTTCTAGTTTTATAACCTTTTCTTACAAAATATGCCTTATTAAAACCCTTGTTGACAGGATTTAAAAGATTAACAAAACCTGGAAAGGTTTCGACGTTGACTTAAAAGAACTTTTCGCAACTCAAGGAAAAACCAGTTTCCTTCTTATTTAGTTCATAAAGTTGTATCTTCTTATCTAGACAGTAAATTATCACCACAGAATGCTTCTGAGCAGTCTTTCCTCGATATTAGATATTACAAGCTTCCTTACATTGGACATTTTTCTTACCACACACAACAAAAAATCAGACAAATGATCAAATCCCATTGTAATAATATTGATGTCAGACTTGTGTTCACTTCCTTTAAAATAAGTAAATTGTTTGTTTCCAAGGATTCTATTCCAACAAATCTCAAATCCCATGTAGTCTACCAATTCAATTGTTCAAGCTGTAACGCTTGCTATATGGGGGAAACCCACAGTTATTTGGCTACAAGGATCAATGAACATCTAAAATCCGATAAAAACTCACATGTTTACAAACACTTACACAAATCCCCCTCTTGTAAGGCAAAATGCGATCATAACTCTTTCAAAATCATAGATTCGGCACCCACTAAGCTGCAGCTTAAACTCAAGGAATGCCTTCATATCAACTGGAATCTGTCCAATTTCAACAAACAACTGGAAACCCAATTATTTTCTTTATTCAACTAAGTGTTACTTCTAAATATTTTGTCTTTGACAACCCAATTGGTAGTACGTTCACCTCTCCTTATTCAGTCTTATCATCAACCTGACGATGGAAGTTGACCTTCCGAAACATGTCGTATTTTTATTTTAATCTTTGTGTACACTGTTAATATACTGAAGTTTTCCATCAGATCAGTGGTGTATTGTTTCATTTTACATAATAAAGAATGGTAAAAAAGTATTGGATTTGACAGAAACTATGCTGTATTTGACCTGCAAATAACTCGATAATTTTTTTAAATTATCCGTCACTGTTGCGTCATGATTGAGTGTTTACTGTCTAGGGACTTTGGTGGTCTCAGTATCATATCTAGCGTGGGCGTTGGGGGAGGGGGGAGATGCACTATTCACAGTTATAACTTTAAGGGCCTTTTCTCACCACTTTGAAGATCGCCGCCATACGAGGCACATGCATACACCCATAGCTTCATCATTTGCTTGTTATATCATGGAAGAACAATTAACTTGGCAGTTATTACTTTCATCCTGGCATGGTGATATCGTATTGTGTTCTTTACTATCATCATCATGATGCTGATAATGATGATAGTGATGATGATGATGATGATGATGATGATGATGATGATGATGATGATGATGATGATGATGGTGATGATGGTGGTGATTATGATGATTATGATGATGGTGTGAAAGTCGATGAACTGACGACTCCACATTACTCAATTGATTAATGTGTAACAAATCGCAAACCGTTGTGTTTACCATCCTGACAACAAATTTCGTGTGTTGTTCTATCGTGGAAGAGATATATATGAAAGTCAAATGACAACTTATCATTAAATCAGAAAACTTGTGTCGGGAAGGGGTGGTTCGTTAAATAGAACAGTGAAATGTGTTTAATAAACTGTAGATATAAAGGCCGTTCCTTATGCAGATCAAAATAACATACTATTCTCTTTGTTTGTGTTGAATGTGGCAGTGTACCAAGAGTGGAACATGTTTACCGTCAGCTAATCAACTCTACATCCCTAGCATTTGCTGAATAAATAGTTCAGAAGCACCCCTCGACCCTAAACGATAACCCGTCCTCGCAGTTTCTGCAAAATGTAAAACCTTTTTCAACAGGCGTTTTACAGAAAACCATTGACAGACACTCCTGGCATTAGCATATGAGAATAACTGCTACCCCAAAGCGAATCAGAATACATGTTCTTCTGGTGTGTTGTGTTTTGAGGTTATAACTCATTACCAAGTAGGAGGCGAAAATTTACGATCCAACTTTTGACTTTGCCTGCAAATATTGTGATGGAAAGTTGGATTTATCTCCATATATCGCATATCAACTTACTACACTTATAGGTTAAATCTCATGCTTGACATACCTATTGTGTGACCATACCCTGTTTGAGTATGATGTTTTGTTTAATGGCTGGTCTTCTTTATCATTTCGCATCATGATGATAAAAGAGCATGCCTTAACACAAGGATGAAATCAACTAACTAGAAATGAGTCTGTGGGTGGCTTGGGGTAGGGAAGGGGGGCATGTAATGGGGTGGGGGTACGGCAAAGTTGGTTTGACTGCTTCGGACTTTGGGATGGACAGAGAAGTGTCACATATCTTGTCCGTCTCTTCGAAGGATCATTAGCAAGCCAGAGGTAAACTGGTGGCATTTTTCGAAAATGAGTGTACGGTGATTGCATTAGACAGGAAAACAGATGGTCCTTCCACTAAAATGAAACTTGATTTCCAGATAACATGTAAAGCACATAGCTGACATGTATGAAGACACCAAATACACATCAGTTATATTTACTTCGGTGACAATCAATCCTCAGTCCACGTATCATAGCTTTCCTCTCAGTATGACAACTGGGGTGACATATGGTAGCAATGTTTCCTTACGGACCAACACAGCCTTAATTGGGATGGAATGCGGCAACGACAAAAAAAAAAAGAAGGAAAAACCTCTACTAGCTCGACTTTATTTTGCTGTTTTCCTGAAATTGTTTTGCAACTATTTTCAAAATGAAAACAGCACGAAATAAAGACAGTGACTGATACGGGGCAAGGGAGGGTCACTCTGGTTAAAGCTGGTGACACTTAGTGTATTATTTATATTTTGATGATACTGAGCATATTTTCTTGTTTAACCTAAAATACAAACATAACATTGTCAAATTTAATATTTAGTCTCAAGGTTGATCTTGAGGATATTAACCTGCTATTGGGGCATTGAAATCTCGAAGTCATCGACAACACAAATATGAAAACGAGAACGGTCTACAGATATCTGTTAATATCCGGAACAGGGGGGGGGGGGACTGGATGGGAGGGGAGAGGGTTGTAGGGGTAGATGCGAGGTGTCGATCGAGGAGGGAAAGGAATCGGAATCGGGTTATAAAGGATCGAAGAGAAACACTTCGACGATGAAACAAAATATTGGGACCAATCAATGAATCGTTTATGAGATTATCTTTTAGCCAAGTATAGTGATCTACTTCAGTGAACACACATAAATTTACCCCCATCTGACATCTACTGATCCTACAAAAACCCCACAAATGTGACACTGACAATGTTCATCAGTGACGTAACATGGCTACTGTTCATCTGTGACATAATATGGCCACTGTTCGTCGGTGACGTACTATGGCCACTGTTCGTCAGTGACGTAATATGGCTACTGTGCATGAGTGACGTAATATGGCCATTGTGCATGAGTGACATAATATGACCACTGTTCGTGAATGACGTAATACAGCTATTATTCATCAGTGATTTAATATAACCATTGTTCATCAGTGGCGTAGTATGACGCTGTTTACTGTAGTGATAAAATCTGTGGCAAAAAATCCACAAAATACGAAACATCTTAAACGTCCATCGTTTTCTTGAGTGAATGTTTGAGTATTATCATGAATAAAACAATAAATGATACTTACGAGCTACTGTAGATTTAACGATGAAAGAAATTAGGAGAAGTTGGAGCAGAAACTGAAATACGGGAGACAACTTCCTGCAAGAATAACAAAAAGAAAGAAAAGGTTCATTAGATTCAGCCATGTACTACTCCCCTTCCTTTGCGGTTTGTGTTTTAACTTGATTCTTTTCGAGACGTGTTGTTTGCTAACATTGTTTGATTAAATGTCGAATGTTGTGATATCAGATTTGACATGATAATGTTTTTCTATCAATGAGTCACTGTTCTGTCATGTTGAGTATTTACTAGTACCACCTGTTGCACAACTTCTTGTGAAAAACAAAATGTACGCAAACAGGAAGTTCAAAGAGGGAGCCATCAGTACAGTAAGTAGCATTAAGTTATCTTATGAGAGTGGCAGATTTATTATGTGATTACAGAAACATTCCTTAATATCAGTGGTGGGTCCAATAATACGTCATACCTTAAGGAAGAAGGGATCTTGGTGGAGTGGATGGTTTGGACCCTTGTGGGGTGGGTGGTTTGGATCCTGGTGGGGTGGGTAGTTTGGAATGGGGTGTTCTTTCTCAACCTTACTTCTCATTCGAATTTTAGAAAGTCAAGACTGTAATGACAGTGTTCTCATCGTTACCACACTTAACTCTTCTTTTCCAGGTTCATCGTATGCTTTCTTTCTGCCTTAATTAACGGAAGCATTTTGTTAACGTGCACCCTACTTTCTTCAAACAGTTTACACTAAAGATTATAATAAAATCGTAAAATCAACATTCTGGCTGTCGCACGGGTTAGACTTACTTCAAAACAACACTTGAACACAACGCAATAATCAAACAATGCTTTTAATTGATAATACCTGAATTTGCAAAGAAAATAAACAAGAAATGACATTGCTTAATAATAGCAATAAAGGTGAAATAAAAATGGTTCCAATAAAATGTTTCTTCCCGTCTGATCCCCCACAAAAATATAATTCCTTCCGATGAATGTTACGTTCTCATAAACTTTGGCTTGAAATGAAACTGAAAATAATTCTTCGAAATATTCTTTTCCAATATAGAATGCTCTGGCTCAATCGACCAACACTTTGAAACAGTGTAATTTCATCGATAATGCATAGGGGTAAGGTTTTACTTACTTATTCCTCAAATATACGCTCAGTAATAGCGTGTTACTAAGTCTTTCACTCACATGAGCCCTCTGAAACAAAGATTCACAAGTTTATGTTTTACTTTCAACAACAATAATTGCCACAAATGCACGAAATCTTTTAATTTAACACAGGGACTTGCATTTACAATTACATTATTCTGCCACGTACGTCAACCTGCCCGAAAAAGTGACGAATACACAAGTGTACTTGCTCCCACACCATAACCTAACTTACGGATTGCTCTACATCACATGCCACCTATTAGTCCTACATATTTCAGAATGTCAAACTGACCCAATCAAGTAAGAATCGTAAATTTATCCCCGATGTAACAAAAACTCACACTTATATCGATGAACTAACATAACCAGTGCTGCCTCTTTCCGTCCTGGTGGCACTACGTATAGGGTTTGTTGTGACCTGTGCATTGCCACACCTATCACCAAGTTGCACCTAACGGTACCTGTACAGGTTACAGTTGCCCTGACCGTCACAGTGTCCTTAGCAGGAGGAAACCTCTGCTGTTCACATAACCCACCAGCGACCAACAGCCATCTGCCATAGTAGCGTACCACACAATACTCTAAACAAACTACCAAGAATGTGATTGCATAATGTCCACTGGGTAGTTGTATTGTTCACAACATTCCATTTAAATTATATGCAAAGTACCTTGCATTCATTGCACGCATATAGCTTAAAACCACCGGCACTAACCATAAGGAATGGTCCATTTACTCCACATGTAATTAATTAAATAGTCATTGAAACTGGCTATCAATAACGATATTAGGGTGATACCGTACCTTAGAATATTTTTGACAGTGAATATGATAATACAACCATGATATCAACACTGGGGCCATCAATAATGATCTTAGGAGAGTACCGTACCTTAGAATCTCTTAGATATTAAAAATGATAACCACTTTACAGTGAAGATGATAATACAACATGATATTCACACTGGCCGTCAATATTTGATAGTAAAAAAATACCGTTCCTTAGAATCTCTTTGATGTGGAAAAGGAGAATAAAGTCTACTACTTGCCAGTGAAGATGATAATACAATCATGGTATCATTATTCGTATCATCAATAACAACTGTCGAAAAGTACCGTACCTTGGATAAATACCATCAATTAACAACAGAGTATCGGATATTAGAATGTCTTCACAGCTCGGCAAAAAAAAAAAAAAACTATGATATCTCTTCATTGCTGTTGTTTCTTTTTGTTTAATCGTCAAACAATGACTATTATTTCAATCAATACGGTTGCTAGGGTGAATATTATTAAGGGTTACTGTAAGGTTATCGATGGTCTACGGTATGTGATTAACCCATGAAAAAGTAATGATTTACGCGGTTAGTATTACCATTATGTGGATGTCTTCCCGATTTTGCACATTGAGCTATATTGATACAATCATATTTTCTTTACCACCAACCAACGTGAAAGCGTTGAATAATCATTGTTTTCTCATCATTTTCTTCTCAAACAAATGTTTCGTTCCAGTGTTTTACTGATTCGTTATTTTTCACTCATTAATCATCTTCCGACAGGTAAAAAGAACATCAACAATCATTGCATATGCCATTACTTGCGTGCTCGTGTCACTGATGTCACAAAATTTATTGAGTAAATTATATACTAGCAAAATTGTGGTCTACTACAGTGGTAGACTCTCCTCAAAGGAGACGGTGTGTAATGCACAAGGTTAATAAAAACTCTGATTCTAAAAGTATTATTGTTATTATTACTACAAGCAGTCACATACTTTCAGTTACGTAGTTGGATGTTTCACGATGTAATTTTGTCGATTCAAGTTCTACTATACCTCTTACTATTATTAACACCATACAAATATACACTTACACTACATCCTAGTTAAGAGAACCACCTATTGTTCCTACCACCATTCCAAGCATTCAATACCACTTTATTTTTCTTACGCGATACCTCTCTTTTGTGTACTTGTGTATAGGAATATGTTAATAGATCAGAAAGTTTGCGTTCCCTCTATTGTTTGTTATTTCGTGTAACATACACATACACGTTCGCACAAATCCCCGTCTTTCAGTATTGCATTGTGACGTACACATCATTGGAAACTTAAGTAGTTATGACTGTTGTTGCCATAGTAACAACAAGCGTCGCGTAGTTGGGTTGTCCCGGTTAAATGGTGACAAGATAAGCTCGTGATTATGACGATGTTTTCGGCAGTCCTCTTGGATATCGGTGACCTTTCACCTTAGCTCGACCTATTAGAAATCTAAAAAAAAGGTCTTTCGGTGCATCAAATTCCAAATCACTTACTTATCTTTTAAAGGAGTACGGTGTCGGATGGATCACTAAGGTATTAGGCCTTCGACTTTGTATCTCTGACACAGTGGAGGCACAGTGATGACAGCGGTATGTTCTGCCACAGGCATTCATTTACAATGTAGAAAAGACAATATTACATTCCACATCTTGCAGTAAATCTAGAGTTCATCAGTCTTTCAGTAACAGAATTTTAGCTATTAATGTATAGGAGTGACGTCACGACAGTTGCGCTACTGTGGTGAATATAAGCCATTGACATGATTTGTCCGTTAATATAATATTCCGAGACCTTAGATAACATTACATGTTTGCACAGCAACAACTTTAAAACTGCTCAGGAGTGATTGCCCAACATAATTAAAATGACTCAATTCTTTTCAGCACTTACATTATGTATTCAATAGTCACTTCCTCGAAACAAATTTTAATTGATATCAGCCTTTATTAGCCAAATTTCTGGATTGGATTTGTATCCTATGGTCATCAGATTTACATCCAGCAAGTCCCACAACCATCATCGAAGGCCTTCCTACGGTCAGTTGGATCCAACATAGTCCTAATGCGGTACAAATCAACTCATTCACTCGTAAGTTGAGCAGCTGAACTGCTGACATCATATATTTCCCACGATGCAATGCGTTACAAAAAATGTTTAAGGTTCGGTAACTTCAAGCCAAAAGTCTTTTGAGCTATTATTTCCTCCGATAGACAAAGATGACTTTTCGTAAATAATTGACATTTTGATCCTCTTTTACGGGGCACTTCAGACAGGTCGACACTGCTTCTTCAAGGCTTAGACGTAAGTTTGCGTACCGAAAACCTAATCAGAGCATCATATTTTTGAGTCAAAGGTCATAGTGTGAACAGCTGTAACTATTATATGTAGTATGTAATAAATTCAACCAGTGAGATTACATTTGCTTTCGTTACATATAAACTCCGAGAAAGTTTAGATAGCCTCTTTAACTTATGTTTAGCCTCCAAATTCTTACCCAGTTTTCCACAATAAAAATTAAAACGTATGGCCTATCATCTAATGTAATGTTAAGAATAAAAACCCGAACTTTTAGCATTGTGCTACATGTCCCTAACTTTCGAAATTACATCTGCGGTTTTCTCTGTTCAAAAAATGGACGATTCTTTTTTTGTTTTTTTGTTCCCTGCAGTAGGTTACATAAGGTCTGTCAAGTTTCACAGTCAGTGGGCGTAAACCCTGGAGGCATCAGTATGGCATTTATATTTCCTTAAAAAAAAATGGCGTGACACTGCGCCATGACCGCATGACCGTTTCAAGAGGAAAACGACAGCAGGGTTATGAATATATGTTTGTAAAAATATAATACGTTGTGTCACACATAAAAACAAAAAATGCAAACATAGTATATAAAACGTACATATAAAAGCAAACATATATATAAAAGCAAACATATGTATAAAAGCAAATATATATATATATATATATATATATATATATATATATATATATATATATATATATATATATATATATATATATATATATACAAAGATATATATAAAGTTACATATGGTGATAACGGCTCATTATATGGTGATAATGACACCTTATATGGCAATAATGGTACCTCTAGTCTATTCTTATAAGGACCTTAGACGTTATTGACCCCATTAATTTAGATGACTATGTTCTAAATTAATGCGTAAATTCATTCACTTCTGTAAGACTATCACATACATCACAATTCAGCTACGCAACGTAGCCATTGCCGTTTAATCTGATCAGCCCTTGTACAAGACATGGGATCAGAAGAGTAAACTGTATTTAGAGCTGTAGAAGCAAAATACAAGGTAGTTGGTATATGGTTGAAAACATGCACTTCAAATTACACCAAGTGAAGTTTGTAAGGTTATTTGCTAAGGAACAAAGGTAGCTTTGATATATTGAAAAGTAAGTAGATCTGACCATTATAGTGAAACTTCCATTCAATTCCGATGTGTGGTTCCCGAGATATGAGCAGTTAAAGTTGCTGCATTTGTTACCGATGGTTAACTTGAAGCAAGCAGGAGTGATATCATCTCCCCCACATTGATAAAGTATTTTGTGTTTTCTGTTAACTTTACACCAGATTTAATGCTTCAATATCTAGTGCTATCATAATTTAAATGTATGAGGGGTATGTGTTTTGCGATATTCACATAACCAGTACTGAAGCTGACCACCACTTGATTTCAAGGTCAAAATAATGAAATCAATAATGAAGAAAACAAAAGACTCTTCAGCAATGTGAGGAGATTATGTTACTCTTGCTTGCTTCAAGTTCACAATTGATAGAAAAGGGGGTAACTTTAACTGATAATATCTCGAGAACCATACATTGTAACTGAATGCTAGTTTCACCTGAATGGTATGATTAACTTACTCTTAACATATCAAAAAGCTTAATTTGTGGCTGGACTATTCTTTTTAAGCAAAAAAAAAAATGAGTCAAACTTTCCGAATTTCACGATCTGTAGTATTTTCGGTAAAACAATTACGTCATATAACGTCAGCTGAGAGATATTTTTTGAAACATAAATACATGCCTTTGTGAATGCCTTCTTCGTAACGATCCACAGAAAATATCCTCCAATATAGAGAAAATCATGTTGCGTTTTGATATTAAGATCACTGATTGTTTCTCTGCCCTAATCGAAATTATTTCCTCTCCTTCCATGGTCATAAATTGACTTCGTATACAGCTTTACCATGATCGTAGTCAATGTTGATGTTTAGAGAAGTAAAAGAAGATCCTAAACCTCGTGGAAAGAATTCCATGTAAACAATAAATAAATCCTAGAAAGACCTCCCCCCACTGGTAAGGAGATTATCGGATACTGCGGCAGTGTTAAATATGATCAGATGATTGCTGTATACTTCCTATCCTAGTTTTGAAGTAGAGAGACGAGAAACATGAGGCTTGTTAAGAGACATTTGATTGGCTGACGAGTAAGCTAGGAATGTTTCTCTGATATGAGATCAACAAATCAAATATGACGACAGATGTCCCAGATAGTAAAAAAATATCATCACGTGCTCAATATAATATAAAAACAATTGTTTCTCAAATTGGGGAAGTTAACTGTACATTCAAATTAAAATGTTGCGACAAACCCCAGCGGGGAACTATACTTTCATACCGAACTCAAATAGAAGTCTAGAATAGAAGAAATAGAAGCGTTGAAAATGTACACCAGGAACACCCGCTGTTACCAATTATTGACTTAAAATTGAACCAATTTAGAAAAATAACGTTTAAGTGAGTCAGAATTCATAAACTGATCCATTTGGAACATCAAGAGTAATAGTTAAAATTAAATTGAATAAAATAATTAAAATTTGCCACTTTACGTGTATCGCTTGGGATAAACGTTACAATGAAACCAACATTTGCAGCATTCTAAAAAATCTGCATGCATGGCGAGAGAGAGAGAGAGAGAGCTAGCGCCATGCCTACCACTGGTAGCTGCGTGTTTACACATACGTGTTAACACTATATGCCTATGTGTATACATCTGAAGGGTCAGACGCTACTGTACGTGTGGGGATTTATTCAATTCTCTTTCATCATTTCACAATGAGATTTTATTGTATTTTATAAATGAACACCACACGATCAGCCTGCTGAAGTTATCTCTTTGTGTGGAACTGATGATATACCCCTTCCCCCAAGTCTAGCAGATGTCTTGTTACGACGCATTTGAATATGCGTTCATTAAAGCCATCACGGGGCAACCCTTCAACAGATGGCAGGGAAAACGAGGAAAACGGGGGCACGTGCCTGTTAGATTTTCTTTTCTTATTGAGGGTGGGGGTATCTCTCTACATCCATCAGGCATCAGGTAACATGAATGTGCATCGGGTTTGTTACTTTACTTGTGACATTTATATGTCACCGGATACATTTGTATGTCGATGATTAAGATCATTATTCCACCATCCCCCCCCCCCCCCCACATATGTAAGAGCTTTCTTTTCATTCAAATACCTGTGTGTGAGGAGGACCGGGGATGGGACTTGAAACTATGGATGTCAAGTTTGGCGCTTATTACTAGATGTACGGTACATGCTTTGGATTTAGACCTACCACGGTTTTTACATTAAAATCCACTGACTGTGTTAATGGCGCACGTATAGTGACCGCTCTTTGCCATGTAGTGTGTCGAATGTGTAAAAATCATGCCTTCCATGTTGGATTTATTTATATCCTATACTACTATTTGACAATTGACAGTGAGTCGAGCCCCATGTTTATAATTACTACATGTATACATCTATTTAAATACTTTCACAGCATTCTTAAATATACTGACGATAATCTTTTGACACCCATGACAGAAACATCCTCTGATGAAACAATTATTATCAAGGGGTGGAGAATTATCCCCTACCGGTATGCATTGCTATCAACAGTTTGTTCGTATCTATTACAAAGGTGACATGGACCTACGAGGTGAGTTGAGTAGCGCTCTCTGTCGGTTAATCATAGTGATGTGACGAATGACGATTACACACACACGCTCACCCGCACACACGCACACACACACAAATGGTATGCAATATGCCACATACTCGCAGAATCGCTACTAGCGTGCAAAATATCTAAGAAGAGCTGCCATACTTAATATAAAACTGACAGCAAACCAACCAAAAGATATAAATGTGACCGCCAGTTAATTGAAACTGGACATTGGCGACCCAACGGTTATGCCATGTGAGTACTTTCCATGCTGACATCCTGTTGTAGAAATTATTACTCAATTTGTACGGCCTTACCTTCGGAAACAAGAGTTGTTCACGATGTTACATTTACGTGGATTATACTGTACATTTTTGGCCTTTTCGCGTCCCACAGTTTAATGGTATATTACTACATTGCGCATGTGTCACTACAGACGGCGCCGCCGAAGAAACAGTTCGCTGAATCATTGAGACTGTCAATCTTTCATGTTCGCAGTTAATTAAAATTTGATCTTTCAACTAATGTCATAGTCACTAAACATTAACATTGTTTAAGCCCTGTTTTACGTAAATGATTATGCCACTAAAATGTCGACACAATTTTCATATTCATGTATCTGGAAAATGAGTGCATACTTCTCTTTCGGATTTTGTGACAGGTGATCTTTTCCAGTACTTTCTCTTCCTTGAAACACTGACGAAGAACAAACGTAGATGACCAGGCGATTACCAGTACAACTCATACTCTAGCTTTAAATGGGAAACGATGTAATTTGTATGCTGTCTTTCAATGGACTCAGATCATGTGTATGCTGTAATTTGTGACCATATCAGATGAAGGTCATAACAAAAGTGACCATACCATGAGTGTGCCATTCTTATGCATAACCGTTCGTTATCTCAATATATCCACTATGCCTAAGTGCACTTGCAATCTCTGACAATTCGCATTTTGAGCTTGTGTTCTTTGGTGGAACAGATACTGAGCTAACTCTTGCACGTTCTTCGATAAATTTCCTGTCCGAGGGTGAAGCTCTAGTACATTTCTGCAAAGTCAGCTTGGACATGTCATAAAGATCGAACTCTCGGTAGGTAGTTAAGTCATCTATTTTTGTAGCTTATGTCTAGCAAGCGGTAAACCAATCCTTTCCGAAACTAATGCCCCGCCGAGAAATTGCGGGAGAAGCTCACATGGTTGTTGTCTTTAACCTAACATGGCAACGAGGGTAAATATTTCCTTGCAGGAAAATTGTGAGAATATCACTCCTTGAAGAGAGTCTACCATCGACTATACCTTGATTGTCACGGTGCTGATTGTGACAGACAAATCCTATCCTGGGTTTAGGTATATGGTGTCAGTACCCGGGAGCGAATAAGACAATAAACCAGTTACAGTGACGCAGTCACAACAGTTTAAACTGAAATTGTCTTCTTCTGTGACACTTTCAAAAGTAAGCAAGAGTTGCGGCTTTAAGATATATAAATTGCATTAGTACATTCTGAATGAAGACCTTAACATGTAACCTACAGCAACACTGTTACAAGTCACTACTTAACTACATGAACAAGGTACAACTTATCCAAAACTGAAAGTTTACGGCTGATTTGAAAGCCTAATACTAACATTTCCGGGACAGGTCAATCTAGTGATAGAGAGAAATCACAAAGCGTAGGATTTCTTGACTCTACTATGTTGTGACGTCACAAGTATTAAAACCCACAATGAAACCTGCAGCCAATCCTCATATGATATAAATGTTTATGGCTTCTAGAGAGAAACATACCCTAACCATTATGGTATATCTCGATATCACCCCATGTTCAATCCTGCAGAAAAGGTCTTCTCGAGACATGATTTTAGCACATTATGTGTGTTTTCTGAGGACTAAGTTATTACGTCGTGACTTTGTGTATATATCTCATAAATGATCCATTATAGTTGTATTGCAATTTATATCAAAACACTAATGTCGTCACTGAATATAAGTTTGCAATCTGTGAAATTCAAAAGGTGGAAAAATGCCTTCAGATTGTAGGATAGGAGTATACTATAAACTGAAGAGAGATATTTAAATAAACTTTCCGTATAGAGTCGTGTATTACTACACATTAGATCGGATGGGGACAATTTATAAGAAGACTGCTAGGATAAGATATTAGTGAAGTGTGAACAAGATCGACGAAAATACTGAGAGAACACCCCCCCCCCCCCCCCACCGTATGATATTTTTCAAAAATTCGGATCCGATAAATCGTTGAAGTGTGACGAGCGCCATGGAAGTAAACCTTACGCATGTGGGCATAACATACAAAATATATATATAAGCGCATGTACTCTGGTGTACAGTATAGATCACATGTAATATATTGTAGAGAGAAAGGCATGGAAATTCCAGCATAATCTTACAGAGGCAAAGTCAAGGCAAGCTCATCTTTCAATTTTATTCTCACCAGGTTACCGTTGCATCAAAACACCTGGAAAAGGTTACCTTTGACCCTACAGCGTCACATGTGGCAACCACTCGCTGATTGCTGGATCGATCATTGGTTTCAGATATGTCTTTAAAATCGGATTAAATCGGATTTCAATGCACGCCGCACAGACACGTCTACAGAAATGGTTCAAAAACTAAACTATCATTTAATCCGAAGGTGACGCCTGCTCTGTCCAGCGGTGTATATTATCGATCAGTGTCGGTTAATTCATGAAGTGAGTTTAATTATAAGAAAATAGTGATAGATAAATATGCAATCAATATCCCGCACACAGCTCTGTTTACAGAACACGCGCATGCCCACAGAGAATACCTGTTTGCAAAACATTGAAATGATCTCGAACAAGGCGAAAGATACAAGCAATGCTTGTTCATGGCCTTCTCAACCTTTCAACATCCAAACTTATTCATAAAGTCAGAGAGCCATGTGAAGGTCTCTTTGAAGGCCTAACATGATAAACCATTTGAAGATTTGGTCTTTCAAAGTCTGTCTACATCAGTGAAACCCCAAATTGGGTATAATATTCTAAAATACGTTAACAACGAGTAGCCAGATATCATATGTCCTGGTCAATCTTTTGAAGAGTGAAGCTAGATTCTTTGATTCCCTCTAATCTTAAAGCCTATAGATGACGGTAACATATGTTAGAGTTAAATTATCATGACCTCACGCCTTGATTAAAACACATCACTCATTGAAAGAGTACACAGTTTATTCACATTCTTAAAGAGTAAATTTTTACCCTCAGTCAATTGTATTTTTTTCAGTCCCAATCATTTGGTTTATTCAGTGAAAATATTGGCGGTTATCAAATAAAAATAGGTGATGTAAGATGCATACATATTATTGTTAATATTCCGGAAGAATAAAAGATTCTTCAAATATTAAACTGCCTCAAGCTTATTAAGTGATGTCAAAATCGAACTGAAATCTTGACAACTAACTTTCACATTAAAGACCGAGAGTGTAAAATTTAGCCAAGCATAAAACTATGAATGTAGTGCCAGTCTCTCATATTATTTTATATTTTTGATAAATACTTATTTATATCAATCTATAAGACCAAATCGAGAAGAAAAGTGTCTGAAAACATTGAAATAATTTAATTCTTTGAGCTTACACCGAGGGGGGTGCCGTGTTTAAAAATACGAGAGCATTAAACGTTGAACCTTAAACATTCATTGGGCTCTTCAAAAAATTAGTTTAAATTTTCCAAGTTCCTGTCGTAAACAAGCAACAATCTTGGTATTCTAACATTTTTTCGGTGGTCAACTGAATTGTTAATTACTTGTTTCAGAACTGTTGTTTTAATTTGATAAAGATACCTTTAACAACATGTAACTAAAATGCTGAAATAGATAAGATGTCTCATTTAGTTTGTACTAATGTCAGGATCTGATAACTGGGGGTGGACTCCCACCCTTGTATAATTATCATGACGGTGTTACTAATACTGGTATCAGGAGGGTACCACTACTTCTGAAGAGAGAATTAGTGTAGGGATTCTATGAGTCGTACAGTAAACAATACAACATTATTCCAATGCGACAATTCGATTGACAGTTGTAGTTTACTCCTCTAGTAACCGCATCGAAGCACCTGTTGAAGTAAACCAACCAACTTTTAATAAAGCAGATATGATATTACAAATAAGACCTGCTTGGTTTTTCGGCAACCCCATCGAGATAGTTATTGATACATCGAACTTTTTTAAGTAATCAGATTTATATCTGACCGCATTCCCGCCAAAAAATGTAAACTGTGAAAGGAAACAAAGGAGGGATAGAGAAAATTCCAAACAATAAGTTTGGTTGTACGGATAAAACCTACTGTTTATCGTAATGCGCATCAGTATAATAAGTATATACAGAGACATGCGTACTGATTATTTAATTCCAATTCTCAAGCTAGGCATTCATAATTTATGCAAAACATGAAAAGAAAAGAATAGATATAAACAAATCATGAAGCACGTGGTGCAAAGCGTCCAGATGTACTTAGTACGCTCTTCTATAGGGTTAGTTTCCAGTAGTAGTTTAACAATGAAATACTTAAATGTGACACAGATATGAGGCCATCATCTCGTTACCAATTCTTTCTTACGACAAGCATTGGAGGGGAATGCAATTTAGGGAATAAAGCTTAGATACATATTTGATATCACATTCAAACTAACTTAAAGGAAAGGTCTTATGCAAAATAGCTACTGCCTCCTTAGCCCATATTTCCTCTTCTTAATAGGCTAAATTAGTTATTAATGAATTCAGTATTAATAACATACAGGCAATTTTATGCAATATTTCTGACTTACGTAATTACATTAAATTGTATAAAGCCAGACGAATATAATAACTATTTTCATATTCATGAGTATGTTTGACGTAATCTCTCACCAACTGTAAGTAGAAGAACCATTGAATGTTTATCGAGTTGCTACGTTACTGCTGTAGGTAATGTTTCATTTTTTGATACCTTCAAAATGTAGGTTTATACCAATACTTTCCATGCACTTATCAATTTATGCTTACACGCTTAATTTACACTGAACAGTAAGAGAAAATTGCCATGAATGCAAGACTTGCTTACACGAAGTATGTGAAATATTCATTTCCGTATCCAGGGGGGCTTCACGTTCATATGCCTACAGAAGACCACCAATTTTGCTGAAGGTTAAAACTCGCCACTCTGGATACTTTTTGTAATATAGACTTCAATATGTCTCTGGTTAATCAAGGCATCCGTACACCCTTAAAGGCTGTAACGCATCACTTAGGGT
This sequence comes from Stichopus chloronotus, assembly GCA_021234535.1. Lineage (NCBI taxonomy): Eukaryota > Metazoa > Echinodermata > Holothuroidea > Aspidochirotida > Stichopodidae > Stichopus > Stichopus chloronotus. Next base: position 8,210,209 of record CM037849.1, read on the forward strand.
GATGCAATACACCCTTAAACACTGATTTTTTTTTATTTTTTTTTTATCTATGCCTACCAATCATGACTCGGCGTTGCTTGAACCACAAGAGATTAAGAAACCAAAGAACCTTAGCTCATTTTCCCTCTAATGGGTTTATTAAGAGACAAAGGTATATACTTCTACAGGACAAACACAAGAGTTTTGATCGAAACAAGGCACAGATTCTCCCTCCAAACAAGATTCCAGTAATCTGATTTCGTCATTTCTACTTTTCGTTAAAAGGGTCTTAACAAGAGTTTTGACAGAAAAATAGTAAATCAAGTTTGACACTATTATTATTATCGTTTTCAGGACAACCGGGTGTCGCCCTTGAACGTAGACATCTTAACAGTTGGTTTCTTCCTTAAATGGATTGATAGATCGATGTAACACTCAGTCAAGGGGAATTTACATTCTATGCTAACACGTAAACATATCAATAAATCGTGGTCTAACGTTATATAGAAATGATTATCTACACATTGGCTTCACCCTACAGTAGTTGCTTTCCTAGGAAAACTGATAAACCTATATTTCAGAACGACATAGTCTTTAACGGGGTTGGGATTGGAAAATTACTGTGTCGTATTCGCATTTCTCTTCAAGCTGATTGCAAACCTGCAATATTAAGCCATTATCAATAAAAGAGCCTTAGCTACACAGACCGCAGGCAAGCCATATGTTACACCAACATCATCTGCCTAGGAGTTTTACTGGATTTGGAAAATGAAGAAAATATGTACATTCCAACAACACTCTTTGTACCTATTCATGAATGATGTGGTTGTAATAGAGGGACTTGGCGTTCCTTGGAATTGAAAACACCAGCTTCACAGATGTATGTCGACAAAACTCCTGGAAGAAAACAATGCAGCTGCCAAAAGTTTATTAGTGGTAAGCTGTAAAACACAAAGTAAACAGTCAAATATATATCCCTGGCTTGACCCTAACTTACGTCATTTTATCTTAGGGTAAACATTTTTAGTTTTCACCAAAGGGTTCAACGCACTGGGAAGACATGAAGGAGAAATGTGTCGGTGAAACACTACCGATATGTGATGCAGTGTGGTAATAACATAACCATTCCTGGTGTTAACTTACAAACTGCATGTAAAGGAGTTTTAAATAGATGACATACCACCATATAATCATCATCAACTTGGTATCATCATCATCATCATTATTGTCTTCATCATTGCTATCACCATCATACTATTCATCATGATAATCGTCATTGTGTTCATCGTCTTCATCGCAGTTGTCGTAATTATCATCATCACTATCATCATCACTATCATCACTATCATCATCACTATCATCATTATCGTCATCAGTAGCATTACCTATATTATCATCACCACCATTAACATCATCGTCAAGACCATCATTACCATCATAATCGTTGTCATCATCATCACTATCATCATCACTATCATCATCACTATCATCATTATCGTCATCAGTAGCATTACCTATATTATCATCACCACCATTAACATCATCGTCAAGACCATCATTACCATCATAATCGTCGTCATCATCATCATTATCATCATCATAGTCATATCACCATAGTCACCTACCCACCATAATCATCACTATCATCATCATAACTATTATTATCGTATAACCATCATCGTTATTACCTTATCAGTACTATCATCATCACCATTTTTACCATCATCATCAACATCAAAGTCATCGTCATTATAACCATCATTACTATCATAATAATTACCATCATTATCATCAGCATCATGATCACAGAATCACTATTTTTCTAGCTTTCTTCAATGACTGTTGATAAAGATCATAATGTACAAGTGTACAAAAAGCACACCGATATTAACAATTTTTTGACATTAGGTGTGACAAACCGTTCAAGAGTCGAGATAGGTGTACAGTGAAGTCTTCCCTCTGAAAGGCAAATAACGTTTTAAAGTGTCTTGTGAACGACCAACAGTTTAAAGTTTAAAGAATAATATCTATGATTGGTTCTTTTCGGGGTGAACATCTTTGCATTGAATAAGTCATCTTATTACTATGATAAGGAGAACAAGTTGTAATGGCCATTTTCTTATGTTACTGTTTATTTACTATGACATCTGAGTAGGTTCACTAACTCATTTATATGTCACTCACATGTCAATGACATTTTCAAACTGGTTAAAATTGAAAGCGTATCGTGGCAGGATAATACCCATGTCAGTATCAGTAAATCGTAAAAAAAGAAGTTTTGTAGTTTTCACGAAGCGGTGAAGAGTAATAGTTTCTGCTTGAGACAAACCTCAAAAACCATATAACTAACTAGCATTGAACCATGCATTGAATCGAAAAAAAGAACAATTGATACGGGGCAGTTTGAGAGATAACATTGCCACGTGTTTATTATCATAAGATGGACTAGAGTGGTATCAATTTAATTAATATTCATTCACATCCCATAATCCATCGCACAAAGTAAACGGCCTCTTTTGTTCTGTGGGAGGACCAGTGGGGAAGGTGAGGTTACCAAGCTCTTCTTCCTCTTTTCTTTTGTTATAGTTCTATACTCTCTCAACCCCCCGTGGAGGGTCACCTGGCCCTCTGTGGGATCGGTCCTGCTGTAATTTTCAAGGGTCATATGGAGATAACCCGTTGATTACTTACTTCCTATAACATGTCTCCGCGAATTTCAAACGACCATTATGGAGTAATAGCAGTCATTTTACTTACTTATTTGTGTCTTTCAGACGACTGCAAAATTCCAACATCAATGGTAACAGCAGGCCTGTCGGGATATGTAAATACTTTACAAACAAAGTCAATCTCATTGTTAAAGGTGTCTTAAACTTAGCAGTAATGGTTTATAGATTTGTTGGGTTCCATCTAAAAGATGTTCATATCTGCACACAATTGTCTTCCTTAGCAAAGACTACGTTGACAAAATAGAATGCATAACTCAGTGCATGGGCAAATCATTTCCTAGTCTGTCTTACTTTGAGCTATAAGCTAATTTGACCCTCCATGGATGTAGCAACGTGCCAGAATCTTGCCTATACAGTAGTCACATCTCACACCAAGTTATCGAGCTTGCTTCCTATCTACGTTTCGCACCAAGTACTAACTTCTGTCGGTCAACATTTGAGTAAGATTTAATCATGGTAATGTGGAACGGCCACTGCTAGAGGAGAGATGCGGGATTGTTTTAATCAAATTTAATATTATTTCGACGAGAATAAGACGCCCTCTTTTATTAGTCATAAACAACTTTACGTCAGTAATTTTAACCTCTTGTGACTTGCACTTTTACTCTGTGTTTAATTTCTGGTTACAGTCACTGTAAAAAAATATATATATATAAAAAATAAGTAGCCTATTTCGGATCTTTTCGTCGGTATTGATCAAACCTGACCCGGGTAGAATGTGAGTCATATGCCAATACAAACGCTGCCTTTTTTCAACAATGTAAAAGAGAGTGTCGAACTGAACCGGGATACATCATGATACAAATATTTTAGATAACTTAGTATCAATTTGAATAAAATCATATCACTTTCATACAGCTGCATGTGAATGATGGAAGTGTAGTTCAGTTCCCCATACATCACCCATACACTGATGTGATTACTATCTCTGTTTGTAATTTAGATCTAATTCTCTTACTTTCTGTTGACTTTTTAGTGATTACGTATTTTTGGTGACAACTCTTTTCGAAGTAGTTTGGCTATGAAGACAATGCCAAATCATTCAGTCATCATTAATAAATGATAAATTATCTCTCACACTAATGTAATCACTGAACTTTGATTAAACTTGACGTAAGAAGGATCCGAGGGGTTCCTGCAGACACTTAAGAATGTGGCCCAGAGCCACAAGATAAAATAAGACTATTTAAAAATGGGTGATCTTGTCTGGGACATGCAATGATTCACGTGGAAATATGTGAAATATTTTTCACACTTGACAGATTTAATAGGCCCCCATGAGAGAGACCAACTTGCTGGGTGTTTACAAAGACGAGGATCGTGAAAATACATTCATTTACTGGTGCATGCATGGGTCTATGCCGTAACGTATAGATATCAGGGTATAATTTAGATTTTGCACTTTGCGTACCATTTGCAAAGCCTTTTAATTTATTTTTCTGTTCGTGCACTCTTTGAAGATTTTTTCATTGATAAGTAAATTGATGTGTACATTTGTGTATCAGATTTGATCATTGTAAGTCGCAAAGTGTGCCGCGACTGAACAGATAAGTAATTAATGTACGAGATATCAAATACACCAAATGTTTCAGTGAATCCCTTTTTTTTTTGAATGGTTACCAGTTTTTGTGGTCTACTGTTAACTATGAGCTGTTAATAATTCCAGAGCAACGGTTCGCCTTAGTTGCTTTTACACGTAAGCCAATGATTGAATGCTTATATAATTCACATTACGTTAAAAGTGACAACATGGAAGTTGTCATAACTATAACGAAGGGAAAAGTGTTATTCAAATTACGTGTAAAAACATATCATATTAGTTTGCAGGTATCTCTCAATTCAAGACCGATTTTATTCAAGAAGATTGTTATGTAAAACAGCGATATTACCATGCATGGTAGACTATGATATTCTGGCTTTAAGAAAGAAAATAATTGTTATTTTGTTATAGTTGTTATGGATTGTCATTTTCCTAGACTACTTCAATGCATGACAAAATTCTCAAGGACATTGACGTCTACGTTTAAATTAATACCGCGTTAACTCACGTGTTCCCTATCTTGTACAAATGTCTACGCTTGAGGTGTAAGGACGTGTAAAAGTGACAAAATGTAGTCCACATTCGGGCTAACAGACATGTTGTTGCACTATTTAAATCACCTCAGGCAAATCCACGGTGACTTGCCATACCATTAACGTAAAGTAATATATATGAACCATATTAACTTTCTCAAAGTTCAAAATTATTCTAGAAATATCCGGTCAGACTGTAACAACATATACATAATGACCTTCTCTGTGTGTTGCCAAGTAGACCTAACGCATCATTACATGGGTCTAATAACACTAGGCGTGCTCTTAGTGTCATAGCGTCCCGTCAAATTGTTTGGTGATATCCACAGCGTGCAGGGCGCGGTAAGTTAAAGCATGTCAAGGAAAGCTTACTTGGAGACAGGTCAGCATTTTGAGGCTTCCGTTGAGGTGTTTTAACCTCCAATTTGCAGTGTTATGTCAGAAATGTGCTCACGCAGTGATTCTTATATAGACAAAAACCACACCCGACAGGTATTGAAGGGCACACAAACTGTGTGTTCTCGTTACCATTATGATGACACATGTACAGAGTACTGAAATATGAAGTTACACCTCTTTTGATCGATTTCTGCAATCCCACTATACAATACTATAGAGTATTAATCTTCTATCATCACAGTGAAGGATTTAGTAGAAGGCGGGGGGAGGGGTGTAATGCATTTCATCACACTAATATTGGTCCGTAAAAATCTAATAATTATTCTCAGATGCGAGGAGAATGTGTCTAAAACTCTAAATCTTAAATTCGGAGTTTTGGTATCTAACTTTCCCAGACAAAGAGTTTGGTATCAAGTGAAGCTTTTGATAAGTTTCAGAAGAGCCAACACTTCGTTTACACTAGTGACATACTACCGGAGGATTTCAACGCACTATAGGCCTACATCAAAAATCGTTCTTAAAATTTCTTTTAAACGCAGGCTTATGTAATAAAAAATACTGTAGAATTATGAAATGAGTAACAGAAAGAGAATGACAAAATTGCGGCGTACATAAGGGGACATGCTAGATGTCGAGTTACCGCCTTAGGCTAACTCGACATCATCTTACAAATAACTTGTTACCTCGACAAAAGTTTGCAAATTGTAGTGATACCGAGTTACGGTTGAGATAAAAAGTTATTCGTAACTCGGTATCTCGACAATTTGCCAAATTTTTCTCGAGAAAACAAGTTATCTTAACACGATAACTTTACACCTCACATTTCACCTTATGTCCGGCAAAATCGCAAAACATATCACTTCCCACAGGGGAGACACACACCTTTTACATTAGACCCTTTCTCTCTTACATTAGACCCTTCCCCATGATGGCAACTACCCGAGTCTTCTTCACCGTTTTCAAGAATTCTAGATTAGTTCTGTGCCCTACATCATGTGACATTTTACCATAACTACAAAACCTGAAAGAGAACTATGCACTCGTCTTCTAGAAAATTGAATATCAAATTTGTTTCGATCTTTTTGTTGGCCCTACAAAATTCAGACTCTCCAAGAAAGTATAGCAGTCAATCATCATTCAATCAAACAGGCCAATTGGGAATGGATATGAATATTCATGTACGCAAAACTATTATCTTGTCGTTACATATTAAGCGGCATCTGACTTTCACTGACAAAGTAGGAAGCAGTATACAAGTTTTTTTTCTCTTCAATATGATGAATCTATACTTTCATTGTGTATTTGACCTGGGGTTGAAGTTACGTAATGGGATTCATCTAGCTGATATTGTTTTATTTGTGATGAGGTTGAAAGAAACAATTGTATGCCAATATTTTAATTAGTTACCTGTATCATACATCTGTTCCTGCAGTGACTGAAACTGTGAGAAATTGTAGTATTGTATGAACAGGGGTTGCCTATGATTCATACATTTTGGTGATTTGAATTATTATTACTTCACCCTACCATTGTTGCTTCAGTTTTGTGTTTAAGATGTACGGTTCAAAATCACTCAGTTCGACCATTTGCCATTAACCATTTGTTATTAACATATAAGCATATTCAGCAGGTGAGAAAAAATATCATGAATTGTGTGAACCAACACAATGAGACTATTCAATGTATTCAAAATCAAAACTTCATTGATTTAGCAATTCCAGTTTGAAAATCACAAGATACTAGATTTTAGTCTCCCACACGTGTGAAAACGACGGGGTCCTATTATAGCCCTACACTACAGAAAACTGAGCTTATTATTTTCTTTCCTTATTTATTTATCTTTTTTACATTAGATGTAAGGCAGTATGCTAGAAAGACATACAATTAACAGCTATAGGAAAGGGAAGACAGTCACTTCATGTAATCTTTCACACAACCTTGTCAGGGGAACATGGTTTTTGCTTTACCGCAAAAAAATCCCACATTTAAAATCAATATATTGGTATACCGCACAGAATGATAGATTATTCACAATATTAATCTTAACGTTAGCCTTCTTTCCCAGGAATACGTATCTCATAGAGAGGAATTTAGATATATGTTACTCAAGAACAATTGGTCTACCCAAACTTTCAAAACTTCAAATCATGCACTTTCCGTTATTCATTTTATGTGTAATGTTTTGATGAAACCAAATGCGTTGATAGTGATTAAAGATATTTTTTTGTCAGAGCGGTGTTGGTGCATTTTAGACGTAGTATTCCCTTTAAGGAAAGGTTTGGTATAAACTATCAAATGTATAGATTTTACTTAAAATGGCGTGGTCATTGTAAAATCCTTGTCACGTGTAACTTGCGATATTGTTGCCGGGATGTCCAACTTTGCATTAATCTCACTAACATAAGAGACATACAGTAACCATAACAACCAAAAATATCCAGGTCCCCCATACTTATCTTACCCTTTCTCTCATACTGACAAACGGGATATACTTCGAAAGACTACCCAAACTTATATCAAATTTGGTTCCAGATTTCAAATTGTCGATCGTATCATTCTCAGAAGTAGTTACTGTCTTTACTTGTATTCAAGTGTGTTTTGTAGCTTTTCACAAGTCCGATTTCAGTTTCGTGTACACAAACAACCAGAAGGTATCAACATTCGCTAAATTGATTCATTTAAAGCCGTGACCGCAATTTGATAGACAGGTCGAATGCACATAACTAAAATTTCAGACCCCTACATGGTCGAATCCAGACAAACATCAAAACAACATTCCATCATATGTAGAAGGGTGATATAACTGCCTCAAAGAAAAAAAAATGGATACAAAAGAATCCATCGCTAACCGGAAAATGGCATTAAGACATCCATAGCGTGCGGGGCGTGTGTGATGGCAAAGTGACAGGGAAATTGTCAATAGTTTAAGGCTCAGGGCTATAACTGGAGTTTTAAGCAAATTAAGTTCAAAATTAATTTGTTATGATGCTATAAGGTTTAACAGTTATCAACCATGAGATGCTGAGTTAAACCCTTATGATGATCCTGTAGTTAACACCATCTTCTTTCTTTCACTGTCAAGGGGTAAATAGGGAGGGTCAGGGACATGTAAATGATACAAAGACTCTACGCTATATCACTTTTATTACACCCACCATCATTTTACTTCCAAAACATGAGGCTACCCTATACTATTGCATATATAACGTGTGCATGTGACGTCACGTTTGTGCCACGTGATCTTGTCAAAACCCTACACAATCGAGGTGATTTTGCATTATACGATGCAGTGATAATTTAATGAGTAAGTTTTTCGCCATATTGATCAATATTGTAAACGTTTGCTCATTTGTACATGTTCTTGTGAAGATATTCAATAAAGAGAAAAACATGTCTTTCTAAATAGAATTGGCGTCCCCCTCCCAAAAAAAGAAATATGAAAAAAATAAGTAAACTTGAAAGCCACTTAACTGCAAAATTGTAACTACCTTCATGTGTACACCCTACTCAGTCTTGGTTAGGAAGTCTTACATGTCCAATCAGGCTGTTTAAGTGGGGTGCGATGCTGTCCTCTTACTCTCCCTCAGTCCCAACACCATCTTTTTAACATTGACCCATCTTCATTGGCCAGATATCTCAGAGGAGCAACAGTTGTTCCCCTAATTTTTAAAAGAGATCCCCCGGCCGACATGACCTAACCCCAGCTGTAACACAACTATAGGCCAACTCGATTACTTAACAGATTAAACACAGATGGAGACGTGGTCAGCCTTCACCAATAAATTCATTTCTTCTTTTTTTTTTTTTCAACTGTCACATGTGAGTTTACTGTGGCTATCATGACATCCAAAGCCACCGGTAAATGAATTCTTCATTTCTCTTCTCCCACCCTGTATACATCCTCTTACACACAACTACACTGTCATCTCGTGATTATCACAATAATTAAATTGCACACCCTAAAATATCACAAGGGATGCATGGCCATTCTGCCCTCCAACGAGCTTCCGTAACATTAGGTTCAGTACTTGACATACATGTCCGCTTTTCCGGTTTAAAAACCTTTTCTTTTTCTACGGTGCAGTGTACGCATCATTGGATTATTGATATTATTTGTTTCCATACATTAAGTTTTCATTAAGATAAGTAGTCACTATCATTGTTAGTGGGGAAAAAGGAAGAAAGACAGTGCAATAAAATTCAACAACTGTTTGTATGCTGCATATCTTAAAAAGTTCAGTCTGTTCACGGTGCGTCAATTGAATCAAATTGAGTTTGACACTGTACCCGACGGTAGTGAAGATTAGTTACCTAACAGATGTGAAGTCAGAGAAAAGTACCTTTCATTAAAGCATTAATTTGAATAGAACTTATCCCATAGATGCATAGTTACCGAAACTATTATTTACAAAATACCACCACATACTAACAAAAGCAATTCTCAAGTCACACAACTAATCTGAAGTGCTAATTAGGTTCTGTCCTAACATTAAGACAAAGTTACTATTCTTTAACAATTATCTTTGATAAATATACTCAACTTAGCTAAGCCTGTACACTTTGATTCAGGACAAATCTTCCAAACCCTGTACGTCAAATGTTTTACAAGATATATCAACACACCAACCACAGCTTTCTATAAACACAGAGGCAAGTTGGTGAGAAACTATGCACGTCCGAGCAAATAGAGCAGTTACAACTGAAACACACTGCTCCAGGGTGGTGTCACTGTTTGCGTTCGATGAGATGTAATTGGTCGCTATCTTCAACCGCGATCACCATTCTGGCGATACTAGTACCTTGTTTCTCGTAATAGTAGTGTACACGTTATCCAGCTATTTCCTGAAGGTATAGTTAATAGGCAGCCTTTAAGCTATCACAAGCAAAGAGCTGTCAGCTTGCAACTGAAACATACACTTTTATCAAGTAAAGTGATCGATGGTGCAATACCTGTCTTTGTCTATTCTAGCGGGATTGAAGAAGTGAGCTCTACACCTATGATTGTTCACTGGTTAAAGCGAGGGATGCAGTCAGTAAAGGGAGATGTTAGTATGGCAAGGGATGGAGTCAGTGTGGCAAGGGATGAGTCAGTATGGCAAAGGGTGGAGTCAGTGTGGCAAGGGGTGGGGTCAGTATGGCAAGGGGGAGGTCTGAATGGCAAGGGGTGGGGTCAGTACGGCAGATGTTTATCTGAGTCTCAATTGTTGACAAGATTCATTATTTTAGGTTATATTTTCCTAAGAAGTGCTATCAAACTTTGCGGTGAGTGAGTGGGGGACGGTGTAAACGAAGACTGATTACGTGTTATGACGTCAATATGAATGAGGTATTAGCGCAATCGAAGGAGAGACATGACAGTGTAACAGTAATTAACAAGTAGTTATGATGTAACTATAAAGAAAAGTGTTATTGAAAGTGTTATTGTTGTTACTAACCAGTGTAGTGTTTATATATTGTCAATTGTGCTGAAGTATAGCCATAGGTGATGTAAGCATTGTAACTACCAGGGAGGTATACTTTGGATGCTTTCATGTTACTACTGGTGGTATGTTTACAATGCAGTTATGCCGGGAGGGGCATCCATATGTGAAGATCTGTGATAGAATTAAGTGTTTACTACTTCCAGCAGCAGCAGGCCACCTGCAGCCATTCTTGTTGAGATACGCTGAGATTAGTTTCACTTCAGTCTCTCTGCTATGATGTGAATTTCAAAAGAATCAATACTGTTGAAATTATTTATTTGGCATAGACATGAATTGTGGTTACCGTGTTTAGAAACCACAAAGCAAGAATATCAGATGACTTGGAGCAATCAGGAGATTGCCTCTTGAAATGGAATGTGTAGCTATCGATGACAGAAGTCAAACTTGGAAGCGATTCATCCTGATGTAAGCTTTAAGGTGAGGCAGATGCTGGATATTAAGATAACAAGATGATACAAAGACAAAATCAAAAAACATAAATAAGACATGAGACAACAAATATAATATACGGCATAAGGGATAGCATCATAGGATGAAGGGTTAGTAACGTACCAAGATAGCAGTCCACATGATGACGCAATCAGCTGCATGATAACCAGAGCTGACTGAGCTGGGTGACTAGCGGAGAGGGAAGAATTACTGAGACGTAGGGGGCTATGATGAGGGGTTACTGATCAGGCTTAGGTGTCTAAATGGAGCAGTGGTGAGGATTATGGGCTCAAGTTTTTGTTTGAGTGTAAACCCGTCTGCGTGATGGTTGTTTCATTCTAACATTCAAGCTCAGCTGCAGTTTTAGATGATTGCGTTCACTGTGTTTCGTTGTCAATCAGTATATGAAAAAGGATGAAAACTTGGTGTAAAATTGATAGTTTTATCTTACGCAACGAATTTGTATTAAAAGTGACTTTTAGAAGTATTTTGATAAAATGGAACACGAGAAAGACACCGTGTTACAATAATTATGGCATAGTTGACCAGACAAACAGATTGGTAAGTTACCAGCACAGCAGATCACTCAGGCAGGTGTGTATTTCAACTGGTATGAGCAGCTGTCTATCCTAGCTAGTCAGAGCAGCAATGTATATTCTAGCTGGTCCGAGTAGATGTACATCCAAGCTGGTCTAAGCAACTGTATATTCTTGCTGGTTACATCAGCCGTATATCCAAGCTGGTCCCAACAGCTGTATGTCCTGACTGGTCAGAGCAGCGGTATCCTAGCTGTGAGAGAATCTGTATATCCTAGCTGGTCCGCCTAGCCGAGCTGTACGTATACCCTAACTAGTCTGAGCAGCTGTATGTCCTGACTGGTCAGAGCAGCGGTATCCTAGCTGTGAGAGAATCTGTATATCCTAGCTGGTCCGCCTAGCCGAGCTGTACGTATACCCTAACTAGTCTGAGCAGCTGTATGTCCTGACTGGTCAGAGCAGCGGTATCCTAGCTGTGAGAGAATCTGTATATCCTAGCTGGTCCGCCTAGCCGAGCTGTACGTATACCCTAACTAGTCTGAGCAGCTGTATGTCCTGACTGGTCAGAGCAGCGGTATCCTAGCTGTGAGAGTATCTGTATATCCTAGCTGGTCCGCCTAGCCGAGCTGTACGTATACCCTAACTAGTCTGAGCAGCTGTTTGTCCTGGCTGGTCAGAGCAGCTGTTTCGTAATTTGAACAACTTAACTTTTCAGGAAAGTCAACGAATAACGGACGGTACAATGAGAGGTGAGAAGCGAATTCCATGGCCCACACGAAGACTGTAAGGATTATAACTAATTGCGAGGAGTCTATATTTAAGAAACTTATATTAATTTGTTAAATGATGGAAAGATATCGTCTGCTGTCCTTATGCAACAACCATGATCAATCTATTACGTTAGTGATGCCGTAACTGAAGTGACAAAATATTAACCTCCATGCTGTAGTCAAGACCAATTCCAATGAAAGTACAATCGATGTAGAACTATTACTCACTGTTAACTGTTGACATTACAGATCAAATCAAGAACAACCCCCCCCCCCCCCCCCGCAATACTTCACAGAACAAAATATGATGGGAAGTTCCAAAAAACACCACTACACGTTAAACTGTCACGGCCAGTGTAGATCGATAATTAATACTTGGAAGACATGCTACGGATAATCTGGGCAATGCACTAGATTTTTCATCATTTTATTGTAAAATAAATTACAAATACGGATTGTGAAATAGAGAGTGGATGTATGCAATCAATTTGTACCTCATCAAAACACTCAGTGTAAATTCAATTGGAACTGCATCAAGTGTTTACTGACAGTGTCATTGCCGCCAAGGGTGTAGGAAACGAAGAAGCCTACCACTTGTTTGTAAGTACTTAAAATTACTTAAAGAGCTTGGCCTGTTCGACACGAGGCTAACATAAACAATGTAAGCTTTTTGAAGAGCCATCTTAATTATGACGGAAACTACATATTACAGAATGACTAGAATGATAACGATTTACTAGTTATGATGAAAATTATTTAATGAAAGCAATGAGGATAAGAGTTATTGTACCGAAAGTAATTATATGACCGAGTGAATAAATCCTAAATCAGGAATAAAAAAACCTGGAATTGCACTTACCCATCAGAAAATCTCAATGTCTCCATAGTTTCTTTTTCTTCATCCAACTATTCACGTCCTCGAAAAAACTTTCATTGATTGGACTGAATAATCCGAGAATTTCCGGTGGCGTTTTAAGATATTTGTTGCTATATATCACTCATTCCATGTCCTAAGCAAGAAGGGTAAGCTAAAAGGAAGCTGCAACTAATCACTCTTTCTGTAGCAGACTCCTCTCTGGTTTGAAAAACAAGAGCGATTAAAATGGGGGGATATTGACGCTTGCCGCGCGAAAGGTTGGAACCTTAGAAGAAAAGGCCCCAAACAAATACATGCACCCCTTGGGGAAACGTGGTATACAGAAGGAAGAGTCAAACTAAATTTGTCGCTGAATGTTAATAAAGTCGGGCAAGCAACGTCTGACCCCAGAAATCAACCGAAGGACTAAAATTTGCGAGAGGAATGCTGAATAAGACTGGGGACAAAACCTTTATGTGGCAAAGAGCGTGGTATGATTGTGACATCGTAGCTGTGGTACCCGGGGAGTCCTATGCGAACAATTCCTTCCTATCGGCAGCTGTCAACTTAAACTTGAAACGTCTAATTTGATTTCGCCCGAGGCCGGTTCTTCGTATGCCCTTTTGTCCCTCGGAATCAACAGGGGTTCCCGACCAGTTACGATGTTCGCTGTGAACACCCCTAGTATTCGCTACGAACTGTTTTCCTCATATTAACATGGCAACCACAACATCTTACCCATAATATGTCCATTTAATTTTCCGTGGCACAAACTTCACCTTGTGAATAAAAAAAAAGTGGTTACCAAACGCGTTGGCCTTTGCCGTGGGGTGCTCGGTTCAAACTTGTTAAAAACTGACATGACTCTGGAAGAAAAACACAGTAAAAGAAAAAAAAAGAAACTAACAGTCAAGGGTTTTATCTTGCAATATGTCACTATCTTAGTGAGCAAAGCATCAAATCAAATACTTTAAGCCATCGCTATGAAATTTATTGTCACTGACATGCGAACAAACACTAGGAAAATTCGAATTTTGCCCATTATTGTCATGTTGAAATGGCTTATAAGTATTATTTCAAACTTTACGGTCAATAAAAAGCTCATCCCTGATGAAATTAATATCTTGAATGAAAGCCTCCCTCCAGCGACCGTGTTCAGTCCCTTAAATTCTCTTTGTCATAGATGTAAACTGCTTATAAACATTGTTAATTTTGTCAATGAATTGTAAGTATTTTCGTTTTTGCAATACACGTTAATGTTTTTTTATTAGATATTATGTTATCGATTTTACTCAGGCCAGTCTAAGTGTCTGAAACCATGACATTATCTTATTAGAGTATCTTCGTTTAACTCATTTATTTTGTAGGCCAGAGTCTCGGGGTACATAGATTCCATGTAAATGGTGGAGAAAAAATCAATGAAAAATATAAATATAATATTATTATAATATTATTTATTATTTTGCTAACTATATATATTATTTATAGTAAAATATATTATTTATTATATTTATCTATTTATATCAATATATTTTATCTTCATTGTACTAATAGTTCATTAATATTTAATTAAATAATGTTAAATTTGTAAAATTCAACAAAAAAATACCATGCAGTCCATGATACCTTAAAATTATCTTTCTATTCAGTGAAAAAACATATCCGACCAGTGATCAACGCAAGTTAATGACGTATATATGTTTGCTACGAGGTCACTTTTTGGCACAGATTGTCACCGATCCCTCAAGAATTATCTGAATTTTAAACCAAATATCCACCGCAATAATACCAAAGTACAATAAGCTTTGTTAGTGAGTTCACTGTGAGAGCCAATGAAATTAGTAAATCCTGTGATGTCAGTAACACCTTAAAGCCGTTTCTGTGTCTGTTTTGGTCTCTCATGTGGTTCCTTCTTCCAAAAGATTAAAAAAAAAGACCAGGATTACCTCAGAGACAAAGATTTCTTGGCGCCAACAACTGTCCCAGCCTATAGCAAAGAAATACCCAAATAATTGGTTAATTACGAACGACCTACATATTAATGTCTTAACTCTGAGATTCGTCATCCATGATCTGAAATTGTAAACAAGTAGATATCATGACTAAACCAGACATTCCTTCATGTACTTCAGTCTTATTTTGATGTTATGATGATCATGAAACGAAGGGAGAATCCACGCAGAGAAAACTGCCTTGAGTCAACTAAGGATGGAGATCAATGAGAGATTATTTCAAATTTTTGTTGGTCTCTATGCAGGCAGGCTTAAAGAGGAGAACACCCTAATTCATCCCATGTAGAAGTGATGACGTCATACGCTGCCTGCTCTAAAGACCATTGTTTTTTTTCTGTTAGTCTTAATGGTCGGTTTAGTAACATATAGACTATCAGAAATCCAATGGTCTTCAGAGGGATAGTTTATGACGTCAGTGCATGGCTTCCAGATTAGATACATCTATATGTAGGCAGGTTAAAGAGGACAACTCGAGAATACATCCACTGTGAAAGTGATGAACTGACGTCATATGCTGGCTCTGTAAAGACCATTGGAACTCTGTTAGATCATATGTAGGTTAGAGGAGAGAATATGTCCATTGTAGAAGTGACGAGCTGACGTCATAGGCTGCTTTTCTGAAAACCATTGGATTTCTGTTTGTATGTACAGGGTGCAACCATTGTATTTTTGTTAGTCATGTAGAGTAGATCTAATTGATATTAATGAGTAAACGTTTTTGACGTAAGTTTATCACTTCGGTAACCATGACAACATTTCTCTATATCTAGTCTTTAAAATAACCTATCTCTGACAGTAAGACAAAACGAACCGGTTCTCATTTAAGAATTTTTTTCATAATATCTTGTAATTTAAATATTTCTTCATGTGTCAGTCAGGGTCCGATGTATCATTGCAAACTATTCCGCCGGGCATTCCTGTATCCAATACGCACAGACTGAACTCTGTCCTCATATGACCCTCAAAATATTGTTTGGAAGACATCAAAATGGTTGTAATGAATCTTGCCATAACGAGTGCCAAGTATGTGACATAGAATCAGGTGGGAAGCTCTTATGGATAGCCGATTTAGCATTTACCTCGTAATTCTACTTGAGTAAAATTTCATTTTACTTAAGTGAAATTTGACGTAAGTAAAATTCAATTTAGCTTAAGTAAAATCCAGTTTTGTTTAAGCTAAATATGGTCTTATCTGTCGGGGTTTTCACTTCATCTCAGTTCAATTTAGTCGCAGTAAAATATACTTTTACTTAAGCTAAAATAAATTGAATTCATCTGCAGTAAAATATGATTACAATTTCTCTGAAGCTTTATTGTATTTCACTTAATCTAAATTATATTCTGCTTAAGTAAAGTGTGAGCTATTTTAGTTAAGTAACAATGCAATTTAGCTGAAGTGAAATTAGATTGGTCAATCTGATCTTAACGTTTTAGATGAACGGGGAACGTACGAACCTCATATCATTGTGCTGTTCGCATGGTAAGATAGTGTATCATGTACATGTACAGTACAGATTATAGCACAGCCTGGCCTACAGGCATTGTTACACTCCGAACGCGGCCAAGAGTCAGACGATCGCTAAATTCTCAAAAATTATCAGAAAATGCAGCCGGTGGAAACCACTATAGCTGTTGCAAACAGCCATAAGGACTCTTTCTATGGCCAGTGAGGGATTCCCCCCCCCCCCCTACCTCTGACGTACCTTCGATTTCAGTCAACGCCACTGGTAGCAGTACTGTCAGGCTCAGTTCCTACAAGTAGGGAACCATTTTCTGTTTCAGTCAAAAGTGTGTATATTTACTGCACTGACGTTGAATTTATCTCAAGTAAAATTTAATTTCGCTCAAGTGAAATTCAATTTTACCTTAGTGAAATTAGTAAAATTATAAATTAGTAAAATACTATTTTGCTTAAGTGGAATTATATAACACTTAGACTTCGTTAATTCCACTTAAGTAAAATCCACTTTTACTTAAGCACATTGAACTTTACTTAAGCCAAATAGAATTTTAAAAGCTGCATTAGTTCTACCTCAGTATAATTGAATTACACTTAAGTAGAATTAATTCTGCTTAAGTAAAATTGGGGCGTAAAAGTTAAAACGGCTTGCCATAAGCTCTGTCACCAAAACACCTTCCTTTATACAAAAGCGGTTCTATTTTGAACCGAATGTTTACAAGTTTCGTTAGTACCTTGAAGAGATGGTGAGCTACTGTCAACCTCACAGTAACCGTCTTTCCTTTCATGTGTGTCTATCAACATCATTTCATTGTTACGTCATAGTGTCACGGGATGGTGACAGATAGGAATGCGAATAAATATGTATCCAAGCAAGCAATAGATGGAATGAAGAGTTGCTTTCACTTTCTATTAGAACTGGGACCTATAATTTCTCCTTCAGACTTCAGGCTCAGACAGATTCAGTTTCCAATGTATAAACTATTTGCTGATTTGGCTAAATGATTTTGACATTCAATCAACTAAAGCTTAACAGTTAGACGCAATGAACTACAAGGCGGTACCTGGTAAGTTGGTAACTGGTGCAGGCAGGTCTGGACGTCGGGCTGTGGTTTCGTAGTGACAGTGCCGATTTAAGTTGACTAGGCAGGACTAACATTATGAGAAAGCAATACAGAATTCGGCATAAAACGAGGAGTTGGCGATAAAACATTGACCCTAATCAGAACAACGGCTTCGGACAGTTGAATAAGTAGCGTCTAAATAGGCAATGTAGATGATACAGTTAAACCACCTCGTTGAACTTCTATAGTTCTAACGTTTAGCGATGGGGTGGGGTGGGGGGGGGGGGTGAGCAGTAATGAATCCATCAGAGTCGTATGATTCCTCCAGTCTATACATAGACTCCATCAATGCAGTCCTCCACCCTTGGTTTTGTTACCTCTCAGATTGCCGGAACATCACTTCTCAGTTTTTTCTGGCCTTCAGCTAAAGTTTATTTATTGTTTAGACCAATAGTTAGGAAATTTACACTTCCACTAAGAATTAATAGTTCGTCTTCATTTCACTTGACAAAATTGAGGGACAAATGCTTGAGCGTATCATCCTCTCCAAAAAGTGACATGTTCCCACCCACCCACCCCCCTCTCCCCAAAGAAATGAAACAGTGATGTCACGCAGGTTTTACCTTGACTATGTCAGTTCCCATGCCAGGGTGTATATGGAACTTGTTAACTCGTTGCGAGATCGTAAATTTAACTGTGTGTGCACTTCGAACAATTTACATAAACGAGAACAAAGCAAACAAAGACCACAGGGATGAATTCAAACAAAATTCGTTTTCGTAGTAAACAAATTCGAGTACTTATGTGTCAATTTCACACGTTCCGAAAACTAGACTTTTTGCTTGTACTGGTGTGTTTCTACATTTATGTAATACTCAGATACTCGATACACAGATACTGAATGCTAACATACTGAAACGATTATAGACTACATACCGTGCCCTTAGCCTTAATCAAGTGTACATATTATGGAGTACTAGCAGTTTTGATGTTGGCCTGGTACCAATTTATACATAATAAAGGAAATTATTTCCCAGATTGCCTGCAGAATTTCATGATAAGTGTAGCTGGCTGGAGATGTAGAATTCAATTCCTTTGGGGGACTTTCAGACAGACAAAAACCTTAATCCCACCGTTACTGCAAAGCAGGTTTACCTTGTGTCTCATCAACTGCACCACCCGCGATGGAACATACTATGACACAAAAAGCAAATGCCAGCAATGTAGGTCACTACGACGGTGGCCCGGGGAACAGTTTATAGGTCATAGCAAACAGGATGCATCCCTTTGACGGAAAACGGAAGTGCTAAATCGACCAACGGCAACGCACCCCCCCCCCAAACTCCAACGAAATCACGTGACACATGAAAAAGATGACTGAAACAACAATAACCAGTAGTATGGCATCACCTGAGGGAACGCAAATGAACGGTATCCATGCACTCGCTATGCCGGGAAGACAAATGAACCCATGATTATATGGAGCCAATCTAAACGCCAGGCCGCATGAAACGCAACACATAGTGCTTTTCAAGCCTACTTTATCCTAGAAAAAAAGAAGCAAAAGAAACATAAACTGAAATCCCTCAAAACTATACGTATATCCCTAAGACCAAATATTTACCCCTCAACTTATATCACCGGGGCAGGGAATTGGCAATGCAACTCCGGGCCCAACCTTTGAGGAAAACAATGCAGCTATAACATATTAAGGACAGTCATTACGGAACTTAGTACCCCGTACTGTATACGCCCATGGTATGCGCTGGCAGTCAAGTTACTATATCCCGAAACACTGACGATTTCAAACCCAGTCAAGGTATCCCTGCTGTATACCCATGGAGCACATATTTGTGAATTAATTAATATAAATCAAAAGTAATATTTAATAAAAAACGAAAAACACAATTATAGGATCTACGCCGGGAAAGTTGCAATTTTTGAGCGGTTTTGAGAATTTAGCTTTTGTCATGTACTTGATATCCAAACTGGACTTTCAAGGAACATCATGTGTAATGGATGGTAACTATATTGAATACATACTGTAGTTGTGATGGATGGTAACTACATTCAGTACATACTGTAGTTGTGATGAGTGATAACTACATACAGTAGTTGTGATGAATGGTAATTTGATTGAATACATACTGTAGTTGTGATGAATGATAAATACATACAGTAGTTATGATGGATGATAGTTTGATTAAATACATGCAATAGTTGTATTGAATGAAAACTTGATTGAGTTGAATGTAACCAGGTATAAGCATATGTGGTTGTGTCAGACGTCAGAAAACACCTGGCGAACAGCCATAACACATTATGCGAGCCTCGTCTTGTTTCATCAAAAAGAAGTTAGGTAAGTCAAATCTCATTGACCAATATCTGTTTTTGATTTGGTCACGTGACAAACCGCTGTGGAACTAACCGGCGTCATAAGTTTTAATACGTTATGTAAAGCTGATTAAAAAGTGACCGAAGTTCTTTATTTCAATCATCTGAAGAGTGGTTTGAGGATGGTTGCGGTTAACCGAACACAGTTACAACTCCGTTAGACTAGCGTCATCTTAGTTATTGCGCAATGTGAGTTCGGGATATACGTGGGAAAGGACCTTTGCCTCATACGGTGGGTCAAATGTGTTGCTACAGGTATTGTTACAGAAGTATGAATATGGGGAGTAATCCATTTGTCAAATAAGGCCTATAGAACCATTACATCTGATGCACAGAAGAAAAAGAGGTGAGAGACAGAGAAGCGAGACTGGATTTTGATTGGATTTTTTTTTTGAGGGGGGGGGGGGTTATATATAGGTCAGTTGCGCTAAAAGGGTATTTACAGAGAATGACTGACAATAAGGATTGGAAACCATGACAATTATGGGTGGACAAGTGCTGATATTTCCACGCCATGTAGCTCGATACAATCTTTATATGAGGTGGAGTTGGATGTAGCGATCAACTTAACTTAGCACTGAGTAAAGATCAAGTGCAGCTTACAGTTAGCATATGCATACATTAAAAATATTCTGCTTTTTGTAAGGGGGGGGGGGTAGGGTGAGGGGAATGAGTGATGGCAGGAATATCTCAACGGGCCGCCACCATTGGGTAGCTAGAATCGCACAAGAAAATTTTCGAAATTTCAATATATAAAATACGGTGATACCTATCAAATGATATGGGTGGTTGAGATGATACAAGAATGGTAATTGAATTAGGCATGATCTTTCATTTGTTTCTGAAAAAATGACAAATATTGGGGACTGAAAATAGCTCCCATACCCCTCTGGCGTAAGCGGACTTTGAGATAGTGAGTGAAGTGGGGGAAACAGTAATGACTCCATCGGGTCTCATGTTTTCTCTACATGGACTCCTTTAGGAGCACAGCGCCACTATTTGTTGGCGGGAAGCTTAGAGAGAAAATGTTCACAAAGCCCCATAAGATGACCTGTTAATCCACCCCACCATAAACAAAAACAAAAAAAATTCGAGATTAATACCCACCAAAGCCCAGCAGAATCAGATTCTGCCACAATGTTGCCCTTGAAGCTATTTACTGAGGTGGAGTTTACAACCCAATCAGACAGATTATTCCACTCATTGACAACTCTATGTGAGAAGCTAAACTTTCTCACATCAAGCCCAGAGAAGCATTTCACCAGCTTCTTACAATGTCCACGAACACGTGAATTAGGACAAACCTCTAAGTAATCACAATTAGACAGAGAATTCCTACCAGATAGGAATTTGAAAACCTGCAACATATCCCCCTGATCCTTCTTAACTCGAGAGTAGTCCCAGACATTTAAGCCAATCATGATAAGGGAGATGACGTACATCGGGAATAAGCCGAGTGGCCCTCCTCTGAACCTGCTCTAAAAGAAACTTGTCCTTTTCATAATGAGGACTCCACGGCCTGCATAGCATAGTCAAAATGTGGCCTAACCAACTGCTTATACAGATTCAACAAAATATCTTTACTAAAATTTCTATAAAGTTCCTCTTGATCAATCCGAGCACCCGCGGTTTGCCCTGCCAGCAGCATCTGCACGCTTCTCACATTACTCAAGCCACATTACTCAAGATACTACCAGCCATGTTATTGTCCAGTTCTCTCCCTCACATCGACGCCCCTGTGTTACACAGAGTTCACGATCTTAGTCGCCTTACGATTTTAAAGTAACAAGAAAGCGACTGACTGACAATCCCCTTTCTAAATATAACTTCAGAAGATACAAAATATTGCACTCCTATAGTGTACCTCTTCTGTTTTTCTCAAAGGGTGGCTATCATTTACACAGTTACCAAAAGGAAAAAGTAACTCCACTTTGGTGTGTAATCATATATTTTAAAAGAATATGACTTCACAAAGTGAAAAACATTGCACCAGATGGCGTCTAAGGTTACCTTTTAGTTGAAAAAATCTCAAATAAGAGCGAAGAACACCTTATTATCAACTACACTCCCTGGACGTCAACTATAAGAGACAGTTAGGATCTTATAAGTTTTACTCTTATTATTGCACTGAGTTCCTTAAGAAAATTAAATGGCCAGGACTTTTTGCTTCACATAGTTTTCACACCGTATGATGATCGGAAATAATGACTCTTCGATCGGCTGTTTGATTCAGATTATGAAAAATTCACAGATGTCATGTGCTACAAAAGCTTGTACTTCTGCGGGTTATGGTCTAGGCTATACTTACCGTATGGCTCAACTGAGGGGACTTCCCTGACTTACTGCGCAAGCGCGCATGCATGGAATCTTATAGTGAGTAAGAAAAAAAGAGTTAAAGCCCTACCTCTTCGTACTGCCGTTCTGGTAAATCCTAAGCAGCCTGCTAATATATCGTCTAAACTTTGAATTGGTTTGTATGATGTGGTTGTTTTTCTCGCTATCGATTCGTACACATTGTACGATGGAACGTTCATGCTCATACAGCAGAATAATCTATGTAATGCTCGACTACAACTTGGTTGAGCTGGCTTGGCCTAGCCTTGGCCACTGCGTCTATTTATGTGTTAGGCCTTCAAACTAATGGCTAGGACTAAGTTACTAACTTACTGTAGTAAATATACCAAACTTCGCGCTCTGCCAATCTTCGCGCACCTCTAAAAAAATAAGGCCCAAAATGCAATGGACTGAGCAGCCTGATAACGTTTTGACTACCATACCATGAAATAACTTAAAAAGCTGGAATACTGTATATTTGATCGCCCTGATAAGTCAACGTTGCTGTATTTTCTCAGGAGAGGTAGGCTAGCCTAGGCAGGCTAAAGTAAAGGAGTAGCATGGAGGGCTCGTATTTGCCGCACTTAACAAGTTTTAATGAACACTGACTTTACCAGTTAACCAAAATCCGTATTGAGTGTCACCAAAATAATCTCCACTTCTTTCTCTTCAAGTTGATGTGAAATATGTGAGAAATGGTCGAAAAATTCTGCAGTTATATCATAATAAATGAGGAGTGTTTTTATTCTTCAACTTCTACTTTGTCGCCGTTATTGACGCACATGTAATTAAACCAGAACTGCCAAGAAATTTGTCACGTCATATAGCCTAACGTTGCATGAAAATGTACACAACACTTTGGTGAACAGACGACAACAGCTGATTGTAGCAGCTTCCCTAGCTGGACCTGGAAATATTCATCAATGAACAACACTCACTTTGAAATTTATGAAAGGCCAAAACAGAAGAAAAACAGTCGATATATTGTAAGTTTTATAATAAATTTGGGTTTAAATCATACCTCGAATGGATTCATTGTGACGGCAAACAAGGTGAGCTCTGATTCTGACGTTCGAAAGTGTAGGCTATTGTGTTGCTACGGTGATATGGAATGATAAGTGTTAGGATAGTTAAACAAGACGTGCGTCAAATTCGGGTCCTTGACGATAAAGCATCCTATTCGCAGTTGCTGCCTTATATCACAAATTGCCAAATCATCATTTTCAACTCTGAGTGGAACTGTGCACGACCGTTTCTGTTACTAGCTTGTTCACAGGATATTGCTGGAGTTTAGTGTATAGGATTTGTTTAAAAGGACACTCTTCTCATTTCACTTGAGCTAAGAAGATTATGTGGAGTCTACAGGATTGTTCATGGTTTTGATAATTTATCATTTTCTGATTTTTTCAACTTTGCAAGTAGTAAAATTACAAGAGGTCATTGTCTCAAACTCCAGAACGTTCAAAGCAGGATCAGTGTTCATTGTTACTTCTTTTCTCAGAGGGTAGTGAATGAGTGGAATGGGTTGTCTGAGGATGTAGTGATGGCAAGAAGTGTTAATTGGTTTAAGAATGCACTGGACAAGTAGACCTACTGTAGGCTTTGTGATTGGGTTTGATTTTTGTACTTTTTTTCAGGGTCCTAGATGGGGACTTAGTTGTCCCTCCTGATCCTTTTTTCTACTAAACTTCCAGTAATGATTTTCATGCTAATGTTAGTGAGGTGCATGAAGTTTGGCAGGTTGACATCATATCGTAAACGCAAGTAAATGTTGGATAAAATAACAGATTTTGAAGTACAATTCCTACCAGATGAGCTCAGATGATATTAAAATGTAACTTTGGACATGCTTAAACAAGATTAGTAAACTTAATAGGGATTTGGTATTTTCAGCACTTAGTCATTCCCAGGTTTACCGTTAGATGCGCAAATTTTTATACATCCATGCTACATATTTAACTATATTTCAGTGTCACTACCTTGTTACTACTACAGCAAGTACACAGAGAATCACGGCTGGACAAAGTGTAAATTTCCTGGTGGACTAATTACAATGTAGTCAAATTTCCCAGCAGACCTAATATGGCGCCCTTGGGTGTCATTCGATCGTGAAGTGATTGTCATACCAGCGTGGGGTCAATGGGCCCCCATAGAGTCCCTTGTGGGGTACAGTGACAACCTCGGTGGGGGTCCAGGGGGAAAAGTCCCCCAGAAACTCAGTGATTTTGGCATTTTTGGACATGTACGAATCATTTGAAATCCCTGCTAAATTTCACTTGAAAAATGTTATTTTATTGGGTGAGAAAGAGGATAGTTCGACCAGAGAAAATAATTTGTATTGCTACAAAATCAAAATGTTCTATGAAATGTTGCACATGTCATGTAGAGTAAACTGTATTACATACATTTTTGAAGTTGAAATTTCCTGAAAAGTCTCATGAAAATAATCATGTAAGATCGTGTGCAGCCTTCCGAAAATTATAAGTAATGATAACCTAACGTAGTGGGGGTATATCAAATAGCCTAACCACCTTGTCAATTCATACTTCCGTATAACACAGAACAACAGACAAGTTGCAGGCTTCAGAGTTTTTCAAGGAACATTGATTTTTTTTTTCTTTTGCTTTGTTCATTGATCGGAGTCGCTTTAAAATGCTTAGACTAAAGGTGTGAAGAAGCAAACTTTTGGTTGCGTGAAGGGATTTGATCATAGAAATATGTGTTCATTTTTGTATTTCTGTGGGCTGCAATATGTCCGCTAGCTGTTATTCTGCAGATAATTTGCGTATGCAGGCCTATGGCAGGCCTAAGCTTATGCTTTTTTAAAATTGACATTGAATGTAGTAAAGGAGGTATAAGCAGAATCTTCTGGAAACATTGGTTGACGTTGTTTTTTCACATATTGATCATGAGTGAAAAATAAGGGCATTCATTAACAAGAATAGTAATTTAATTCAATATTTGGCTAAGATTGAACGTGGGTGGGACATTTGGGATACATATTTGAATGGATTTATTTACCAGTTATTTACAGACATAACTATTTAGGAAACCACATGTGTGATCACCACAACTATTGTGATCGAAACAAGCATGGTACAGATAAACCCCTTCCGGAAGTACCAGTGGTATGCTAAAATGATATTTTGAAAATGTTTAAAATGGTCTTGGTTCTTCAGCGAGTGCAATGCGTATGTCGCTCACGTTGCACACCCTATTCAATTCCAATGTGATTCATGCATCTTGGAGTCTGGTAGGGAGCTGACACTCCACAAGTTCATGTGGTTTGCTTAATATAACTGGCTCACTCCACTGCTGCCTTTTTGTAAGCTGCGTCGATATACTGATGTACCTGGTCTGGAATAGTCTGTGATTGGGGGTTAGGGAAAATCCCAAGCCATGTGCTTATCCTTTCTCAATACATGACCCCCTCCATCTCAACTCTTCTCTACTACAATACTTTCTAATGTACCAGACTCAGTGTATCCATGATGAGCTCACTGGTATTCTTTCTATCAGACAGTTTCACAACGTTCATCTTTCAAATCATGGCTCTCTCTCTCTCTCTGTTCTCATCCAGATTCATAATTTTGCTCTAAATTTGGTCTTGATTCACTGAGCAATTTTCTAGTGCCAATTTTATTCTATTGTGGTTTTGTACATTTTTTTTTTTTTTCAGGAAGATGTTTTCTCTTCTTTATGGTCTTTGGAAGTATCTCTTCAGGAAGGATGAATTTTTTGTTTTGATTATCGGATTGGACAATGCCGGCAAAACGGTAAACTAAAGATCTACAGAACTTGTCAAATTTTAAACTATAATGCTATGTTCATTCTTTGAGACTTTGATAAAAGTTTCCCACAGAGCTTAATTTGAGGGGACCTGAATCACAGTCGTTCAAAGAAATCACAAATTTGTCACATTTCTGGACCCTGTAAATTATTCAAAATTTAATCTTATGTCATTGGATTTCCAAAATCTATCAATCAGAGACATAACAAGTACAGTATATTTATTGCAGAAACCACACCAAAGTGAAGTTGGAGGAATAAAATATTCTTGCCAAATGTGTTATTATCTCAGTTAAACTAACTGTTGCTAATTCAGATGCAATAACAGTTATAAAATATATCAAGGTCATGTTTACTTCAGGGAATAATTTAGTGTTTAAATTTTGTATAGCAGTTTTGGTGATTGTTTTGGTCTTTGTGAATCTGTTGATGAAAATGGAATAATTATGCTTACAAAAGTTTGCCATGTGCATATTTTCATTCTGTAGCCATTTGGTCTGCTTGTGTTGCAAACTGCAGTATGATACTGTGTAAATTATTTCCTGTACTTACTTTACATTCTGAAGATATGTCAGATGGCCATGTGGAAGAGTTGTGGATATGTTGCTCCTTGGAGTGGCTATTTTTTTTTTTTGCTCAGACATTCCTGGAAAAGACTCAGATAACATTCAACAAAGACTATAAAGGGATGCCGTTTGACAAGATAACTACAACTGTTGGTTTAAACAGTAAGTTGATTTTTTCTTTATAATCATTGCATCGGTCTCACCTGTGATCCATTCCCTTCTTACCTAATGTAACAGAGTATTACAACAACAAAGAAACAAAGAATCCTTGCCTTAGAATGGAAAGAAGAGGCATGAATGAAAGAGTGGAAGAAGTAATGGTGTCTATGCAATGGTGTGTAGGTTATGGATAATATTCAGGGAACAGGGACTTAACTTTGGTGCTTAAAAAAACATCAAGTGATTTAAATTGCTTTTAGGCTTAGTGAAGATTATTTGTAGATAAGGAAGAGTTTAAGAGAATTTTGTATCATGCCTTGTGACAGATAACAGTGGGCATGATGTTGTAGCGTGCTACAGAATCATGGTGAGCAAACCACTTTTGATTTTGAATTGGAGTGTAACGTGTTTTCCTTGGCTGAGCTCCTGGAATGTACATAATATATTTGTTGTTTTAATAAATTTATGGTAAATCTTTGCTTTAATTCGCAGTGGGCAAAGTTGAAACTGGTTCAGTTCGACTGGTCTTCTGGGACCTTGGAGGACAAGAAGAGTTACAAGCACTTTGGGACAAGGTAAAGAATGTCACTAGAGATTATAATTGCCTATGATTGTTGTAACTGAATTAAACAGACTCAAAGAGGACTGATATTGAAAAATTATATCTGAAAAATAAATGTGATTCTACTCGGTGGAAAAATTTGTTTGCCATACTTATGCTGGGCGACCTCACTAATGATTGCTGTACTAAGTCCACTGCTGCATTAATGCTGGCCAATCTCACCAATACCTGTTGGACCAAGTCCACTGCTGTGATAGTGCTGGCCTATCTCAATAATACTCACTGGACTAAGTCCATTGCTGCGATAATGCTGGCCTACTACACCAATACTTGCTGGACTAAGTCCACTGCTGCAATAATGCTGGCTTATCTCACCAATACTTGCTAGACTAAGTCCACTGAGCTGCGATAATGCTGCCCTACAGTACTGTACCAATACTTGCTGGCCTAAATCCACTGCTGAGATAAAGCTGACCTGCCCCTCTGATACCTACTGGACATGCTGCATGTAGCATCAGGTATCTCTAGTACTGTTCTTTGAATTAATCTGATTGTTTCCCTCTCAATCTTTCTTTCATAGTACTATGCTGAATCTCATGCAGTAATCTACGTCATAGACTCATCGGACCCCAACAGACTGGAAGAATCGAGACTTGCCTTTGGTAGGTTTTAGACTCTCAGACAGACGTTGCAGTACCTGTCTTTATGCTGTTCAAATTATACAGTATGACCAGTCTGAGATATTTCTCGCCAGTGTGTTTCTTTGATGTGGTTTAAAGTCCGAGCTATTTGCATCTAGAAAGAGTTAGCTTCATGCAGAAGTTGCAGCGTGAAATCCTGAGTGATAATCCGTTGAAATTGTGTTTCTTTTTGTTACCATTTTTGAGATATATGTCTTTCAAAGTTTGACAAAAATGCAAACAGATGATGAAGAGTGTTGCTCCGTGTTTAAAGGTCAAGTGGTATAAGGTCTTGCTGTAAGGGACATTGTGATTGAAAGACCAAAGGTGATTAAAGGTTATTTCTTATTTTTGTGAAATACCAGCTTCCTTCAGTGGCCAATCCCTTTAAAGGTCAAGTGGTGTAAGGTCATTGTTTGCATTATTCACAGCACCATTACCACAAAATAATGGGGTTATCATCAAAAATAGAAGAATGGTTTTTATCAGAGACATAGATACCATTAGTCTATCATCAATAACATACCAATGGTTTATCATGAAAAACATAAGATACCAATGGTTTATCATCACAAATGCAGACCGTGTGGCCACCTTGCGGCCCAGGGGCCAACTGCCCCCCCCCCCCCCCACGAGAAGAGGCATCATGTAACTCGTGGCCTCCAAACCGCCTTTGAACAGAAATGGAAATTAGAGAGAATATGAAAGTAAACATATTAAAGGGGGAGAAGTATAGATGCTATTCATATACAAGCTTGTGGTAACTAATATATTGTTGTCACATACTAAACTGTCCTGCATCACCAGTCTTGGAACTTGCATTAACAGCAGTAAAATTAATAATTGACAGGGTCTGTTTTTCAGTAACATTGGCTACATATCACTTGTGTAAAATTCATGGACACCAGTTATGAAAAGTAGTCTATCGCTGACAATAAATTACCCATCTGTTTGAAATAAAGTGATTGAAAAACAAATGATGTACATTTCACAAAGGTTTTATTAATAAACTTAAATAATGTTCCTTTTGTCAAGAAAGTGTCATGCTTTTGACAGTGCCTTTTGCATTAGTCAAAGGTCTTTCAAAAAATTCACTAAAGAAGCCTCAGAACCTTCAGTGGTTATTTAAACCTCTACCTTGCTAGTATAATGTACCTTACTCCTCCAAACACATTAAAAATTTTTGTTTAGCTGCCATCGGCAAATGTTTCCTCCTATTCATACCACAGAGAAGGATGTAAAGAGAAGGTTAGTAGAGGGCTGGCTTGAAGCTTATGTGGCCCATCACAAGGTTAGGTGACAATGTTTCTCTTGGTTGGAACTTGGCCGGTCCCCATTCCTGTGATATAGAGATAATGTTGGATACCCTGCAGGGTGCTGGTAGGTAGGATGGCTAAATATTATTAGGCTATACAGGACAAAGTGTCAAATATACATCTGACACATGTAGCAGTCATGTTTTACATTGAAAGCAAACTGAAGTCATGTTTGACATTGGGTTCAAATTGATAAATGTCTTGTTTTCCTTCTTCTGTGACCTGGATTATGTGTGTTCACTTTGTCTATACATACCTGTTTAAATTCAAAGGAGTTGGAGTTTTGTTGTTGAAATTCTCCATGACTAACTTTGGGATTCTTTTTCAACCTGTCCATTTTCACTGTCTTTAGTTTTGTGGTTTTCTTTTTCATTTCTTGTAGATGAGATGTTGAAGTCAGAAGCTCTCCACAGTGTTCCTGTCCTCGTCCTTGGGAACAAACAAGATCTTGAGGTGAGGATAGCCAGTGTCAGTTAGTGGCGACCTTTACTGTCCTGTGAGGAGTATATGAACTGTAAATGATCATAGCTGTATGATGAACAATAAAATGTCCTATTTCAAAGAAGGTTGTAACCTGGTATTCATTTATAGTCCACTAATGATATCAGTATCATAATTAAAGGAATGTATTGCTATTATACCTGTTGGAATTATGGTTGATGTTGTAATATTTTTCTTAGCTGAATGTCAAGTATAATGTGACATTGTGGTAGAGATTCATTGTAACATAAGTTATCTAAAGAGAGATCTTACCATTCCCATTTAGTTCCAAATCCTCTGTAAATGGTTTGCAACATTCTTCCTCCCAGTTTAAGAGACCATGGGTGTAGGAAAATGTGGATTTTAGTCTCAAAACAACACACAAAAATCAAAGAAGTTTGTGCTAACTTTCTGCTGTAATGACAGTGAATGATTTTTTTCCTGTTTTATCATAGTTTCAAAATGAATCAATAAGTTAAGTTGCAAGTGATGTAGCTTCCATGCATAAGATCACATCATATATGTGGGTTGTGAGAAAGTAAAATGTAGCAAAGTTTTAAATACATTATGTTGCCATCAAAAAGAATTGTTAAAGTATCAAATATCTGCTATCACTGCAAAACATATTTTTGGGGTATTTTTGTTTTAGGGAGTATCTGAAACTTCCTGGACTTTCCTGTTCTGGATCATCTATGATATATTTAAGTTAGATTCTTTTTCTTCATCTGCTGACACAGGGCTGTTTGTCTGTCTCTGAGATCAAAGAAGAATTTAACAAATCATCTCCATTAATTGGTAAGAGGGACTGCCACATACAAGCCTCATCAGGATTAACTGGGTTAGTACTTTCATCTAACTGTTTGCAACTTTTTTTTTTTTCCCGTTTGGTGTGTAGCTTTGCGTTTTCATTTGAATGGTGATCTACAGACTTGATGAAGTAGTTCAAAATTCGAGCAGATATTTCGACATTTGCATATTTTGTGTATTCTTCATTTATCTGTTACCAAATAGACTGCTTTAAGGCTACTGTATCATACACATTTACAACACAAACTGTCAAAAAGTTTAAAGAGATACCAGTTTGATGATTTTGAATCTGGTGTCTCTGTTGAGAGAATGCTCTTAATCAAGAACTAGAGTGAAAGCCCTCCATGTGGCATTGTTCCCCTAGAATGAATTATAGAATTGGAATAATTATTAGAATGAATTAGAGGTGTCCTATGGTTGTATTTTCAACATCAAGACCACCCAATTGTCGGTTTGGAATCGATCAAGACAACCCAAACCTGAAAATCATTCCTGCTCAGACTGCCTGAAACCAAACTGATGTTGGTTTTGGGGAAGTTAAAATCGCCCAAACCGACTCTCATGTCAGACCACAGGAGACCAACTCAAAAGTATCGGAAGCAGTGTTAAAGGCAAAATGGACAATTAGTAACATTTTCATTTTCACTGTTGAAAGATCACACCATTTACAGATATTCAAGAAGTGGAAAATTTGTGGTCAAGTTGAAGTCGTAAGTTAGTAAATCAAGGAAAAGAGATCAAAGAAGATGTACTCAAGCAGAGAAAAAATGAAGAAAGCACAAAAAATAATCTGAACAAACAAAGTGGCTTTCAAACAATGCAAGAATTTAACGATCAAAAGCCTGAGTTCAAAGCATACAATCATCAAGGGGAAGGGTAAGGAAATAAAAATTAAACTTGAGGTATAGTGAAAGGGACTTTCATACAAATTTCAAGTTTCAAGGATCCAATCTAAGTCACAGTGCAATCAGTAAGGAGGGTCAGAAAATGCAGGCTAACTTGAACTAAATTGACTTTCAAACAAGGCAAAAGTTAAGGGATCAAACTTGAGATCAAAGTACAATAAAAAGATAGAGGGTACCAACTTAAGGTTGTGTTGGATTGCTATAGAGATAATGACACAGCCTCCCTTTATTCCTTTTTTGTTCTCATTTCCATTTTTTTGCACATCATCTTTCAATCTTTCAAGAACTGATTCAGATACAATAACATATTTTATAATCACACTTAAGAGCATAAACATTAGTTCAATCAACATTCTCTCGTTATGTCACATTCACCTGAAGTATATATATCCCCTAACCCTTCAACTGCTGATTATTACATGATATATGAACAAGGAAACTTGAAAATGAGACTCATTCCATTATTATGCAATGGTAACTGTGGTATACTTGCACCTTGCGGTCAATTCTCAATCCCACAAAATTACTTAAGCAATAGATGTTATTCAAAAATCAAGAAATTAGTATTGAAATAAGAGCACCTCAAAACTTAAATTAAGTTCTTAATACTGCCAGGAAAAAAAATCAAATGTGGAAAATCGGCATACATTTTTGTCAGGTTCTTTGTTTTTTTCTCAGTTTATGTATGAAATAGTGAGACCTACTGGGAGCTAGGAGATATCAGTTTCATGACAGTTCAGACCACCCAATCATTGGTCTGAGTTTAGTGAGACTGTCCAAACCGATTTTAGTTTTGGGTGTTCTCAGTTTGGTTCTTGTTTTGGGTGGTCTTTGCACATCTTTACAATGAAGTTTTGTATCCAGTACCTAAGCTTGCATGGCTACCATGCTGTTCTCAACAAGAAAGAAGTTTATGTAGAATCCTTATATTTTTCATTGTTCTAACCGAAATGCCGATTATTTACTTCACTGAAGAGAACTATAAGGAAAGAATAAAGATGTTACCATGAAAAGGATCAATTTTGAGTTCTTAAACATATTGCTTGTAGTCTGTGTCTTTCTCACATAATTATCTGCAGAAGATACTCTGCAATGAAACTTAAAAACCTCAATTTTAGACTCAATATGCTCAGAAGTGAATATTTTGTTTCTTTGCAGAGAAGGGGTCGATGATGGTATTAACTGGGTTGTGCAATGTGTACAAAGAAACATCTACCGGCGACCACCACGCTCAGAGGAGATAAGCTGATTGGTCGAGAAGATGGTGGTATTGTTGTTCTTGATCATTAGCTCAGAATGGTTGTGCAATAATGGACAGATAAACCAGTAAAATAAATGTGACAGATTGACACATTGTAGCAAGCTAGTGTGGCAGATCGAGAAACTACAGAGCCATTGTGAGACCAGACTGAAAGCTGGTTGGTATTTTGGGTAGATATGGATAGTGAGCTGTCAGTTGAAACACAAAACTAATGGTGACAGTGGTACACTGTCTGATACGACAACTCTCTAGTTGAATGTGATATTGATATCTATTGTTCTCTATGTAGTGCCAAACCGACACTATACATGCAAATGTGACAGACCAACACTGGAAAACCATGTGACAGGTTGGCATACTGTGAGTGGCATTTTGGCAGATTGTGGACAAACACACTAGAAGAGCTAATGTAATAGACTGACACACTGGGATAGCTGTTGTGATAGGGCAAGAGGATGAGAACTATCTTTTGAAAGATTGAAACACCAGATGTTCAAACCAAGGCCAACTGAGACACAAAGAGGACCAAAGAGAATTTCATCAGACTGAAGAAATATTCACTTCACTTGGTTGATGTGACCAGTGACTATATAAGGAAATGGAAGATTCAACCAGTGGTTGTCAATAATTTGCAGACCAGGATTTTGTTAAAGCATGGAACTATTGCAGAAGGGAGAACAATCAGAGGGAAGTCCCTTTGTAGCATTTGAGGTTGCCAACATTCCTTTCCTAATGAGTTTGTGGCATGTTTGCAAACAATGATAATGTGCCATCAGTGCTAGTTGGTCAGGTATTTAACCTTTCTGGGCTTCTCCAGATCGTGTGCCCTTTACTGGAGGGTGAGTAATTCGCGACCCTGCGATGATCAGCATTGGTGATCGGCAGAGAAGGACGTGAGGCTTCCGTTATGGATGACATTGGATGTGCAAATTAATGAGAACTGTTAGACAAAAAGAAAGTGAAAAAATAAGAACAAGTACGCGGCCTCCGCCCTTTTTATTCTGCAGTAAAGACATTGTGCTACAGTAACTGCTCATAACCATTTTAATTTGAGGAAACTTGCAGAAAACACGGAAAAATTACTCTGCAAAATTTCATGAATATTCCACTTCTCCAAAAGTAGGTTGTGAAAAATGTCCTGTAATGTTTTAATCAGTACTCTGATTTATACTGTAGTTTTGAAAGATGTATAATTTGTGGTGAATTGCACATAAGTAACATACTGCAGTTGCTTTAATGGCAGCTGCTCATAGAGCGCTACAGTTCGTGAATATTCGATCAGTCGTGAGCTAATCTCCCTGATCCTGGGGCCTGCTTGTTCTCAATCTGTAATAGCTCCACGGTTAAATATTGTTGCCTGCAACATCTCAATGATGACTTTTAGTGACAAAGAAGATCAAATACCAGGAGATCTTGTTTGAAGTGCTCCAGTACCAATATATGACCACAAATACATTGATACTGACTCTACAATAACTGCAGAATAGATCTCAAAACATGACCCCTATCATAACTGCTTGTCATATAGATCCATCCTGTTGAAAATATAATGACCCTACGGGTAATTGTGTGATCTTCTGTGAAGAACCATCACAAATATTGCGGCGAAAGCTGTATGTGGTCAGATTGTGAAAATCTTGACGTCGATATGATCCCATAATGCTTTGTCTGCCTGAGTAGTGATTATTCAAGAATGTCACAGTGCCTTGATGTAAAGCACAGGGTCTGTTTGTGATGACTGTTAATCTGTGACAATTCGAGTTTGGAGAGAGAGGCCCCTCTAGTGGGCCTCATTATGTACAGATCATCTGATGTTAAGGTGTAGTGTACGCCTAGAGCAATTTTCTCGTAGAGGTGTACTCCACATGCGTAAAGAAATACTCACATTTCATATTGTAATAATGCTGGTTATTGTCTCCCTGTCAGTAATAGTCCCTTCTCTTTGAGGCTGTTTTTAACTTCTGTCTGGAAATATTGCTATCATGTAGCACACAGTTGGAACCCTGTATTCTACTCAGAGAAGGAACTTCTTGCTAAGTTGTAAGAAGTACTTCGGAACTGAAAGAGAAACACGCTGTATCAGAGCGTTACTACTGGCTTATTACAGTCAAATACTGTGTCTGTTTTTACTTCAGGTACAGACATGATTTTTTTTTTTTACAGCATATATTACTGTGATTGGCTAAACCTTAAAAGCAAGCACTCACTGGCTGGAATACTCTTTGCTATCATTGCCTCTGAGTAGCAGCTGCTCTTATATTGAAAGTTGCTGGAGTTCTACCACCATTTATGTATATATACTCCCAACAGATAAGCAAGTGAAGATTCGGGAGTTGGTGGGGTTGGAATCTAAATAAAACCTGTAAATGAAATATTTATTAATCAACTTTTCTGTTGGGAAAATGTAAGGACTGAGTTTACCTCTGACAATAAATCTGCCAGGGTCAATACAACAGGTAATGTTAACTATTAGTGAATTAATGTTCCACATGTTAACACAATATGTTTTGAGTACCATGTTATATTTGTTCTGCCACAACAATAACTTCTATCATCACATAACTATGTAACAATGTAAAATAAACTTGAACAAGGGACTAACCATCAAAAAGTCATTTTTAATTGTGAATGTTATTAGTTTATTGCTTTTCAGATGATGTATTTGCTACTCTATTAGCAATGAGAACCTTCGCACTATTAAAAGGAGTTACAACCTGTAACTGTTGTTTGTGTACTATGTGCAAAACAACTTTGAAATATTCACTCTAAATATAATTTGTAGTAGTTTAAGAGGTGGAAGAACAAATTGAATCCACCTCTGCACACTTAAAGGAGAAGGAAACCTTGGGAGTGTATGAACCAGAATGAAGGAGGAGTATTTAACACACATCTTTCCAAAGTTTCAATCTGAAATATTAGTTCTTATCCAAGTTAAACATTTTGAAATTCAAAGAAGGATGCTACCATTTTTGCTTAAGTTGAATGTAAACTCGCTTGAGTAAATTGAACTATCATGTCACGTAACCACTGACAGTAGGAATTTTAATGTATTTCTTTGTGCTCCTTACCAATAATTTCCATAAATCTGCACACATTTGTATATATTATGTATTGAATTACTGAGGTGTATCATGCAATAAACATTCATACTCTGAATCTGTGCATGCCTATTTAAAATATATTGAAAATGAAATATAAGGAAAAACAAAACCTTTTCAATTACATTTGGTCAAGTGATGTCATCACAGTCTTAAAATGGCAGCTTTCTGATTAATTTTTATGGACATACAGATTGTAATATCTTGGAGAATAAACAAAATATTTAAATGAAATTTGGAAAGAGTGTTAACCATATGTTAGTCTCTGATTTAATAGTGTAGTAAGTCCTGATGTTCCTTCTCCTTTAAGTTTGAACTTGAACTACTATAAGCTTGCCGATTACTGAGATAATCATGTAAGCTTGCCGATTACTGAGATAATCATGGATCAAGATACACCAAAGTCCAAAGTATAGCCACTGAAAATAACAAAGTTGCGAAACAATGCCAAATTTTATCTGCAACTGTTAAGTTAGTCCTCATTTGATGTTTAGTAATAACATATGCATGGACTTCTTCCACATTTCTGTGGTTGTTTATTAGTGTGGTTAAAAACTACCTTTTACAATCAATGCCTTTTTAGGTATCATTTAATTACTTTTGTAATCAAGTAATATTGTCCAATCATGGGTAGCCTGAGGGTAGGGCTTATTTCATTCTTAAAGGAAAGTGGAAGTAGTGGCGCATTCGAAGTACACCATTTACGTTGATTGTCATTACTTTCTTGTATACTCCCCTCAAATTATTAATTGGTAATTATCAATTATTAATTTGAAATTACAAATTAAAAATTTATGTTGTTTGACTCGAATGGGCTTTCGTAACCTTTCAGGACCTTCCAATGTGTAAAGACATGGAAAAGTAAAAGTACTCGAGGGTAGAGATACTCAAGTGTACAGGTATGCATAGAAACAAGCACTAAGTACACAGATGTACTGTTGTGATTCCTTGCAACATGGTTATATTATAACAAACATGAATTACCCACATGACAAGTATGAAATCAACTACAGTTATTGTTCTTGAAATACCACATTAAAGGCTGTAATGCATCACCCCAGACAGTTTCAATTCTCCCTACCACCTACCTCTAGTCCCTCCCTCAGCCCGTCTTACATTCCTCCACATGTGTAATCAAAACAATGGATCCCTGTGTATGCTGTGTAATACGAGCTGCTCTGCATCTTTCGAATTTGCTGTCAATCTAAGAGTACTGTAACTTAGAACCAGTTGAGAATTTTCCTTTCAGGGAGGTAAAAATATAGCTTAGGGTGATGCAATACAGCCTTTAATAAGCCTTTTAACCCTAAATGAACTATTTTTGGGGACCTCAAGTAACCTTTGACCTTGACCAAAAACAAAAGGGATCATCTACTCAATATGACCAACCCACAAAGTATGAACATCAGTCACAGTTACCCTTCTGGAAATATGTTTACAAAGTTTTACAGTTTGACCTCTGGTGACCTCAAATGACCTTTGACCTCGACCAAAAACAATAGGGATCATCTAACCCATACATCAAGTATAAGATCAGTTACTGTTCTTGAGATACCGTGTTTACAAGGTTTTTGCATTTTGACCTCTGGTGACCTCAAATGACCTTTGACCTGCACCAAAAACTACAGGGATTATCTACTCAATGTGACCAACCCACACACCAACTATGAGATCAGTCATGGTTACGCTTCTTGGGATATCGTGTTTGCAAGCAAGGCGTCACAAGCACACACGCACACATCACCATGCATAGATTCCTTGCCTGCCTTTGGTAAGGAATCAAACAACTAAAACACATACACAGGTTCCCTTATAACATTATAAAAGATACACTTCAATATCTATAAGCACTCAACATTGAAAAAGCATCACCTGACAGAGGACAAGGAGGAAAAATCAAAACAAAAACCACTATTGAATCCAACCATCTTTATTTTTCCAAATTAAAAGCTTGCCAGACATGAAAGACGTTACATTTCCAGTTACACAAAAAAGTTGTATGATAACTTAGACGTACCCACAGATAGCTGACATAATGCTGTGACATAATGTTGCTAACATAGTCTAATGTAGCTGACAGTCTAATGTAGCTGAAAATGTAGCTGGGTGTTCTACCTTATTGTATCCAATTATAACAGCCTCAGTAAGCCCAGACAATTTGCAATTTAAAGCACAGATTCAGGTATAGCAGGGAGTGTATGATTGGCATTAATCCCTCAACATAATGAATATTTATGCTGTTAAAAAACTATAACAAATTCATTATTTGAAACACATCTTGCTGATATTAAAGGTACAGTATTAGTTCAGTGAATAATCTGGGACCTTTGATAAACCAAGTTCCCACTCAGCTCCAAATTTTACAGTCACATGAAAATAAGAATTTATTTTTACAATTTTGTTAGCATTTTCTCTCATCAGATTGAACATACACAGAAGTATCATAAATCGTTGACATTTTTACAATAAGCATTGAAAAATTCCTTAATGAAAATGATGAAAACAAAAAGTCATCTGTTGATCAACAAATGAAACCTGAGTACAAACTAATCCTACGGCTAATACACCTGCGACAAAATGGTATCACCCTCCCAGTAACATTCTCATTGCCATTGTCTATGGTGTGAAAAATTCAGGAATGGGAAAATCCCTTTGGTTTGACAATGGTAAGTATAAAGCCTCAGACCATGGTTTGTGCCTGTGATAGTCAACTACAATCTGTGAAGGTTTCTATTAAAAGTAAGTTTGCCACTCATGATAGACTTCCAGTTTGTGCTGATTGCTTTAAATCATATCATAGCTCCTGCAAATAATACCAGAATCTGCTTTTAACTTCAAATAATGAAAGTAAATGTGAAAGGAAATGCAACCAGTGCGATGTTTGGCACTGGAGGAAATGATTATTTTGATCACAGGGAAAATAAAAAGAAATAAAGATGAGGATGAAAAATGGAAAACATTAAAATGAATCTTTAGGTGACAGCTTGTGATGCTTTCAGCTTAATATTTCAGGAAAATGGATTTAGAACATACACACGAAGGTTTACACGAATAAATTGTAACAAAAAAAGACTGAAGACAGTAACAGTATATAAGCTCTTGTTAGCTTGACATATCCCTTGATACATAAGATTCATCTTTAATATGGCTCACTTCCTTGACAAAATCAAAGAATTACTTGACTCTGCATAAAGAAAACAACCAACATGCCACAAGGGAATCACACATGATTGATGGACAAATTATTTTATTATAGTAAACCAGTGAGCAAGTATGACTTTTATGGTCTTGCACTGAATTTCTAGCAAATATGTATAAATTCATATGCAGAACAAGGGACTACAAGTTTATCTTAATAAACTTACTCCCAACATAATTTTATTTTTACTGTCAAAATAATTCTAGTGGTGAATGATGTTTTTCTTTTTGTTCACTGCAGTTCAACAAAAGTTGCATCTGTGGCTACACCACAGTTATTATCTTTCAGACTCATGAGAACGTAGCCGTCGTTACCCCAGTATGTCGACCATGAGTTCTTGACGAGCCAGTAGTCTTGACCATTGTAGGTACCGTAGCCGACAGCCAGGACCGCATGATCAAGATCATCTGGAGTGTTACCTGAAAGAAACGATGATTAGCTTTTAGCAAAAGAGTATAGATAGTTGTCAACAAGAGCAGTAAGATTGACAATGAATCTTGACATCTAATTAAATGTCGTCTATCTGTCAATCTTTAAATTTTTGAGCCTTGCAATTACATCCTTCACGAACTTTATTTTCTGACTAAAACCAATTTACTGCAAACCAACGATTCATTAAGAGGAGCTGTCTTCTTACTGCATGAACAGTTCCTCCTTGTACCAGTTTGCTGTCTAATAGCAGATGCACTATTCTATAACTCAGTCAATGGTGCCAACTGGTCCAGTTTTTACAATTTTTACCATAGACACAAGCAAAACCACACAGCAGCTGACAGTTATCCAAAACAAGACATGAACATTCATTGCCCCTCACTTAAAGCAAATATCTTCTTACAATTTTACAGAATTTGATGCAACAATGAAGATGCAATCAATAAAACTTTCTATCAGCTCTACGTTGCTGGCTGATGTGAAAATATATCCATGCAATTTAATATATATATGAAGGTATAAACACATTTCATTATGTTACTATCTAACAGTTTTTCTCTCTTTTTATTTGTATAATTTTCTTCCTTGCCAGCTCCATGTCAAGGGTCATAGATTGTTCTTTGTGCCTTTTTCTTAATTCGTGGACCTAACTCAGTCCCCGACAATAACCATTACATCAGCTGAATATTAACTATAGAGAATCTCAACTATTGCTACCAGCATTACTGCAGGTTGAACTTTTATTGTCTGTTACAATAAATTAAATGGTTAGTTAATAGCTTCCATCAATACCCACTGTGCCTCCATTGCTAAGAGAAACAGCAGAGAGCAGATGTCAAAGAAATTGTGAGCAGTGTGATATACACTGTGGGCAAATAATGATGTGCAAATGAGTAAGTCAAGTATTCCTTAACAGCAACATGCTAATTTAAGATACTTGTAACAATAAAATGGATGCCAACTTGCCAACAGCAGCATTAGGTCTTAATGTGTTTAAAAATAAACGAACGCCTTACCACAATCCTTTTCATAGTAAACGCCATCAGAATAAAAGGCAAAAGATAGATGACTTGCATCGATGCCCACTGCCACTGGTCCTTTGGTTGCTATGGCGATACGGAGCTCTGTCTGATTTCCAGATGTCACGTTGGTGTAGTCTTTGATCTTGGCGACCACCAAACTTTGGTTGAAGTGACATTTGCCATTCTAGAAGTATACCAAACACCATAAAATATAAATATCTAAGAACATACTTGTTCACTATTACTGTATCATCATTTTTCATTCTGCAATCTAGGAACTACATCTGTTTTTTTGGGGGGGGGAGGGGTTTTACTATATCTGTAGTGACATCCATCAACAATCATTCACATGACACTCTGTGATTGGTCAATGGTGTATTAGGTCAACAAACAATCTATAATTCCTTGGTTTGATCTGTTCATAGCTATCATTCACTGTATTATTGTTGATCCTGTATCAATACTATTCAACTAGTATTTGTTATATTGTCAATACCTGATCTACTAGATGATCACACCATCCATCCACCACAATTTTGATTGGACTGTTATTGCTTGATCTAATGATTGACATTAACATCCATCAACAATATTTCACATTCCATGTTACTGTGACAGATCAATGGTTATTGTGATCTATGGTCAATGGATGATTGGATCAATAGATCAATGATGTCTGAGACTCATCAATGACTAATGCAACAGTTTAAATGGCCAATGGTCTGTAGATCAATGGTATACTTAAATCAACTAATTTTATTTTTATTGCTTTCCTTTTGTTCTATTTGGGATAGTTCAATATTTTATGTTGATATAAGCTAACATGAGGTCAGTTCCTGTAAGAGTTGCTCACCTGGCCAATGTATGCCCCGTAAACCTCTTCAGATTGGATGCCTCCATTTTGCATGATATAATCATATGCTCTCCATTCCTCACCTCCATCACATCCATTGTTACCGTGAGCCCAGGAACAGTCTATCAGATTCTGCTGAGAGAGGCGAACTCTCTTCCCATACTGAAAACCAAAAGATCAGAGAAGAAATTTAACATCTACTGAAAAATGAAATAAAAATGATATGGAGTCTGTGAGTGAAGGGTGGCTACAATCAACATTATTTTCCTAATGTTATGAAGTCAAGGTAGAGATACATGTAAGATGATTATGTAGTTGTAAGAAGACTTTTCAGTCCAGTCTCCCTTTCCAAAACAAAAATTGTTCATGCATTCCTCTCCCTCCCTTCACAACCCCCTCTCCACCTTCCTATCTAGAAATGTTATGTACAGAAACTAACATAACAGCCATCATGACAAGTCAACCATTATTTCTACACTCACATGAATTGAAAATACTGATGGTAATTGTCCTGCCTTTACCCTGGACTTCATGTGTCAGGAATAACAAAAGAAAATTTAAGTTTACCCCAAAAAAGTAAACCTCAATAGT
This sequence comes from Stichopus chloronotus, assembly GCA_021234535.1. Lineage (NCBI taxonomy): Eukaryota > Metazoa > Echinodermata > Holothuroidea > Aspidochirotida > Stichopodidae > Stichopus > Stichopus chloronotus. The sequence continues at coordinate 8,252,446 of CM037849.1, forward strand.
TCTTTAGCAGCACATGTAAACTGCAGTGACTGAGGCCTACAATGCAGTATATCTGTACAAAGGCAATGATCACATCTTGATGTCTCTCTAATAGTCTTCTGTCACCAAAATCATATCCAGATATTCTTTGTCTACTCAAATTAAACATATCTGTAAATCTGTCACACCATAAGCAGTCCTATTAGAGGGTACTAACTTTCAGCTGTGCTGTCATTCGGCTTGGTTCAGGAACTGCTGCATATAAAGTAATTACACACACACAAGTTGCAGCTGAGAGGCCCATTTTGTAAGTAGTCCTGATTATCAGTGACTTGGTAAGAAAGCTGTCATACATTGACACACCATTAATAGTCCACTGCACAATAACGTTATCCATCAACAATGATTGTTGCTTTAACATTTTTAAACTATGCCAACATTGACAATCACTCTACCTTGAGGAAGTATGCACCTTCGATGGTACCTGTGGTTCCAAAACTCCAACAAGATCCACAAACAGCTTGGTCCTTCACTTGTGTCACTGCTCCTGTAAATATATATTCAATATAGTTCTCATCGATCTTATCCCTCTGAAGAAAGGTGGGAGATGGGGAGAGGGAAGGAGGGTGTGGGAAAGGGGCTTTGGAAAGGAGCTGAGGCAAGAGAAGGAGGGGTGTGGTAGAGAAGTGGGGCTAGAATTAGGCTAGAATTACTAGGCTACAATAACTTACTCACCAGATGATTGTTTTACTGCTGATCAGGGTTCTATGCTACAATTACTCCCTTTGCCCCCCCCCCCCAAAAAAAAAAAAACTTTTTATTCCCAATGTTACTGAAAATTTGTTGTAACGAATAAACACTGGTACAGCAAAATACTGTCATACAGACTGGGAATCCCATGTGGCACCGATGATTCATTGCAAGAACACACTGCACATACCATGTCAATATATTGAATATTCATCACGTCAACATATTAAATATTCATCATTCAACTGTTCAATATGAGATGCCAGTTTTCATAGTTTTTGTAAACACAATAGATTTTATATTTTGTTACATGGCCACATTTGGAATTTGGCTTAGAAAATTCATTAAAAGGTTTAGAAATATGCAAGATTTAATTTAGCTAAGAACAGATAGTTCCAAAAAATGGACCATTGATGTTTAATGAAAGCAGAAGATGTAGTTTTGATCTAATCTGTTGGACAGCAATCCTAACCCCACACTGCTTCAAAGTGTGGGCTTTTCATGTGACATTACTGAAACCTGCTATAAGTTGCCAATCTTGAACATGTTAAATTTCTTGCATTATTTTAATGTTTAAGATTTGATACTGGTTTCATTTTAAGCTCGAGTCAAAGTTCCAATCTGAAAGAGAAAGTTCTATGCCTTTTCCTGTTGTGTAAAGCATCAGGAAACAGCATAGATGAGTAGATACCAACTTCCAATTTCACAAGAACCATAACTGACACTTTCTGCCTGTTTCAATGCAGAGATATCACGTTTCACAATATGCTTATGTATATAAACCCACAGGCTTCCTGTAACCAAACCACCTCACATGATCCAGACACTATGTAAATGATTCAATTGATCAGTTATCATACGAAAAGGGGAAGAAGAACAGTGAAGAACAAGACCAAATGTGGCACAGTGAACATCTACAGTAATGGCACAACATGTTGACATCTAGAATAAAGTCATATCTCAAGCAGATATCTACAGTAATGTCATGACAAGAAGAGATCAATTGTCTACCTGTCGTAGTAAATTCCAAAAACAAATATCTACAATAATGACATATCAAGTACACATCTACAGAAATGTCACATCAAGTAGATATCTACTGTAATGCCACAACAAGTACATATCTACTGTAGTGTCACATCAGGTAGATATCTACTGTAGTGTCACATCAAGTAGATATCTACAGTAATGCTGACACAAGTAGATATGGAATAATGACACAAGCAGGCTGCAGGCATGTCATTATGGTGACCATGTAAAATAAGCAATAGCGGTGACCAGCTACATGGTGGTAACTAAAATGTATCATACTAACCAGCAATTCTCCAATCCACTGTGTCTGGAACTGAGTTCATATTGATGGATGAAGTATCAAATTTCTTGCCGTTGTTTGGTTGGTGGCTGTTTAACCGTCCAGTTATCATTCTGATTTCATCTTTATGGTGATCAGCTAAATGATTGATGCTTAAACGGTATGACAAGTGCTGTCTGTTCTTGGAGTGGATGTACCTGTGTTGAAGAATTATGTAAAGCTTAAGCATTCTCTGGAGTGTTTGCTTTTTATTCACAGTTTTTAAATGAAGACAAAACTCAAAATTTGTTTAAAAGAATTTTGGTACAATGAGTCAGTAAAATAAACAATTTCTGACAAGGTATTTAAGTCAAATCATCGTTGCAAGGACAGTAATTTAAGAGGGAAGAAGAGGAGTTTCCAAAGTAGCATAATGTAACATTTTATTGTTACTGGTGGGAGCACAGGCATTACCATTCTGCTCTCATACATTCTGTTAGACATACAGGAAGTTTTAATACACAGCACCATGGCCGTGGAAGTCAAGAGAGTTGACAATCATAAGGTACTTCAGGAATGGCAATGGAACAGACAAGCTATATTACCTAACGTTTTGTCTGAAATGAGACAATCTTTGTGTGTGTTCTTTCTTGTCTCCGTATGTCTTTCCAAAGTTGCCTTTGTATTCTTCAAACAGCTTCTCAAAACGATCTCCTGCCTCTGGTTTGAACATCTCTTGCATTGGGTTCATCACGATGTGGTTTTCAATGCCAGGTCCAGGGAAAGAACGGCAAACCATCCCTAGCAACGACAAAAGATGAAAGTAAATGAGGGGAGGAGTGATGTAAACCCTGTACTAAACACGAAGAGACATTCTGTAATATGCTTAGTGGGCAACTTGAAAATTGTGACACATTAGGTTGCACCTAAAACATTAGGGGATTCCTTTATGGCCAAGTATTTTTGATAGACATTAGTCTCTGCCTTGAAGTTTTGTGTAAGAACCCACATGTACTATTGGCTTAGATAAAGAATGACACAGGTGGGATGAGATTGTAGTTGCCATGTTGGTACACTACTGACAATTAATTTGTCTACCAATTCATTAGTTACCATACTGGCATGTTAACAGTCTTCAATGCTATGGTATCTACTGCTGTAGTTACTACTGTGCATCAATATTGTTGTTTTCTTTCCCATCCAATCAAAACACATTCTTATTAAATCCTTTAACATCCATCAAGATATCTAACTGCTTTGCCACACAAAATGCAGTACATTAACCCTTCAGTTGGTAAGCCATTCGATCAGTAAGAATGTTGAAACTTCATCAAGTAGTCAGGTACAACTATGGTGTAAACTCTAGTTGGCCTTTTCAAAATTTAGTTGCTCTGCCAAAAATCATGGCACGAATAGGTTGCTGTATCATCCACGCACTTGCATTATGCTGTTACCAAATTTATTACTTCATTTTATGGCATTGTTTCATATCTTGTAAGTGACATCATCACATGATTCAAGCCCTCATTAAATTTGGTTGTCAGAAGAACTACCTTGTCCCAAAATTTAGTTGTATTGCCAGAGAGCAGCATATCACAGTGTGACTGAGAAAGCTGCACTGCACTGTAAGGAAGGATATTGAATATGTTACCATCAGGAAGAAACAAGACAAAAGCAGAGTAACATGACCATTGATGATAGCATAGCAACATCACTGTTGATGATAGCACAGCAACATCAGTGTTGATGACAGTATGTCAACAACATCTCTGTTGATGTAGTTGAGTTAACAAAAAGACTACACAAAATGCATTATCTTAAAAAAATACAAACTAATACTCATACAAAGCTACAATCATAGGACTAAACTTGTATAGGTCTAGGAGACTATGACATCTCTCAAACACTGACAAACATTTAATTTCCATTTACATGTTTGTACTCACCTTTGGGAATATCAAAGTTAGAATCTGGAAATGATGCTTGGTCATCAAAGAAAGAGTAATCTACAATGTACTTGTCATAATGAGATCCCAGCAGGGAATCATAACCCTGCATCACATACTGGACTGGTTTAAACGGTGCTGCAGTTTCTGTGTAGAAGGTGTAAGTATTGCTACGAGTGTACATTGTGGTCACGTTTACCCACTTGTTGAGAGACTGTCCGTTCATCTCCACCACCCCGACGAACTAAGGGGAAAAATTGAGAACAGTTCAATACAAGGAACACACATGAAATACACATTGTTTTAAGTGAACACTTTGAATACTGCTCTCACAAAGGGGCACAAAACTGAACAGTAGACACTCAGGGACTACAGAAGTACACTCTACAGTACCATAGCAGTGAATTAAAGCCCTCATAATGCAAAATGGATTCACTCCTGCACTACACATTCCCCCTTCCCCTGCCGTTGCTCTTCAATTCTATTATTTTCTTGTCTACTCGAAGGTTTCTTACGGCATCAAAATTTTTGGAGTAGCTAGAGCTTCTATTTTAAAGTCTTTACAATTCCTTGAAAACAGAATTATTACAATTTCACCTAGTAGTTATCCTACACATAAACTCCACAGTAAACTTGGGGTTCTTAAAATCTGTGATATTCATATCTTTAAAATTTATACCTTTATGTATAAATATGTTAACAATAAATTACCACGTCTTTCGTAACATTGTTAACCTTAGAAATTCTTCACACATGTCCAACCATACAAGAAGTAACACACTTTTTACAGTGCCAGGCATAACACTAAACAGGGAAAGCTTCTCTTGAATAACTATTGTTTTAAAATTTGGGGTGATCTCCCAAACGATATAAAGTTCTGTAAGTCATACAAAACCTTTAAATGTAAATTGAAATCTTATCTCATTGGAAATTACGAGTTGTGAGCTGTTTGCTGAATTTGAGATAAGTTTTTTCCCTCTCTTCTTCTCCTTCTTCTTGTTTTGTTTTTGTTCTTTGTGTTTTCTTTTTCCTTTAAGGTCACTAGCTGTGATAAACATTTCTTTGTTTTTCTAGCATCCAGTATATTCCACTACATTGTGCGACTGCATCTTTCATCTTAATACGCCATATATCATATAAACAAAATAAGATGAAATGAAAAAAACATATTGCTGACATGAAGTAACCAATCTATTAGGTTAGCAATCTGATTGAACAAGTGGTTTGTGCTACCAACAATTCACTGAATTAGCAATCTTGGCAGTCAAATTTGTCAACGTTTACTTACTTGAACAAGGTTATTTTTACAATTCAAATTCATGTTCAATAGTTTAGTCAATGTATTCACAAGATAAACAACTTAGGAAGAATGTTAAATTACATATCATTCAACACTTCCAGAAACTGAACATGAATACAATCCATCAGAATAGAACTAATGTTGGAATACATTCAGTAGGAGACATTAGCTATTCAATGATCAGTGAGTTTGAATTGGTTGAAATCAATATCTCAGTTCTATTCTTGATATACCTGAATCTGACATTCAAATTGAAAGTTCTGTACCTTAAATCCAGTTAAATCAGGTATTACAGTCTGAGGTGTGTCGGTAGGCTCTGTGGAAGTACCATTGATTTGGAAGCATGCTTTGCCAGCACCATCGACAGTTTCTGGTGATATTTTCATGGTAGTGCCATAATCATACAAATCACCTCTGACGTATATGTGATCCAAACCTGTCACAAAGAAGAGGTCAATGTAGGTAAGTGTACAGAATGTGGGAATTATTGGTCGGACAGAAGGGAGTTGCTTCTCTGAGGATGAACTCATAATCCAATCAAGAAGGAGTTACTTCCTTAACAATGAACCATAATCCAGTCAGTAGTAGAGTATTTCTTTGAAATACTGTACATCTTAGACATTACTGTAAAATTTAAAGCATCTTAGTTCATTCTGCAAAGCAGTAAGTGGACCTTACTGTTAGAAAAGGGAATGAAGTAGCTTAAAATAACATTTAGCAACTTCGGAAAAGGATACTATAAACAAACAGCATCTAGGAACTGCCACTAATTAATACATGGGGGGAGGGAGAATTCAGGGAAAAAAGTCCCTGATGCCCATATAGAAGTTAATTGCCCCAGATTGCTATTTATAACTGTGTTTTATTTTCAGTAAAGAAATTAAATAGTGTGAAGTTTGTTAAATTATCTTCTATGTAACCATCGACACTTGAAACTAATGAAAAAATTACCATGATAAAAATCAACATGACTACGAGCATTCTTAGCATCAAAGTAAACTTCAAATGGCTCATTTAATTCAGCATATGGTAGCTGGAGATTTCCCCAGGCATGGTAGCGTGGACCATAGGTAGGTGGGGATATGTGATCCACCCCCTGGTAGGATGCTGCCAACCCTGTGAAGGTAATGTATGAAAAACATTCACATTAACAGCAGAGCAAGAAGACACAAAATTAAATCTTTTCAGTTTAAGGAGGCAGACAGAAATATAACTTTTCATTAAGCTCTGTTGAACAATTCCCAACCGTAGCATGCTATGGGTTTTTAAGTTAAGTTTTTCAAGCTATGTCCTCTAACTAAATCAATGTGACGTTGGACCTCATCGAAACTAGACAGAGATCATCTACTTATCAAGTGCTACCAATGGTTTAAGTCTGAAGTTCCAGCAACTTTCAGTTGCTGAGATATCCTCTGTAGTAGGTTTTCAGATTATCCCTGCTGGTGACTTCAAATGACCTTTGACCTACCTGAAAAAAGTATAGGGAACATCTACTCTGTATAGACTACCCACACACCAACTTTGAAGTTCAAGCAATTTTTCTTTCTTGAGATATTGTGTGTACAAGCCAAGGCGTCACACACACACACACATATGCACCCACACACACAACATCTCCATAGCAAAGATTCCTTCCGCCTTCGGCAAGAAAATAAAAAAGTAGAAGAACATGGATCACCAAAAACTATACTGAAGAACCAGTATCAAAGCAAATGATGCCTTGGAAGCAAGGAGTAGTGGCAGAAAGCTAATATCCTCGTCAAAGACACTGTAACATTGATAGAGGAGTCATGTGACTTAGTGGACCATGATGACAATTGTGTCTGTGGCACGTGAGCTTCACGAGAGCTGAAAAACTTGCCAGGAGTCACTTTTGTCAAATGGGAAAAATGTGATTCTTGTCCTCATGCACTGGACCCACCTACAACTTCATAAGGAGGATGCTTTATTCTGACCCCATTGCTTGGAAAAACAAAAGACGAAAAAGAAAAAGTAACAAACAAAAACCAATTATTTTGTTGAAGTTGCGCTCAAAAAGTTGTGTTCAAAGTATTTAAAGATCTGCTGAGAAGGGCGGTTTCACATTTTCATCAATTTTGAACACTAACAACTGTAAATTTAGTACAAAATGGAAACAGCAAAGAAAAGAAAATGAAGGTAATTTTGGTAAGTTTCACCAATCTGTCTCAATGTTTCCCACCCATGTTCCCCATACTACTCTAATACAAACTCTTTTGAGAGAGGCACTGTACCTTACAAAAGGCAACCATACAGTGCACTGCACCTATTTTAAAAGTGTGCAATGTCATGTTAGTCCCAAAAAAACCACAAATATTAATTGGTGATGCAAACATGTTGAAATACAGTGATATGACATTGTGCGAACACATGAATGCACTTACGAAATGAAAAAAATGAAACAAGTGAAATGTGAATATTTCCCCCATGCAACATCTCTGAAATAACTGATGACACATTTTACATAATTTTGACATATTTCTCCCTGACTAGTATGGGACTCACAATTAAGGGTTAACCAATGTGATTTTTCACTGCTGATCCAATGGCCCATGTTTGTACATCAGCCGATATCCTGTCCGATATTTTTGCTATGAAAATTTCCACAGTTATGTATAATGTAGTCTCGGAGTTCTTTATTCACAATTTCAAAATACGTGCATATTTTGCAGGTAATATACTTACCTTTTCAGATGGAAATAGCCTTACTATGGGGCATTTTGCAGTTCCTATCCTGGTTCATGGAGTAATATGTCCCCCAGTCCAAACATATTTTCAGGCTGCTGAACACTGACAAACATCGCCGTCTAAAATTCTCTGATCCAATGTCTTACCAATACAGTAGGAGTGAACATCAGCCCAACCCGATGTCCAGTGATCCCTACTCACAATGTCACAGTAAGGTTCAGGGAACATTAAATTTAATAATTCATAGCTAATTGGATTTTGACAGCACAGAATAACAAGCAAATATAAAACCTTTCTTACATGAATCTCTAAGTTAGATAGGCACAATAGGTCTTCACCAAAATTAAGTAGAATGAATGACCTTGTAAGGGTCCGACTAGTCCTAGTAATATAACTCGGTGAGGTCTCGGTAAGTTAGGTAACTTAGGTCTAACGTTAGACTTACAAGTTATAAGACGAAATGTAAGTGAGTCAAGTTAGACAAAGCTAGTGGCAATGGGCCAACATAGGCTGTTTAGAAGAATAACGATTTTTGAAACTAACCTACAACAATTGTACAAACAATGAACGTCTTGACAAGTGCCATCGGAATATCTACATTCGACGGGCATATAACCAAAAACTCGATGAACTGGAGACACTCGGAATGCTGGAAATGTACAACAACGTTGACAGTTACAAAAACAGTAAGGCGTGAAGCGCTAGTGCAGTGATGCACAAAACAATACGCGTGCTCCCTGCCTTCCCTGTCCCGAAATTCGGCTGTCACATGATTTTATGTTGACTCAGTTCGTTTCATATGTAATAAAAGGAAAGTCAGGTGACTCCTTAAGAGGAAAGCTTCGAGTTACGGTGGCCGACAGATGCCAAAAAATAAAACAAATTGCAGAGATAGTTTTAAAATGTTTGACTAACTTACCTCAAAATTTTTACTTTAATCCCAAAATTTGGACATATTATTTCAATATTTTGATTTAATTATGGCAGACATTCGATTTATATCCCAAAATTGTGGCTTATAACCTCAAACTAATACATTCACAAACTTCCGCCATGGACGAAACCTGCCATCATTATTTAGACTGGAAATAAACTAACGGCTCTTTTAACTGTAAAACCCTCTTGATTGAAAAGTTTATATAAATGGTACTGCAAATATTTTTTAGGATGAAATGCAGATTAAAACTGCATTTCACACGTGCCTCATCGAAAAACAGGCAAATCAAATACGCGATAATCCAAATGTCCCCAGCATGCAACTTGAACCTACAACCATTGTCTACAGAAAGCTGAAAAATCTCAAAGATTGCTTTGTTTATTTGAGAGTTATACGAGTTCTGGGGACATCTAGACATAGACTCAAAAGATGCTTAATTAGGTGCTCGATTAGAAGAATTATGAATATTTAAATCCTATGAAAACGCCACTGATGACCTTCCGCCATACGAAGGAGGGCAGAGACTAGTCCAGCTTCGTCGTAAGAACCAACATTAAAAATATTCTAAGCCCGGCAAGCTAAAGGCCTTAATATCTTTTACATGAAATCACGTAGGATGATTTCGGGCCTTCCCCTTTAAAACGTCACCTGCAAAGTTCACCGACTTATTGTAACGTCAGATAGTGCACCGCATACCCTCACTTTACTTATCTCTGTGATTTTATTTTATCGGCCTTTGTCGGCGACTGTAATGACTTGAATACAACGCATATTTGTTATTTAGTTACCTTATGGCAACAACAAGCCGTTCTACTTTTTATCTCATCCCTATAACCACATGTCATGTATATCACATTAACGATATCATCAAAATATGACGTCAGATATCGCTAATTCCACCTTATTCGATTTGCTGATACCAACAAATATGACGTCACCGTACCTACTTCCTTCGGATGGACACGCAGATGCCAGTTTTGACGGGAGGTATATTGCACAATGCACTAGATGCAAGTTGTAAATTACGGAAGCCCACGTTATCCTTGACTATAGACATCATATCGGCACTGAATCAACGATGGGCTAACGATTGTCATTTTAAGGGTTATTAGCATTAGTTGCTGTGATTTAGAAACCAACTCACCCCCATCTGCTTCCGCTGTTGCCTGCGTAGGAATAACATAAGCTGCACGGTTGATTCAAGTTCAATACATACGACGAGCAGCTATTACGCAGTGTTAAATGGGCTCTATTGTACCTTCGAAGTTTTTAAATTACTTTTGCCTTGCAGAAGACGCCCTTTGTCCCCTGGGAAGTTGGTACTAATTGCCATTAGAAATCTTGAAACCTAGTCAAAAGTCTGGAAATACGATCCAATGCAAGTTGCGAAGATAAGTCGGCCATCTTTCTTTGATGAATTCCATTACACTGACGTCATATTTGATGATATCACTAATTCGGATTAAAGATATCTTTAAATATGAATGTGATGAATATGTGTTTAAAATATAGGATTTTGAACACTTTTCTTGATTTCAAACGTCCACATCGTCGATTTTATTGAGTGTTATAATTCAAGGCTGTAGCGGTGCGATGACCATATCATACGTAGTTTTCACAGTCATAGTTTGACAAATGGACTACTATGACAGTTGTCGTTTACAGCGTTCCTTGTAAGTTGTAACTGATGACAAGACAGTGTTCCGTGAGGTACAGGGTCTAGCGCGAAGCACTATAGTCCACTCATATCAGATATAGATTAGGGAACTTTTTCATTTTGTACGTCCACATAGTCGACTGCTACGATTATTACGTCAGTTTTGAGCGAGAGACGACGTGACGCATGCGCATAGGCTAAAAATGACATAACAATCGTAGCAGTCGACTAGTGGACGTATCAATGAAAGCTCCCTATTTTAAGGTTCAACTATATCTACGTAAAGATGTACCTTCAGTGTCGTACCCGACAAACCTCTTATATGAATATATAATGGACAACTTACCATTTATTCAATTTATTACCGACTACTAGACTAAAGCCCACCCTAGAACAGTTCTATGATCTCATCAATTAATTTTGTCAACAACATACATTTTGGCATTTTAATCATAGTATTTATAATTGTTTTCAGAGTTGAAGGAGTATCTAAGCTCAGACATGCAGTCACAAAAAGGCTTTTAAAAAGAAAATTAGTTACAACAAAAGTTATAATTTTGGTGCTGATTTAGACAAGGAATGTGGTTGACATATTTCTTACTATTAGATGATTTCAGTTTAATTGAGCTTATTTTCGTATGTCTGTTTACATTTCGAACATTTCTTTCATATTTAAGTTCGATTTTGTGTGTTTGTGTGTGTGTACAGAGAGCGGAGTATCATGAATCTATAAATGCCCCATATATAAATATACGCTCAAGCAACCTGTGTAGTACAACATTTGAGAGTTAAAGGGGTCCTGTTAAAGAATATGACGGACTTAAAGGTCTACAAATGTTTGAGACGCACACACATATCACCAGATTGCTTTTCTAGAACCAGCAATTTCTGTTACCTATACATTTGGGGGGGGGGGGGGGCGTGGGGGGGAGTTGGGCCATATTTGTAATTGGTATAACAAGTTTCAATTAAGAGACAAAGTTTAAGGGGGTCCTGTTTAAGAATGTGATGACAGTACAAACTTTTTGGAACGGACGTACATCACCAGAACCAGCATAAACTTTCTGCTAGCACTTTTGTGCAGTTCACAATAAGTTGGAACATATTATAATTCGTCCAAAACACAGAGACACAACTCCCCGATAAAATGCCTGAGGTAAGAATGCTTCTACATTGTATATTAAAACTGTTCGGTGTTTTCATCACCGACTCCACCTGTTGTCCTCCTTTTAGTCTGACCACCAGTCATGCTCTCTATACACAAAATAGCATCCACAACATGCACTGTTAGAACGTTGGTTAAAAAGTTAACCAACACTAGTCACGTATAAGTCTAATTGGACATATTGGTAAAACATTTAACCAACACGGTGGCAGAACATAGTCACATAGGCCTATTAACCAAAACTTTACACAGTAGCCATTATTGCTGGATTTGAAACATTAAGTTTGGTAACTGTTGACCAATATGTGCAATGTGACACACGTGACCAGCGTTGGTTGAAATTTTTAACCAATGTTCTAAGAGTTTGCACTTTTGAAAACATGTGTTACAGAAGCATATAGGTAAAATTGCATTAAACTGAGTTCTCCAGACATGTCCTGGACCAACAACAGTCGATACACCCTTAAAAATGGAACCTACATAGTTGTGGTAACAGTAGTAAAAATAACACAAAATTTCTCGAAAAGGCTTTAAAATATTGCAGTTTAATTGTGTTTATCTGCACCAATTAACTACTGCATTGGTTAAGAAAAAATACTGCAAATGAACTTCTCTTTGCATTACTGTGGTTATGTTGCAACATAGGCAACGACGATGGGGACCTAGGGGCATTGCAATTCCTTCAGACTAAAATCCGTTCTCTGAAAGCAAGAAAAATAACCTCTTAAAATCGGTTATCAGGGATTATTCACGCTAAGTAAACAATCCGCGGAAAGTCTGTGTATTAGACTCCACAGAACTGTGTGACGATTACTCCATTCCATTCTAAGGTAGTGTAAGATTAATTGAGGATTTATTCAACACGTTATTTCAAGACCGGCTACATTGCCATAAGGGTACTGTTATATTCGTTTGCTTCATTTCCCCTACTAAGTTCTACGTGCCGTATTAAAAGAAAAGTTAGGAATAAGTTAGGAATATTCCCAACTTTTAATGAAATAGAGCGCTGTTGATGTACAACAATATGCACAATAGGCTTTGGTTACAGTATAAAAAAATTAAAAAACTTGAAGTTAACAATCTAATGGATAACATATCACGATTGCATGCTGAGAAGTTCACAAACTTGGGAGCTATGGAGAAACTCTGTAAGTATTGTAAACATACATGCACTGTGATAGGTGCTTGAACAATGCCTAAAAACACACTGAAACCCCTCTTCCATGAACATCGACTAGCCCAATTCAATGCAACTAGGTAGCCTACTGATTGTGTGCCGATCCTCTACAGATTGATTGGAAATAAAAATGGTATTTTCTCTCTCTGATATGCAATCTTATTCCACAAAATGAACTAAAAAATTAAAATGGACTCTAATTTGTTCCTCTTCAAAAATATCCAAGTTTTAAGTACACTGTTTGGCTGAAAATAGTAGAAATGTGGGCTTGAATGAAGGCTTGGCTTCGGCATCTTCACAGGCCTACTGAGAAATTTTGATTAAGCCTCCCCTCAGATTTGCGTCAGATGTTATACAGTCTACCATTGAATATCAAAAATGACGCGGTCTAAAACCTTAACCAATCCCAATGAATCTTACATCAGAACATAGAAGAATCTGTAATCGTTCAAAATCTGAGGAGGAAATGAAGATAAACCAAGTACGTTCTACAACTGCTAGAACCTCCTTGGATAAACTAGTTGAAGGAACACAAAGCCACAGCAGTTGCTACAAGATCTTTATCAAGGAGGATTTAGTGTGCAATTGCGAGTCATTATTTTGAGCAATTTTACAACCTTAACTTCTTTAAGAGCAAAATGACGGTCCTGAGTAGTGTTATTACTATCCAAACAAAGATAATTAGAGAGAGAAAGAACTTATTTTCAAAAGACAGATGGGAGGAAATTGATTGAGGTTATAACGATCTCGGAGAACGAGCAAAGGAAAGAATGGCTTACACAGTAAAGGATCATAGGCCGAATCGCAGTGAAGCGGTGCTGCACGGAATGGATCGCAGAGGAATTGTAATGAGTGCGGGCCACAAGGCGAGCGAATAACCACCAAAATTTTAAAATCATTCAAAACACATTTCAGCTATATATTCTGTAGAGGGTGCGTTGAGGTCGCTTTCTTGATTCTGATGCACATATTTTTGCAAGAACTTTTGTTTTTTTTCGTGAAAACTTTCAAAAGATGTAGCAAAGACATGCAATGAAAACTTTCTTTGTTTTTTTTATGAATTTATCAAAGTAAAAGACTGGACAATACAACTTTATAGGTTGAGTGTCTCGATCGTGTATATGTGCACTGAGGCTGAAGCAACGAATCTGTACTGGCAATATGGAGTATCACTGCAGTGTGTTTTCTTGTTTAATGATAGTGAAAAGCTCGTCTTCTACGAAGTGAATTTGCGTGCACACAGTTTTACTTTTAGATCACTTAAAAGCAAGTTCACCTCTCGTGGGGAGGGGGTCACCCCCATGAAGCCCGGAATCCGTTTGGTGAAGCGCCTCACGCTCTGACGGCACATTTAATTCACACGTTATATGTCCCTAACTCCGCCAACTCCTGGCTGGGCCATTGCGTCGCAATGATTACTGCTTTAAAATGTGGAGTTGTTAAACATACTGGTTTCTTAAACTCGAAACACTCCTCCTCCCAATTAGACCAAATTTGCTTCAAAAATATGTTACTTTGAATTTTGAGCTTGTGGTTTTACTCTTCGTGAAAATGGCTAAATGGACTCCCTGCCGTCATTTTTAAAATTTCAACTTCAAGAAATGCAACTAGATCTATATACTAAACTTCAAGAGAGTAGACTCTTTAACCTCTGTCCGCATGCACTTAACTTAATGAGGACGGACTATTTTCTTGGTAGTTAGAAGCGATATTTGATTTTCATATATCTAGTTGTAGGAAGTGTATTTGTTTCAAGAACTGAATACCGAGCTTCTTTGTAAAATAAGTTATGGAGTAATTGTTTCACACCTATGCAGTGTTGTAGTCACCGAGACCGGTCTCGACCCACCGTCTCGGTCTCGGATTGCCGGTGTTGGTCTCGAATCGAAATGACTCGGTCTTGGTCTCGGGTGCCATGACTCCAGGTCTCGAGCCCGAGACCGGAAAAAAAAAACAACTTCTGGCTTTTGTACAGATAATTGTATACTGTAGTAATTGCAATGCATAGACAAATACAGCAAAAAGGTCAAAACTTGACCAGCAAGCATGTTGTCCTAAAGGCCTATTGTATAGACTATCGGCCACTATCATCGAATCCTATACTTTAGTTTAGCTAAATTAGGATTCCGATTCCTGTGGCCTCTGTTGCTATAGGCCTAGTGTCCTATTGATACAACAGCTAGAAATTATCATTTTGTTTATACCTCAGGTATCAGGACTGGCTTAGGGGGTAGTTAATGTTGCATAAACTTTTGACTTTATTAGTCTGGTAATGAGGGGTGGGGGAGCACCTAATACAGTGGCAACTTCTACTAAGACACATGCCTCCAACATGGCCCTTCTTTACAGTATGTCAGTGTGTATTCTTAGCAAAGTTGTCACACAAGTGGCTTCTGCAGGTAACCAAACGTGTGTAGCTCCCTATTTATGTACAGCATCTTCAGTGGGGATGCACTTCTTAAACACAGTGCACTGCATTAGACAGTTTACATGGTTTGTAGAAATGTTGTACTAAATTGTATTGATTTTTGTATTTGGTCCATATCACTTATAGCAGTAATGTGTGTTTTTGGTATCGCAAAATGATGTAGTTCACTTTGCCATTAATGGCTGTATCTGACAACTTATGGTTTGGATATATTGCAATTTACTGTTTCATTTGCTGCCTTGGTCAATGAAGCTTACCATCACCAACTACCACAACTCAGCAGTAGTTCAACCATATAATGATATTTGTAACAGACTGTAGATAAAAGTATAGTTAGTTCTACTATACATTTACATAGCGTTGTTTTCAATTGTAATGTTTTGAAGTTTAGATATTACTGTTAGCCGATGTTGTGTTTGACTGTGTGCTTGTTGCCTCCTAGAAAGAACAATGTACAGTATATGCTCCAAGTAATGAAAAGAGAGGTTGTTCTCTATCTTTTTTTTTTCTCGGTGACTCGACTCGGACTCGGATTGTATGGACTCGGTCTTGACTCGGATGCCAAGGACTCGGACTTGGTCTTGGACTCGATCGGATAGTGTGGTCTCGACCACAACACTGCGCCTATGTAACCGCACGGTTACATATATAGGTGTGTAAACTGAGTGACAAAACAGATTTAGTAAATGCTGGATGAACATATGCCAGGATAGAAAATCACTGTCACTCTTCTCTCCCGGCAAACGTTCTTCCGGGCATGCACTAAACCTTTCTGGTCATGTCAGTATTATAGAACTTTCTGACCACAGGTGGAAACTTACCAATTTGCGCCTAATTTACACTAATTCGGTGGAAATATTTATTACAAGAACTGAAAATAAAAGTTAGGAAAACCAATTTGGGCCAACCAAAACCATATTTTTAATACGTAATTATGAATTATTAATTCTTAATTATAAGTTAATTATAAGCGAACTAAGAATTCGTACTTACGAATTAAAAATAAATTTTGCTAGTGGCCCTGATGCGCTTTCGTATACAGTTGTACAGTTGTTCCTGTAAAGGTATCTTATGCATGTCTCTTGCAGAGCCCCGTATATTTTCGAGCCGAGCACATGTTGCGTATAAACGTTGCAATATGTCTTTCGCAATACTCTGCACACTCTCTGTACACACGGACCATATCATATGCCTAAGTTTTATAGTACAGGGAGATGCGTAGTGCATGCATTATATATAGGAGCGCACTGATGACCGATCGCATTAAAAGTCTGATTGATACAGCTATAGGGTGCGTTTGACAGTGGCACTGTGTCTGGAGACTTCCAGAGTCCTGTAACTCGGGTTTATTTCGCAAAGTATCGAGGAACTGCTAAAAGAAATTTGATGGAGACAGAAGGACAATTTGATGACGCAGAACCGATTGGTTCGTGCGAAATTGAAATGTGAGGGAATCGTCGACGTCTTGTCAACTTAACATTCAGGCTAAACTTTGGCCAAACAAGTAATATTGGCAATACTATAGTATAGGCCTAGTCCTGAGACTAAGTTAAGTTAGGCTAACCTAGGCCATATCCTATCTCTGTGGTCAGAGTCGAGCTAGGCCCAAACTTTTGTAGTCTTGTTTGGAAAATGTTACTTTACTAACTGTAACTAGTAACCGTCACCTGTCTATTGTAACTAAGTTAATGCTACGCTAGATTGCCTTTTCATTGGTGTACCACTGGCTAATGGTAGTGTGGTAATTGTATCAGGATGTAACTAAATTACTTAGGCCACAGCACAGGTCGTCTTAAGCGTTAAGTACTATTAGTACATTACATACCGGCTTCTGTCATTGGATAGTTTCGCACAAACAAATAATGAAGGTTTCGGACAAGGCAATGTGACATCATTCCACGGTTACAACTGTTTTCGAGAATGAGGACAAGTGATTTGCGCTGCTGAGGTTTTTCGTCATCGGTCTAATTTTTACCGATTTACTGGGTCCCACCGGCATTAGATGTTGATGGGGTTGCAAGAACTGGGGGAGACAGCCATCTCTGGCTTATGTTGATCCCCCTTCTGTTCTGAAAAATAGGATTGATAATGTTCTTGAGTCAGTTGATTGTTGTGGCAGTGACACTGACAGCCTCCTGTGGCAGATTTTTCCATTCAGTGATAATAAACTGACTAAAAGAACAGTTTCTAAAATCTAGTCAACAGTATTGCTTCTGGAACTTAAGCTTGTGACCTCTTGTTTTACTAACCTTTAACAAATTGAAAGAAACAGCCTGATCAACATTTTCCAGACCCCTCACAATTTTGAAAACTTCAATCAAGTAGGCTCTTACTGAGTCTTAGTCTATTCATTTCAAGAGAAATTAAACCAGTACTTTCAAGCCTATCTTCATAACTGAGGGTAGACAAATTTCTTTTTAGCACGACACTGTACCTTTTCAATGTTGTCAATAGCTTTCTGTAGGTAAGGGCACTATACCTGACAATAGTATTTTAGATGTGCCAGTCTGACAAGAGGTTCATACAGTTTCAGTACATTACTACAGGTACTGCTTTTGCAATCGTTAGTTCTATTAATAATACCAAATACCTTGTTGGCAGAACTTACAGCCTTAGCACACTCTGCTAGGGCTCAATGAATTGTTTGTTTCAAATGAGCCGTAGTACTACTTAACAGATAAGGGAAGATAATTGGAATGTCTTTTTCTTCAGGTAATAAATAGAGGTAAAGTTCTGGAAAAGGCAAGAAATCACGAGTTGTTTGGGCGAAACTTGTTGTGTTCACTTGCCAATCCACGTGAAAGAAGCTGGTAAAAAAAAATCGTTGGTCATCGAAAAGAGGGGGGGGGGGTGTGCACCCTGGCTTGGAGCCATGCCTAATACCATACCCAATTTAGCTTTTCACTGGTGTCAAATTGCAAGAGCTACAATTGCAGAAAAACAACATAGACTTCTTTCAATAATTTGCTAAGTTGTTTCATGACATTTTTTAGCCCCGAGGCAACTGGAAATATTCCTTTGCCACAGAGACCTTCCTTCAAACACCAATTGTTTTAGTTAGGTATGAAAAAGATATTGGCATGGGGTTTCACATTTCCTGCAGTGAAAGATTATCCTTTTTCATTTAAGAACTCCTTCACTGGTCAGTGAAATATCCCATCAACGAGAAGTTAAGTTACAGTATTTGTTTGATTTTTTTAGTCGTTTTGTATTGAAAACAGGAGGTTTGTCCAGTTTTTCGAATTGATATACAGTATTTAGTGGTTGCTGTTTTGAAATCATTTATGCAGGTACCATACAGTACAGTACAGTAATGCACAGTTGTACAAAGTTTTTCAGTCTAGGACCTGTTAAAACTTTGAACCAGTTACTTTATAAGTGGACTTACTGTAGCCTTGACTTGTTTTTAACTTTAGGGGAGTTGGGAAAAGGTTGTCTTTAACCACTGGGAGTACTGTCAGTGTGTTATTTGTGAGAAGTTTATGTGAAGTAGTAAATGACCTGACTCTGAACTTACAACAAGGATCCAAACTTTCATGAACGTCTACTGTGCATGTGCCAAAATTCAGCATGTATGCAACTAAAAATCCTACACTGTCATGTCCATACTGCAGGTAAGGTACATGGTAATACAGGTACATACAGTATTATTATTATTCAAGCTTTGGCAAAGTAAAGTATCATATTATGACGCCAGAAGGAATCTGTAGCCTGATGGAAGTTATAATTCTGGGTACCCCACCGACCATGGACGATGGGTACTTGGTTCTGAATTTTTCACCTGCTACAAACACTAATGTGAAGACAGGCAAGTTAACATGACTTTATTTTAGTCCTTAATATACCAGTTACAGTAGGTCTTGGTAAAGCATACATGGTAAATTTGTTTAGGCTCACTGGTAGTGACACATATGCTAATGATCTAAGGGCAGTTTGCCCAGCAAAAAAAAATCACTTAAAATGCTCTTTGTCTACCTGCAGAAAAATGAAGCCAAGTTTGGTTTCAGCAACGAACCCAGATGCAGTGGAGATTGGTTTGCCTGTTCATCGCGGTAAGTGCAAATTTTATTGCATTGGTCTAGCTAGTACATTAGGATCACAGACTCATCATCTTTTGTAGTGCCAGTGTATGGGAGCTTATTATCCAGTTTCATTTCAGTACTGCATGACAAGAATATAATTTGTCATGGAAAGAGATGACAAAGTTTGGTGTACTAGCAAAATGACTAAAAAAATGAATAATTATTGTGACACAAAGAAGTCTCTTGTGGTCCCGGCTGTGATTGATTGACAAATAGTGAGGTAGTGAGAATATTTTGGTTGATGAATCTTGACCACTTAGCATACCTTCAGCATGTGTACATAGATGGATTCAGAGAGACAATATTATAGTGATTTCTTGGTTAATTTGAAATATGCTTTAAACATTACTGAACTATTATCCCAAAGTAAATGGCATCACAGAATGCAGTATCACAAAATTTTCCTTTTAATCATTTCTCGCAAGTTATTTCTTATATCAAGACTGCATAAATGTATACATGTATGCCTACAGATCACCTTGTATAGACAATAGGTATTGCACAGTAGTTACCAAGTTACAGTAGCAGTAGACCTAAAGAAGTAGGTGACTTGCGGCACAAAATATTCATGTGTGTGAGAAATACTGTAGATCCTGATTTTTCCTTACTGGAGAAATGAATTTTAAGGTAACATAACATATAAATAGTTCCCAACCAAGGGATGGCAAGTTCTTTATAATTGTTAGCTTTTGTATTGTCCTTCATCATTGATTACTACAGATGGTCAGCTATACAATGCTGCAGAAAGATTTATTTGGTTACTTTTCTTCTGCCATAAGATCATCACCTTTTGTTGAAAATCATTAGTCTGTCATACATTGGTTCATTTTATAGCTTGTGATAACATATTCTGGTGGGAAAGTATAAGACACTGATTTTTGCTTAAATTAAGCAATACTTTATTATATTAAATAACTTCAATATAGTTGAAATTTTATGCATCTGATAGCAAAGACTTTGTGGCATATTTCTGTTAGCAGGAGAAATTGACAGTCATAACAGCATTGGATTTAGCTGGATGGTTTGCATTGTGTTTTAATTTAAGGTGTCTTTCATCATGCAGATATTGAATTATCAATCTCTGGAGGAATGGCAGATGAAGACTTCTCAGATGAAGATGAGGAGGATGATTGGCGTTGGGATGGAGAAACTTCAGGTACACCATAAAGTAATCTGTTGAGCTTTATTGAAAGCAATCCTACACAGTAGGAACTTGTACATGGTTGCAATGGATTTGTGAAATATTCATTCCAGTACTACGGTATGCTTACCGTAGTCGGGTAATATTACCTATGGGTTTCTTTTACAATATACAAACAGTTTGCCCACTTCTCCAATCGCTCAAAATTATGTAAATAACTTCTGTGCACAATTGAAGAAAAAAAAAACAACAGCAACATCAATAGTTCAGTGTAGACTCACCTTCATGCAGTGTACAATCAAATTGTTTGGTATTGGTGTCTTGAAACAATGAAAAACACAAGAGAGATGTTAGTCCTGGCTTTGGTGGTAATTTGGTTCTTGTTAATTCCCTTAATTACAGTGCATGTCGATTGTAGTAAGTGAAATGTGTGTACTGTAAGTATCAGAGCAGAAGTCTACCTTTGAAAATCCAAAGACAAAATGACATGGAGATGTAACTCTTCAATTTCTATACTCGCTGAAATGGAAGAATCTCTTAGTACAGTTGTTGCTAGACATTATTCTGTTTATTTTTACATTTTTCTATTTATATCTGTTTATTTTTATAGTTACTAATATATGTGTTTCATCACTCTGTTTTGTTGTTCTATCTTTTTAGCTCCACTTGTGAGCAAATTTATTGCTTCATAATCTTCTGAACATTTTGTTGTTATTGCTGAGAGAAGTTTTAATATTTGAAAGGAAGAATGTTCCAGTCATTCTGTAATATTCATTGCTACTGTAACAAACACAGTTTTATACTTCTTAATTTTGATTTCATTTGAAAGATTTCACCAAAAAGTTTAACACCGTCCGGAGCCAGAACTACCAGGTGAGGAGAGCATGCGATGTATTTAAAGTGACACATTAGACAAGTTACTCACTTACAGGCCATCCATTGCTCTTGATAACGTTATATTGCTAGTCTGTTTAGCATTTGAGCAGGCTTGCCTCATCAGTTGTTAACAGTTTGTATTGTACAGTACATGTTGAGAATGATCAATTTAGTCAAGTGCTGCATGTTTGTGTAGCACATCCAGTGGTCTGTCATTTGTTGGACACATTTAAGCAACTCATAGTTACTGTTTTTTGAAGGTCACTTTACATCTCATTGATTGTGGTTGTAGACTTACAGCAAGAATTTGCTTCTAATCTTTTGGCAGCTGAAATACTTCATCACACCTGAGCATAGAATATTATGAAAATGAATGACAATCATAATTTGCAACAATAGTGCTGATAATATTCAAGAGAAAAAGTAAGACATTGACCATCGCTGGTGAGTCACATGTGACTGAGTCCCAGTGTCCAGTTCTGGGACTAATTTCAGTGTCCAAATTCATTGCTAGCAAAAACAACACTAGGTTCTGGTCAACAGGTTAAATGCCATCACAAAGTGGTAAAGTAAGCAAGGCACTGTAGATGGGGAGTACTGTACACATGCTAGTCAGTAACACATGTTTTCAGAAGTAAAATGTGAAATCGAGGCATTGAATGTATACAAGAAAAAAGGAACTTAAGAACCGAAACAAATATAATACAAACCAACTCAGCAACTATGAATAATTTGAACACCTCTCCCCCACAAAAAAAATGCATCTGCCTCACAACATGAAATATTTCAAATTGACTGTAAGAAGAAGGCTCGACACTGATTCCCCCCTTCAAGTCACCTTGAAGTTATCTAGGACAATCAGGTTAGTTGTTGTGAATCAGAGCTGGGTGTCGACTATGTCACAAATCACAGAGATCACAGTCAACTACATAAGAATGGCTGCACCCTTCGTTTCTATGCATAGTGTTAGAAACTCTGTTGGCAGAAAGTTTGTACATATCGTGTTGGCTATGAGAAGATCATTTCAAAACGTCAAGAATATGAACAAAAATGGTTTGAAATTGCTTAAATAAGTCAAAAGACATGTTCCTTGCCTGGAATTCCCTTTTAACATTGTGTGATATCGATTGATAGCAGTCCACTTAGCAGTAGTGCTTAAAGTAATTTAATTACTTACTGTAGTGCCACATTGATTGATTAATTACTCATCTACCAAGCAATAGAAATACCTTCAGCGGGTGGCTCATTATAGTCTTGTCAGTAGTCTCACTCAGTTACGCCTTGTAAGTTGTAGTGCTAAGTTAGACTTAGCACTTAGTAGATCTTAGATCTACTGTAGTCTAATTTAATGTGGAGACTATAACATTCTGATTACATCAAATGAACTTCACACACGACAATCAAGCCCTATACTACATCAGAAGAGCTATGACAAAATTAAATCCATTAGGCTCACACTGACTATAGCCTGGCCTACCTACATTAGAAGTGTAACAGTATGTTGCCAACTTGGCTACTTAACGGTAGTTTCAACCTAGCCAACACAAAAGTATAGCATCATTGTTATATGCAATTGCTTTACCGTGTTAGGATACCTGATTCTAGTATTTCATCAACTAAATTTCAAAAAGCTAAATAGGGTACCAAAGCCCTACTGTTATGTTACATCATCAAAACTGTTTTGTGTCTTTGACAATGTTCTTATGTTCCCTGCATTGTGCTGCTGTTTATTGCTATCACAAACACATATTCTCATATCCCATTATCTTTTACTTCCTTAGTGGAATCAAAGCCAACCTAATGCACAGAACTCTTCCAACAAGTATCAGGTGAGATTTGGGATTTGATAACAGATAATCTATGTTTCAACAGGATAGTTCCAGAGGCGCTGAAGATATGATCAGTGAGGTTGGAGATGTGGTCAGTGAGGCTGGAGGTATGATCAGTGGGGCTGGAGATATGATCAGTGGGGCTGGAGATATGATCAGTGGGGCTGGAGATATGATCAGTGAGGTTGAAGATATGGTCAGTGAGGTTGAAGGTATGAACAGTGAGGTTGGAGATATGATCAGTGGAGCTGTATATATGGTCAGTGGGGCTGGAGATATGCTCAGTGGGGCTGGAGATATGATCAGTGGGGCTGTATATATGATCAGTGGGGCTGGAGATATGCTCAGTGGGACTGGAGATATGATCAGCCTGTCTGTCCCTCAAGTTAGACTGCATTTTCAACAGTGTCCCATATTGTACTAATAGCACGAGGATGAATACCGTACATATATGTGGTAGATTATACAGTTAATGACTCGCTTTTAACAGATACCTTCTGTTGAATGTATGTACACAGTATTACAGTCCATCCTACTGTGCATCAGCAGACTTTTGTCATATTAGGGAATTGTACAAATTTGTAGCATTGCTGTTGAATTCTGGGTGATAAACTCCACAGGTATGCCAGAACCACAGCCAGCTGGACTCTCTTTGGTATTTAGTTTAGTCATGAATTATTTCAGTACATATTGTCAAGTGATTGTCCACATACCAAGCAAGTCTCCATCTATCTAGATCAATTGTTAAAGCTGTAACCACCAGACATTTCTACATTTGAATTAAACCAGCTGGCATTGAGATGTGGAATTTGTACACCATGATTTGATGATAGTAATACCATCACTGGATGTGAGACATGTATAATTAATAAACTATAAATACCTGTCTGGTTGAAGGAGTGCCATCATCATTTTACCTTAGGAGTAGTATTACACCAGTACCAAACCACCACTACTGTAGGTCCTTCAACAGCCATTGAGACCTATGAGAGAATGAAAGTGGTCCTTTAACGGTTTGACCTCCTTATCCTGCTTACCAGTCATTTGATGGCTCAACTTTGCAGGTTTTTCCTTCATTCCTCTTGACATTCTTCATCCTAAGTTGAATGACCCGAAATCTTTCACATTCGTTTATAGCCCAACGACAAAAGCCTCCATCGATATGCAAACAAGATCACATTGGAGAAATACTCAGGGCCTCAGAGTTTGCCAGATTCTACCACTAACCAACTGATGAAGACAAGCCGAAGATCAGAGGCAGATAGGTAAATGGGAGAGGGAGAGATGAATTCTTAGAAAGACTCTACAAAGTATCAAAATCATCATCATGCAATTTTCATTGTATTTCACAAGTTGATATGTATGTGTGTGATTTGCTTTATCAGATGAAATCACAATTAGCTTAGATTTCTGAATTCCATCTAATACATTAGAAATGTCTCTATGACAGTACACACCATGGTGTGTATTGTACCATAGTTGTAACATTCTAGGCATAGAGTCAAGAAGTACAGAACTCTAAAAATATTAAAGGAACTAGAATCATCTTGATATCTATAAGCTGTGTAATTATTTTAATGACAGTGTCTATGTTGTTATATTTCATTGATTTCTGGTGACAGTGAAACACTTAACAGAATGAATGGTGTATCTTGACGTAATGCACTTGTTGTTATCCCTCAAAACCTACTAACAAAATGCAAAAAGGGAGTGACCACAAAGATGTCTCTAAGTGGCCCCCAAATTTGATAACTTGCCTGCCTCTGTCCTTGCATTTAATGTTCTCTGAGGAGCATGTCATGTTCTAAATTGCAATCTCTTGTTGTATCGTATATTCAGACACAGAGTTAAAGACAAAGCTGACCGAGCTACTATGGAACAGGTAAGGTGCAATTAATTAAAACTGTTTGGTGTCACTCTTCAAGATGTTTACATAACTGTTCATTTTAATCTCTCTTCAGCTGCATATTCAATATCATGTGTGCTGTATAGTCTGACATGATGCTATGTATAATCTGTATCATGTATGCTGTATTGCCTGACATGATGCTATGCATATTCTGTATCATGTATGCTGTATTGCCTGACATGATGCTATGCATATTCAGTATCATGTATGCTGTATTGTCTGACATGATGCTATGCATATTCAGTATCATGTATGCTGTATTGTCTACCATGATGCTATGCATATTCAGTATCATGTATGCTGTATTGTCTGCCATGATGCTATGCATATTCAGTATCATGTATGCTGTACTGTCTGACATGATGCTATGCATATTCAGTATCATGTATTCTGTATTGTCTGACATGATGCTATGCATATTCAGTATCATGTATGCTGTATTGTCTGACATGATGCTATGCGTAATCAGTATCATGTATGCTGTATTGTCTGACATGATGCTATGCGTAATCAGTATCATGTATGCTGTATAGTCTAACATGATGCTATGCATATTCAGTATCATGTATGCTGTATTGTCTGACATGATGCTATGCATATTCAGTATCATGTATGCTGTATAGTCTAACATGATGCTATGCATATTCAGTATCATGTATGCTGTATTGTCTACCATGATGCTATGCATATTCAGTATCATGTATGCTGTATTGTCTGCCATGATACTATGCATATTCAGTATCATGTATGCTGTACTGTCTGACATGATGCTATGCATATTCAGTATCATGTATTCTGTATTGTCTGACATGATGCTATGCATATTCAGTATCATGTATGCTGTATTGTCTGACATGATGCTATGCGTAATCAGTATCATGTATGCTGTATTGTCTGACATGATGCTATGCGTAATCAGTATCATGTATGCTGTATAGTCTAACATGATGCTATGCATATTCAGTATCATGTATGCTGTATTGTCTGACATGATGCTATGCATATTCAGTATCATCAAGCTGTATCAATAAAAAATAAAATCAAGGTGTTTTCTACTCTAACAAGATGTCCAGATTTTGTTATATTTATAGTTGTTTTCCCTGTATTCTGGTGAGATGTGTAAAATGTGTTACAGTAGCAGATGTTTAAGGTTCAAGATGTTGCTCATTATTTGATAAAGATATTTCTAGTTTATTAGAATGGACTGTGTTTGAGTATAAGAGGAAGATGGAGGATTGATATCAGCTGAAGACACTAACATAGCTCAAACTGTTCTGAAAGAGACCCAGGCGGGTTATCAATACATAAAGACAATTATCAGAACTGAACCCACACTATCATTCACAGTTATTGTATTTCACTGATAATTATGTAAATTCAATATCTGTTTTGTTGTATGATCATTACGTTGTAATCGTTGATGAATGTATTGTGTTTTTTAAATATCAAGGTTTTGGATCCTAGAACAAGGATGATTTTGTTCAAGATGTTGAGTCGTCATGTTATCAGTGAGATTAATGGCTGCATCAGTACAGGAAAGGAGGCTAATGTTTACCATGCCACCACAAATCATGGAGAACATAGAGCCATAAAGGTAATAGTAACTGCATACAGTGACCTTCTACAGGAAATATCAACAATAACAATATAGAGGACATGAATATTCAAAGAAATTTGAATAGTCTCTAAGTGAGAGATAGTGTCATGGTTGCTCATGCAATCATTCTGTGGATAGCAAACATGCAGAAATCTCAAGACTGAATGCAATTTTAAAAGTTTGTTTTTGCCATTTTTCTTTTTGGGTAGGTTAATTCTGTCGTCTGTTTATTCTGGAAATGTCCACAGTCAGGCCCATATCCAGGGGGGGTTCATGAGGTTCGGACGAACCCCCCAACAAGATCTGGAGTTCCGCTCAGCCTATGATAGTACTACATTAGCAACATATATAATGAATTTTAATTTGTTGGTCATAATTGTCGGGTAAGATGTTCCACTTGTGGTAAAATCGAACCCCCTACTGTAAAAAGCTGCATATGGGCCTGACAATAATCCTTGGTCTTAGTTTGTGAGTAATTCCCCACAATGGATGTTATGCCACAAGTGCCATGGGAATATTTGGGGGGGATATGAACAATCAAATAGTAAAATATTTGATGAACTCACTTTTAAACTCTTTGATATTGTGCCCTCCCTCATAAAGAAAAAGACCACCAAGAGAGGCACTAAGATGGCTGCTTTCGGGGAAAATTATCACACAATGTTATTTTGGTTATGAATTGATTTTGTGACAATTTGTGACTTTTCTGTAAATGGTTATCCAATATTTGGTGGTTCTTGTTCTTGCTAAAGGTTTACAAGACATCCATACTGACATTTAAAGATCGTGACCGGTACGTTGCAGGAGAATTCCGATTCCGCCGGGGTTACTGTAAGCACAATCCCCGTAAAATGGTCAGAACATGGGCAGAGAAGGAAATGAGAAATTTAATGAGGTTAGCTATGTTACTTCCTTTCAGAGAAAATATAAGACAAAACTTACTGAGAATGATATGAACCACATAGGATGATGTTTAAGGTAGTTTGGATGGTGCTGAACCTAATCCACTGAATCACTACTACAACCTGTTATCTCTTCCCCATGTCACTTAAACCACTTAAACTAGCCATGATGTTATGTGACCTTATATATACTTGATGGTTTAAAGGTTGATCAATGCTGGATCGTGTATTAATGATAGGATAATGCACGATCGTGGGTTAATGCCATTGCTGGAACTCCAAATCTACTGTTATTTCACTACTAGAATTAGCCATTTTTTTCTGTTACATAGCAGACTGCAGAACACTGTTGATCTATGGTTTTATTGTATTCTTTCGTCATCGATTGGCGTAAGTTTATCCTAGTGGTTTACCTAGTGGATAAGCCAAGGTCATCTAATTGAAATGGGTCAATAAGAGTTGAGGATTCTTCCCAAATATGTATGAATTACATGATAAACCTTTCAATTTTCATTTCATTTCTACTAGGTTGCATGCTGCTGGAGTTTCCTGCCCTCAGCCATATTTACTACGGAGTCATGTTCTGGTGATGGACTTTATTGGATTAGAAGGATGGTACTTTCCTAATTTTTGTTTCTTGAAGCTAAAATGATACACATTTTGGTGATAATCTGTTGTAGATATATTGTATGAGTATTGTTTGAAAGTCTGTCAAATTTATTTGGAGGTAACTAGCACAGTTTGCAAGTAGCTGTTTATTCTGTACTTAGAAGTTTAAGTGTGTTAGTAACATGGTTTAGATAAAGTATTGGATTATTTGGCTCTTTAGTTACCTCTGGTGAAGACAAAAGATGGCCTTCATTTTGTTCACCTAGTTTGGCATGGTTCGCCAATGTTTCCAATTAAAAAAGGCACATTCCCACAGAAGCAGTATTGTTCTGTTTCAGTCACTTTGTTGCTATTGTGACAAGTGACTACAACATTACTGGTGTGTTGTGGTTACTACTACACCTGTGGCATGTTGTGATTACTACTACATCACTGGTGTGTTGTGATTGCCACTACATCACTGGTGTGTTGTGATTACTACTACATCACTGGTGTGTTGTGATTGCCACTACATCACTGGTGTGTTGTGATTACTACTACATCACTGGTTTGTTATGTTAACTACTGGATCACGGGGTGTTGTGATTACTGCTACATCACTGGCGTGTTCTGCATTTTGCACAGGCCAGCTCCACTCTTGAAGGATGTGAACATCACAGAGAACAAAGCCAGAGAACTGTACCTTGACTGTATCCAAGCTGTTCGTAAAATTTACCAAGATGCCAAGTTGGTCCATGCTGATCTTAGTGAATTTAATATGTTGTAAGTATAATGAATTGTCTTTGGGAATTAGGAATTGTCTTTAGGAATTAATTTCCTTGTAATACAGTAGTCATCTGATAGTTCTATGTTTAAGTACATCAACCTCCTCTCACATATATGTGTCCTGGTGAGGACATTTTAAGGATTCAAATATGTATTTCAATATATAGCTGTAGATAGAAAGACATGAATATTCAGTCTAGCACTATCATGCTTTAATAGTCCATTTTTGGGCTGCTTTGCAACATTCATTTATTTGTAAACATGTTAGACGAGAATAGCGGTGAGTCTCTTTGTAAAAATATAGTGGATGATTTTCTGATTTGTTTTGATGCACTCTACTTGGTATATACGAAAATGTTCTTCAGTAAGGAATAGCTGCTACACTTCTCAAGTGTTTTCCTTGTTTTAACTCCTGTTCTTCTTTCATATTATACTTTCTGCACCTTTGAACCTTGTAACTGAAAGAGCTGGGTGTTCATCTTAAACTTCCTAATTACATTTGAACACTGAGATGAAGTCATGAAAGATTGCAATAGACGTTTTGAAACTGCTTTTGATGAATATCTACTTTCAGGTATTATTTGGTCGACCGCTACTTTCAGGTATCATTTGGCAGACTGGTACTACCAAGTAGCATTCAGTAGACTGCTGCTTCCAGGTACCATTTGGTAGACTGCTACTTCCAGGTACCATTTGGTAGACTGCAGCTTCCAGGTACCATTTGGTAGACTGCTGCTTCCAGGTACCTCTTGGTAGACTGCAGCTTCCAGGTACCTCTTGGTAGACTGCTGCTTCCAGGTACCATTTGGTAGACTGCTGCTTCCAGGTACCATTTGGTAGACTGCTGCTTCCAGGTACCATTTGGTAGACTGCTGCTTCCAGGTACCATTTGGTAGACTGCTGCTTCCAGGTACCATTTGGTCGACTTCTGCTGTAATACATTTGCACTTCTGACTCTAGCGTCTTGTGTAACTTGTAAATCGCAACTTGTCGAACTTGAACCATTTTAGCTCCGGGAAACAAACTTCTTGTCTGTTCAGAAATGAAAAGTTTTCATTTGCCCTTCATCAAAAGTAAGTGGCGTAGATTTACCGCACAATGTAGGAATTCATGCAATGCTTCTCAGTGAAATTTGCCCATCTAATTTTGAAGGTTCTGCGATGACCGACTTTTCATTATTGATGTGTCCCAGTCTGTGGAGCATGACCACCATCTAGCATTGGAGTTTCTGAGAAAGGACTGCACAAATGTAACAGGTGAGAAAAATGGGGTGATTAGGATGAAAAGAGTGTTCTAGTGATGGTATGCTGCCATGTAAGCTAATACATTATGCCAGAGGGTTAAGAAACCATGCAAAGAAGTAATTGACACCGATAAAGGTAGATTCTGATATATTGTTCATGCCACTGAGGCTGACTATAGAGATAGAAGAGATATTTGTGGTTCCATACTCAAAGGATGAAACCCAAGTTGGGACTCATGAAAGCCTCGTTGTGTTTTCAG
The DNA here is from genome assembly GCA_021234535.1 of Stichopus chloronotus. Taxonomy (NCBI): domain Eukaryota; kingdom Metazoa; phylum Echinodermata; class Holothuroidea; order Aspidochirotida; family Stichopodidae; genus Stichopus; species Stichopus chloronotus. The sequence goes on from CM037849.1 coordinate 8,282,995, forward strand.
TTTTATGTAAGCTTCACAATAGTTACTAGTCAACATTTTTCTTCTCCTCTGTCTGGTCTACTTTTGTAGAATAGCTTGTAAACAAATAGCAAGTGGCATTGAAACTTTACAAGGAGTTGTATGTCCTTTGTAGTTGTGACTCTAATCGCAAATAAGGTATTGCTTGAATTGCTACTCAGGGAAGTTATTCACAATGCAGTGTGTGGTTCACATCTGCTCATCAAATTGGTTGAATGCTATTCAAACATTGATTCATAGTAACTGCTAATCAATTTGTTCACACTGTTAACATTTACATTTCTCGCAGTGTGAAACAGGCAACAATAATTAGATGAGATGTAAACTCTATTGTTCATGTTGTGGAGATGGTAAAAACAATAAGAAGAGATATGTTATTGTCTTTTCATTACTGTATGTATTATTAGTTGTTCCAGGTATTAGAATTGTAAAGTAACAGAGATATTTTTTTTATAGATTCTATTCAAAGGAAGAAGGTTTGAAAGAATGTTTTGTATATTGTTCTCAATATAAGAATTGTAACAATGAAGAGAAAAGATACCTAGATATGCAGGGAAGAATTACAGGTCTATGTGGAGATGTCAACAAAAGAAGAGAATGACATTTCTCAAGCAGGCTGTAAGTGGTGACTGCTTGTAAAGTTGACATCTTAGATTTGAAAGGTAAAAGATCAACACAATTGGTTGAATCCTCAGACAAATAGTTCAGTCATAAATTAAACCACTAACACTGAACTTGACTTTAGGATGCTGTTTGGTAGGGAGTCTGTTACTGGGAATGATTGCATTATCTAGACCGTCAGTTCAAGGTTACATAGGTCATATTCTTAGCAACGCTGTATCTTATCATCCCTTCAGAATACTTTCGAAAGAAGGGAGTTTGCACAATGACAGTGAGGGAGCTGTTTGATTTCGTAACTGATCCATCTATCAACTCAGAAAATGTTGAAGAGTATCTAACCAAGGTGAGTGAAAAATAAAGGTTTATTCTGTGCTTCATAAACTTAATTGACTTAAAGATGCCATTACCTAGAAACTAAGCACCATGACCGGATTTCCCCACAGTGTTATTATTATTAGTATTATTATTGTTGTTATTATATTGCATCGTAAGGTTCTTCAGATTGTCCCTTCTTTCACTTCACTCTATTTACTTTGGCAAATCATACCATTAACCCATTCAAATTTGGTAAAGTTACTGGGCTAACTCAGGTACAGAAACAATGGAGATTAACTGTTACAATTAAATGTTCAGATAACCACCTCATATAAATCAGTTGGAGTGTCAGAATTCCTTTTCTTAAATAATTGGAAATGTACACAATCATGAACATTTGTCTATTTCCATGTGTTTGTGAGAATTTCATACCAACCTCAATATCTAAACATTTTTCTCGTGGAGGTTTCCCTTCCCAAAGATGTCTTACTTTGTCTGTAAATGTAGCATGTGGTTGTACAAAGAAACCTCTTCGTTTGCTGTCGCTATTAAGAATATGAACAATGTCTCAGGATCATAGGAATCTTGTTGTTACATTAACTTAGCAATCAAAAAGTGAGAAGGTTTTGCAAGTGTAATGTGATAGAAGGATAGTAAGACACTGTCAGTACTGAATAATGTAAAACATTTGATTGTAATGAAAGCAAATACCATAGAGGAAAGGTTTTGGTTTCTTGTACATTATTCTGTGCATGGTTAGTAACAGTACTTGAATTATGTGATATAAGCCTGAGTAGCTGGATTCCTTGACCCTTTCATAACTTGCAATGTATCTATTTCTGCAGGCAATGCAAATAGCATCGCAGAGATCTCAAGAGGAAATTTCTGCACAAGAGAAAGTTGATGAAGAGGTAAGTACTTGTGATGCAGTCATTTATTTATTTTTTTTAAGGGAGAGATCTAGAAAAAATGTAGTGTACAATTGTATAAAGGAAGTGATGTAAAATATTAAAGTATGTTCTTGTGTATGAATTCATATGCTTCAAGTGGTTATTTGCAGGTTATACACATTAAGCATTAATATTTCTCTTTTATTAGCTCTAGTGTAATGTTGCTAGATCTAGCCATGGAATTCATGATAAAGAATTACACAACATGTGCAATCTGTTTAACAGCCAAAGTTCAAGTTGACTAGTCGTTAGCCCAAGTTATGAGCTGGTGGTTTTAGCTAGGGTTGTAAGCCAGGGTTAGTCGCTAGTGCTGTAAGTTATTAAGCTTTGGTTGTAAGTTAGTGTCTTAAACCTAGTGTTATGAGCAGGTAAACACCTCGGGTGCATGGTAGGTTTTCTAGCAGATATGTCAAGTTCTTGGTTATGGATACAAAGTTGCACATCAGGTAGACAACAAGATGCAATTCCCTTCACAAGAAATGAAATTGCGGTCTTGCTTGTTGTATTCTAATAATACAAGTAAGTGGTAAAAATGGTAACAACTCTCACTTGGAAGTGTCTTAGCAGTCAAAAAAAAGTCATCTACCTTTAAAGGTTTGATATTAATAGAACAAGTAACAAACTGTGCATGTACCCACAGGTATATTTCTAAAGAACAGTTTCTGCTATCAACTCAATTACTGGCCATTTGTTGGGCATTCAGATGCTCTTGTTTCTCCAGGGGGTGGGGGGGGGGGAGGGGGCACACCCTTTCCTGCAAAGTGTACATAAACTTGTGAACATACTGTAATTGGTTACTGTGCATACATACACCTAGTAGACCTAATTTGGTTACATATATGTGTTATTTTATTTGATCATCCTGCTTCAATGAATTTATGATGGTTTGAGATTGTATTGCTCTGTAAATTGATGCATATTTCAAAACATTTCAAAAGAGATGTCAGACTTTACATTTCTCTTTCTGGTCAGAGGGTGTATTGTGGTATATTGCTCGTGACAATGCTATATGTGTAATAATTATTCTTTGTTTTTCAGGCCCTAGAGTGTATTGATATGTAATGCACATTGCAATGCTTCATTTGTGTGATAGTTTATTGTCACATTACAAACTTTGTGTTTCTTCTGCTTTCTCTTGAAGGTCTTCAAGCAGTCTTTTATCCCCCAGAAATTGGAGGAAGTGATGAATGTCGAGAAAGACATATCAAAGACCAAAGCTGGAGACACTGATGATGTAAGTTTTAACCTTCGATGTTACAGTAACCGTTAACTAATATATTTTGATATTCTTCCATGATATATACACAGGAGGTAATTTAGGGCTAGCTGTCGGTCCGTGATGGTGATTTCCTTGCTTTGAGAGGTCCTGCATGTTGCCGGTATGTGTTACGAATTGGTCCACGCTGGTTTCTTTTACTTTGGGAGGTTCTACAAGTTGCCAGTATGTGTTATGGATATTCCATACGCTTTAATATACTTTCTCCATTTGGAATAATTTATCTAGTATTGCATCACATTTTGCTGCCCAAAATTGTCCAAGTGTTATGCAAATGAAAGCATGTTTGCAGATGTTTATCACTTGTAATGTATGTGTTACTTCAAGAGAATTTTCATCTCTTACATCTTGTGGGTCAACTCATGTCTAGTGGGAAGAGCCTTGAACCTCTGTAATGTATTGACTGATGCCTGAAGGAGGCCTCTGTTGGTTCGTCTTCCTACATTGTATTCGTTTCTTGTTTTCAGATTCTATATGGTAGGATAACAGGCTTGAGAGATGATGATGAGGAGGAACAGCTTCAACAGGTGAGAACAATTAAATACTTCTTTGGGAGTTACTTTAGCCAGTCAGTCTTTGTTTGTGTTTGTTAGGTTATTTCTATCATTATTACAGGTCAATCTATCTGGTTGTTAGCCTGTTTATCTGTGTTTCTTAGTTTCCAGTCATTATCGCAGATCAGTCTGCCTTTTTGTTTTTGTGTGTTTATCTGTGTTTCTTAGTTAAGTTCTATCATTTATTGCAGATCAATTTGTCTGGTTGTTGGTCCATCTATCTGTTTGTGTTAGTTCTATCATTCATTTCAGATCAATCTGTCTGGTTGTTAGTCTGTCTACCTGTCTGTTACCTGTTTGCTTCATGGATTTAACAGGAATGTTTTGTGGTATGACAATTTATTGCTTTGTAGTAACTGGTATCTAAAGTGTTCAGAAACCTAAGAGGTCATAGAAGCAGTTTCATGATTGTCACCAACTTGAACTATTTGAAGACCAATTCCAATGCAGTTTTCAGGTTAGTTTATGGTAAGTGATCAGTGCAACCCTTCAAAGCAACTGTTATGTTAAAAGCTCTCAAAGCATGTTACTGTTGATATTTTGACTTCATCTTACTGTCAATGTATTCTGTAGCAATGCAATGTACAGCCAGAGACCAAGAAAGAAGTTAGGTTTGAGGAGGCAGAGAATGAAGAGGATGATTCAGAGTATTCATCAGCGGAGAGTGATGGAGAATCAGACAATCATGCCAATGAAACACAGAAATACCACAGACCTAAAGATGAATCCATATCAGAAAAAAAAGTAAGCTTGAAATCATTGAAGCAAAGCTTTCAGAGGATTGTTATGTTTGTGTCTTTGTTAATTCCTTGTAGGGTGTGGTAATTTGAAATCGATATCTTTTCAAATGCCATGTGGCCTAACTTTTATCATGGCATACTGTGCTCGTATTTAGTTTTCACGGACCATTACCGGCAGTGTTGCTATTTTTGTGTGCATTGTTATCAATAGTTCTCTAGAAGTCACTGCTTACTCAGATATATTTAAACATCATCTTGAGAGTCCGATAAGAGTTAATCGGTAAGACATGTGTAGAGTTACAGACCATTCATAAACAGGGTTTGTTTCTACCATTTAAGTCAGTCTCTACAAAGCACAAAATAGCTGGATTCATATTGCACCTATGAAAGTCTAAGTGCCATTTAATTTCCTGTCAGCTTTGTGGTAGTTGTGCATCGATATTATCCCTGGTTTTACCTCTAAAAATGAATTCCCTGTTGAATTGTTTGAAGCGGAAGCCATAACTCAAAACTGCTTCATGTACCATACTCGCTGTATTAGCATACACAGGCTGTTATGTAAACCTTCATAGCAGGTATTGAATAATGTGTTACAAGGTTTTGATGTACGGCACTCAACTAAAGCAAGATCAAAATTTCTGTGTAAGATGTGCTTATAAGAATAGGTTAATTGATGACCAAACACTGATAAACACAAACTGTTAATCAATTTGCTGACACCATCTCGTTACATTGTGACTTGACATATCCTGGATGTTAGTTTATATTCCTGATAGTGTTTGCTCAGTTTTGTGTTACATTTTTGAAGTTTGCTACTTTACATTTAGGAATACAAAAGTTCACAGATTCAAATGTGACAGATACTTAAAGTAATGCAGTGTGTGTGTGTGCGTCAAAGTGGGTTTCTGCCAAAAGAGCAGAGATTTCACACCCCTGAAAGCAGAAAATTCTGTCTGCTTTTAAGGTTTCAAATTTCGCTAAATTTGTTTCAGGCAAAATGCATGAATTTTTGTTACAATAGGGTGTGGCAATGATTTTATTAAAACATACATGTTTATGGGAGGATCTTAAGTTTCACATTTATGTTCCCATGGACTACATCTGAAGAAGTTGTTGCAAAATATATGCATGCATTGTGTTTGTACTTGTAGTTGAGGTGAATAAACCTGCAAATTACATAAATATAGTAATAGGTGAAGTACAATGGCTCTCCAGTCTGTGTATCTCTGAGTGCCCTCACTCTTGGGCAGGGCATCGAGACTAATTTCTTTTGCTGTTGTAAAGCTGCTTGAGTAATCTCCCTTGAGTGTGGTCGTAGATGCAGTTCCCCCATGTTAATGCATAAGATGCAGTAATGTGTTACTGATTTAAGATTCAAAAGGCTGTTACTGATTCTGCTTGTTTCTCACCTTCGACAGGAACGGAAGAAAGCAGTCAAGGAAGAACAACGAGAAAACAGGAAGAACAAAATACCAAAACATGTGAAGAAAAGAAAGGAGAAATTAGCCAAGATAAATAGAACTACAAAAAGGTGATCAGAAGACATGACAAAAAGGTGACTGCATCACATAGACAGACATTAAATTCGTTGTTATCAAAACTGTCGGATTTGTATTTTATGATTTTTATGCTGTCATCAAGATGCTACTCATCACTGATGAAACTTTGAAGAAAGCACGTTGCAACTTGTTGGTGATTATGAAATTGCTCTGGACCCCAATAAATCCAGTTTGATGTAGATGTAGCAAAGGAACATAAACCAGATGACCTTGAGTCTTTGTCAGAACCTTTGGTCAATATCCCATCATAGAAAATGTGGAATATTTAATTTTGCAATCATATGCTGCAATTAGCTTTAAGCTATTATGAAAGTGCACTAGGCTTGACCTACATTTTGAAGAAAACTAAGTGGTCCCTCCAGGCTTCATTTGTTGATCATCATGTCCCCTTTTTTAATAGGTTGCACCACTCTGGCTATTAGGTAGTATATCAGTGTGTGTTCTTCAGTGCTTAATAGATTTACATAAATTAGCAAGTCATACACAGTGTACATTATCTACTCTGTTAATCTGCATTTTCACGAATGCTGTGTTAACTTACTGACCAGAGACTCTCTGGCAGTATGTCTGAGAATAATAAAAGTGTTGAAAAACTAGAGAACGAAAGGAGTGGATAACTGATTACTCTTTCCTTGGTTCTACAATGTCAAGATGTTAAAGCTTAGGCTTAAGTGTAGGCTTAAGTGAAGGCTTCAGTAATTTTATATTTAACAAAGCACCCCCCAACACACATGGCCCGAGTCTGTAGCTTTAAAGAGATTGAAATGTCTTTTCCATGAAACATTGATATTATATGTTTGCTATCATAAGGTTAAGTTTTGTCATATCAACATTTCTGCACCCCATCCCTTCCCATGCATGTCTGCAGCATAAGTTTAAAGAGAAGGGATCTCACAAATTCACACAACTAATTTAATATTTTCATTAATATCTTTAGCAGAGAGCTTGTTCCTTTTCCAGTCTTTCGTAGGAAAGTTTTAAGTCCCTAGTGTGAGTGCTGTCCAATTCCCCGTCCCCATGGAACCATTGTTGATTAGTGCATTTGTATTGCATACCATATGTATTCTGCCCAGAACTGATGTACTACATCAGTCAACCATCCATATTTTGACCACCTTGTCATTTGGCAGTTTTCACTTAACAGTATTTCAAATTTAGCCGCAAAAACTTCTTTGCTACGATAATCGTTGTATCGCAGATCTCAAGTTTGGTCCATTTTAGTAGCAAGTTCAGTTGATGCTGCTAGACGTGTGATGAATACCGCACAGCATGTAAGTCTTGGTGTTGGCTGTGAAACCTATAAATATAGAAAACGTCTCAAGATGGAAGAGTTGGGAAGCTGGGAGAACCTCTTCAGAAAGTAGCACAAACAGTGAAAACTAAGGTTATCAAGGAGAATCTGAGGTAATAGATGTTTAATGTCTTCTGCATGTCTATTGACATCACCTTCCCTTCTCCGTTCTGCCTACCTCTCATTCCCTGCTTCTCTCATCTTTTCTCATGTTCTGTTAGTTTTCTCCATCCCCTCTCCTTCTTTACCATCACACCCTCTCCCCATGGTCAATAGCCATTTTACTCCTGCCTAACACCCTTGTGGTGCATTCACATCACAAAAAAAGCAAAGATTTTTGCAAAGTTTTTAAAAATATCTCACTGCAAACCATTGTCAAATGCTCACAGGTTTCACACTGTGTGGGAGCAAAGCCAAGTGTGTCAAGCATTGTAGTATTGACCCATTTAATTTCCTTGAAATACTGGGCAACGCACTTCATGCATACATGTACTTGTACTGTTACTGTTACGATCCAAAAAGTAAAAGATAACACTCTGTTTATGCTGGTGAGATGAAAAGCCACAAAGTTATCAAATGCTTGGAGTGTTCGATGCCTGATTAGCCAGTGCTCGAAGCACTTCTGGTGTGAAAAGCACCTTTACATTATATACCAGGTAAGGCAGACTGGAGAGATTTACATGTATTAGGGATAGCCTGTGTCAATGCAGTGTATAGACGTAAACATCTTCAGGTGCTTTGTGAACAACCGTTTGGTCTTGGAAGTGCTGTCAAAGTCAGAGAATCTTGAAAAGTTCCTGAACAAGTGTCAGTTCATTCAAGTCTGCTTGGTGTAGAAGTACCTGATTTGTAGATTAGTCCATTTTATTCATGACTATTTAAGTTGGACACATATTTAATTTATGCCTGAAAACTTTGCAAACACCGTTGTTCTTTTGACTTTGTTGTTATGTGTTCAGGCCAAAGTCCATTAGAAGTGTTCAAGTGGTAGTGACAATCACATTGTGTCCATTTTACAAAAGCTAATGTAAGCTCCTTACATCACCTTTCACATCCTGTTATAAGTGAATGAAAGTCTCAAATTCTTACATTTAAAGTTTATTTTCATTGTAAGTAGTCACCTGACATTGTAGTTTATACTTTGCAATGGGTAATAAAATCACACAAAAAGAAACAGTGAGATGCTGTTAGTTTTGTTTTATAGTCATAATTTAATCCATTATTTCCACTCAAATTTGACAAGTTATCATTATTTCAGAATTTCAATATTTCACAAATTTCAATGTTTTACAATTTCAGTATTTTACAAATTTCAGTATTTCATAATTTCAGTATTTTACAAATTTCAGTATTTCATAATTTCAATGTTTCACAAGTTTTAGTATTTCACAAATTCACAAATTTCCGTATATTTCAAATTTCAATTGTCAGCCATATGATATTAAAGAACATTAGTATAATTGTAAATTACAAACATATTTATAAAATTGTTTCCCAGCTTAATTAAAAAAAAATAAAAAATAATAAATAAAAAATAAAAAAAAAATAAAAAATTTAAGTTGGAAAACAATTTTACAAATGTGTCTGTAAGATACAATTAAAGTAATGTAAATTAAATCATTTATTAAATTTCAAATTTTCATAATTTTAAAATTTTGGAAAGATTTTAGTTTTTAATTTTGAATGTGGAAGGAAATATTGAGAGATTTTAAAGAGAGTGGTGGATCTTATATCAGCTTCTTGATCTCGTCGTAGAGGACGAGAACCAAGGCGCCACCGGTGCCTCTGAGGATGTTGGAGAAGGCACCCTTGAAGAAGGCCTTGCCACCCTCCTGCTGAGCGATCTTCCTCCAGCAGTCTAAGGTGTTTTTGTAGAGGATGTCCTTACGACCAGATTGCATCATCATGCGACGACGCACCTGTAGAAAAAGGAAAAACAGAATTATTACATATGCTAAATGTGTATTAGTGATCACACTGCCTTCTTTACCTACTGAGTTGAGTGGTCATAGTAAGATGTTTGTAGATGTATTTTATTTCCTCCTGATGAGCCATGAACCTTCATCCTCTGATGGTAGCTGGCACATTTGGGAAATTACTGAAAAGTATATGAACTCATTCTCACAACTACCTGTTCTCCATCCATATGAGACAAAGTCAAGTTAAAATTTAAAACACTCACTGTGTCGAAGGGATAGGAAACCACGCCGGACATGGTGGTGACTGCTTGGGCGATGAGCCATGAGACTAAGAAGCCTGGTTTCTCCATCGGCAGCATGGCTTTGCAGGTGTCGTAGGTGCCAAAGTAGGCAGCGCGGTAGATGATGATGCCCTGTACAGACACACCAAATCCACGGTATAGTCCCAACAGACCGTCGGATCTATCAAAACAAAATTGTGGAAGTTGTTTCAGTTCTTCCATTCTACATATCAACAATGAATTGGAGGGGGAGGTTATGGTAGGTGATTGGGTTGGGCAGATTGGCTTGGAAATGAGCAGAAGAGAGAGGGCAACAAGGGGTATTGCTACTGCAACTTTTGCCTTCATGAAAAATGAAGCAGTAGTGTCAAACTCACTTGTGAATTTTTTTAATGCAGTCTCCAAGGCCGGAAAACTCACGAACTCCAGCCTTGCCCACGTCAGCCGCGAGTCTTGTTCGGGCAAAGTCTAGCGGGTAGACGAAGAGGAGGGATGTTGCACCAGCTGCTCCACCAGAGGCCAGGTTGCCACCAAAGTACCTCCAGAACTGCTTGTGCTTGTCCACACCACTGAGGAACAGCTGCTTGTATTTGTCCTTAAAGGCAAAGTTTAAGGCCTGGGGGTCAAAATCAGAAGAGAAAATGCATTTAGAAACACATCCAGGAACTGGCATGCATTGTATTGTGATTACATATAAAAAGTAGAGCAGATGTTTAGGAACTGCAAGAATTATTGCACACACCTGGGTTGGGAAGTAGCGAAGGACGTTGGCCATGTTCCCCCGCCATAGTGATGTGAAACCCTGCTCCTTGGTGACACGTCCAAAGCAGTCAATTATACCCTTGTACTGCTTGTCTGCTGCAATTTGCTTGGAGGCAGCTTGTACCTGTTAAAACAAAATGGAAGATACTGATGTCTTAACCCTGTGTCTTAACCATGATTCATCAAGTAATTTATTCCTGGGCAATTAACCACACAGCTATAGCCTACCCTGCTGCTTCCCCTGCACCAACCCATCATGACATTCACACAATCAATCAATACATCCTGTCATCCACCTTCTGCATGTTCTATGCATCTTCAAAAGTGACTGTACATAATAAATCTGTTCTAGTGACAAGGAGGGGTACAGGTTGGGAGAGTGAGGGCAGGGGAGAGTGAGGGCAGGGGTTCAGGAGGGGTCAGGATATAGGGGAAAGAGTGCAGGTGGATCATGTCATATTGAAACTCTCTTGGAGGCATGACCTAGCACCTAGCATGCTTAGGGGCTGTTATTCATGATCTGACACCTTTTAATTGGCACAAGTATAGGCGCCATACCCAGACAAGCACAGTACCGCGCGCATTTCATTTCGATCACAGCTGCAGCACAATAGCATGCAGTTGGATTTGACCCACGCTGAAAGTATACACAACACAGCACGCAGGTACGTGTACGGCGCCTGTTGCTTATATTAGACGCGCGTCCACTGTACCACACGTCTCCGATATATACTGTACTGTACTACTGGTGAGTTACGTTGGCCGACCAACTGCTGCACATAGGCGCAGTTCTAGTTGTTGAAGCTTCCGCGTATTATTGGCTGACAAAACCGACACAGTTAGCTGTACGAGATGAATGCTTCTATGAGACGCGCGTCCACTGTACCACACGTCTCCTATACTGTACTGGTGAGTTACGTTGGCCGACTAGCTGCTGCACATTATACGCGAAGTTGTTGATGCTTCTGCGTATTGTTGGCTGACAAAACCGACACAGTAGAAGCTGTACGAGAGAAACTATGCTAGCACGCATGCGTCTGAGTGCGTAGTATGTTTGCACGTTGGATATGTATACTATACTTTCATACAGAATTAGAGTATACAGTACAGTGCATCTGTACGTACGTCACGTCGTCGCGCACAAAATGAACTGCAAGCATATTCATGCACAGAGAAGGTACTGTAAGTTGAGCATTTTGAGAACACGCAGACGGCGGCGAGCGTTAACAATGTTGAACTAACTTAATGACGTCAGACGTAAATTTGAATATTTAACAATGATTTTCGAACGAATTACTTAATTTACATATACGTAATTCCCTAGAAACATACGTCATGCGCGCCTAGCAACGGCATGGTAGAAGTGTAGTAATGTAAACACGTACGTACGCGACCGTGCGGCGAAGTTGCTTATCGAAACCTAACGTTCAAGTGTTGTTGAAAATTGAGCCTAAGTTAGTCCAGCTTAAGTAACAATTGGCTAGCCTATAGTTAGTAAGGCTGTTTTTAGATTTCCTTTCTTAGTTTATGGTTGAGGTGTTATTAAAAGGCAACGAATGGCGAAGTGATCTGCCTAACCAAATTGAGGTTAGAAAAGTGAATGCTGAAAACATGAAAAAACTACGACATACTTGCTTACCCTAGAAAAGAAGTTAAGCTTACTCTAAAGTTGGGCCTACGTGTTATTTGTGTGTAACTGAGATTAACAAGACATGGGACCATCTCTATCTTCTGAACTGTTAGAAAATTGCTCCAAATGCCACTCTTTGACCCTAAACCAGATTGAACAATCCAACAATTTTTTGTTTGCGTCGTAAGCAGCACCACTGTGTACAAGGCTGCAGACTATATTTCCCTTCGAATACTGACCATGGGTCTATCTTCCTAACTGAGCTAAAATTCGTGTTGCGAAAACTCAGGGTTTTTTTGCACCCATAGGCCTACATACTTTTCTGAACTTGAATTTGTTCCATGATAGATATCGTTGGCTATATCATGACAGACGAAAATTATATTTGCCCTTACCTGAAGCAGAAGCTTAACTCGTTCAATTGGAGCAACTGCTGTTTTGGAGATTGCGGCTGCTGTTCCGCCGGCAATCAGATCCTTTACAAATCCAGTGAAGTCAAAAGAATTTCCAGGCATGATTAGTTGGTAGTCTCTTGCGATTGGTATATCTAAATCGGTAAAAAAATGTCACTGGAGGTCGATTCGATGGTCAAACGACGAAAATTAACAGAGCAGTGCTTGGAGAGCTTCTTGAGCAAGCAGGGCAGCTGGGTACGAGTGTGCGGTTGCTATGTGCACAATTTGTGATCAGCTATTTTGTTGTGCACAATCAAATCACATGATGCAGTACTGACGCTTGATTGGTGGTAAGTTCAAATTCAAAGTGTCTGATTGGTGGCAAGTTAAGTCATGTATATTCATCGAATGATGCACATTGAGACTGTTTACATCAGCTGGTTACTAGGTTACTGTCGTAACTGTTCAGTGATTAGAAAGTCGTTACTTACATTAACGCATTGCCATGGTCACTAAAAAGATAAGATATTTAATCGTAAGTGCACCTCAAATGAGACATGAGTCCAGACAAAGTATATTATACAAGAAGTATAGATTTATTGAATTGAAAAACATGCATATGCGAGCCATATCTTTGGTTGCTAACGACTAAGCTAGGACTAATGAATAATCATCCTTTCTATCCAGGCAACGCGCGCGCTGGTTGTAACTAGAACTTGTGCTGTCGACGTACGTACCGAAGTACAGTTTGGATACGCATGAAGTAAGGCCTGCAATAAGAATGAGCAGACGTCAGTTTTAATTCAGTTTAGCGATAAACATAAACGTTCTCGTGCTGGGCAAGAGGTTATCTATCCGGACTGAACCTTATGATATTGAGCACGACGAATCTAGAAGCAATGGAAGGAAGCGGTATAGACGTGGCAATTGTTCACAAATCATATGAAAAACGAATGACCAAATTACTGCGCCAACGCCCGTCCAGACTAGGGTGTCGAGCTACTTCGTAGTAGTTCCATGGTCAGAAGAATTCTCTCAATTGACCAACACACTAAATTCATTTACGTTCCATTAGTCCTGATAAGTTCTATCCAGACTGGTGCCGGCATTGTGTTGCCAATGATGATGATGATGCTGTAATCACTGCCGTTTCAATACAACCGTTTATTATCCCATATACAACGTACTGTATCAATACAGTGACTATCTGCATGTTAAGCCTGTTGTGTGTGAGATACCCGATCCGGAGCTCAAACGTATGTAGGTGTTACCATTCCAAAGACCGCGCGCCGCGCTTACAGAACATTGCGCGTTTAGTTGATCTTCAGTGTCAGCTCTATATGACCTTTGATGAACTTTGGAACTTCACACGTTTGACGCATGAACGATGCCAAGTGAATCACAATTTCGTCATTGGTCAGTCAAGTACCAGCACAGCTCTACTGTGTCTGTAGTGCTCGAACTTCTTCTTTTCTCCTACAACATTATAAGCCGTTTCTTCATCGTTCATTTCTAAAGCATGTGTAGTGTATCGTATGCAATGACATTACGTTGAAATTATATTCAGAACGTTCGGCATAACGTTGTTTCCTTTCTCTTCAAGTTCCTTTGCATGTTTTCTGCAAGAACTCAACCTTGAAAAAAGAGACCTCATGTCATCTCATTTCTCAATCATGGCGAGAAAAAGAAAAAGAAAACAGTATATGAAAAGAAAGGTATATAAAAAATATTAATACTGAATACATATCAGATGGGATAAGGATAATACATGAATCATAATGAATTATGCTTTCTCTTTTATTAATTCATGTAGCACTTCCCATCAACCAGAATATCTGGGACCCATCTGGGCTTCGACTAGTCAAGATATTGCTCATATGTATCTCACTGGTCCCAGATGGTTGTTATGTGGGCTATATGCAACTACGTTTGAACCAGTTTTCCTATGACACAGATTGACTTTATCTGGGTAAAAGGAGTGAAACTTGATTCCAGCCCTACACGTATTATTTTTTTCGCATGCATGGCCTAATGTAACACCTGGTACAAATTTACGGGGCTCAACCTGTTGAGGAGGTTGTACACTTCACACTGTGTAAAATCAATGTATAAAGCTATTTCATGAATACTCATTAATATTCATATCAATAATTGTCACTTCATCCCAATATGTAGGGTTTAATGTAACTACTCCTTAATTTTAGGGCATATGTCTTGCGTTTGAGTGGAATTGTACATGTGGGAGTTTTGTGCACCTGACGTGATTGTGTGCGTAGGTGTCATTCAAATAGCGTTGATGCTGTTGGTAAATAAATGGGATGTGAGCCACATCAATTATACTGCAATAAGTTTGCAAAGTTCCCATGGAGCTCAACTTTTACTTTTCTGTGTAAACTTCTACGAGAACAATTGTCTCATTAAATTACCTACGCACATAGCAGTCTTTGTTTTGCTCATGTCTTTCTTACAATGAAAGACAAGAAAATGCTACACACAAACTCTTTTTTAAAAGTGGATTAACGAGAATGATAGCACTGCACACATTGCCCATGGATAAACCAGATAGGTCCAACCTACATTGTCCCAATGGGTCCCAGATGAGTCCCACGGTGCAAAGGACAGCTGGGTCCCATATCGGCAGTCTGGCCTCCAGTTATCCCATCTAGTCTTCATGTGGGTTGCAGATCTTGGTCAGCCCATTTTTATACCATGCATCTGGTGTAAATCTGGGTCCCAGATAAGTTTGCTTGCTGGGCAATTATGGGGAGGGGTGAAAAAAATATTTAACCCCTTCTTTTTAATTGGGATATCAACATCAAAGCCGCACCACAAGTTGCCCCGCCACTGCAAAGTCATAGCCCAACATCGGGACTACGTGGAGCTTAGTCGTATGTCATCCTTAGACCCTCAATAATCTTTGAATCGATTTTACACAACTGTAACTATTTCATGGAAATGAGCAAAAGATTAAGAATTTCTTCTGAAATGACACGTCAGCTATTGTCATGGATGTCACACACAGTCAGTGGCGGCGCTACGGGGGGGGGGGGGGGGATGAGGGGGCATTTGCCCCTCCAGATTTTTTCCTAGCCTCCCCAGTTGCCCCCCCCCCGTTGCTCTCACCCTTCCCAATCAGATCTTGTAATCTTGTACTCTTGCTTAATTTTCCACCCAGAGATATGCTAAAACCTCAGAGCTCTAGGGGGCTTCGCCCCCTGGACCCCACCCGGGGCCCTAAGGCGGGCCCCTGGACCCCACCCGCAAGGCCTCGCGCTTCACGCTCGGTTTCGCGCTGCGCGCGAAAATCTTTGCCCCCCCCTACATTTTCCTCTGCCCTCACTTTGCCCCCCCAAGTCTGACATCCTTGCGCCGCCACTGCACACAGTTCTATGATTCATTGTTTTGACTTGAAGACCGACTGTACGCTATAGGCGTGAGGATAATGCAATAATTAGGCTTAATATAAAATAGGCCTATATGCTATTTACATGAGGATATTGGTCAGACATCGTATAAGGCTCTACGATCTACAGCAGTGGCTTTCGGTTAAGTTTTCAAGTAACTTTTTGATATATTAAATGAACACTTTCCGATCTTGTTAAAGTGAAGAAGAAAACGTGCTCTCAAGTTTACGCGTTGGCAATTTATAACACTAGGGGGGGGGGGGGGTGATTACATGGACCACCCCTAGGGTGTGTGTTTTTTTACGGGGGGGGGGACTTGATCCCTCATCTTCCGGAATCTATACGCCTTAGCCGAAAGCATCATACAGACAGTGGAATAGTGAATCCTGAGTACAATTGAGTGTACACTGTCTTGGATTCGAGCACGAAGCCTGGAGCACACATATGAAGTATATGGTACGGGTATATCAAGTACAAAGCCTCGAGTACGATCGAGTACCAAATTGTCAAATATGCGAAGTACGAGGGTAGAAAAATTGTAATCGAGCAGGAATACAAGTGTACGTACTCGAGTACTACAAGTCAACATTATACACCAAACTGCGTAGTTCATGGTGACAACCAGGGCAGTTGACAGTTCACATAGTAAACAACCGAATCCAGAGTTTACAGAGACAACAAGGAATTTACGAAGGAGATAAGAACGTTGAGTTGGCGCGGAACGATACATGTTGGGTTGGTGCGGAGCGAACCGAAAAATGTTTAAATATCTCCTAGATCGCCGGAGTTTCCCTAGCTTCCAAGGATCCGAATGGGTTGAAAAAAAAAAAAAAAACATGAAAAACTTAATTTTTTTCTTGGCTTGGTTTCTTATTTGCCCTATTGCATACACTATTTTGCCCGAATTGGGGTGGGTGTGACGTCTTTATCGTTTATGTACGTTGCAGACGGTTGTTTAGCATCATCATTTTCATTTTGGTCATTATTAAAACCTGATATTTTTTGTCTGGATTGAAGATTTAAAGTAGGCTAAACCATAGGCTTGTGAGGTTTTAATTGTCAGCAGTGGCATCGATTACAAGGGTTGTTAGTAAAGCAGTGCGCCCTAGGATCCTAGCTATAATTTTGTTTCTAGGGGATCCGAGGAATGAGAGGGCCTCAATGAGTGTGGTACAGTATGCCTCTCCTTCAGTGGAGCACCCATAATGTCAAACTAGGGATGGGCTGAGAAATCCGGCCTTCCCGAGCTCAGGCAAAAAGCTCCAGAAAATTGTATTGCCAGTATTTTCTTGGATGGAAAACCCTTCTCCTTACGTTATGGATGTTTTTCTATTTATGTCTGATAACTTTTGTTTATTTTTTTAATGAAGAGTGGACTTCTCGCTTGAATTCCGAAGGCTATAAGTAGTAGGTAACACCTTCATCATTCCCTGGACACTGTTGCACTAACAGTACCACACAAGATCATTCTCTGTTCATGGTTTTTTTTTGTTTCCTTATTTCTTTCTCTCCCTATTTTTACTTTTTCCTTTTGTACCTCTTGGCCTTTGTATCAGAAGCTGTTGTTCCACAACCCGTTGTCAGTATCCGTACTACTTTGGTTGCACTTGGAAATAAGGCCGAAGGTAATTATGTTACCCTATGCCACTCTGTGGTGAAACGTAGGTATAGTCCCGTTAGTTTTAAAGCTGGAATATGAACTGAAAATTTGTCACTGAAAGTATAATTCCGCGGAATGTGTCGTAGTTACCACAAAGTAACATTGTTTAAGCGATATGTTTGCATAGATGATTATTCATATCCATTGTCAATTCAGTCTGTTTAATTTCAAGTACCGGTGACTGACTTCTTTGCTTTCTTGGAGAGTCTGAATTTTGTAGGGCCAACAAAAATGTCAAGACAATTTTCATAGTCAAATATCAGGGAGATGTGTACTTAGTTCTCTTTTATGTTTTGTGACAGGCGATCTTTTCCACTTTTTCTTCCCTGAGGGCTGAAAAACTGGAGAAGAACAAAAGGACCAGGCGATTACCAGTTCAACTCATACTCCAACTTTAACAGAGTAGCTCCAATCACAAATAAACCTTTCGAAAGAAGTCTGCCCACTTTGGCCTTTATATGGCTGTTTTTTGTAGTGAGTAGGTGAACGAAAATCACGTCCACTACGTAGGGTATTTGTCTATTAGCGGGCTAGCACAGGCGGCTGAAAGCAACAAAGGGAAATTCCCTTCTTATGAGACCTGACGTAGTTGTGTTAACCTCGTTGATTGGTCAAATGCAGTCAATGTAAACCAATCACTGTGCATGTTTGATATCACAGTCTCTTTATTTACCTGAACGAGACGTTGACCAATGACTCTCTAACTTGGTATGTGTGTTACGGGTAGCAACAAGACTCAGTTGAGCGAAGGACAAGAGAAAAGGGTGCAATAGTCACATCCTCTCCAAATGGATGACTCAGGTATTATTGTGCATTTTATTGTCACATCATCTGTATTCAAGTCAATGTTATTGTTTACTTTCCGCTTTACATGCACTCCGGAGAATTAAGACGACATAAAAACTAATAAAGCATCATCCATGTTTTCACCTCTAACGGCTAACTGTTAGTGATACAGTGTAACTTGGTTAACGTGCACTAGCAGTGTAGGACGAGTACTGCCTAGGCCTAACCAGTCCACAGTCAGACAAGTTGAACTTGAAGTAGGCTAGTGGCACTGTTGTGTTTATGTGGACTAACTGCACCTGGGGCACAAAAATACAGTAAGGCAGAGCCCTGTAATGTCCTCCAAAACACAGTCTTAGTGGCGAATGGTTGTGTATTGTAGCAATTTTCCCAAGCATAATTAATTTTCAATGCAATGGAAAGTTGTATACTTAACTTAGGCCTAGACCAAGTGAGAAAAAAAGTTTCTCAGCTCCACCCTCACGCAGTTTTACTCCCGCACAAATTTTGAACGAAAATGTCTCGACTGCAGAAATCATCTCTCCCTCCCCAGTCTTTAGCGATGTCTTTGCAATAGTAAAACATAGCGCTCAATGATACAGTGATGGGGCACATTAGTAAAAAAATTTAGAAAAAATAAACGGCAAACGAGCCTTTCGGGTTCGTGCGTGTAATCGTAAATAAGGGGAAAAGACCTGCGCACCCAATTTTTTTAAAAGTTTGGACCAAAAACTAGACTTTTATTACTTAGCCAATTTTGAAAAAAATAACCTTCATTCGTGGGTGACATCCTAAAGTTTGTATGATAATGATAAATGGTATTTTTGATGAACCATGGTGACTAGGGCTGTTGTACATACTGATCTAACCTACATTATGTCTATTCTCACTTTAAAACAAATAAAAGAATACTGAATAGTTGAACTGATCCTACTTAATGCTTGGCAATTTCTGTCACCATGGCAACTACGACTTAAATTGTGGCTACCAAAAAATTCAAACTTCATATTTTGATCGCAAGATATTCAACAATTTAGATGCTTCATCTGGTGACCAAATTTATGGCTATCAAAGATGATGCCGTCATGAATTTTGGGTTCAGATCTGTACATAGTAGCTTCTTGAAGAATGGGTGATTCTAAGATTTTGACCATGATATAAACAGATCTGGAAAAAGTGTAAATTTCCCTGGAGGCTATTTACAATATTGGCGGATTTCCCGCCAGACCTGACATGGCGCTGTATGCGTCATTCGATAGCGAAGCAATTGTCATACCAGCGTGGGGTCAATGGGCCCGCCATAGGTCCTCTTGTGGGGTCCATGCACGATTCCAGTGGGGGTCCAGTTTCCAAATCATATGAAATCCATGCTAAATTTCAACTCTTTAAAATTGAAAACGTTACTGTATCAGGCGAAAACACGATAGTTCGATTAGAAAAAATCATTGATATTGCTTCAAAATCAAAACGTTCTAGGAAATGTTGCACATATCATGTAGAGTGAACTGTATTACATACATTTTTGAAGTTGTAATGTCCCTAAAAGTTTTGTGAAAGTATCACGTAAGATCGTGTGCAGCCTCCCAAAAAATTTAAGTAATGATATCCTAACGCTGTGGGTGTATATCGAATAGCCTTGGCAATTCATACTTCCGTATTATAGGGAACAAGCAAAATTTTGTAAGTTGCAGATTTCAGAGTTTTTCAAGGAACATTGAAATTTTTCTTTTATTGTTTTGTTCATTGATCCTAGTCACTTTAAAATGTTTAGGCTAAAGGTTTGAAGAAGCAGACTATTGGTTTCGTGAAGGGTTTTGGACATAGAAACATGCATTCATTTTTGTATTACTGTGGGTTGCGATATGTCCGCTAGCTGTCATTCTGCAGATAATTTGCGTATGCAGGCAGGCCTAAGGCAGGCCTAAGCTTATGCTTTTTATTTGAAATTGAATGTAATAAAGGAGGTTTACGTAGGATCTTCTGGAAACATTTGCCAACGTTGTTTTTCACATATATAACTTGAAAAATATTTATCATGAGTAAAAAATAAGGGCATTCAATTACAGGAATAGTAATTTACTTCATGGTTTGTTGAAGATTGAATGTGGATGGGGCATTTGGGATACACATTTGAATGGATTTATTTACCACTTACTTTTGGACGTAACTATTTACTTTTTTCAGCCCTGGATATAAACATGTGAGGAGGTAATTACAGCACTTTTTGGCGAGGCGATCTTAAAAAGTTGGAAAGCGGCCGCCTCCGCAATTAAGTACCAGGGGAAACCCTGGGTGCCTGTTAACAATATGGATTTGTTTTCTTGGCTGCTCCTGTGTCTTACAGTAAACTGCATACCAAGTACATCAGTCTTTTAGGCCTACTGTATATATAGCTCTGCAGGTTATTTATCTGTGTACATCTGTTTTGGCTTAGAAATCAGTATATTACAATGATGTAAAATAATGGAAGACAGTTATGAATGAGAGTCATTTTTATTCCCTTACCAACTGAAATGGGATTTTTCACTCTGGTGACTGGTGAGTAACTTGACAATTTTGGCTATCAAATGTTTAGATAAAATTGAAATTAATGGTCAGGCGCTAATAATATTAATACGAATTAATGCGAATTAATATCATTGTGCTGGTGCAATCTAAAGGCTTAGGAGTTTTGCCAATACCGTACAGTATGTTACAAGGAATAAGATGCAGTGTGGCCAATTTGGAATTGACTTCTTTGAATCACTGTGCACTTCTAAAACTTTTTTGTACAAATTTGGTGATGCAGGGAGCTGGGTAGTGGTACTCATCTCATGTTAGTTTCCGAATTAAAAGTAATGTTTGGTTTTCAAAAGTTCAAACTGCGTCTTCCTTCTTAAGTGACGTGAATTCTTACGATGTTCAGACCAAGTGGTGGGTCAGTTTTGTATTGAAAGCAACAAGGGTTGTGTCACTGTAATTACCAGTTACAATAGCTTGCACAGGATAAGGTAGGAGCATTTACTTGTAGCCGTTCACTGAAAGAAGCCCACTGAAATAAGAAAGATTTTAGGGCACCTGTTTGCCTGTGTCAGCTTTGATGATTTCATTTCACCGTGTTTGTTCAATGTTAAAACCTTGCGTACAGTATTTAATTTTCTTTTCTTTGCTTTCTTGTGTTTTATACAGAGACAGAGGAAACCACATTGAAAAGAAAGAAAAAGGGAAGAGCAAAGAAGCGAAGAGATGAAGAAACACGTCCCCTGAGTAATTTCTGAATTTTAAATACTTCTTATTTAAGTTAGAATTATTGTCTGGGTCATGGAAATTTGGAACTTCTAAGTAACCATTATTTTCCAGATCCTGAAACACATGGAAAATGGAGGACATGCTATTAAAATAAATGAAAGGAAAAACTGAAGGATGTGACAGGATGTGGCAGAGATGCAATAGAATGTGGCAGGATGTGACAGGATGTGGCAGAGATGTGACAGAATGTGGCAGGATGTGGCAGAGATGTGACAGAATGTGGCAGAGATGTGACAGAATGTGGCAGGATGTGGCAGAGATGTGACAGGATGTGGCAGAGATGTGACAGAATGTGGCAGGATGTGACAGGATGTGGCAGAGATGTGACAGAATGTGGCAGGATGTGACAGGATGTGGCAGAGATGTGACAGGATGTGGTAGGATGTTGCAGAGATGTGTGTCAAAATCTTACCAAAATGCAAGGACTAGTTAAATTGTCCACAGTGTGAACAGTTCATGGAATGTTGCTGTGCATATAATGGTGCTACAGTATAATGAAGAAAAGATTGAGATCGATGATGTAACGTAATATATCAGACTGACTATAGGTACAGTGAGACTGATACTTGATGATCATTTTAATCTTTAAGCGTTTTTATTTTCCAATCAGGTCCTTCAGAACCAGCTGAAGTTCAATCTGTGGATTCAATATTCAGAGCTGCCCTTGAAAATAATGAAAAACAGTAAGTTTCGTAGTTCAGTAAGATCTGTGTGCCTGATTCTTTGTACAAATTGACCTACCTACAGTAAAGCACTGTTTGCCATGGTAATCAGTTTCTATTGTTCATTGTAGGCTATTTTCTTTTGTACTCTCATCCATTGTGGGAGGGACAGGTAGGTGCTTGTGATTTGGTTCTTGTCAAGTCTTGACAGTTTTCTTCTAACTTAAAGTACTCTAGCATACTGTACACCATACAGGACATAATAGAGTGGTGTTGAATGTTCTTGGTGCAGCACTGCAGTAAGGATGACTGAGAATGTGGTTGTAGTGTTAACGATGGATAATTAATAACTGTGAATGGTGATGTGGAGTTGAATAAGCTTGAGGGCTATACTGACAGTGTTTGCTGTTATCGCTGTTTGGGATTCTGGAGATTTAGCACCGATTTAGAATAGTTAAATAGCTGACTACATAGGTGCTGAGCTGTTGACTTTCTGAGGGTCTCCGCCAAAGAAGCTACTATTACATGCTGTGTATGTACAGTATGCCTGCCAGTTGCAGATGTCGCTGTAACTAATTTGCATGCAGCCTTCACATCTCTTGACCAAGGCATTAGAATGTAAACAAATTCATCGCAATACTACAACTAGCAACATGAGTCTTCTACAACTAGCAACATGAGTCTACTCAACATGAGACTACTACAACATGAGTCTACTCAACATGAGGCTACTACAACATGAGTCTACTCAACATGAGACTACTACAACATGAGTCTACTCAACATGAGACTACTACAACATGAGTCTACTCAACATGAGACTACTACAACATGAGTCTACTACAACTAGCAACATGAGTCTGGTGTTAGACAAGTTATGCTGACCGTAATTGACCATAGTTGTAAATGTTTAGTTTTTTTGTAACAGCATCAATTGCTGTACAGCGCACAGTACAATCACTCTCAAGATCCATCTATTGTCCATCATCCATAGATATTTGAATCAGTATCTCAAGTATTATCAGAACAGTCACACCACATTAAGGCCACAAATACTCTAATTAAAGAGGCCCATATTCTACATGAAAATTTACAGTGGCACAGTGTATTCACTACTTTCTGTTGGGCCTGCAAGTCATTGTAAAGTTACAGCCTAAGTTAGGACTTGGTCAGTGTTTGTTGATTTGATTACAGTGTAGAGTATGATCACAAAATGTCAAAAGTATGATTCATACCACAGTTTGTGAATGTCTGATGAGCAAATGGTGTTGACAAGTTGCTGTTATTGTAGCAACTATCAAATTGATATTGTTAAGCATGTTAAAAACTGTAGTGAGAACCACCTTTAAAACCTGTTTGATTGCTGTGTCTGGTAGGAGTGGGCAATTCTTGTGAAATGATCTGTAGATTTCAAAGAAAAGTTATGTATTGGTGGCAGTTTTTCTCCATGTTTCCTTCATGTTCTTTATGTCCTATTTAACGCTGGTATTAATCTTTTACATGCAGCCCTCTCGTCGCTGTTTAATTCATCAACTGCTGCTAAGTTTAATTGATGTTCTGGTTGGTCATAGAGTGTAGTATGTTAAACAGTTCAGATGACATCTTTGATTGTATCCATTGTAGATCTACCAAAACCAAGAAAACAGTGAAAAAGAAGAAAAAGAAGACTCAGGATGGCCATGATGATGATACTGATGTAGTGAGTATTGATATCATTGTTGCTGATGATTAAATGAGGATCTCTATGATGATGATACCAATACAGTGAGCAATGATTTTATGGAGACTATTGTTGATTGGAGATTGCCATAATGATGATACTGATGTAATGAGTACTGGTCTTATGAAAACTAATGTACCTCTAGGATGGCCCTGATAATGATACTGGTATAGTTAGCACTGGTGTAGTGTAGCTCTAGGATGGCCATGATAATGATACTGGTATAGTTAGCACTGGTGTAGTGTAGCTCTAGGATGGCCCTGATAATGATACTGGTATAGTGAGCACTGGTGTAGTGTAGCTCTAGGATGGCCCTGATAATGATACTGGTATAGTGAGCACTGGTGTAGTGTAGCTTTAGGATGGCCATGATAATGATACTGGTATAGTTAGCACTGGTGTAGTGTAGCTCTAGGATGGCCCTGATAATGATACTGGTATAGTTAGCACTGGTGTAGTGTAGCTCTAGGATGGCCCTGATAATGATACTGGTATAGTGAGCACTGGTGTAGTTTAGCTCTAGGATGGCCATGATAATGATACTGGTATAGTTAGCACTGGTGTAGTGTAGCTCTAGGATGGCCCTGATAATGATACTGGTATGGTTAGCACTGGTGTAGTGTAGCTCTAGGATGGCCCTGATAATGATACTGGTATAGTTAGCACTGGTGTAGTGTAGCTCTAGGATGGCCCTGATAATGATACTGGTATAGTGAGCACTGGTGTAGTGTAGCTCTAGGATGGCCCTGATAATGATACTGGTATAGTTAGCACTGGTGTAGTGTAGCTCTAGGATGGCCCTGATAATGATACTGGTATGGTTAGCACTGGTGTAGTGTAGCTCTAGGATGGCCCTGATAATGATACTGGTATAGTTAGCACTGGTGTAGTGTAGCTCTAGGATGGCCCTGATAATGATACTGGTATAGTGAGCACTGGTGTAGTGTAGCTCTAGGATGGCCCTGATAATGATACTGGTATAGTGAGCACTGGTGTGGTGTAGCTCTAGGATGGCCCTGATAATGATACTGGTATAGTGAGCACTGGTGTAGTGTAGCTCTAGGATGGCCCTGATAATGATACTGGTATAGTGAGCACTGGTGTAGTGTAGCTCTAGGATGGCCATGATGGTGATCATGATGTACTGAAGCTAGTATTGATGTTATTGTTCCTGATCCAGTGACTCTAAGATTATGCATGACACTATGTTTACCAAAATTACCTCTCTCTGGTCACCTTTCACTTGATTTCTACAGTTTCGGGCTGACTTCCTTCAAAACTCAACCGTCTAAAATGATTGGTCTTAATGTTAGAAAATAGACAAAGATTCTTACATTGCAAAATCTTGCTTCATTTTCATCTTTCTAGCTGTTTGTAATACTGTAGCCATGTAACTTAACCTTATCATTGTCATTTCTACTTGTTTGTCCTTCTGTGGATGATAATTTTAAAAAAGTTCAGTCGATGAGACATTTCAGTTTCATGTTGCAGATACTGTACAGATACTTCTTCAAAGACCCTGTCTTACAGAGAGCATTTGGAAGTTTTGATTTGTCCAGAGTGGAATGTCCTCTTTTCTACCAAACATATTTCTTGCATGTCATTAAATGTTACATTTGACAGCATTCAAGTGTATTGGCATTTATTTTGGTTTAGTTTTCAACTTAGAAGACTTTCTAATGTTATTTGTAAAGTGTTAACTTATTAATGAAAATGCCCCCCTCCCCTTACAGATTGGTTGTGTGTTTGAATCTATGATAATGAAACAAGAATGGTAGACTTTTTCTTTCAGATAGGCCAGGCATTCTTACACAGTGACTTTATTTATGACACAGCTGACAGGTTACAGGTAAATTATTGCTTTGCAGATCAAACAATGACTTCTGTTTGTTACTATGGTGTCACATGTAGAAAAATGTGGCTGCACGTACTTTATGTCAGTTTCATAGCATACATGGAAAAAAGTGTCAGTAATGTGTATTATCAAGCTAACAGTGTATTTCTGTATTTTGGTTTTCACAGCTGGAATCTTTGAGACAAAGTGCAGAGTTAGCAAAGGATTCCGACAACTCCGTTTTGTTAGCCAACACCTACAATGAAGAGAGCAGCCCAAGGTTCAGCAAAAATGAAACCAATGCTCGCAGGAGGAAACTCCCTCCAAAGAAAGGGAATGAGAATATGGGTTATGTCAAAGATGACGACGAAGAGAGACAGACCAGCAGCAGCAACAAGGAAACAAAGAAGAAAAAAAGGAAACAGAATCTGAATCCTGAGGGAGAAGAGTAAGCCTTATATCTACAAAATAAAATGAATTAGTATTTCAGGGAAATTTATTTATCTGGTAGGACAATCATACCTCATACTTAGTGTAGTGCCCAGGAAAAGTCGACCCATTTTTTTGGGTTGTTTTGTGTTCTTCAGGAACACTTCATTTGAATGATAGCAAATTTGTTGAACTGTTTCAAAACTAGATCCACTTTATGTTCCAACATTTATTTCCACTTTCAGAAATGTTGTTTGGCTAATGATTTGATTCAGTTCACAGCGGTCATGTGTTTGTGACATCGAATGGACAACAAGATTGTAAATTTATCGTAGTATGAGGATCATTAAACCCTAGACCTCACATTGAATTAAACTTGTATTCTTTCTGCTGAGTAGAAGTTCTTTATACTTGGTTTTTTTTTTTTTTCTCATTTTGGTCCTTCTTGACATTTTTGAGTCCTTGCCAATGGCAGGCTAGGAATGTATGCGATGGTGATGCATGTGTGCGTGCACTTGAATGTGTGTGTGAGTCTTTGCTTGTTTACACAACATATAAACTTTACTGATTTCATACTTAGTGTGTTGGTTGGTCATACTGTGTAGATAATCCCGATTGTTTTTGGCGGAGGTGAAAGGTCATTTGAGGTCACAGAAGGTCAAACTGTGAAAACCTTGTGTACACGATACCTCAAGAAGGATAGTCTTGACTGATCTCATACTTTGTGTGTCTGTTGGTCATATTGAGTGGATGATTCCTATTGTTTTTGATGGAGGTTAAAGGTCATTTGATGTCACTGAAGTTCAAATTGTGAAAAACTTGAAGTTAGATGGGTAACCTTGGCTGGTCTCATACTTGGTTTGTTGCTTGTTCATACTGTGTAGATGATCCCTATTGTTTTTGGTGGAGGTCAAAGGTCATTTGAGGCCACCAGAGGTTGCCTTAAATGAGGCGAGAGGTCAAACTCTTTATAACCTTGACTGATCGCATACTTTGTGTGCAGATGATCCCTGTTGTTTTTGTTGGAGGTCGGAGGTCATTTGGGGTCATGAGAGTTCAAAGTGTGAAAACTTTGTTTTTATGATATCCCTAAGAATTTTTTTGGGAATGAGTTTGTAAAGAAAGAGCGGGATCTACATTTTTCAAGGAATTGTGTCATTTTCTGTGGAGGTCTAAGATCACTTGACATCAGCAGACACCATAGTTAGAAATCAAGCTGCGAACATAGGCTTTACAGTGTTTGATTCAATAGTTGTACTGTATGAGGTTTATCCTTCATGAATATCTTCAAGGAATCACAAAGTCTTTAGACTTTCTGGTTATGCATTCAATAGTTCTTTGTAGCAGTACAGTATTTTTTGTCTCACTGATTGCCTCTGTGAATATTTTTTACAGAAGTAAGGGACCAATGACACTTTCTCAGTTGGAAGAGACCCCAAAGAAATCCAAAGTCACCAAGAAACTTCAACGTGAGAAAGAGTCCAAGGAGGAAGAGAAAGAGGTGTACACAAAGGAAGAAAATGAGGAGAAACCAGAAGAAATAAAGAAGAAGAAGAAAAAGAAAAGGAAAACTGGTAAGAATCCAGATAGGCACTACAGGTTAACCAATTATAAAAATCCAGATAGGCACCACTGGTTAATGTTAAATGAAAATCCAGATGTAGGGACAACCACTTAACTTAAAATTACTGATGGTATAGTGATCTGTTCACTTAGAGTGAAGTTTTGGATGGGGACCACACCTTTACTTAAAATGAGGGACCAGTATTACATATCTTTAAAGTCAAACATAATGAATATATTCATTATTTGATTAGTTAGGCATGTCAGTATCACAGGAAAAGGTTTTCTTCAAAGTACAAGTCACTCTCAGTTTTCAACAGTCTATATGATCCTCAGAATGTGTCCTCACAATACCATACATTATATTGTAATGTATGACAGATTCAAAATTACATCAAAAGTTACTGATAATGTAAAAAAAAAAATGCGTCAAAGTGAATCTTTCTGCTACCACCTCATGTTATATCTTTGCTTTGGAAACATATCTGTGGAACATTTGGTAAAGATTTTCAATTAGCATTGTTTTGGTGTACAGGACTTTTGATGATGTTCTGCATGACAAGTGAATGCTGGCTTTCATGTAAGGAGTAATCCTCAAGCTCCTAAACTTTGATTATTGCTTCTAAGATGGAAGGTAAATTGAGAATAACTGAATCAGTTGACAGCTGTGAAAGGAAGGTGTGAAAACAGTTTACATAATGTTATGGCAATTATAAAATTCCTTGTTAAGTGCCTGTGTGCTTACATACCCATTTCTAACTGTGATAACTTATTCAAAGTTTAAACAGAGAGTTTGCCCTGTCAATAGAAATGTTCAGTTTGTTTCAGTTTTATTTGAATTGAGGCTATGATTTTGTTCATGTTCATGCACAGTGTGTTTTGCAGGACTTGCAGTTCACATAAGGAACAAAGAGTATTGTGGTCCACATAGATATGAAAAGGCATGACGAGCTAACAAGAATGTAGGAAATGGAACTTTATATGGAAGTTTACAAAATTAACCAATTTCAGTGAAAGTTTGGCATCTAAATGAGTGCTAAAAGATCAAGTTAATTCTGAAAAAGTAAATGCAGTTCAACTATTTTTAGTTTACATTCATCAAGACGTAAAAACAAAAATGTAGCAAGTTGTATCAGATGTACAACAAGATACACAAGTCAACCACAGCAGAATAGCTGATCAGATACCTGTGAGATGAGTGTCAATGCATAGTAGCTGATCAGGTGGCTGTGAGATGGGTATCAATGGAAAATAGCTGATCAGGTGTCTGTGAGATGGGTATAAATAGAAAATAGCTGATCAGATGGCTGTGAGATGAATATCAATGCAACTGCGTATTCCCCATGATCACTGGCTAAGTTACAATACTAGCAATGAAAGCACATCAGTCTGAAGCTAGTACAGAATTCCAGCACAGGATTGACTGGCACAAGGGTGCTGTGACGAATGCTGTGCTTCAATCATGAGCTAACTTCAGACTGGTAAAAAAATCTTGTGTAAAGAAAGAGATGAGATTGTGTAAAGCCTTCCAAAAATTCAAAGTAATGCTATGCTAATGTGATGAGGTGTACAGCAAACAGCCTACAGTACCAACATTGGCTATTGTGTGTTTCATTATCACAGTTAACAGCCGACTATTTGCAATTTGTAGCCTTCACATTATTCAAAGAAATATGTAAATCATATTTTATTGTTTTATCGATCCTACTATCCTACTGCTTTAACGATATTTAGATTCAAGGTTTAAATTGAATTTGTAGAAAGATGACTTAGCTGAGCATTGTGAAACAAGTTAAACTTGACTTGTGTTGGAATCCTGTGCTAGCTTCAGACTGGTTTTCTTGTGCATTTTAACTTCCAAAAATTGCATGTCATACAGTTTGTTCTACAAGACATATGTAACATTTTGTGCAATATTTAAGTTTTGAAACATCATTGATGATTTGTTTCTGATCAGTCTTGTGTCTGGCTGATGTGGTATTCACTCACAGACTGCACTGTTAACCGAGACACTCTGTACCTGTGATCTTGCAAAGCCACATAAGGCAAGTTGCAAAACCCCCATGAAGGTTTATATCCCTTGCATATGCCCTCAAACATGTGCAAAGTTTTGCAGGAATTGGGTTGCTTGGAAAATGGAAATAAAAAGAGGTATCCAATGGTTTTATGTGTACCTATAGTAGCATTACTTAAAAACAATTTCAGACACTAGCCAAATATGCATTCTCTAGCTGAGGTGAAATTTCTGTGTGTGCAGGCTTACTTTTGGTGACTCACAGGGAGAAGGCTAATTTACAAACTGTGCATTCCAAGAAAAAACACAGCATCCATTATGCGCAGACATGTAATAATGTAAACTCTTCCGTATTGCCTGCACATTGCTTGACGAGAGTGAAGTAGACATTTAAGTCTCATTTCCACTTTGTGGACTAGTTTTCGAGATCAAGCTTACATACACAACTTTTTTATCACACAAATGTTCTCTGAAAAAAGTATTTTAATGAAGAAAATCTGTTGTAATAAAACAAAAAACAAAAAAAAACAAATTCAATTCTGGATTGTCATTGTGGCACGTATGATTCAACATATAATCACTGTATAACTTTTCATGCCAACATACCCTTTTTTTATGGGTCAGCTGTTCAACTGGAACTCTTGTTCTTGATTTGATTGGTTAGACTATATTCTGATCCCAGTTAGACTCATAGCATTTGAATGAAACTTGGAGAATTTTAGGATTGTTAACAAATCTGTCATATAAACTGTAATTTTGGTAAAAAATATCCATTTCCGGCAATCTCTAGGAAGAAAATAAATATTAAGATTAAAGGCACATAGAAAAGAAAATTTTGTCATTTTAAATTGATTTCTGAAGCAATTCCAAGTGGATCTTTTTTCTACAGTCAAAATGAAATGAGTTTCAACAAAAAAAAAAGATCTATTTGGTTGATACCTTTAATGTTCATTCTCAGTTGATATACTTTGGTGTGACCTGGCTGAAAGCTTTTGAAAAATAAAAGGTTTGAGCAAATCAAAAGGAAACCAAAATATAATAGATCAGCCTAGACCTTTGATGAAAATATATTGATGTTTTCTTTGTTCCATAACAGAAGTTTCCATGTTGTAAGGAAGTGGAGCTGTACTTGCAATTTGGCCAGCTAGAATCCTCTGTGCTAGTCATGAATCTCTGTGCAGCATTGCCAGGTTTGCTGCTATATTATGGATGTGTCTAAGTCCTCCATGGGACTACTGTACATGTGAAGATAATATTTTTAACTGTTGCTCCTCCAGTCACTGCTTCAGAAGCAGCAGCTGAACCAGAAGATGATGGAAGGATATTGGGCGTGACCGTCCATCGCAGCGATAGACTCAAAACAGACCTTTATGTCCGTCATCCTCTCGTCAGGGTTCACATCGTTGATATGAACACAGGTGCAGCTGTTAAAAAATCTTCAGAGTAAGTCCTACAGTTACAAGTAATCCAGGCTACAATATCTTCTATTTTATCTGATTTTCCCTTCCTTGCAATCTATTGATGAACAAAAGATTGAGAAGTCATTTCTCAATATTATCAAAGTCACTTTATCAGATCAATTTCAAGTTATCCTCAAATCCTGTAAATCAGTTTGTTTAGATATGTTAATCCTGGCAGGCAGTGACCTGTAATGTAGTTCAAACATTAATGCCATAAATCCAGATAATTAACATGGAATGAATGGTACATAAGTTTCTCACAGTAGCATATTAATCTGTTACTACTGTATTGTATTGTTTGCTTCATTCTATATGCTGTAAATTCAATTATTGTTCATGCAGTCACAAAAGAAAACTGTCAAGTTTTAACGATGTCATATTAACTGGCTGTTTTAAGCTGCTGAGATTATCCATTGTGACTATTGTGATAAGTGTTGCAGCCTGTTAATTCAAAGACATGTAGGATTGTTTTGCAATGTTTACTTAGTAAATTATCTCGACACCAATTTATGTCTGCTGGTATGAAGCATGGAGCTTATCATTCAGCAAGTTTAATTCCATTTTTGTTTTTCCAAGACAGATGCTTCAGACTTGTAGGCTCTTGTGATCTGGGCTTATTTTTGACCAAGAAGTTTTTTAGTGACTAAAGGACGAGTGATGTGTGGCTTGACTTATGAATAATGGTTATTATGTGATAGGTGTAAGGATGACTTAAAATCGCTAAGAATTTGAAAATAACCTCTGATTGTACCAAAAGTTGCCTCCTAGTTTACTGACATTCCAAATGAACAATGGAATACCATAGATTCCAAGTTCAGTTTGTTTAACCTATTTCATTCCCTGCCCCTATTAACTTATCTACTTCTTGTTCAATCTTAAGTCAGTGCCATCACTGCTTAGTGTGTGATAAAACATCAAGAACACTGTGCATGTACTGTTTTGTATCCTTTAATATATATTGTACTGTCTGTTTTTGCCAGCTGATGCTGCGTAACAGTTCTTTGAGTGTTAGGAGTCAAAGGAACCAGAGGTGCAAGCTTTTGTTTAAAAAAAAAATGAAGTAATGTTCATTATTTGAATTGCTTTTTCCTTTAAGAGGGACAGACATGTCACAAGAAAAGATAGATTAATGCTCATCTGTTGAGTTTTCCTTTTCCTATAGCAGGGACAGACCTGTCTGTACATCTTTGATTTATCTTTTTCATTTAACAGGGACAGACCCGTTACATCTTTCTTTGAGAAAGTGGATTTTATCTTGCCAGTATTGACTCAGCCATTTGATTTTAAGCAACGAAAGTAAGTCTTTGCTATAGTATTTCAAAGTACTTCTATGATTTTGCAGAGTGGATCACTCTGGCCCTGGTAAGATTCATTTTGGTTTAACTGGTTTAAAGGACACTCAAAAGTGAAATAAATGATGGACATTTAATTGAGGAACATGCATAACATAAACTGGTGTAAATAATAATCAGTTTATTCTTTTTTTTTCTTCAGTTTTAGTTTCAGTAGAATTTGAAAGCTTGTTCCAAAAACAAAAAAACTTAAAGGAAGCAGCTGTGATCTCATTCTAGAATCTTAACCGAGAATATGAATTGTTTTTTTTCCATCAAACTAGGAATTTTCCTATTCCAATGTAAGCTACATCCAACCTGATAACTATACAGCATGATGCATCTCTCACACAGTATCTTCAGTAAAGTTAGCCATCTCTCCTTTCGACAATCGTTATGATGGGAAAGGTAATGATGAGAAAGAAACCAATATCCCATCAGCACAAACCTAAGTTATCATTTAAGCTGCTTGCTTCTTGACCATTGTCAATACCAAATCAGGTAATCGTATATCGTGGTACAATCAGAATATCACTGGTGGATAAAATTTGTGAAGCCAGGGGCGGCTCTTTCCTGTGGAATTTGTGTAGGAGTTCTGTGGCAGAATGGATGAAACCTTGAACTGCAATGGTACAATAATCCTAAGGCAAAACTAATAAGCATGCAGTAGACCTTATGAAAGCAAGGTGCATTTCATTAACAGACTTGGGGCCTTTTGTGAAAGTAAAAATAATTTTGATGGTTTTAATGTAACAGTGAAGTATTGATAGCCAGTTGTTCACCTTTGGTTGACAGTGAGTTAAGGCCTGGCAATCTACGCTTGTTAAATTTACATTTTGTCAACTTTTCAGTCTTTGAACATTTCAATGGTTGTTCAAGAGCATTATGTAGAAGTTATATCAGTTTCTGCCATAGTTGTCCTGTAATCTTGATAGACGTTCATTTTGTGATTTGTGGGATGCATGACTTATTGTTATTCATAGATGTGGTTTAACATTCTACTGCAAGTAGTATTACGTCTAGGAAATGTTTTGTCTTTGTTCCTCTGTTGTTATTCCAATGTAGGAGATTAATGTATGTTGTGTTTCTCAGGTATCTTAATTCCTATCCGGCAGGATACTTGAATACAATAGTTATGCACTCACTTATTCCCATCTGCGAAGAGCTTAATTTAACTAACTGTATTTATCTTTTCCGGTTTTTTTTTTTTTTTTCCTGTTTCTCAGGTCTCTCATTCCAATGTGGGAGGAGCAGCTTGTGTATAATGAAAGTTATTGCCATCTCATTTCCAAAAATGAAAATGCTCCAAAAATTATCTTGTTCTTTGAAGTGAGTACAATACCTTCTTTTTTCTGCTTTTGTTTGGTTTTGTGATTACTGATCATGGCAGGACAATGGGCAGAAAGGTGTCCTGTTTGAGTGTAAGTAATGTTTCACTTTAATCAAGTGCAGAAAAATTCCTCCATTTTAAAAGGATGGTCTAGCCACAAATTTAGCTTGGATATGTTGAAGAGTAAGTTCATCCAAGTTATCCAACCATTCTGGTGAAACTTTGATTCAGTTCCCATGTGTGGTTCCCAAGATATTACCAGTTGAAGTTACCCCCTTTTCTACCAACTGTTAAATTGAGGCAAACAGGAGTGACATCATCTCCTCACATGGCTAAATAGTCTTTAGTTTTCTTTATTATTGACTTTATTATGTTGCCCTTGAAATCAATAGTTGGTCAGCTTAGGTACTGGTTATGTGAAGGTTGTAAACTCTCATACCCATCACACATTCACATTGTGATAGCACTAGATATTGAAGTATTAAATTTGGTGTAAAGTTTAAAGAAAAACGTAAAATGCTTTATCAATGTGGGGAGATGACATCACTCCTGCTTGCTTCAAGTTAACTGTTGTTAACAAATGCGGCAATTTCAACAGCTCATATCTCCAGAACCACACATGGAAATTGAATGGAAGTGTCACTGTAATGGTCAAATTAAGTTACTCTTCAACATATCAAAGCTATATTTGTGGCTAGACCATCCTTTTAAGATTTCACATCAGCAGTCAAATACAGTTGGATTAAAGTCAAACCAGGTTTCAGCGTTTGGATATTCCAGTCTGCTACTACATACAGTACGTGTAGAAGAGCGATTAGAAATGATGTTTGAAAGATGTTCCTTGTTGTGCCAGTTATCATCAATGATGGGAGACGGTGTTCATCTATTGTAACTGCTATCTTTGTTTTCTGAAACCTTCCGTCCATGATGTGTAGCTTTCTTTTCATTGTCGAGACGGCACTAACAATGCAGATATGGTTAATGTTTGTGTAAGTACGGCAGAGACATGCCACTTGCATGCACAGTAGACATATTTAATTATGCTGAACAATATGGGACACCTGTCCTGGTGACCGTTGTAACAAAGAGACAGGGAAGCTGTAGGATTTATTGAATCGTTAATAATATATATCAATTTGTGTATTTATCAAAAAAACCCCTTTCTATAGAAGTAAAATGCTGTTTTCTTTGTGTGACAGATTTTGGATTTTGTCAGCATGAATATGGTAAATTTGAACCCAAAGCTGTTGAAAGGAGACGGAGCGTGGCATCGCATTGCATGGGGATTCCTAAAGGTCAGGAAGCTTTAGGAAGTTCACTTACCATTGACAGAGGTTGCTATGAAACAATTGGAAATTGATTATGAACAAAGAAATATTTCTTCTACTGTAAATAAAAGGAGCATTTATTTGAATGGAGAAATAACCCATTGCTGCTACTTATTGCCAGACTTTTTTGTCATCGCGCAAAATGATGTTGAATGATGTTTATTGGTTTTTTGTAAGAGTCCTTGATACTTAAATTGATTAGTTTTTATCAGCTGACAGGTGGGTAACTCTTACTAACGTTAAAACCCTATGGAACGTAGTATCATGTTTAAACCCTCTGCTTTAATCTGCAAAATGGAATTTTGATAGTGATAGAGAAAATTTCAGTGTTTGGTATCCAAGGCAGGCTTCCCAGCATGACAAGGAATCACAAAGTCCCTTGAATGTCTGATTTGTTGCATAAAATTCTATGGATTATTTTTGCACAGCTTGTTGGATCTAATGGTGAGCCTAACACAGAGAAGAAAGTGCGACTTCAGTTATTCTATCCACCATTTGCATTTAAAGCCAAGCCTAACCAAGTTGATGTAAGTTCAGTTTTTTATGCAGTTATA
This sequence comes from Stichopus chloronotus, assembly GCA_021234535.1. Taxonomy (NCBI): domain Eukaryota; kingdom Metazoa; phylum Echinodermata; class Holothuroidea; order Aspidochirotida; family Stichopodidae; genus Stichopus; species Stichopus chloronotus. The sequence goes on from CM037849.1 coordinate 8,318,669, forward strand.
CAGTTTTGACTATCATTCAGTTGCATTCTAATCAGATATTGATCAAGTTCATGCCGGTTTATGTCTGATTAAGTCGCTCATTGGCATCCTTGTCATAGCTTCATCTACTTAAATTTACTTCAACTAACATTTACCTAGTAACAAAGAAATCTATGAATCTTCCAATGTCCCAAAGCAGCTAATACAAAAACTGTGAAAATGTTTATAGTGAGGTGAATACCATCATTGAAGTTATGTGGAAGTCATAGATATGACTCTTTGTTCAGGTGTAGAGTGCATGGAGTTTACACCATGTCAATGTAAATCAAGTAAAATGCTGAACTTTGGTGTCAAAATTGCCAAAACTATATGAAGTAAGACTGACAGTAGAAGCTAATTATGTTACAGTGTAGTTTTGATATCCTGCAGTGTAGACATGAAGATACCTATCATATTAGGCTATCTGCCATCACATCATCTTTAGTTGGCTTTGTCCTCATACAATTGAACTGCCCTCTCATATTTAATGACTTCTCTTGATAGGCTCATGGCAATACATCACATCACCGTTGTCATACTTCCATTTCTATGGTTTTAATAATGTAGTGTGTGTATTTGTCATTCTCATTTAAAATCCAAGTTGAAACATATTATTGTTACTTAATTTTATGTGCAGCTATTTAATGCAGCAGAGCACCACAAAATATCTGTCAAAAAGTTTAAGATTTGAGGCACATTAAAGGGATATTTTGGAGAATGTGTGACACTCCATTTGGAGAAACCTTATAGATTGGGCCCACAACTTACTTTTAGCAGTTGCCTATCCCTATGTATTCATGCTCCTTGCGTATGATTAACGCTGTTTGTTTGTAGGTTTATCAGTGGTGGCTGAACTGTCCCCGTCAGAACTATCCATGTACCCTCTACGTCACAGTCAAACCTATGAAACCTCCCGAGAATGTGGAGCCAAGCAGCAGATCTTTCTACGCTATACAGAAGGTAAATGTTGTTTTCTGTTCTCCGTGAGTTTGTGACCTACCTATGGAGTAGTGACAATGTGTGAGTTATATCCAAACTCAAGATGAAATATGTTACAGCTCGTAATTATGTAACGTCTCTGCTTTAACTCTGTCATTGATAATAAGTGAAGGAGTAAGCTTTCATCCTTTCTGTTGATGGTAACATGTTAGCTGACCTTCATCTGTCAACAGGAAGAGGGACTAATCACATACAAAGAACTGAAGAGTACCATTGAACTTGGTCTGAAAGCAGCTACACCCTTGTAAGTTGTTAAGTTTCATTGTTTTGGACTTACTTGTATCATGTTGTAACCTATTCATGATTAAGTCTCTATGTTTGGAGCTTAATTTCTATCGCCATAAAAGCTACCCTGTCCCTTAATTTGGTACTAACTTGGACTTCATTATGGGTTGACCCGGTTTAGCTTTCCTGTTATTTTCTGCTTCACTAAGTCACCTTCCCTTGGGTGTCATGTTTTTCCTGATCACTTGGTCCATGTTTGACTTTGCCAGTTGATGGCCCTGCACTGCTGAAATCATCAATGTTACCATTCATTGAATAATAAGACAAGTATCTTATCATCTCGTAACTGAGAAAAGTGTACAGTATTTAGTCAGGTGTACATTTTCAGGAATGCTCACATACTTAAACACACAACAGAAAGCCATTTACCCTCATAATTTCTGTTTGCTACTACTGTAGGATAGACACTTGTTAGAAAGACTTGATATACCTCACTGTTGATTCTGCAGGGAGTCAAAATGTTTATTCTAGAAAGGTTTTGAGCAGACACTGGCCAGAACAGATGTAAAATTGGCTTAAAATTCATATCGTTGTCAGAAAATACACTCAGATTTCAACTTCAAATTTCCCCTTAATGTGTGTCCCAATTAAGGGGAAAAAATCAGATTTGTGGAGTTTAGATTTTTTGCAGTCAATTTTCTCTATACTCGTTGTTATCATTGTACGAGGTATCTTCTTGGATTTCTGACAGCAAGATTAGATAAATTTGTACTTCAGTTCTCTCAACTGCTTGTATTTAACACTTATCACCTAGTTGTTTGCATATGTAAGATATTTCTCACATACTGTATGCAGGATACTGTTTTATCATGTCTCCCACATGTTTTCATGTAAGACTGAATGTTTAACAGTTGACACAGTTTGTTGTTGGGCAAAAGTATGTTGAATAATTACAAGCATGGTCCCCCATTTTATGTGCAGACACCAAACTACACCAACAACATGGTCCAGATTACCAGGACAGATGTGCCGAGTTCCAAACAAACCAATTTTATCCATAGCTGGAGACAAAAAGGGCTGCTTCGTATTGAGGTTCTCACCAAATGGAAGGTAAAATGGTTACTTGTAGACAAGTTAGTTCTCTGAACAGAATTTTCTGTGTGATAGGGTCTTAATTGTTGAGACAGATACTGGAAGAGGAGTAAGGGAGGGGGTCAACATTAGACAGTCTTACTGGTAGAGGAATATGGATGCTTAATTCTAGACAATTACTGGTAGAGGATGGGCTCAAAATGAATTTGACAGTCTTAATGGTTGAGGAATAGGGAGAGGCTCAATGTTAGACAGTTACTGCTAGAGGAATAGCTCATGATTACACCATCTTACTGGTTGTAAATGTTGTAGCTTCACCTTTCTTTTCTTCCCATTGCAGTTGTTTCATGATAGATGTACCCAAGATGGTGTTTTTCATCAGATTTTAACTGACTTCATATCACTTTATTCCAACAGAACAATTGCATGTGGCTGTAAGGAGAAAGATGGCTACCCTATTGTTCTCTATGAGGTAATCCTGGCAGATCTTATTAAAGCCACAGTCTTGGTATTTATGTATTATTAGTTTGAAGCCAAACCTGAATGTACAGATATCACTATGTATAGTTTGAAGCCAAACCTGAATGTACTGATATCACTATTAGCACTCTGCTTTCATTCCTACTAACAAACAGAGATGAGGTCATCAAAGATTAAACTAGGAGAGTTCTGTATGGTTCACCCTCAGTGGATGTCAGCTCCAGTCTGTTTGGAAAAAGAAGTAATGGTTGTCATGGTGTTGGATTTTTAATAATTTGGAAATGTGAAAATGTGACTTTTTTTGTCAGCTCAGGCTCGTCCTGGATGTTGAAATGATGTCTCGAGAATATTCCTCACACATAGTTTGATACGATTTGAGTAGGAGATGTTCTGTCAGGCTTAGGGATTTGTTTCTGCTGTGGAAGGCATGAACTGTGTGATATTATCCAAATATTTGATGTTTGTGTTTATCAATACATATTCATACTTGGCAGTAGATTGATGAGATGCAATGGTTGAGCATATTTTTGTTTCTTCTTGGTTAGATTAAAGCCATACTATGTGTATGTAGAAAAATTTTACCTTGAATAACATAAGCCCATGGCTGCAACACTTATATAGGTCAGATATTTTCAGTTACCAAATATATGCAGAGGCCGTGTGCTCATACACTATAGTAACTTACCACAAAGTTTTGTGGCAAATATATCAAAGGAAAGACTTACCCTATGGCAACATTGCCCATACAGCAAGTGTAATAAGGGTTTCTACCATTGCAGGTGTAACTATGGCAACATTAGGAGAGCATGGTACTTCATGTCATACATGGTCTACTGTGGTCATACTAGTACAGCAATGTACACTTCAAATATGTAGGAGATGTATCCATGATTTATCGAGGCTGAGGTTTATTTAATATTGTAATTTCAGTATTTAATTATACATGTTTTTAACTCTGTGGCAGATTTTGTCTGTCAACCAACATTCAACAAAGTTTCTGAGAAACTGAAGTGCTATGGTATTACATTTTGTTATGATTTAATATATTTGTTAAGGTTAGTCATTCTGTGAGTGGTTCTCTTTAGGAGTGGTAAAAATGCTGTTGGTAGTTGTGTGACAGTTTGTCTATCACTTTTCTTTTGTTTTGCTGCAGTTACCAAATTAACATAATAAAGGAGTTTTATGTACTAATACTTTTAGATCCCATCTGGAAGATACAAAAGCCAATATCCTGGTCATTTTGGCATCATCTATGATTTAATTTGGTCTGCGGACGGAGATCGGCTCCTCTCGGCATCCTCTGATGGCACCGCAAGGTATTTCATTTGATTTACTTTTAACCTCTTGAAGATTGATGTAAATGCTAGGGAAGGGGGGGGGGGCATTCATCTTTGTGGTAGTTTGCTGCTTTTAATGTAAGTTCAAACAGCTAAAAGAAAAAGAAAACATATTAAATATTACAAACCCTGACTCTACTACCTATATATGCTGAATTTAATATCTCAGTATATTAAATGTATCCTCATAATGGTCTAATAATACCAAGGTATTATTGTAAAGATGAACAACGATCTTACTTTCTGAAAGACATTCAATGAAATCTGCATGTACTTGAAAAAAGAAGATAAATAGCACTTGACATGAATATGTAATTCCAGATTATTCTTGTAGGAATCAGTGAGACCACTAACCTACTACAACTAACAGCCAGTATCCAGCAAGAACAGACTCTATCATGCAATAATAGCCAGTTTCCAGTTTGTCAATAACCAGTGTACAGTGGTAGTAGCTGGTACTTGAAGATCTGAAAGGTCAGTGGTTGGTGCCTAGCCATTAACCAGTGAAGTAACCAGTAACCAACGACTGCCACCTGTAGCTTTGCATTGTTGTCCTCTTATTTTTTTCTTTGGTACAGGATCTGGAATCTTGATACTCCAGAGAGTTCTGCAGAAAAAGTTTTTCCTCATCCATCATTTGTATACTGCGCGAGGTTTCATCCTAAAGAAAACACATTTATTGCAACTGGAGGGTTTGACCACCTGGTAAGGGTGTGGAGTACAGAGGGCACTTCCCAGACTGGAGAGGTAAAATGTCACACAGACAGGCCTGATTAAGGTAGATTATGTGGTAGTTGATTGGAAGGGTAGACATGTTAACAAGTTTTCAAGAGGTAGATATATAGTTTAGTGAAGGGGTAGATGTATGTTATAGAGACTCAGGGGAGATGCAGGTTTTAAATTAGCCAAATGTATATGTATGGTGTAGAGATTAAAGTGGAAGAGTAGATATATGATCCGGTTGCAGAGTGGAGATGTACAAATGTTGCAAACAGGGGAGGGGTTGATATATGTTACAAAAACTTAGAGGAGAGGTAGATAGATGGTACCTTTGGCTGATTGGACGCGGTAACATTATGAAGACTTAAAGGAGTAGTAAGTATGCTATATAGGGCTAAGTGGAAGAGATAGATATATGTATTAATGACTTATAAGATTAGATACGTATAGTATAATAATATGTAATGTATAATAAGTATTGATACCTAATAAACACTTAAACAAGAGGTAGATCTGTATAAGGTAGATGTATAATATAAATACTACATGGAAGGTAGATATTTGGTAGATGTATTTGTTCATGAGATAGGTAGGTTTATGTAAAAATAATTCGAGGAGAGGTAGATATGTGTTAGATGATCTGAGTGTAGAGATAGGTACACATTATAGAGACTGAATGGAGATGTAGAGAAGTATGATGAATGCTCAGTTGAGAGGCAGCTGTTTAGACTAAGAGGAGAGGTAGATACATGTCATGGATGGTCTAACTAGAGAGGTAGATGATTATTAATGTGACAGAAATGTGACTGATGAAATTGATGATGTCACATATGATGTCATGATTGAGTTTTGTTATATTCTATTTCTCTATAGTTGTACCAGGAATTAGAGCAGCACAGAGGGTTTGTGAATGCCTTGGTGTTTTCTAAAGATGGTCTCTCCATGTACTCAGGTGACAGTCTGGGCACCATTGTAGTCTGGAACTGCATTGTAAACAAAGATCTCGGTAAGCCCTTCATGTATAGAGCTATGCTTTCTCCAGCTATGCTTTCTCCTCACTTACTTTTGGGAAATACTGAGAAAATATCTATACGTCATCACCTTTATCATCTTTATCAAATTTGCAATTCGATGGACGTTCTCTTTGAAGAAGTCTGTGAATACAGTTGATGATTGAGTGGATTTAAAGTTGTTAAAATATTTTAACATACATCTCTGTATCAAAATGAGCAATAAACCTGAATCCTGGAAAGTTAATCTGTCTAAGAACTATTTAAACAGCTAAATGTTTGGCAAGTAATTTGCAATGTTGAAATGATTTCACATTTTAAATGAAATGTTTATACTTAAGTGTGTTTCCCACTCTACAGGGGAAATTCACTTAAACTTATGCAAAACTTGCTCAAGATGAAGAAGTTCAGCTAACAATAAAACACATTTTAATCAAGTGTTGATGAAGGAGCTTTTTGCTGGAAATTTCTGTCAATAAGTTCAATTCTTGTATCATAGCCACTTTGGAAGTTTTAACAGTACAGTTGTGATTATTGCATATGTTGTGTGAAGCCTTTTTTTTTTTTTAAGATGCTGTATGGTAGAATTAACACGGTGTGAATTGCTTTATTCAGTAAATTAATGGTTTTAGATTAACCTGACATTCATTACATTTGTTTTGTGAATAAGATTTATACTTTATTAATTTCACTAAACAGAAGAATGGTCTGTTTCAAGAGTGGTACAACAAGAAGAATTAGATAATGTCCCGATTAATTCTCTTGAGGTTCACCCCAGCGGACGGAGGCTCCTGATCCACGGAAGGGATAATAATATGCGAATGATGGATCTGAGATTGTGAGTCACTGTTATAAATATGTGAATGATGAACAGAATATACAGTATGTATGTGGTGGACCTGAGATCGTTAGTTAGTATTACAAATGTGTGAGAGGTGTTGCTTGAAGATGAATATATACAAAGTGTACCTCAAATTATGTCTGGTAGAACTACTGCATGTCAGTAACATGAACATCATTTGCTAATGTTATTTATTTTATTTGAGTTAGGTTAAATCAGTTCTTGTCAGTTAATCATTTTCTGTCGGAATTAATCTTTGTTGAGTCTTATAATTCATTTTCTACTCATTAATTTTAGTTGAGTTAGGTAAAGGTAGCGCTTGTCAGTAACATGTAAAGTAAATCATCTACTATCCTTACTAATCTTAGTTGAGTTGTAAACAGTTGTTTTCTGTACTTTTTTTCCAGATTCAACATCATGCAAAGATATGTTGGTGCCCTAAACTTCAGGGAGCATCTGAGAAGTACGCTTAGTGCCTGCGGATCTTTTGTGTTTTGTGGCAGCGAAGATGGACAGGCCTACGTCTGGAATACAGACACTGGTAAATACCAAGGATACATTGTTGTACTCACATGTATCTGATTATAAATTACAGTCCCTTACAGTTACTGAGAAAACAGTTTGTTACGTTAACTATACTGCAACTTTCAACGCTCTTACAACCAAGCACTTTTCCACACATACTCTACCACATGTAGAGCTGATATCTACACGCAATCTACTACATGTAGGCCTGATATCTACACACAATCTACCACATGTAGAGCTGATATCTACACACAATCTACCATATGTAGAGCTGTTATCTGCCCACAATCTACCATGAGTTCTTATCTACATACACTCTACTGTGTATAGGTCTTATTACTCACAATTTACTATGTGTATAAGCTCACCTTTCTTCGCATTGCTTTTTGTGCTGCTTGATCACATCTGACAAGCCCCCTTTCTGTTCCTTCTACCATCCTAATTGTGCAGATAGGTTTTGCATGAGTCCTGCAAAGCAATTCAGTTGAAAAGTGTTTTTTTTTATCCAATTTAAACATGTTTCAGTTTATTTACATAATGAGTGTGAACCCTTCACAACATTTGGATAGGTATCCCTCCCTTGAAGTGTTTTCTTCTCTTTAGATCCTTTTAGGGCCTATTAAAATCTATTTACCTTTGATTGTTGCCCTGTCTATCATAGGTACTCCTAACTTATAGTTACATTGGGAAATTCATTCCCTCTTGTCTTATTTCTTTGGCTGGTAGGTTTTGCTTTTCTTTTGTATATATCTAGTGAGCATCCTGCTGTTTGGTATCCTCTTTACCTTTGTCCTTCTTTTTATCTGTTAACATTTTATCTTCCTTGGTATCCCTTTGCTTTTATCCTTATTTGTATACCTTTATCTATATCCTTCTTGGTATCCCTTTACATTTTATCTTCCTTGATATCCCTTTACTCATATCCCTTTTGGTATTCCTGTCTCTTTTTTTTTTGTGCGCATTTTTACTAGATTGGTCTTCAATCTGTTGACACAATTTTGTTTTTTTTCTTCAGGTGATCAGCTTGCCTCCTATACCACTCTTGGTTATCAGTTTCCAGTGTGTGATGTTGTCTATCATCCCCATGATCACATGGTAGCATTCTGTTCCAGAGGAGAGAGACACCCTGTCCAGATATTTAAATATGATTCAAAGTGTAAGTACCCTTTTATGGGGAGAGTGCATACCCATGCTGCAGGTGGGGATTCAGAAGACAAATGCAGGATTCACGCAATCCCGTGGGTCGGTGCGAACAATGTGTCACAGCCTGATTATGGAATGTAGAACACCAGCGGAATGGATTAGTTTGATAATTAAAGACATCACCTTATCAAATGTTAGTATCAATAATTGATCATTAGTCGTCACCAGGTTGTTGTTATTATCTTGATTCTATTTCGTCTTCAGATCCTCAACTGAATTACCTGAGCAGAGGTCTTCTAGCAGAGGCAGCTGATCAGACAGCTCAGATAAATGAAGATGCCTCTAAGAGCCTTGCATCTGTGATGGAAGCAAGAAAACACATCAATGAAGAGTTAGCTACTCAGAAATCAGAGAGATTAGAGAGAGTAAAGGCAAAGCTCGCCACTGTCATGGTAAGTATTACTGAATTATCAGAGAAAGAAAAAAAGTCAGTAGGTTATTAAGAATTAAGCTAATACATTATTTTAAACTAAAAATTTCTATAGAGCATGTTTTGGCACCCCAAACCACCTTCAGTGTCAGCTTTGATAAATTCTGTTGTACAGCTTTTATACGTTTTCTCTGTACCACAGAATTTTCTTGCAATATTGGGAAGGGGAGCCCGGGTTGACGGTCAGGTGACCAAAAGAATGACAGTGTCCCATGAGTTTTGTGTAAGATTGCAATTGCTCTATGATTTGACAAAGTTTAAACTGTGAGCAAGTAAAAGGAAAGTTTGACTTTCACCGGTCAATGTGTGCTGTAATGATACATGCAGAGGTTTTATCTACACATGCTTTACTGTGTGTAGGATGCGCTCACTCTCTAAACAATGTTAGTGACTTTTTTTTGGCTAAAACTGGACTAAAGTTTCTTTCAAAATGACAAATTTGCAGCCACCTGAGATGAAAAACAAACACTATGAAGATGTTGTCATTCAGTTAGCAGCTGTTGAAATTGATGTAACATTATCATTATTCATATTATACTATATATATATTACTAATATAAATATGATTTATCAATTTATTTATTTAGCAGTTTGCATGACTGCATTTAGTTTTCTTGCCTTAAAAATAAATTACTGTTTGATGAGTTTGCTGATAGGCAGCAGACTGTTGAATGTTTACCTATATACTGATTGGAAAAGAGGAATCTATTGTTAAGCAAGCATAGTGGATGCATGTGGCTTTCTTTTTTTTTTAGTTATTGATATTCCATTTTCTTCATCTTGTCATTATTTATATTATTTTTCTTTTTCTTTAATGACACCGCCAAGGGTTTTCGCCAATAGTTGTTTGCATATTCATTTTTTATTTATTATCCTATTGCTTTGCTTTATATTTTTAGGCTTTTAAAATGCATCAGCAGGTAGCTATTGTTAAACCAACTATCACTCACAGTGTGTTGATAACTACACTCTTCATGTCTTTTTTGTTTTGGAATGACACTTTTTTAATTCATTCATTTTACTTGTTTGCCTTTTTGTTGATTTTTATTACCATGGTTACATATTACTAGTAGCTATCATTCTTCTGTTTCCTAACCATGTTCTCTTTCTCTGTCCTTGTTTTTTTTTCAATTTCCATCTTTCTTAGTGAAAAGTTTAAACTGGTCATAAAATGTTTATGACACTCTGTACTTGGTTCAGTCTGACAGAACAAATATTGTCATGTGTAGGTTATATCAGTCATAGAATTTCTAGGAAAGTATATGCCCTGGCCCCTGTGAAAAGCGTACCATCGTATAAAAAGTGAAAGGTCAAAGTTTGGTCTCGTTGGCTTAAAAAAAGGTCATCTTTGTCTGGCAAATAAAATTTACTGCTCTACATAGCAATTTTTAAAACTTGATGTTTTCCACCAAGTTTACTTTTATGGTAGGATCAAAGATCAAAGGATTTTGATTCAGATAAAACAGATAGAGATCACGACAGAGAATGAACAGAGATTCGTCAGTTGTGAAAAAGCAGATATATTTCAGAAAAAACTGACTGAGCCGAGAATTGTCAGGATTTTTTAATCATCAGTGATGTTGCCTGGCAACCATGCTTGTCAATGTTAGTTGCCTGGTAGCCATGCTGATTACTTTTAGTTGCCTGTGAACCATGCTAATTACACTCTTATTACAAACATTTCAACTTATAGAAGTCTGTAACAATTCTCTCTTCTTTATTAATTGTCCATTGTTTTATGTGTTACTTTCTGCAGTGTGTAACATACCTCTGCCAAATTAACTCCTCTTTCATCATTCTCACAAAACTTCTGATTGAAATGATTTCTCATTTAATGACAATCTATTTAGAGTTGTTCAGATTTGGATTTGAAAATATTTCACAATAATGTGATGATGTGACGCCACATGTAGGTCACAATTGGCATTCATCACTGTTCATTGAGTTAATGGATTGATGCTCACACAACAGTATTTCTTAAAAGTCAGTGGTATTCACTGGTGTGTAACATTTGACAGTTTCATGTGACACCACCTGTCACAAAGGACAAATTTATCCATAGAATTAGCAGATTAATGTACACAGTATGGTCACAGAAGTCAATGGTAGTTACTAGGTGTGAAACATTTTCACAATTTAATGATACATCATTTGAATGTAACAGTGGGTATGTATTGAACATGCAATGATATAATTAGTACTTCACAAAAGTCACTAGTATGCAACAAGTTCACAATATTAGATCAGAAAATGTGTAAATTAATTCTCTGTGTTATTCAATATCCATAGTGTAGACATGAAATATGTGGACATGAATAACATCATGTGAATAGTATCAGATAGAACTATTCTTTTAAGTAGCAGCAGGTGTATATTAAACTTACACTGTCAGATAACATGTGAATGATGTTTACATTAAGCAGGTCAATGAAGTTTTACAAGTGGATGTTATCACCCGTGGCAGATTGAAAATCTGCATGACTAGTGTCCATCATAACTATGAAAAGTGATGGACATTTCCTTTGGTAGGAAAGCATCAAGACTGTGTGGGGTTTGATACTTTTCCTGATTTGATGCAGCTTCTTGGAACATTATTATATCTCCTGGTGTCAAATAATTGTCCAATTGAAGTCCAATTCAGTGTTTTCATTGGCTTTTATGTTATTCTTATTTATATTTCAATCTGTCATGCATATTCATTGTAACTGTGTTGTGTATGTTAATCTGTTGTTCATATTCATATATTTTAATCTGAAATGCATATTCGTGGTGATCATGGTTCTTCAATCACTCTTGGTGTATGTTCTCAATTTGTTCCTTTCATCGTTGCTAGTCTCTCACTGGTGAGCCATCTTCATCATCGCCTCAAAGAACCACCCATATGAGTAGTGTCTTTGATTCTACATATGACACCTGGGGATCAACATTTGACAACACCCAGTTCAGTACTCACCTACAGGTAGAAATTCTCTGCTATCCATCTTTAGGTTGCCATTGTTGCATCAACCCCCTTTGCTATTGTGGTATTAAATGCTTTTGCATGTTCTCATGTTCTTTCATAAATATGCCTTTTGAATCTTTTAATTTTCGGTGTAGAATCCTTCTGTAATTGTTCCTGGACACTTAATTGCTCTCTTCCAATCTCAAATTATATGGTACAGTCTTTTTGTGTGACAGAAGATAGATATAAATCATTGTAACTGTGTCATGTTTAATACAAGACAAAAGTTTTTGGGAGCAGTAACTTGATAGGAAATTCACTGCTTGACCCTTTCACAGTCAGTGTTCATTACTTGGACACCACCCCTTACAGCCAACTGCGTAAAATGGGGAGTTAGTGGACTCTCCTTATGGAGAAGGAGGGAGGGGGCAGCTAATCCTAAATCTGTTTAATATCGTATCTTGGAGGTGGGGAAGGGGAGTAAGTGGACTCCAGCAGTGTAGTAATCCCTAGTCTGTTTTAATATCATGTTTTTAGTGTGGATGGGTGGAGGGGGGAAATAATGGAATCAGGGGAGTTAGTGGATTCTGGTGTTGAAGTACTACATTCTAAGTCTGTTTTAATCATATCTTTGGGGGCTAGGGTAGTTTGTGAACTCTTTTAAAGTGTACAAGTACTGAGCCTGTTAAATGCCAAATTGTGTATGATTAACATACAGTAATGCCTGGTGCTGTATTCCAATTGGCTTGATAATACAAGAACCCAACACAGTACAAATGACAAAATGGTAATTATTGTGTTATTCAAACTATTTATGTGAAATTTACCACTTATCATTTTTTCCCTTTCAGACAAGCACGCAAGGAAGAAGCCGTCTACTTCAATCAGGTATAGCTTTCTTTTAATATAGATATGTAGGTGTGATTGATTGCACCCTGTAAGCACCATTAATATGCCAGAGGTTGATATGTAAAATTGAGTTGATTGCACCTTGTGAGCACCATTGGCAAGCTTGGGGTTGATATGTTAGTTGTTGATTGCAACCTGTATGTGCAATTGGTATACCAGATCTTGATATGTTTGATTATTATTATTGCACCCTGTAAGCACCAGTAGGCATTAGTAAGTTTGGGGTTGATGTATTAAGTGGGTGATTGCACCCTGCAAGCATATTTGGCAAGCACTGTGTTGATAGATGTATTAGTGGTTGATTGCACCCTGTAAGCACCATTGGTAAGCTAGGACTTGATATTAGTGGTTGATTGCACCCTATAAGCACCATTGGTAAGGAAGGGGTTAATATATGAAGTGGGTGATTGCACCCTACATGCATCATTGGCAAGCCCTGAGTTGATATGTGTATTAGTGGTTGATTGCACCCTGTAAGCACCTTTGGTAAGCTAGGACTTGATATTAGTGGTTGATTGCACCCTGTAAGCACAATTTGTAAGCTAGGGCTTGGTATTAGTGGTTGATTGCACCCTGTATGCACCATTGGTAAGATAGTGGTTGATGTTGGTGGTTGATTGCACCATGTAAGCTCTATTTGTAAGCTAGTGGTTGATTGCACCCTATAAGCACCATTGGTAAGGTAGGGGTAATATATCAAGTGAATATGTAGGCATCATTGGCAAGCCCTGAGTTGATAAATATACATTAGAGTTTGATTGCACCCTATGTGCACCATTGGCAAGCTAGGGGTTGTTATAAGTGGTTGATTGCACCGTTTACGCATCATTTCAGCAAGTTTGGGGATTGATGAATATATCTTCTATTTGACAAGAAAAACTGATAAAAATAGAACCGTAATTGTTTTTATCTTTTCAAATATAGGTCAGTGTGTTGTAAGTTACTTAATCCAATGATAATTAACCTTTTCCAAATGCAACATAAAGTCCATCAGCAGAATGCCTCCAACTTTTTCATTTTTTTCTGTGTCAACAATGGGATGGTTTTATTGTACTCTCCATGACCTCTAGGCATGCTTTTCATTTCAGGAGGCACTTCTTTCGTTCAATGTTACTTGATTCACATTGAGTGGATTGCCTCACAATTCATCTCATCTTGTCGAGTGAATCACGTAGATGTGAACTGGACTTGATGGGCAGTTTTGGTTGGCATTTGACTGAAAATAATCAGCAGTTTTTATTTTGACAGTGATTATTTTGCAAATGACTTAAGTAAGTCAAACTTTGTATGCAAGTAGATAGTGACGATTCTCTTCTGCCTATGGGACCTAAATGTAACATATCATGTCTGGGATACACCGTAGTGCCATACTGTGCTAAACCGTAATCTCTAACAACGTAGAAAGCATAAGCTTTGCTCAGTCTCAGTATGTGATGCTAGTAAGCCTAACCCAAATGGCTTAACTTTAGAATCTGTAGTTGCTGATGTGAATGAGGTTACTATCTTCAACTTGCTTTTCACAAACATATTTTAGGGCTAGAAAGATAGGCTTAAAGTGAAAGTTGTATAAACCATAAAAAGATGGAGTGTATAGATTGTCCATTGTGAGTAGACAATCACTAAAGTGTTTTCCTTTCCTCAAAGTCAAAGGCCATAACAAGTCACCAGCAGGTAGCGACAGTTGTGTTCAATGTTTGCTGAACGATAAATGAGACAGAGATACGATAGAGGCCTGCTCTCTCTCTGCAAAAACTTGGTCCGTCCATAGATTATATGCAATACATCATTCCAATATGTTTGTTGTTCTGCTCTCCCTCGCATAACTGCCCAAAGAGAAATTACTCGCCAGTGATCGCTTCCATTAGCCTATATGCTACCTGGTGTCAGTGCAGAATTAAGCCTCGGCTGGGCCTAAGGCACATTGTTACCTGGTAGAGAATGGCCCGAAATTTTTCAATTAGATCTTGGTGTGATAAAAATGAGCCTCAGTCTAAAGTGACCTTTTTATGGCCCCAATTTTCTGCTGGCCCTAAAGCACATGCCTTGTCTGGTTGATGCAGCACTGCCTGATGCACTTAGTAATTACTTTTAGTTTGCATGCACCAAAGAACTCATTAAACATGTTACAACGCTCAGTCATTGACTTCTGATTCAGTTCTTATCTGCCACGTCTGCAAACGAATCAACTAATTACTGAACCATCTATACTACATAAAATATTCACAAACTTTATTCCCAAATATTCACAAACCCAAGACCAGCTCTTCCCGATTTTGGAGAGAACGTGCTAATGAACACTGCTGCTACAATCTTGGACAAAATACCTTGGGACACCCCGCTCCAGCGTTCAATGTTGGCTGCAAGATTACTGTTCAAAGGGTACATTCACTCCTATAAGAGCAACATTGGGAAGGTGCACGGAGTTTCATGTTATCCTCTCACCCAAAATTCATTATTATATTTGCAAAGTACGGCAAAGTGTCCCAACAATTTTGTCCAAGATTGTAGGCCTGTATGTTGTTTATTGGGAAATACAGCATTTAGAATACACCAAGATAGCATAGAAAGAGAGTAACTTTAATCATTGTTAAACCATTCAGTCTCATTAATAGACATCTGAACAAGCTTCAGGATAACATCACACAGCTTAAGTGTGTTGAAATAACCCGGCACATGAACAGTCGTGGACAGTAAGTGGTGTCGATGTTCGGAGCCACATTTTTTAGTTTTCAGTTGTTGGTCATTTTGAGATATCGAGACTTCCCAAAACTATGTTTGGAAGCACGCTTTGTTTGAATACATTCTTTTCATTCTTTTAATTATGTGGGCTGTGTATCCATTAGACATTGCCCTCCACTAACTTAATGTCAAATACTGGAACAACCATTAACTCTTCTGTAATAAAAAAACTTGTCTTTAGGTTTTTCAAGATCTGGAACTCCTACAATTGGTCTGAAAACGGTGAGAAATAACTTCAGTATTTCAGTTCTGAGTTCTGTTCTACCTTTTTGGTTTCATATTACTTTTCTCTTAGAAGGTGAGTGTTCTTTTCTTGATTACAGCTTCTACTTTCTATGGCATATTCTTGTAACATAATTGTTACAGTACAATGTTATTACTCCACCTTTATGTCACATTTGGTGTTTCCCTAGATGTAATGCTCAGGGCATGTTCTTAGCGTATTTCTCAGTTTCCCAATAGTTGAGAGAGAAGAAGCCTTACATTAGTCTATTTTACTGTGTGTCTGTCCATGTGTATGTTTGTGTGTGTGCAGCATGTGTCTCCATGTGTAAAGCTGCAGTGTTTTCAAAATTTATTGTTTGTTGTTGAAAACCACTGAAAATCAACTCTGGCTAGTCATCATCTTTGTTTTACCTTATTGCTTCTGATTTTTGCATCTCAGGGATCAGGAGGGAAGGCTATTTTCACCTTCAGTCCAGACATTTCAGCAGCACCAATGAAACCGAATGACTACAGGAAAGTGAGGGCGCTGTATGACTACACAGCCCAACGATCTGATGAATTGAATATCCTGGAAGGTGACTTGATCAAGGTACTGCATGAGGATAACGAAAATTGGTGGATGGGAGAGTTGGCCAATGGAGATCAAGGTTATTTTCCTGCCAACTATGTTGAAGATATATCAGGTATTTATAGTTCAATCTCATTAACTTTGTGGAGGATGTTAATTACAGTTCAGTCATTTCATATCAAAACCTCTGGGCCTGAGTTTGTTTCTTTTTAGTGATCAAGTAGTCATGTCAATGTTGACATTTCTGGTTTTTTGATTTAGTTATCCAATATTATCCAGAGTTTATTTGTGATAATATTAAGATGGTGTCTGCATGACTGCCTCTATCTCTCTTGTGTGGATTGTCTCTAGAAATCCAATGTATCTGGATTTCTAATATCTCTAGATTTAAAAATATTCCTAAATTTCTGCTATCTCTAGATTTCCAATATCTCTAGATTTCCTATGTCTCAAGAAATCCAGTGTCTTTAGATTTCAAATATCTCTAGATTTACAATTTCTCTCGAATTTAAATAGCCCTAAATTTCCAATATCTCTAGATTTCCAGTATGTCTGGATTTTTCAATGTCTCTAGAAATCCATTATACCAAGATTTCTAATATCTCTAGATTTTTACTTTCTCTTGATTTTAAGTATTCCTAGCTTTCCAATATAGATCTCAAGATTCCCAACCTAGATTCCTAGATTTCCAATATCTCTTTGTTTCCATCTTCCCTAGATTTCCAATATTGATTTGGAGATTTCATGTATAGATCTCAAGATTCCCAATGTATAGATTTTTAGATCTGCAATATTTCTAGATTTCCAGTTTCTCTAGATTTCCAATTTTTATAGATTTCCAGTATAGATATCAAAATTTCCAGTATTGATCTCTAGATTCCCAACATGAGATTTCTAGGTTTGCAATTGCTCTGGTGCAAAAATATTTCAAATCAGTGTGATAATGAAATCAAATTGTCTCCAACGAGTTTCTCACATAAAAGGAAAAGGCCAACTTTGAGTTGCACTTTCTAGTGGATTAAGAGATCAAAGTGGTTGATATTTTGACAGCCAAGTCAGCAAAATGTTTATATTTTAGTTGGAGGAGACTGATAATGTTTTCTGTATATATGTTCAATATCATCGAATGAAAAAGGATTAACATTAATGAAATGATTCTCAGGCACATTTAAATATTATATTTTTTTATTTTTGTGCTACAAAGTTATTGTTTTGTAAACCCTCTCACTAAGGCTTGAAGTATTGCAAACAGGTATTGTCTTTGCTCACCACACTTTTGTGTACTTATTTGAGGGGTGATTTATATGTGTACATTGTTAAAATGTATACACAAACCTTCTGCCTATTCCCTTGTAAAGGAACAGTGGAGATGGTTTTAATTCTTGTTAGGTGGAGATCATTATTATTGTTGATTCTTTTAGCTGTAATTATCACAGCTTCCAAGTCATTCAGTCCCACCAGGTGTCACATACATTCGACCAGCTTGAGAAGCAAGAATTGAAAGCTAGGGTATTGTTATCAAAGTGTATTACTTTAAAAATATTGTGGACCAGTAAAATGAGTCATGTGACTCGTCAACTTCAGTTGATTGGAGTAATGAAGCGCATGGTGTTGATGATCACATGACATCATGTAAGCCAATCACTAAGTATGAAGATATACTTAGATTGTATAATTTTCTTTGTTGTGTACATTCTGTAGGTGCTCCGCCAAACAATACTCGCGGTTATGACGAAAATGATAACGGGAAAGCAGCATCCGCAGAGAAGAGGAGCAAGGCCAGAAACAGAACGACAAGCTCAGTAAGGGCCTCCTCATCTCATGTAAGTGCATAGAAGCTATTGGTGGTGATGATTCGGGACAGATAGTGGCATACATCTCAATTTACGTACACATCTTGATTGGCAGGTGTTACCACATGGCTTGATGGTGGCAGCATCACAGGCATGTCAATGTGTTACCACATACTAGCATGAAGGTGGCAGCATCACAGGCATGTCAATGTGTTATACATGTCAGCATGAAGGTGGCAGCATCACAGGCATGTCAATGTGTTACCACATACTAGCATGAAGGTGGCAGCATCACAGGCATGTCAATGTGTTATACATGTCAGCATGAAGGTGGCAGCATCACAGGCATGTCAATGTGTTACCACATGCTAGCATGAAGGCGGCAGCATCACAGGCATGTCAATGTGTTACCACATGCTAGCATGAAGGCGGCAGCATCACAGGCATGTCAATGTGTTACCACATGCTAGCTTGATGGTGGCAGCATCACAGGCATGTCAATGTGTTATACATGTCAGCATGAAGGCGGCAGCATCACAGGCATGTCAATGTGTTACCACATACTAGCTTGATGGTGGCAGCATCACAGGCATGTCAATGTGTTATACATGTCAGCATGAAGGCGGCAGCATCACAGGCATGTCAATGTGTTACCACATACTAGCATGAAGGTGGCAGCATCACAGGCATGTCAATGTGTTATACATGTCAGCATGAAGGTGGCAGCATCACACGCATGTCAATGTGTTACCACATGCTAGCTTGAAGGTGGCAGCATCACAGGCATGTCAATGTGTTACCACATACTAGCATGAAGGTGGCAGCATCACAGGCATGTCAATGTGTTATACATGTCAGCATGAAGGCGGCAGCATCACAGGCATGTCAATGTGTTACCACATGCTAGCTTGAAGGTGGCAGAATCACAGGCATGTCAATGTGTTATACATGTCAGCATGAAGGTGGCAGCGTCACAGGCATGTCAATGTGTTATGCATGCTAGCATGAAGGTGGCAGCATCACAGGCATGTCAATGTGTTACCACATGCTAGCTTGATGGTGGCAGCATCACAGGCATGTCAATGTGTTACCACATGCTAGCTTGATGGTGGCAGCATCACAGGCATGTCAATGTGTTACCACATGCCAGCATGAAGGTGGCAGCATCACAGGCATGTCAATGTGTTATGCATGCTAGCATGAAGGTGGCAGCATCACAGGCATGTCAATGTGTTATGCATGCTAGCATGAAGGTGGCAGCATCACAGGCATGTCAATGTGTTATGCATGCTAGCTTGATGGTGGCAGCATCACAGGCATGTCAATGTGTTACCACATGCCAGCATGAAGGTGGCAGCATCACAGGCATGTCAATGTGTTATGCATGCTAGCATGAAGGTGGTAGCATCACAGGCATGTCAATGTGTTATGCATGCTAGCATGAAGGTGGCAGCATCACAGGCATGTCAATGTGTTATGCATGCTAGCATGAAGGTGGCAGCATCAGTGTATGTGGTAGGAGCTGTCATAATCACCTAAATTTTTATTTTTTTTCAATTTCAGTTTTCTGCTGTTAAAACAAAAGATGGAGACCTTAGAATTCTCTCGGGTCCTGAGGAGAGTGAGGTGGAATTCACCTCAAGGTGAGTGTTTGAAGTTTTGTAAAAACTACCCTCCCTCCTGAGCATACTGGTGTGCAGTCTTAAAATCATTGTGGTGTACTTAATGTACATTGTTTTACAGGGAATGTTACACACATGGAACATAATGGGGATCCTAGCTGGATCTATCATTCCGTAGTATTAAAGGTATTAAATTCAGAAAACCAGTCACACATAGTTATTAGATTTATTGTAGTGATGTTATGCTATTACTAGGAAAACTAGATTAGTGTCCACTGCTACTACCAAAAAGAAAATAGATTGAAAGTATTCTAGTATGAAATTGACAGGTATGACAAGCATATGAAATCTAGGCAGGATTTTTTGCAAATACCACATCGTGTGTGTAGCAAGAAGCGTCAGTAAGGTTGCTATCATCTTAGAAAAAGTTGATAGTCAGTAGAATAAGGAAAAGGGTTTACCCTGCCACAGTGTCACAAGGTTGAGCTCCTAATGGATAGACAATGTTCACAATATTGGAGAAGAGACAAACAGATCTGCTGAAAGCTGATTTGCTTTCTATCAGTTTTTGAGTAATTTCATTCATAATATATTGCATTAGCTTCATGCTTTTAATGGACATGTTTGATGATGAAAGGAAGTTGAACATGCTTTTAAAAGTGTTCCCACTGGATACTCTGGTACCAAGGAAAAATGGCCTCCTGGACACAAAGTTTCACCAAGGTACAAATTGTCAGCATGTATGTCTAAACTAAGAACACTTCAATGTCCTGCCCATGTGAAATGCACATGATGTGAGATAAACATGAAATGTCATATTATGACTTCACAATGAACTCTTAGCCAATGGAGAAATTTCTGTGTACCAGGCAGACGATAGACTGCAGGTATCTGGGTCCCACAGAGGGAAGAGTGTCTAAGGGCAGTGAATGTTAATGGAAGTGGTGGTGTGCTTTGTACTAATGTATGGAGGGAATAGTGGGGGATGGCATAGAATGGTAATGGAAGCCGTGATGTGCTTTGAACTGATGTATAGAGGGAAGAGTGAATTTTAATGGGAGTGGTGGTGTACTTTATTCTTATGTATCATTCCAAAGCACTTGCACACTTTTGCTTTGGTATTTTGCGTGTCATATATGTTAAAATATTTACTGCAATTAGCTTGAACTCATAATATAGCATCCTCTAATTAGTCCTCGTATTTTGCACCAGTGGTCATGGGGATAAATTTCGGTAATTTGTAAAAAGCTTCTGCTCTTGGTTATTACAAGTGATGGTTCTTTTCTCATACATATCCACATATATAGCTGTATATTTGTTTTAATTGTAGTTCTTTGTAACATTTTTTAGGTTACAGAATGCGTGTTATTAATAGTTTGTCTGTCTGAGTCTGTCTCTGTCTGTCCATCAATCCATCTGTCTATGTGCTTGTCTTTGTGCCTATCTGCATACCTGTGTACTTGTTAGTCTGTCCATATCCCTGTCTCCATGTCTCTCTGTCCATGAACAAACACAGGCAACCGTAACTCTATGGACAGATTTGGAAGGATAGCAATGAGAGTTTGCTCCTATGTTCAGCAAGAGTAACTTAACATCTGTGCCTTATTATGTGTAGTAGCCTAATAGGGGAAACTAACTTCAGATGTCTTTGTGACAAATTACATTTAGCAAATGGCAGGCAGAATTGTTTTCAAGTAGGTATGTTGTTGAGTTTCTATCTGGTCATGAATTCCATAAAGATAGATCTGTTAATTTCAAGATTCTGTTTTTTTATATACCATTCTTCTTGTGCAGCACGAAGAAATCAAAACGTAGAGCACAAATCAAATCATCAGAGCTGTCATCAAGGTCAAAGAAAGATGGCAGCATGCGTAAATCCCTCTTAGCTACCCAGTTCAAGAAAGGCACCGAAAGCTTAGAGTCTCCGAATAAGGAGGACAGCCTTGGTAGTACTTCAATGGATGCAGACATGCCACTGGACCGGAGGAGAAAGGCAAAGTCTCGAGTTGAAGGAGACATGTGACATAAAAGAAATGCTTAGGAATAAACTTAAGTAGCAACCATGATGTAGACAGTAAGCGAAACAACACATCAGTATGATGCACTACAACTATGTCAAAGTTATTATTATCTCTAAAACACGATCTTCAAAATTAGCTTCTACCAGACTGGAGGCTGGCTTCCAGGCTGGCCATAGCTGGCATCATGATCATGAATATTCATGAGCTGTGGCTTATTTACATGTCTTTTGCATGACTCAAATTTTACTTTCAGTGGATGAATTGCTCTTATGGATTTACTTCCAGTTTTATGAGCAAATATTTTCAGTGTCTTGACTGTGTACTCAGTCCCAGTGTTGATGAGGTGTGTAGGTGCTATTGTTGATGAGTTACTGCCATCATTGTCATAGATACCTTTTTCTATCTCCAGAGCAGAATATGTTGTTTATTATGCTTATCTCTTCTTGTTCTCTTCATGGTCTTGTAGTACGTCTTGAGGCTTTAGTGCAGCTAACCACCCAGTAGTCCACAACAGCTTTGATTTGGATCTTTGTGCATGCTCTCAACTTTTTTGCTTTGATTCTTTTTAGCCAAATCTGCCCCTCCCATCCCTGGGCCACCCACTCACTAGGTTGGGATTTATCTTAGCATCAAGTATGAGTCAGCAATGTGTGATAGCATTGATTTGGATCTTTGTGCATGCTCTCAACTTTTTTGCTTCGATTCTTTTTAGCCAAATCTGCCCCTCCCATCCTTGGGCCACCCACCCACTAGGCTGGGATTTATCTTAGCATCAAGTATGAGTCAGCAATGTGTGATAGCAGAGCAAATGTATTTTTGTGAGTGTACTAAGTTTGCATTGTGGTAAAGTCAGTGTGCAGAAAGGTGAGACTGTAACCAGTAATATTCAGATTGATTGAAACCTTCTGTGTTATTTGTGGTGAATGTAGACTCCATCATCAACCCATTGTGCTAGATTTTCATTTATGGTCATGAGACTTGGGTGACTGCAATATTCATGACTCCTTAGTTTGGTATTGGTTTCAGTGGCATTGTAACTATCCACTTACACATGTATAATGCTATATTTTGAGCAGGAGGTACTGTACAGTGCATAACACAGTTTAGGTGAGAAACAGTTTTGGTTGGTCAGAACTGGGTTTCTCAAAGTCTGACAACTTTACCAGTAAAGAAAAAGAGTCAGGTTGGTTTTATCTTTACAATTTACTGAACTTGCAAAAGAACACTAAGTCAGATTGTTAAGCTCACAAAACATAATGTTCATGAGTGTTTTTTTAATTTAAAATTCCACAGGAGTTGTGACTCCAAGGAAAGTTGAGTCGCAACTTTAGGTCACTAGTCACTTCTCTAAAGCAGAGAGGGTTCACCTACCCTAGCCTACAAGTCACCCAAGTTAATATTTTTACCCTTTTCGCAATGACACCTTCAGTTACTGGTGGTTGCAAAGTTCTCATTCAACTTTTTATCTTCTAAATGATTTTGCTGCTTTTGGTATGAGAACCATTTGAAGATATACACCTTGAGAGTAAGTGTATTGTGCAATTTTATTATAAAGCTATTTACACTTTTAGTTTTGAGCTTGTACCTAAGTATGCAAAATTGCCAAGTATCCTGTTGCACTCGCTATGGTTTCAGGCGTCCAGCATTGTTCTTGAATTCACTGTGACAATTTTCTAGAAGGTATTTTAAATTTCATTCAGAGTTTATTGTTTATTTTACTAGCATTTCATCATGATGTCATAGGCTTACAGTATTCATTGCACAACCTTGAATAATTTTATTGTACCGTCCTCATTGTGGCTGCAGTATATCCTTACCTTGACATATAATTCTTGAACAAATTAACGTTAGTGGTATTATTGGACTGTACCATATATCTTTAATTTTGTTAACGTCATTAACTTAACTCACTCATGGAAGTTTTTTTTTCAGGGTTTTAGTTGTTATCACTAATTAGCAGATTTCATCCTACTTATTAAAATATTATTGTCTGATGCAGATGGAACAGGTATACCTAATCTTTGTTATGTATCACAGAAATCCCTTGCTTTAGATCATCAAACGATTTTATTAATAAATAATCAATCAAAACAGTAAAACCATATCAAGATGGTTATTTCCAGTTAGCTCTGAAGTGCTGATAATTGGAACAGATGTACTGTGTAAACTTTTAGATTAGAAAACAATGTTTTGGTTCTGAAGAAAGTGGATTCATATGCCATATTGGTGCATTACTTTTAACTTGTTATTGGAATAATTTTGTACAAAGTTTTCGAGAGTTTTGATTCTTGCAATAAAATGACAATACTTACTTACTTGGTCAGCATCTATCTGTGTGGATATTGTGTTGTGTAACTGCTGCACTGAATTCTGTTTAGATTTTAATGAAGTTAGATGCTTTGAGAGTTACTTTCCTTGTGGGGACAGAATGTCACCATAGAGCAGGGAACTCAATAACAGCTCTCTGCATGGAGTATCTCTAACCTAAAAATAAACAAAAAACATAAACAAGAAGCCTGAGAGAAACAATCTACCTGTACCAAAACAATTTACCCAAAATGAAAGACCATCCTAAAAAAACACAAATACTCATTGATACAACAATATTAAGGTTGGGTTATTTTTACAGAGATGATGGTAACACAAACTAGCTGACAATGTGGTGTGGATGTTGTATTTTCATATCATGTTGAGCAGGTAGCAGTATGCTTATTTGTCCGATCATATCTGTAAACAGGCAACAGTGGTCTGCATATTTGCCCATTACTTGTCAGATGAGCCTAAATATTTTTGTGTACTACTTTGCCTATTCATGATCATCTAGGTACAGGTTTTGGTGAAGTCATCTGTCGTAATTACAGGATCCACTACTCAACTGCTGATGAAGTGTGCAAATTGCTGTGAAGGTCTGGCTGATATCCGACTGCGTGGAAAGTTTTTGAACGTGATATTATTAAGATGCAAAGTGTAACTATACAATTATTACATGAACTAGAAATTAGGCAATCTTATAACAGTAAGAAATAAGCTAAGCCTACATGGCTGACTACATTCATTACAAATCCTTTCGGAGGGGCATTTCACTTCCCACAACCGGCGCCCTTCTCCCTTTCTTGGATCCGAGACTGGTCGTGGTAAGTGATTTTCCGGTGTGTTTTGGTGTCGTGGTCTCAGCCTATATTAGGATATTCTAGGAAGGTCTATCTAGGTAGGCCCAGGTATATGTTAGACTGTTATCTACATACCTGATCTGCGAAATATCCCTTCAAACAGGAACATACATCCTCAAAGATTAGGACTGAAGTAGTTAAACAAAAATGTTTATCAAAGTATTTGGTTCGTCGCTAAGACAGGCATCGAGGAGTTCTTAAGGATATTATCGATCCACTTCGAGTGTTGACACGCTAAGATTTGAATAGAATTTCAAGTAGATTGAGGAATGAAATGGCCGGACGCATGGTTACGTCAGTTCAGTTTTTAAAGATATTATTTGCAAGTACCCATATTACATTAGCACGGAGAAATGGAGTCTTTCCCTTAACTTTTCCTTCATTTAATTCTCATCGATATAACCTATGTATTTATGTCCTAGATCTGCAAAGAGCGTATGCCCGAGAGTCATCGTAATTAAAGAGGGATCATAGCTGCGCTAGTATAGACTATAGTGTTCTAACTTTATCGCAGAAAGGTGTCGTAAGTACAGACTTGTTTGATGCAGAAATATATAAACAAACAGACAGACAGACAGGCAGAGAGACAGCTAGACAGACGATACTTCGATACCATGTAATTTCCTTTTCAGGTTACTTATTTTGGTTGTGATTAGACGAAGTATACTGCAACAAACATATGATAGTGGTTGGTCTTGAAAATAGGATGAGACCTTCAGAAATACCACATTTTCCTTCTACCTTTCTGTTAATTCGTTCTTGGCTTGCAATTTATTTCTTGCAATTTATGCTGGACGGTACAGTGCAAGAATATACTTTAAGATGCTTTTGAAAATGTGTCTTTCGGTGACACAGTTATTCGATGTCTAATGCACAAGTCACTTTATTAAGGTACTGTCTCAATTGTCATGGATTGCCTTAATACATAAATTGTCTTGGCTACCCTTCATAATACTTTTACGTTAAAGGCGGGGCAGATGTGTAAACAACAGAATTTGACAGGTGACGCCGCGGACAGTGGTGGCGTCTGCATGTCAATGGTTATTAAAGGGTAGATTTTCAAATGGTAATTATGTATTCCTTGGTTCTGAGTGTACCCTACCTTACGTTTACCTTATCTATACAAGGTGTTGATATTTCACTACAATTTCTTTTATTTCTTGTCTCTATGTAGAAAGTGTTTAAATCTTAAACTGTCTCACCAAAGTGGATGATATACATAATTCTATCAGTAAGTCGAGGAGTTGCCATTGGTTCACCACCAGAGACGTGGTGACGTCACTTTCATGTCTTTACTTTCACCTTGATTTTTTTTCCCATTAGATTCAGAACAGGGATTTGAAAGAATTTAGATTGTATATTCAAATCAAATATCTTCTTTGGTTTGTTGTACCTCGTAATCATTACTCCCCTTCAAAGTCTTCGATTTTTATTGAAACGATGACTAATTGGTATTTCATTGAAAGTTATGAGCATTTATACCTCTGATATTAGAAACCCTTCCGATAATGACTCATCTTAAATGTGATCTCCGTAATTATTTTGACTTGAAAGAAAGTTTGCTCTTAGTTCAAAGTTTTTTCTTTGTAATTTGACTCATCAATTACCTCTTATATGTTTTCTTCCTTAACTTCGTGACCTAATTTTATTTTATTGCTGTAAGTTGAGGTTTCATATATCTATTGCTGCAACTTCATGGTTCTTTCAATAAAATATAGGAGACGAAAATATGCACAAACAATAAATATTTCCAAAACTGTAAATATTTACGTCATTTTTTTGTCAGTGACAACCTACTGAAGCAATGAATAATCAATGACTGTCGATGTGTTATGTATGTAATTGTAATGCATCAATGCTAATCAATAAAAAAATACAGTAAGTCAATACAAGATATCATAAATTGTTCACACTAATTGTTATAACGAAACAAGAACTCCTATGAGCAGTTATTGGTATAAAAAACTCTCAAGTATGTTGTTAGTCATGTTACGATTTAAACTAATATGAAAACATGGACGATTATTAACTGTTAACAAACTTTTGTATTCTAATCAAACATCTCGACACATTAACATGCATATATATAGTATTGTAATCCTAAGGAGAGGCGCATTGTACTAACCAGGATATTAAATAGTGAGGTGGCTATTAGAGACTCATTATTTTGAGCTCCTTCCGGAGTAACATATCGACTAAATATAACAAATTATGGCAAATAAGGTATCATTATTTCTAATTTTTTATGTTCTGTTTTGCTTGGAAAACAGAAACTGTGCAAAAGCAATAGGTAAGGATGTTCTCTTTTTGTTTCTAAGTTGAATAATTTTGAAGAAGGTCTGCAAGGAAACATAACTTGGCTAGAACTGGGTATTAGCAAGCAGACTTTGTTTAATTTATTTTTACTATATCAAATTATGATAGTAGTAACAAAATACTTCTTCTCAACTCTGATTGTAGGTCTTTGTCACTTTGAGGTACTCATGAGCAACGTATCTTGTTTCTCCGATTGTCCGCCTGTGGATTCAGAAGAACTTAACGGTATGTTACCTTTAATAAATCCATGATTGAGGATTCATTCATAGACAAGAATAAATTGGTTTTTTCCCTTGGCAGAGGCTGCCCATACAAACTTCTTAGTTTTTACAACCACAAAGTGTTTGACATTCCTCGATCGAATTTGCTTTCTTACAGTGTTAAATCACCTTCTGATAGGGTACCCCTTGTGGGTACCCGCCACCCCTCGCTGACCCCCCTTCATAAGAAACATTAAACGATCCTGCGGTATTCCATACTGATAGTGCTGATCTGTTTATGCAACCACCTGTTGTGTTCCACAAACAACGACTCTCTCTCCACCCCCCCTCTCTCCCTCCATCTCTCTCCACCTCTCTCTCTCTCTCTCCGTAGTGAAACTTTTTCATTTTTTCCTTTTAAATGAAAATGACGTACTTTTAAGTACTAGAATTGACATACTTTAAGTAACAGGATTGACGTACTTTTAAATAGTAATATGACAGAATACTGGTTCGTATTGGCAAGAGCTGTGTTTGAAATTGACATTACATTGACAACATGTTCCACAACGTTTATGTCGATGTAATTTGAATTGGGGTAGTGAACAGCCTTTAGTTTAGAAAATTAATGTATTGTTATGTTCCTGTAACTGTTTCAAATTGCTATTTTTTTTAATAAGTAATAATTAACATTAATTATGTAATGTATTTGTAAATGTTCAGATCAGCAATCGACAATACAGTCAACGCAGTCGGAAACAACGCCGTCAGATGTGAGTGACGAACACTCAACGCCATCAGATGTGAGTGACATACACGCAACGCCATCAGATGTGAGTTATATAAACGCAACTGTATCAGATGTGAGTGACATAACAACGCCATTAGATGTGAGTGACAGATACAAAAGTAAGTGTTTCTCAAACGAATAAACTTTATCATATCTTCTACGTAACAGAGCTATTTGTTGCTGAAGAATAATTTGTTTACCCAAACTTTCAAAAATTCAAATGATACATGTTCTGTGACTCACCTTATGCATAATCTTTTGAGGAGATGAAGGTATTACTCATGGTTATTGGTGAGACTGAATGGTTCAGTTTTGATTAAAGATCTTTCCTTTGTATGCCATGTTGATGCATTGCATTACTTTCTTTTAAATTCTCGTTTATTTTTCAGATGTCGACCAACCATAACTACCACACAATTAGATAAAACCCCTTCACATATCGATATGACTGACAAATGAAAAACAAACAAAAACAAACAAACAAAACTGTGATCTTTCTATGATCTTACCGTAGTATTTGGGGATCAAATGCCTTTCACGCCAGTCACGGTACTGGTTTATATTGCAAAATTTCATAAATGACTCAGAAGTCTACTTCAAAATTCAGTTGTTAGAAAGATTTACTTTTCATTGAAACCTTTTTCATTTTACAAAGATGCAGTCACGAGGAGCTCATGGCAATGTCAAAATAATACAATTTGGGTTAATTGTACCTGTCAGGCAACTTGCCAACAGCATGACAGACAGTTGGATTGCTATAACAACTGTTCATCTGGAGAAACTTGTGTTTGCTCCAAGAAATTACAGATGAAGTCAGGATATTGTATTCCAAAAGAAGACTGTGGATGTTATTACAAAGACATGGGCGTCATTCCGGTAATACCATTGTTTCTATAATATTTAAACAATGGTTCATTACACTATCAAAGGAAGAGAGCATCCAAACGAGATAATTTGTTCTTTCTCTGCTATTGTGGAATGTGTGGTGATGTCAACAATGCGTTATCTTTTGCGTCAAAAATATATAAAAGCATTGTGTATCCTACAGTGACGAACCTTGAGAAGTAACGAGATCGGAATATCATATGAAACTCACTTTCCTTTATCTCACAAATGGAGCAATTTTAACATTTTTATTACTTTTCTATGATAAATTTAAAATTGATCAAAACTCTTTCTCAAGATGTCTGTTGCAAGATGTTGACTTTCTTCATACATCTCATTGGCACATTGTAACTTTAGTGACGAGGGAGGGGGAAAGTGAGGGGGGTGATATACTCTGATGGTAACATCAGTCATAAAATTTCCTTTAGTACAAGTTAAGTCATTATCATGGCGATTTATAGTTTGGGTGGTAACCTAAGAGTAAAGTAAATCATGAAACAACTAATTAGCAAGGGTAAAGAAAGCTTGACAAAAACTAGATTTGTAACAGCCAAGTATCTGGAACGAATTTGTCTTTATGAGGTATGTCAGTGATTAATAATTCTAATTGAGTTATAAAGTTAATGATATCAAGTTAGGATTGTTTCAGGTTAGGAAACGTTATAGTATACTCTATACTCTTTTTTTCCATCTTGGTTTTAAAGTGATGTTTGCTAAATGATTTCTGTTTATGTAATACTCAGTAACCTTTGTTTTACATTATGCAATTCATGCATCAGGAAGGAATGACCTTTATTACTGACAACTGTACCGAGAACTGTACAAGTCAAAGAGGATTTCTTCGATGCGACCATTACCCATGTATCTCTAACGCAAGATGTAAAATAACAAATACAAATGTTAAATGTCTTTGAGATGACGGTTTCGCTGAAGTTGAGGGTAAGTGTGAACGGATGACAAATTATCAAGATATACACAAGAACTTGACACCCGAAGACAGGGTTTACTTCGTTCATCCTTTAAATTTATCGATTGGTTCATTTCAAGTTTACTGCAAGGATGGATGGACAGTGAGTTTACGTTTCATTTTTCTATTGTCGTATTATTCTACATATCGAATATGAATGAAGGCTAGTTAGTTGGGAAAAATTAATATACCTTTCTGCCTAACTTGCCTTTCTATGTGTCATACATACACACATACGTAATAGGTAATGAATACCAATGTCGTGTTGACAGAAGAAGGTCCTTCACTGCACAAGAAAGAAAAGTTTTTAATTTAACAACTTTCTTTTACAAAGCCAGTTGTGTTTTTTTTCAGTAGTTTGATATATTTTTGTTTAGGCGGGTACAAATTGTTTGTAGTGAGCAAGATAATGTGGTTTGTCACAAGACTACAATATCTAGCAAGAATGCCCTAAATTCAGTTTGCAAACACCCTCTCTATAAGTATTTAGAAGTTTGCATACAATCCATGATATTTACGAGATAATTACGTTGTGAAAGTATCACGAATATCTTTTGATCTCTTGGCATCGTTTTAATGTCTGCTTACAGCTTTTCTTTAGTCGGCTAATGCAGTTGACATATTGATACAGATCTAAATTATGTAATATTCTACAAATTTCTTTCGATATTCCGCCTTTCCTAGATTACGATTTCATGAATGTTCATCGTAACAAGGAATTTCCAGTCGGGATAAAGACAACGACGTGTGGTTAATACGATCCTGCCCGGAGAGACATAACGGAGCCTTTTGGTTTAAGCAATGCATAGGTTTTAACGACAATGGAATATACGGAGATCCCACGGATAGAGGGATATGCTTACTAAACCAATTGACTGGTACATATTATTACAATATGTCACAGACCGAGATGAAGATAAGACCAATACAAATGTAATACAGAACATATATATTAAAATAAGATGGACCAGACCAAAATCGACTAACTTGATTATTTCACAGTCCACCGAGGAAAGACAATAAATCTTATTATACGTCATTATTTAAGATCAATGTCTATGTCTACAGTATTGTATCTTCTGATGGGACACCATTGTTGACGCCAAGTTCTATCAAATGGCTGTGCGCACGCATTATGTGGGCGCGAGATGAGCAGAGCGTATTTTGAAAGTGATACTCAACATTGACAATTTACCTAGGGTGGTGTCATTAAAAGGAGATTGAACGGAAAATTTAATTACTGCTAACACTTAAAGATCCACCACATCCATTGAAGATAAGCTGCTTAATTGGCTGGAAGATATGTCATTCCTTTATTGTGGCGATTCCAGTTCAGTATTATTTACCTAGCCACATCATTAAAGTCAACTAATCCTTAGACAATTAAGTCGCTCAGAACAATGCTTTAAAGCCAGGTGTTTAGCCGCCAACATTTTCAGAGAAGGTGGCACAGAACTTGAAACGACTGTTTAATTGACATAAATGAATACATTTGTCCCTTTTGTTAACAAGTTATCACGTGCAAATGAACTGAAGAGGCAGAAGTCTAATATATTGTCAACTAGATGTGAAGTTTCCCGAAGTTTCCTGAAATAGACAAACATAGATTACTTGTCGTGTTCTGACGTATCTTCTAATCATCTTTAATTTTCTATAGAAATCTCAAGTGCGATTCAAAAGATAGATTACTGGGTAAACGTAGCGGCTGTACACATGACTTCAAAGCGCACCTCCCTGATGTAATTAAGTAGTAGCTGCTTCCAGCTTTCAGATAGTGTTCTGTGGAGCTAACAGGCATTGCAACTCAAATTTGACACCATCTTCACGGGAGCAAGTTCAAACATCACCAGTACAAAGAAGATAACATCTTATCCAAATCAATCAAGTATTTCAGAACAATTGCTGTTTTTATATCAAGTATTCAGGCCTCGGAACTACTAATGTCCAAGGAACCTATGTCGACCGTGAATTGAGCAATATATTTAGGTGTAGGCTTACCTCATTACGTCATATTTAGATGTATCTTTAACTTACCTCATTTCAAATGTTAAAGTAACCGGGAGTATTCATAACCATGAGGGCCATCATTAATATTCTGTATTTATCTCCTTATGCAATCGTAAACAGTGTAGGGAGATAAACGCAATAATATTATCATGCCAACATTCAACAATGTACGTTGTAAAATCTGGTTTGTCTTTACAGCTTTTATATGTATGCAGCATGGATTGGTTGAAAAGCCTTTTTATCACTTACCAGTTAAATATATTTTTTTAAATTAGGTATCAGTTTAATAACCTATTGATTAAATCAATATATTGATAATGACTTTCTATTTTCTTACTCTGTTATTCTTAATTTTATCCTCATCGTATTTGCTATCTTACACTCTTTTCATAGAAAAACAAGAAGAACAAAACAAAAAGCAAATCCATCAGATTAAACTTGTTCTTACTCTCAATAGTTTGCTTACAGTGATCTTAGCGTTATAGCTTATATGCTGTGTTTATGACCCCAAGAAGGGTGAATACGATTTCTTAAAAAAATTGCTTTTTATCCTAAAAAGGTATAAGTAAATGTTTGTTGAAACTACAGAAAATTAAACCAAAATTGCAAACCAATATGAAAACTATATGTATAGCAACAATTGTGTTCAAAGTAAATAACGTTTACTATGGGATTTTATTTCATTATTCTTTATTGAAGGCATCCTGTTTTGTATAACTGATTCATTTTATTGTGGGTGACATTTTTCATCAAACTCTCTTTATACCTCTTCAAACGAATGTGGTAGGGTATCCCGGTTGTCCAAATAGGTAAATATTACTTAATTGTCAAAGTAAGAAGTTACCGCTGGGTCTTTTCAGTATTAATTTTGCATCTTACATGCACATTTTTACCAACACAGTTTGGTCTTATAGTTTTTACTCGAAATTAAATCAAGGTAGATGCGCTGTTGAGAAAGCTTTCTTCGGCGTGGAAAAGTCAGTAATGGACAAGTGAATGATCATGATACGTCATATAAATTGATTCAAGATTCAGTTTATCTTTTCAAATTGTATGAACCGCTGAGCAGAATTGCATGCCTTACACTGCAGGCTAATGCAATGTACCATATGTGACGTATCTATTTAACAGTTGCCGTTTTCGCACGTCAGTAATTTACATATTCATGATATTCTTCAAGAGAGTGAGTGTATATGACTACCTTTAGTGGCGGAGCTAGCAGTTTCAGTCAGAGGAGACAAAAATGGCTTTTTAGGGGTACTGTATAATATAAATACCAAATGCTCGTCAACCTATTTAATGAGCAGGCAGACACAAGAAATGTAAGCAGTGGAGGGAAGGGGAGGGGGGTATAGGTGCCGGCAGGGCTGTCTAAGCGGAGCACCATCATCAGTTGGCGCAAACCGTGCAAAACAATTTGGCTTCTCAAACTGTCCAGATGGTCGGAAACGTGTTCCAAGCTGCATGTAATAAAATATGCCAATATATTGATCTATGTCTGCAATATCGTAGGCATGGGAACAAAAGTAAATCTACGAAAATTGTAATTCATGTCAAATGGGTTATAATGATACAAATCCTAACAAATTATGCATCCTCTTTCATTTATTTTTGTTGCACTTGGCAAATGGTGGGATGAACACATTTTTAGTCCCCCACGGAATCAGGAATTGTTTGCCTGGGATCAAGAGACTCTATGTGCTTCGCCATGAGAGTCACTAGATTTATTTTCTTACTAAGCCTGGGACATGAATAACGGGGCATCAACAAATGTAATACAGTGTGATATGGAAGTACAGTATGCCTCTCTTTAACTGGCGAACTCAGAATTTTGGATTAGGGAGAACTTCGAATTGTGGGAAGACTATGTAAGAGGAGTGTCAGCATCAGAGGATACAAGAAGACTATGTAAGAGGAGTGTCAGCATCAGAGGATACCAGAAGACCATGTAAGAGGAGTGTCAGCATCAGAGGATACCAGAAAAAAAAATACATAAAAATACCTCCTAGATAGCCGGAATTGACCCTTTCAAGACTCACAAGTAAACTTCAGGAAATGATACTGTTGGTATCTCTTTGAATGGAAAATCTCCTGGCATTATTGGACGCTTCACACTGTAAAAGTGATACAGCTTGTACCTTTGTTTATGATGAATACTTTACTTGCTGGAACTTTGAAAGCTGGTATGGGCAACACCATTCCTTGAATAAGGGAGGCGTCGCTGAAGTACTCAATATTGTATTTTCTTTACCTTCTATTTTCATCATTCCTTTATCTTTTCTTTTTTTTTTTCGTGAAAAGGACGCCGATAATCACTTCGAATCATCCAAAGGTTGATAGGAGAGGGGGGGGGGGGGATCGCCACCCTGACTGTATGATAGTTCCGCCACTGGTAACTGTACCTCATATATCAATGGATTAAGTGTTTCCCGACAATATATGTAAGTGTTACATCAACACGTGGTGGATTTCTGAAGAGAATGTTACTTTAAAAAAATAAAATAAAAGCTGTAATACAGCAAGGACGTTTTCGAGGCCTCTTTGATTACAGGAATTAATTACGTCGGACTTTTATTATCTGTACTCAATAATGGTATGTTCATCACAGTAGAACTATAAAGCTGAATTTATTTCCATTGTTTGTATTATGTCATGGTTGTTTGAGTACCATCAAGTGAACAATTCTGATATTGCGGACGCACAATATTATGTTCGGTGATCGGCTTGTAAAGCAGACATTTTATTCAAGCTCGACAAGTGTGCTGATTATGTAAATAGGTTACCTAAGCCCGTCACTCTCGTAAATACAATTTCTATAAAGTTTCTATCTTTTACATAAAGCCTGACCTAAAAATGTAAACCAGCAGGAATAATACTTCAGAAAATTGAACAACGTTTTACAGACTGCTGTTTTTATCCAAACATAAGTATTTCTTTTCAATAGTTACAAATTATTCCATGCAATATCTGGTAAACATGATTGAAAATTTTTTATATATTTTGCATTATTACGTAACGTTGTGAACGTTTATTATGTAACCTTATCAGGTAACGTTGATTCGTGACCTTACGCAAGTATGAACCTGATAAGATAACGTTGTGACCTTAAGCAACAATGGCCTTATTAGGTTATTTTGGGTCCCGATCGAAAAAAAAAGACCTTATCAAAAAACGTTGACCTAGACAACAGAGATATTACCACGTAACGTTGTTTTATGATCTTACACAACAATGACCTGATTAGGTAACGTTATGTACGTGACGTTAAACATTAATTAGTATAACTTGGATTATATTGTAGCTTTACTTGCCCCTTGAGTTTTTCTATATTGGTTTGATTTTCATCACTATCGATGTAATATTGCAATTATGTACTAAATGAACTCTATGGAAGAGACATAGTCCTGTATCCCACGGTTCACCATAGATTCCATTAGGACTGAAGGCGAAACATTTCTTATACCAGAAACCTCCTTTGTGTCTCTCTGCACAGTTCGATGATTGAATATCGTTGTCTTGATCATAAGTAGAGAAAAACATATCGCGATGAAACTTCAAGTAGTCGTATCCTAAAAGAGTAAATACATGGAAACCAAAAAAAATAAGCATATAAAGAATAACACTTGAAGAAGTATGGCAATAAAATAAATAATAATAACCATATGGTTGTATCTATCTGATAATGACTTATAGAACATTTAACATACATAATAGAATATATCATAATTGTAAAGAAAGATGCCACTTCAGGAGATCATAGGTTGGTACACTAATAAGATAACCATGTATGTATGTCAAGGTAGAAGGTGCATCTGTTTGTTAAATAATAATAGAACAAATCATATATAAAAATAAAATCTCATCGTGCAGATTGGATATTTACACGAATTTAGAATTTAAAATGGAGGCCGTGCAGTCTTCATATAGGGTACAATACCAGGCCCAGCGGAGGATCTATTGATGGAGAGGGGACATGTTGTCATACATGATAAGACATCAGTGTTCAAGACTTTTCGCGTTTCCTATTCCTTGTTCAGTGGCGGTGCCACTGCGAGGAAAAAAAAATGGGGCGGGGTTTCTGAGATGGCAGGACTAACTAAAGGGAGCGAGGCGATCGGTTGGAGCGGACCGCATAAGAGACTAATCGACTTTTCAAAACCTCTAGATGGCCGGAAATGGCACTCTCCGGGGGGAATTGCGCTGCACCCAGGATTGAATTATAGCTAAACTGCACGGGAATAGCAATGCAAATTTAAGGAAATAATCACCTTCAAATGTCAAAACTCAGATTTATCCTTTTCTTTATAAAAGAAACATATAACGTTAGGGGAGTGTGCACTTTATATTAACTATACGAGTCGCGTTTTGTACTCCGTTTACAGTTAATGAGAATTATCATCAAAGCTTACCTGTATTTCCAGAGAATACTCCTAGGATCAATTGATAGTTTTGTTCCTCTGGGGCAATTACAGCAGAGTCATATGTCATGTATTGGTCCACATCTGTTGAAAACTGAATGTCTATTTTCATTTCGTAGGTACTTTGGTTTGTTAACAAGTGCAGATAGTCATTTCCAAGCCAAAATTCCCCTTCTAAGTCACCAAAACCGTTTTTGTAAGAACTCCAATTACGGTTGAAATTAACGGTACCATTAAAGCGGGTCTGAAAAATCTGTAAGAAGACAATCACTACCACTATCATCATCGTTATTAATATTATCATTACCATTATCTCATCAATATCATCAATAGCACCATCATCATTATCACATCATCAATTCCATCATCGTTATCATCATCACCATCATCATCATTATCATCATCATTATCATCATCATCACCATCATCATCATCATTATTATTATCGCCATCACCATTATACATCATAAAAGACGAAACAGGACATGAAATGATCAAATCTGCAGAAAAAAAGAAGTGAAAATGAAATCGACTTGTTTGGCGAGCAATAATGAGTTAATCATGTCGGTATGCCTTAGCTACTTATCTGTGTTCTATTTTGCTATTTTCTTGATGTAAACATAAATTTCACGTAATGGTGGCATATCCATTTGGACAACTCAACTTTACCAAAACAGTTTGAAGCACATCTTCTGTAAATAACCTCGTTTACCCAACGACTTACGAAAGACAACGTAAATGTTACTGTAATTCCTACAGTCGCTCAACAGGATCAAAGACAAAAGCTTAGTCGTGGCACCTCACAAACACCTGACATTGTTTATAATTAGCATAACTAGTCAAGTTTCACATCCAATAATTATGAAAACTCAAAATTTTTCAATTGTTATCACTGACCAGTCAAATCTCTCATGATATCATAAATGTTTATCCCTTCTCGAGAGGCACCTACCTTAAACATTATGGTATATCTGAATATCACGTCAGGCTCTATCATGTAGAAAAGGTCTTCTCGTGACATGATTAAATCACATTATGGAAACTTTGTGAAGCCTAGGTGCACTGACTTGCATATGCATTACTACTAATGTGAAAAGTACCTGGTCACGAATATTCAAACCAAATTGAATCATTAACAACCCAATCGTTAACGTCCCCTTTTATGTGACACTTTGGGATTTTCTAAGTTTGACCCTTTCAATCAAACTAATGTGAGTGAAACTTAACAGGTTAAGAAAATGTCACGTAACAACTGGCTGTGCTCCTGTTATTTCTACAGGTCTTCTATTGAAAGAATTTGCTCGTAAATAAATGTTTTAAGAGCACATATAGATGTATTT
Organism: Stichopus chloronotus; assembly: GCA_021234535.1. NCBI lineage: Eukaryota > Metazoa > Echinodermata > Holothuroidea > Aspidochirotida > Stichopodidae > Stichopus > Stichopus chloronotus. The sequence goes on from CM037849.1 coordinate 8,356,463, forward strand.
CTGTAAGTCAAATGTTGGGAGCAATTTACTCTAGATTTCCAAAAGCCAATTATTGGTTCTCTATTCCAGTTTCCCCACCAGTCTTATTGAAGTACCACAGTATCTAATAACTTTTCTTTGCATGTTTTCATAGAACTTACGTTATGACGATGTAACCCATTATCGCGTCTCTGCAACTTGTCTAAAGATGTGCAAACATTCGTTGACACCCATGGGCCTCAGGAACATCCATCAAAACATGTTGGTATGGTTTTTAGTTATTGCATAACTGTATAATGTTTAATATTTACAACAGGTCAGTCCTGTTTTACTTCGTGTACTCATACAGTTTAGTTGTACCGAATGTTCTCGTGTACTCATTCAGTTCAGTGAGACTGAATTTTAATGTCTAAACGTTTGTGAAAGATACTCACAGTCCATCCGTTGTCGCAATAAACTTGAAATGGTCTGTCTGATGTGTTCGGATAAACATAATGAACACCGGGTGTCATGGTGACGAATTCATTTATATATCTGCAGTCTGTCATTTGAACACATTGTTCGTTAAGTTCTGCGAATCCGTCGTCACAGACACATGCATTGACTTCATCCGTTGTCATACAGGAAGCGTTAGCTACACAGGAGTAATTCACACAGTGAAGGACTCCAGATTGACATGTACAATTCTCGTGACAGCTACCAGAGATGTAGGACATCCCTTCCTAATAAAAACAGAAGAATCATCGAAGATATTGTTGTCTAAAATCAACATGATGGCGACATAAAATTTAAAGTAATGCTTCTTGAAGAGAGACAATATTGTTTACTTATTTGATATATCAAACTATATCGCAATCGAAGAAAAGCAAAGAACTAGTTATACTGTCTTACCGAAACAACTTTCCCATCAGCTATGTAGTAACATCCGCAATCGGCAATTGGAATGCAATTCTCAGAGGCCATCAAATATCCCATTGGACAAACGCAAGCCTCTCCGGAGAGGCAGTTGTTATAGCAACCATACCTTCCACTAGGATCTTCACAAGTCGCTTGACAAGAACAGTTCATCCAAATCGTGTTGTTTGGACACTGGTTTGGACTCGAAGTAGCTAAACGTAGAACAAAGAGAAGTGGTCTTGATAAATATCATGTATGAATAACAGAATCATTAGTTAATTAGAATGGTAATAAATTTGAATTAGGACGTAAGTCGATAAAGCATAGCCGCCGAGAGAAACAGAGAGAGACGTGGAGACAGAGGGAGAGAGAGAGAGCGAGAAAGAGGTGGAGGGAAAGGGGGGGGGGGGTTGTGGGGTAGGGGCTGGTGAGAGACAAACAGGTTATTATCCACATCCTCAACTTTCGTGTAAAGATATGAAATAGTAACCTCGATGCCTCCTTATTGCAAATACAGATGAAATACAGACATATCTTACCAAATGTGTTAAGGACTGAATGGGTGTCTAGCTCTATACTGACAAAAAGATCTGAGAAATTGTAACACAATTGAGAGAAAAGATATAAAACGTTTTGCCTTTATTGCAGCTTCATTTAGAGATTTTATCCTGATATAAAATAACATCATGGGTTGATGAGTGAAGCAAAACTATTTCATTTTATCAACTTTAGTATAACCTTTTACTTTTCATTTTCTGACCACAACATATTTGACTCTCAAGTGAAATGGAAAGTAATGAAAAGAAAACATTCCCTGAGACATTTTATTAAAATCCAAATAGTTCTGAAAACGAAAACCTTGATATCGAACTTAATAAATGAATTGTTTTATCTGTAGAATCTACACTTACATCAAAGGTATTTAGACTAGTCTAAAATGTTTCTCTCCTGGTGTAAAATTACACGTATCTTATTTTATGTAACATATACAGTTCAGGACTTCCGAAATTTGGTGTAGTTATGGAATTGTTGCTTTACAGTTGATACATGAAATAAATCTATAGAACAGTAATATATAGAACAGTAACTGTACTAGAAAGTATCAATATAGATACATGTAATGGTTGTTTGACCTTTGGTATATGACTTGGTAAATATATAGAACAGTAACTACACTGGAAAGTATATCAGTGACATGTATTGTATTATTAGTATAAAAAAATGTACACAAGAAATTGACTGTATCTCTTAAATCATAAAACATACCATTAGACAGATTCAATATTGTATGCTCTAAAGTTCTGTTGGGTCGTGCGTTAGCTAAATAGAAGACAAAAATGATTGGAGAATACATAAAAGCGTCGAAAAATATTATTTCGTGTAGTTTTAGTGGACAGTTGTAACATCCTTATTGACAGAAGACATGGAAATGATGTCAACATCCTTTATGATGGAAGACATCTGGAAATGATGTCAACATCCTCATTGATAGAAGACATCTGGAAATGATGTCAACATCCTTTATGATGGAAGACATCTGGAAATGATGTCAACATCTTTAATGATGGAAGACATCTGGAAATGATATCAAAATCCTCATTGATAGAAGACATCTGGAAATGATGTCAACATCTTTAATGATGGAAGACATCTGGAAATGATGTCAAAATCCTCATTGATAGAAGACATCTGGAAATGATGTCAACATCCTTAATGATGGAAGACATCTGGAAATGATGTCAAAATCCTCATTGATAGAAGACATCTGGAAATGATGTCAAAATCCTCATTGATAGAAGACATCTGGAAATGATGTCAACATCCTTTATGATGGAAGACATCTGGAAATGATGTCAACATCCTTAATGATGGAAGACATCTGGAAATGATGTCAAAATCCTCATTGATAGAAGACATCTGGAAATGATGTCAACATCTTTAATGATGGAAGACATCTGGAAATGATATCAAAATCCTCATTGATAGAAGACATCTGGAAATGATGTCAACATCTTTAATGATGGAAGACATCTGGAAATGATGTCAAAATCCTCATTGATAGAAGACATCTGGAAATGATGTCAACATCCTTAATGATGGAAGACATCTGGAAATGATGTCAAAATCCTCATTGATAGAAGACATCTGGAAATGATGTCAAAATCCTCATTGATAGAAGACATCTGGAAATGATGTCAACATCCTTTATGATGGAAGACATCTGGAAATGATGTCAACATCCTTAATGATGGAAGACATCTGGAAATGATGTCAAAATCCTCATTGATAGAAGACATCTGGAAATGATGTCAAAATCCTCATTGATAGAAGACATCTGGAAATGATGTCAACATCCTTTATGATGGAAGACATCTGGAAATGATGTCAACATCCTTAATGATGGAAGACATCTGGAAATGATGTCAAAATCCTCATTGATAGAAGACATCTGGAAATGATGTCAAAATCCTCATTGATAGAAGACATCTGGAAATGATGTCAACATCCTTTATGATGGAAGACATCTGGAAATGATGTCAACATCCTTAATGATGGAAGACATCTGGAAATGATGTCAACATCCTTAATGATGGAAGACATCTGGAAATGATGTCAACATCCTTAATGAAGGAAGACATCTGGAAATGATGTCAACATCCTTAATGATGGAAGACATCTGGAAATGATGTCAAAATCCTCATTGATGGAAGACATCTGGAAATGATGTCAACATCCTCATTGACAGAAGTTATCTGGAAATGATGTCGGTTGCAATTTATTTTGTAGTTTGGGAGTTACTTCAAAAAAGATAAGAAACTTTTACTAGACTTTTAAATACATGTGTTAGCTTTAAAAAAGAAATCATTATTTGCTGTCCATAGTTTGGAAGACATCAAAAAAAAAAAAAAAATCCATAGTTTGCAAGACAATTTTAGTATTGAATGTCAGTGGACATATATAACGTCAGTCAATATACAAAGTCAGTAGACGTAGGTGACGTTAGTAAACATATACAATTGGTAGACATATGATGTCAGCATGCAAGTGTCTGAAATGCGTTTTATGATCAGATGCTATTTAAAAAAAAGTCTTATTTGTAGTAATACTTTCAAAGTTTGCTAAAATGGTAAAAGTAGCAAACCTGCCGCCTCAATTTGTCGGAATTGATAAGGCATTGCCAGCAGCTTTGAATATGTTCAAAATTTTTTGCAACAATTTTGCAAAAATCTAACGCCAAATGATATTTTTAAATAACTCAAATTGCCGAAAGTCCACAACATAATTATTTAAATCAAACTTGGTGATGTTGTTCACTGCATGTTTGTTTCTCATTTGACAGTAATATTTCATCGTCAAAATTTCCAACTTTCATTCTAATTGGAAGCAAATGCCAAGCGTTGGTTTAATTTACTTTGATTACAACAATCGTATCGTTAAAGACTTATGAAGAATCATTACATCGCTTGGCATTTCATCTGCCATATACCTTACTACAACGATCTTTAACGAAGCGAGATAATGGGACGTTTCTATTGATCTTATCTGTGTGTGAACTAAATATTTGAAAACTTTGTACAATCTACACAGTGCATCAATAGGAATTCTCTATTGACTTAACTGAAGTGAAAGGAATTACACCGTTAAACCAAACTGAAACGTCATAGTTACCCCTTAGTGGATTACCGTTCTTATGATACCAACAAATATTATATTGCTCTAACCGGTATGTGATTTATCGGGTGAAATTCCAGACCGAAACATGTAAATGTTTTGATGGTGATTTTTTTTAGAAAAATAAGATGACTGAGAAATAAATATTTGATAGAAATAACTTGAGAGCGCTCCATTTTTACGAGGGATAATTTACGAGGACGATTTTCATTATTTTTATAGTTTTTACACACGACAATACAATTTCAAGCGCTCTTTGTTTTTACTATTGGGTTCGAATTCGCACTCTCCCGTGATTTTGGACGCTTCAGCAGACATATGATGTCACTAGACATATGATGTCAGTAGAAATCCAACGACAGTAGACATATGGTGTCAATAGACATGACTCCAGGAGATCTACCATTTGACATTAGATATATCAGTATTAATAGTTTGCTTTTTATCATTCCGTGCTTCTTCTTAGAAACTGAAATTAACATTTCCGATCTCCAATGGTGCGTGCAAATAACAAGTTTTTTTTTTTTTTTTTAAATAAGCGTGATTATGGCATCCATACCTGCATTAGGCATTTGTCGTGTTATTACTTCGCTGATTCATACTCATTTAAAACAGTGACATTATTATTTTTTAAATACCTGTTGATGTCATGAAAGCTGTTCCTTTGGTCACTTCTGTAGACGGTCCATCGTTCCCAACTGTTGATACTTTATCAAAAGTAGTCAAGAAAAAGGAAATCTTATTTTGATCACCGATTATTGGATATTTATAATATACTTCGATGAAGAAGTACTTCAGATTAATGAACATTATTCAATGTATGAAGGAAACCTGTCAATACTTTAGAAGACATAAAATCTTTCTATAAGTACATTCTAAGTAAGATAAGCCATTCAGTTACCTATGAAATAACTGTTACCCTTAAGTTCATTCATTTCCCTATGAAATAACATTTACCTTTAAGTCCCATGTCTTTAGTAGTAATTATTGTTCTACTGCTTGCATTCACAGACTGCTCATTTATATTTTTCGTTGACGTCACTTCTACATTAGTGAAGTAAAACAAAAATGCACATTTTAATGTATTCTGACAATGTACTGACTACAATTACATTTAACATTACAGTAACCATTTAAAGGAATCCTAACCCCATCCTTAACCAACACCAATATCTTGTTATAACTTAAAATATTGATCATTAAAGATAGATTGTTCTGGTACAATAAGACTCCAGGTTGTAAATGTTATGCGAAAGAGGTAAATTACTATAAATAAATACAAAGGATAATCTATTAGAATGATTCGTATGACATCACACATTTCACATCACAAAATATGTAAAATAGACAATTGTTCAAAATCCGCAACTAATTGTGTAGCTGCAGATTGATGTAGTATCTGGACTTTTGTAATTACCTGTTTCAACAACACCTGTGGCTGCAAACTCTGTTGGTGACGTCATCACCAATTGCTGATCTGAAATGTTACCAGGAGAAAATTTGTAAACAATTTAACTAAACAAAACTTAATGGTTTAGCTCTTGTTAACTGTTAGGAGAGCAATTGTTTGTTGCTCATTAGGCAAAGTAATGTTTGCATTCTAAACCTCAAGGTCGTGATATATCCTTCATCAAGTTGCTCATTCTTGGATGGTAATTTTACTTCAAATAAAGTATTTTAGCAAATTTTACATGTGATGGTTTTATATTTAGTTTTGCTGACAACATATGGTACCTTTATACATACTGAATGAGGCAGTAATATCCAATGTAACCCATCGTGACCTGAATTTTCAAATTAATGAGTAGTTTATTACAACGAAACGTACTTCAATTTGGATATTATTACGTGAACCGTACAGTTCATATAATAGAGCACAAAGAGAAATACAGGAGTTTTTAGTCGTAATTTTATCCTCATGAAATAAACAGTTGGAAATATATTCCCACAAATACCTGTAGTAGTTAGATCTTCTTTTGTATTTGAGCTTTTTGTCCCTGTCAAAATTTCATCTAGGCCTACTTTATCTAGAAGAAAATCACACGAAAAAAGAAGGAAGTCAGGCATATCATAATTATTCCACAGGTACTCCAATAATTAATGTATACATATTTTTAAAATGGCTCACATTGAATGGATTGTTGTGTAACAATGATATTATATTTAAGATGGTATTTCGTTTGTTGCATTTGATCAGTACAAAAAGGTAAACATTTAAATCAAGTTACGTTTCCAACTTGTGGTTCCAGTTAGCTCTTCAAATAGCCTGCTTTGTGTGTGTGTGTGTGTGTGTGTGTGTGTAGGGGGTGTTTTATTAACCCAAAAGACAATCCTACCGTACATGATCATTCAAAAGTCCTACTTTCGTTATGTATATAATACTTAGGTCTACATGGCATACCTACAGGTGCACAATAGCTTGCAAACTTTCTATTGAATTCATTTACGTCCACTGAAAATGACGTCACCTCAAAAATCAAAATCATGTGAATATTTATCAAACGTCACCGAGAGGCGGAGTCACGTGTCAACAATTTGTCAACAAGTGCACAACTAAAGGGAAGTTAGCACATACCAGGGGCGGATTTAGGGAGGAGACGAAGGGGTCGTGCTCCCCTTGCAAAATTGTTGAATTCTTTCCAACTTCATAACACAGTACGAAGAACACTAGGCCTATGTAATACGTCAGTGAAAACTTTGTTCATTATTTTCGACCTCAAAATACTAGCACTCCACTGAAGGGTTAATTCTGTTGCGCAGAAGATTGGCACTCTGATAATATCATGGCTCACATGGACCATATTATAACTTAGTCTAACTCCAGACATTTCCAGGAGTATTATCTTCCGTGTTACTACTGAGCACCGAGGTCGTCGCGACCGGAGGGTGTGGGGGTGTCTCACCCCCCCCCCCACACACACACACATGCAATCTGTCAGTGACAATAGTCGGAGAATCTGAAATAACAGTTGAAATTTTTCATATCTCAGTCTGGCACGTTTTATAGAAAGATGCCTACTATTGCACCAGATTGTACGTGTCTAAGGTTATCTGGTAATTGAAAACAGACGACATCTGAAAATGATGTCATCATCCTTATTGACAGAAGACATCTGGAAATGATGTCAACATTCTTATTGACAGAAGACATCTGGAAATGATGTCAACATTCTTATAGATAGAGGACATTTGGAAATGATGTCGGTTGCCATTTACTTTGTAGTTTGGGAGTTACTTCAAAAAAGATAAGAAACTTTTACCAGACTTTTAAATACATGTGTTAGCTTTAAAAAAAAAAACATTAGTTGCTTTCCATAGTTTGGAATAAATACATATAGCCTAGTTGGACTTAAGAAAGAACAAATTTGAATATTGCATGTCAGTGGACATATATAACGTCAGTCAATATACAAAGTCAGTAGACGTAGGTGACGTTAGTGAACATAGACAATTGGTAGACATATGATGTCAGCATGCAAGTGTCTGAAATGCGTTTTATGATCAGATGCTATTTAAAAAAAATCTTATTTGTAGCAACACTTTCAAAGTTTGCTTAAATGCTTAAAGTTGCAAAACTGTCTCCTAAATGTGTCCGAATTGCTAACGCATTGCCAGCAGTTTTGAATATGTTCAAAATTTTTTGCAACGATTTTGCAAAAATCTAACGCCAAATGATAGCGCAGCATTAATGTAGAACCAACGTCGTGTGTTTGGTGGAATTTGCCCTTAGCCAAACGTCCTCTGGTTTTGCCTAAGTTGTTTTACGACTTTGGTAAGAAGTTATTTTATAATAGAAGTTACATTTTGTGACTATTGCGTTTTTGAAAATGCACTAGTTTCAAAAATAAAAGTGGAATATTTTCTCCGTGAGATTGTCATTTCATCCTGTTAGACAAATTCGCATGTTTATTTTTTGCGACTGGTTTGCTTTCAGAAATGCAATATTCGTTAAACAAGCTTTTGAATTTGTCTTTGTGAGATACAATAGCAGAATAGCATCGTTTCAACTCTATCGATATTTTTAAATAACTGTCAAATTGTCGAAAGTCCACAACATAATTATTTAAATCAAACTTGGTGATGTTGTTCACTGCATGTTTGTTTCTCATTTGACAGTAATATTTCATCGTCAAAATTTCCAACTTTCATTCTAATTGGAAGCAAATGCCAAGCGTTGGTTTAATTTACTTTGATTACAACAATCGTATCGTTAAAGACTTATGAAGAATCATTACATCGCTTGGCATTTCATCTGCCATATACCTTACTACAACGATCTTTAACGAAGCGAGATAATGGGACGTTTCTATTGATCTTATCTGTGTGTGAACTAAATATTTGAAAACTTTGTACAATCTACACAGTGCATCAATAGGAATTCTCTATTGACTTAACTGAAGTGAAAGGAATTACACCGTAAAACCAAATTGAAACGTCATAGTTACCCCTTAGTGGATTACCGGTACGGTTCTTCTGATACCAACAGATATTTCAGTGCTTAAATCGGTATGTAATTTACCGGAAATAAAATGACTGAAGAATAAAGGTTTTATAGGAATAACTTGGGAGCGCTCCATTTTACAACTTTTCATGATAATTTACGAGGGCGATTTTCATTATTTTAATAATTTTCGTACATGACAATACAATTCCAAGCGCTCTTTTTTACTATTGGGTTCGAAATCGCACTCTCCCGTGATTTTCGGACACTTCAGAAGATATATGACGTCATTAGACGTATGATGTCAGTAGAAATTCAACGACAGTAGACATATGGTGTCAATAGACATGGCGTCAGGAGATCTACCATTTGACATTAGATATATCAGTATTAACAGTTTGCTTTTTTTCTTTTCCTGCTTCTTCTCGCAAACTGAAATTTAACATTTCCGATCTCCAATGGTGCGTGCAAATAACAAGTTTTTTTTTTTTTTTTTAAATAAGCGTGATTATGGCATCCATACCTGCATTAGGCATGTGTCGTGTTATTACTTCGCTGATACATACTCATTTAAAACAGTGACATTATTATTTTTTAAATACCTGTTGATGTCATGAAAGCTGTTCCTTTGGTCACTTCTGTAGACGGTCCATCGTTCCCAACTGTTGATACTTTATCAAAAGTAGTCAAGAAAAAGGAAATCTTATTTTGATCACCGATTATTGGATATTTATAATATACTTCGATGAAGAAGTACTTCAGATTAATGAACAGTATTTAATGTATGAATGAAACCTATGAATACTTTAGAAGACATAAAGTCTTTCTATAAGTACATTCTAAGTAAGATAAGCCATTCAGTTACCTATGAAATAACTGTTACCCTTAAGTTCATTCATTTCCCTATGAAATAACATTTACCTTTAAGTCCCATGTCTTTAGTAGTAATTATTGTTCTACTGCTTGCATTCACAGACTGCTCATTTATATTTTTCGTTGACGTCACTTCTACATTAGTGAAGTAAAACAAAAATGCACATTTTAATGTATTCTGACAATGTACTGACTGCAATTAAATTTAACATTACAGTAACCATTTAAAGGAATCCTAACCCCATCCTTAACCAACACCAATATCTTGTTATAACTTAAAATATTGATCATTAAAGATAGATTGTTCTGGTACAATAAGACTCCAGGTTGTAAATGTTATGCGAAAGAGGTAAATTACTATAAATAAATACAAAGGATAATCTATTAGAATGATTCGTATGACATCACACATTTCACATCACAAAATATGTAAAATAGACAATTGTTCAAAATCCGCAACTAATTGTGTAGCTGCAGATTGATGTAGTATCTGGACTTTTGTAATTACCTGTTTCAACAACACCTGTGGTTGCAAACTCTGTTGGTGACGTCATCACCAATTGCTGATCTGAAATGTTACCAGGAGAAAATTTGTAAACAATTTAACTAAACAAAACTTAATGGTTTAGCTCTTGTTAACTGTTAGGAGAGCAATTGTTTGTTGCTCATTAGGCAAAGTAATGTTTGCATTCTAAACCTCAAGGTCGTGATATATCCTTCATCAAGTTGCTCATTCTTGGATGGTAATTTTACTTCAAATAAAGTATTTTAGCAAATTTTACATGTGATGGTTTTATATTTAGTTTTGCTGACAACATATGGTACCTTTATACATACTGAATGAGGCAGTAATATCCAATGTAACCCATCGTGACCTGAATTTTCAAATTAATGAGTAGTTTATTACAACGAAACGTACTTCAATTTGGATATTATTACGTGAACCGTACAGTTCATATAATAGAGCACAAAGAGAAATACAGGAGTTTTTAGTCGTAATTTTATCCTCATGAAATAAACAGTTGGAAATATATTCCCACAAATACCTGTAGTAGTTAGATCTTCTTTTGTATTTGAGCTTTTTGTCCCTGTCAAAATTTCATCTAGGCCTACTTTATCTAGAAGAAAATCACACGAAAAAAGAAGGAAGTCAGGCATATCATAATTATTCCACAGGTACTCCAATAATTAATGTATACATATTTTTAAAATGGCTCACATTGAATGGATTGTTGTGTAACAATGATATTATATTTAAGATGGTATTTCGTTTGTTGCATTTGATCAGTACAAAAAGGTAAACATTTAAATCAAGTTACGTTTCCAACTTGTGGTTCCAGTTAGCTCTTCAAATAGCCTGCTTTGTGTGTGTGTGTGTGTGTGTGTGTGTGTGTGTGTGTGTGTGTAGGGGGTGTTTTATTAACCCAAAAGACAATCCTACCGTACATGATCATTCAAAAGTCCTACTTTCGTTATGTATATAATACTTAGGTCTACATGGCATACCTACAGGTGCACAATAGCTTGCAAACTTTCTATTGAATTCATTTACGTCCACTGAAAATGACGTCACCTCAAAAATCAAAATCATGTGAATATTTATCAAACGTCACCGAGAGGCGGAGTCACGTGTCAACAATTTGTCAACAAGTGCACAACTAAAGGGAAGTTAGCACATACCAGGGGCGGATTTAGGGAGGAGACGAAGGGGTCGTGCTCCCCTTGCAAAATTGTTGAATTCTTTCCAACTTCATAACACAGTACGAAGAACACTAGGCCTATGTAATACGTCAGTGAAAACTTTGTTCATTATTTTCGACCTCAAAATACTAGCACTCCACTGAAGGGTTAATTCTGTTGCGCAGAAGATTGGCACTCTGATAATATCATGGCTCACATGGACCATATTATAACTTAGTCTAACTCCAGACATTTCCAGGAGTATTATCTTCCGTGTTACTACTGAGCACCGAGGTCGTCGCGACCGGAGGGTGTGGGGGTGTCTCACCCCCCCCCCCCCCCCCCACACACACACACACATGCAATCTGTCAGTGACAATAGTCGGAGAATCTGAAATAACAGTTGAAATTTTTCATATCTCAGTCTGGCACGTTTTATAGAAAGATGCCTACTATTGCACCAGATTGTACGTGTCTAAGGTTATCTGGTAATTGAAAACAGACGACATCTGAAAATGATGTCATCATCCTTATTGACAGAAGACATCTGGAAATGATGTCAACATTCTTATTGACAGAAGACATCTGGAAATGATGTCAACATTCTTATAGATAGAGGACATTTGGAAATGATGTCGGTTGCCATTTACTTTGTAGTTTGGGAGTTACTTCAAAAAAGATAAGAAACTTTTACCAGACTTTTAAATACATGTGTTAGCTTTAAAAAAAAAAACATTAGTTGCTTTCCATAGTTTGGAATAAATACATATAGCCTAGTTGGACTTAAGAAAGAACAAATTTGAATATTGCATGTCAGTGGACATATATAACGTCAGTCAATATACAAAGTCAGTAGACGTAGGTGACGTTAGTGAACATAGACAATTGGTAGACATATGATGTCAGCATGCAAGTGTCTGAAATGCGTTTTATGATCAGATGCTATTTAAAAAAAATCTTATTTGTAGCAATACTTTCAAAGTTTGCTTAAATGCTTAAAGTTGCAAAACTGTCTCCTAAATGTGTCCGAATTGCTAACGCATTGCCAGCAGTTTTGAATATGTTCAAAATTTTTTGCAACGATTTTGCAAAAATCTAACGCCAAATGATAGCGCAGCATTAATGTAGAACCAACGTCGTGTGTTTGGTGGAATTTGCCCTTAGCCAAACGTCCTCTGGTTTTGCCTAAGTTGTTTTACGACTTTGGTAAGAAGTTATTTTATAATAGAAGTTACATTTTGTGACTATTGCGTTTTTGAAAATGCACTAGTTTCAAAAATAAAAGTGGAATATTTTCTCCGTGAGATTGTCATTTCATCCTGTTAGACAAATTCGCATGTTTATTTTTTGCGACTGGTTTGCTTTCAGAAATGCAATATTCGTTAAACAAGCTTTTGAATTTGTCTTTGTGAGATACAATAGCAGAATAGCATCGTTTCAACTCTATCGATATTTTTAAATAACTGTCAAATTGTCGAAAGTCCACAACATAATTATTTAAATCAAACTTGGTGATGTTGTTCACTGCATGTTTGTTTCTCATTTGACAGTAATATTTCATCGTCAAAATTTCCAACTTTCATTCTAATTGGAAGCAAATGCCAAGCGTTGGTTTAATTTACTTTGATTACAACAATCGTATCGTTAAAGACTTATGAAGAATCATTACATCGCTTGGCATTTCATCTGCCATATACCTTACTACAACGATCTTTAACGAAGCGAGATAATGGGACGTTTCTATTGATCTTATCTGTGTGTGAACTAAATATTTGAAAACTTTGTACAATCTACACAGTGCATCAATAGGAATTCTCTATTGACTTAACTGAAGTGAAAGGAATTACACCGTAAAACCAAATTGAAACGTCATAGTTACCCCTTAGTGGATTACCGGTACGGTTCTTCTGATACCAACAGATATTTCAGTGCTTAAATCGGTATGTAATTTACCGGAAATAAAATGACTGAAGAATAAAGGTTTTATAGGAATAACTTGGGAGCGCTCCATTTTACAACTTTTCATGATAATTTACGAGGGCGATTTTCATTATTTTAATAATTTTCGTACATGACAATACAATTCCAAGCGCTCTTTTTTACTATTGGGTTCGAAATCGCACTCTCCCGTGATTTTCGGACACTTCAGAAGATATATGACGTCATTAGACGTATGATGTCAGTAGAAATTCAACGACAGTAGACATATGGTGTCAATAGACATGGCGTCAGGAGATCTACCATTTGACATTAGATATATCAGTATTAACAGTTTGCTTTTTTTCTTTTCCTGCTTCTTCTCGCAAACTGAAATTTAACATTTCCGATCTCCAATGGTGCGTGCAAATAACAAGTTTTTTTTTAAAAAATAAGCGTGATTATGGCATCCATACCTGCATTAGGCATGTGTCGTGTTATTACTTCGCTGATACATACTCATTTAAAACAGTGACATTATTATTTTTTAAATACCTGTTGATGTCATGAAAGCTGTTCCTTTGGTCACTTCTGTAGACGGTCCATCGTTCCCAACTGTTGATACTTTATCAAAAGTAGTCAAGAAAAAGGAAATCTTATTTTGATCACCGATTATTGGATATTTATAATATACTTCGATGAAGAAGTACTTCAGATTAATGAACAGTATTTAATGTATGAATGAAACCTATGAATACTTTAGAAGACATAAAGTCTTTCTATAAGTACATTCTAAGTAAGATAAGCCATTCAGTTACCTATGAAATAACTGTTACCCTTAAGTTCATTCATTTCCCTATGAAATAACATTTACCTTTAAGTCCCATGTCTTTAGTAGTAATTATTGTTCTACTGCTTGCATTCACAGACTGCTCATTTATATTTTTCGTTGACGTCACTTCTACATTAGTGAAGTAAAACAAAAATGCACATTTTAATGTATTCTGACAATGTACTGACTGCAATTAAATTTAACATTACAGTAACCATTTAAAGGAATCCTAACCCCATCCTTAACCAACACCAATATCTTGTTATAACTTAAAATATTGATCATTAAAGATAGATTGTTCTGGTACAATAAGACTCCAGGTTGTAAATGTTATGCGAAAGAGGTAAATTACTATAAATAAATACAAAGGATAATCTATTAGAATGATTCGTATGACATCACACATTTCACATCACAAAATATGTAAAATAGACAATTGTTCAAAATCCGCAACTAATTGTGTAGCTGCAGATTGATGTAGTATCTGGACTTTTGTAATTACCTGTTTCAACAACACCTGTGGTTGCAAACTCTGTTGGTGACGTCATCACCAATTGCTGATCTGAAATGTTACCAGGAGAAAATTTGTAAACAATTTAACTAAACAAAACTTAATGGTTTAGCTCTTGTTAACTGTTAGGAGAGCAATTGTTTGTTGCTCATTAGGCAAAGTAATGTTTGCATTCTAAACCTCAAGGTCGTGATATATCCTTCATCAAGTTGCTCATTCTTGGATGGTAATTTTACTTCAAATAAAGTATTTTAGCAAATTTTACATGTGATGGTTTTATATTTAGTTTTGCTGACAACATATGGTACCTTTATACATACTGAATGAGGCAGTAATATCCAATGTAACCCATCGTGACCTGAATTTTCAAATTAATGAGTAGTTTATTACAACGAAACGTACTTCAATTTGGATATTATTACGTGAACCGTACAGTTCATATAATAGAGCACAAAGAGAAATACAGGAGTTTTTAGTCGTAATTTTATCCTCATGAAATAAACAGTTGGAAATATATTCCCACAAATACCTGTAGTAGTTAGATCTTCTTTTGTATTTGAGCTTTTTGTCCCTGTCAAAATTTCATCTAGGCCTACTTTATCTAGAAGAAAATCACACGAAAAAAGAAGGAAGTCAGGCATATCATAATTATTCCACAGGTACTCCAATAATTAATGTATACATATTTTTAAAATGGCTCACATTGAATGGATTGTTGTGTAACAATGATATTATATTTAAGATGGTATTTCGTTTGTTGCATTTGATCAGTACAAAAAGGTAAACATTTAAATCAAGTTACGTTTCCAACTTGTGGTTCCAGTTAGCTCTTCAAATAGCCTGCTTTGTGTGTGTGTGTGTGTGTGTGTGTGTGTGTGTGTGTGTGTGTGTAGGGGGTGTTTTATTAACCCAAAAGACAATCCTACCGTACATGATCATTCAAAAGTCCTACTTTCGTTATGTATATAATACTTAGGTCTACATGGCATACCTACAGGTGCACAATAGCTTGCAAACTTTCTATTGAATTCATTTACGTCCACTGAAAATGACGTCACCTCAAAAATCAAAATCATGTGAATATTTATCAAACGTCACCGAGAGGCGGAGTCACGTGTCAACAATTTGTCAACAAGTGCACAACTAAAGGGAAGTTAGCACATACCAGGGGCGGATTTAGGGAGGAGACGAAGGGGTCGTGCTCCCCTTGCAAAATTGTTGAATTCTTTCCAACTTCATAACACAGTACGAAGAACACTAGGCCTATGTAATACGTCAGTGAAAACTTTGTTCATTATTTTCGACCTCAAAATACTAGCACTCCACTGAAGGGTTAATTCTGTTGCGCAGAAGATTGGCACTCTGATAATATCATGGCTCACATGGACCATATTATAACTTAGTCTAACTCCAGACATTTCCAGGAGTATTATCTTCCGTGTTACTACTGAGCACCGAGGTCGTCGCGACCGGAGGGTGTGGGGGTGTCTCACCCCCCCCCCCTACACACACACACACATGCAATCTGTCAGTGACAATAGTCGGAGAATCTGAAATAACAGTTGAAATTTTTCATATCTCAGTCTGGCACGTTTTATAGAAAGATGCCTACTATTGCACCAGATTGTACGTGTCTAAGGTTATCTGGTAATTGAAAAAGTTCTCAACAGATCTGATAATGAAGTGCAAAAGTGTTAATAGTCAGAAAATCAAAAATACTTGTGGGATTTTTTCATATCTCAGTCTAGCACATGTTATGACTTCAAAAGACGTGTATTGACTTCAAAAGACGTGTAAAGAAGTGTTTTGCATAAGATTGTGTTTAAAATAAGTTTATCTGGTAACAGAAAATATTCCAAATAAATCTGAAATACCAGGTAGAATTTTTCATATTGCAGCTTAGGTTCGACGATAGTCGGGAAATGTGAGATACCAGTTGCAATTTTTTATTTTTTATCTCACTCTAGCACTTTTTATGACTTAATAATATGCCAAATATTGCACTATATTACTTCTACGGTTACCTTGTGGGTGAAGAATTTCTGAAAGGGGGATGGGGGCGCCTCATCCCTCACAACACTCTACCAGGCTAATCATCACTCATCTCTACTTTCCCCAATTATCAAAATACTTCATTGCATAACATTTTTTATCATCAAGCTGGCTACTATTTACAAAGTTATCAGTGCAAGAGGGGGAAACTCTTCGGCGGAACCGTGATCAGCCATCGTCCTGTTGCCCCCCCCCCCCCCTTCCCTTCCGTCTGTCAAATCCTGGATCCGCCACGCTATACGTCCCTCGTAGCAGGCATTCAATAATACAGTAGGCCTATAGGGTATATGCGTGTAAGTCTAACGGTCTGGCCCTAGCTAGGACCAACATTCCAATTCCCAATGGAAATGCCAATGTTTACGTGTACCATACATACCTTGAGATATTATGGCTTATACGTCACAGAAAGGGGTTGCCTTGTGTGGCAACGACATCAGAAAATTTAAACTGTACTTTATTTTTTAAGTTGAAGTCAGAATCAGAGGAAACATGAACTTTTCTATGCTTTGACTCAAGTGTGAATGTTGGCGTGCTTTAATTCCGACTCCGTGCTATTCATGATGATGTATAATGCTTGTGTGCTTGCAACTGTTACTGAACTTGTCATGTTAGAACCTCCAAAACCCTGAATTCTAAAGTCTACTCTAGTCAACACTACAACGATTGTTACAGTTCTAACGTTGAAAATGTCATTAGGCTAGGCCCCAGTCCTAAAATCACCAAGACATAGGCCGGTCATGGGTCTCTTGCAACACTCAATTAGGCCTACAAGTCAAAAGCTGGTACCTATGGTGAGCCTGTGGATAAATGATAAGGAATGCTAGAGATTTGCCTTTCCCACAGTGAAAAAAATAATATCTGGCGTAATAGCTAAATTATGTGCATCACAATGCCTGGTATACATTTTCCAAACGTTCCGTAAGTTTTTCACCGTTGTATTTACGAAATATTACTGTTCATACTTGTTTCGTAGTACCACATGATATATTTATGGATAATAGTTGCATCACAAAATGGGGGATTTGTGTAAATGAAGCATGACGAAGGTTGGCAAACTGTGTGTATAGTGTATCGAGAGGGCCCGCGTATTATGATTTCTGAGAGGAGGCCATCTTCTGAGAGGCTACTACAGAGCCTGCTCCACAGGCTACTATTCAAACAAACATAAGACTAAAGAGTTACTGAAAGTCCTAAAAAATTAAAAAACTATATATCTGTTTACATGTTGATGATGTTTGCATATCACATTTTCACTATAGCTTTAAGCGGAAACCATGACTTTAACGGAAGTTTGATTTTTAACTGCAAAATAAAAAAAATAAACAAAACGAATCTTCCTGTACAGTGCAATTACTTATCCGTACTCCCTCTTGTGTGTATGAGTATTTTGTCAGTGCACGCTATATGTGTTTTCTCTTATGACCAGAAATAAAATAAGAAAACTCACCATCACTTTGTAACTGCTGACAATTTCCTTCGCAAGATTTGTTTCGCATTAGTGCCTCAAATTTGCAAACACCTAGAAAGTAGAAGTTATCTAATTTAAAGACATACGAATTAATGTATTTCGATTTTGGTCAGTCTTGATAAATTCAAACGTAGCAAATATTTTAAGCTTCGTGACACTATTTTATCAACTATGAAGTAGAAACGTCACTTATGTAAACGTCACTTAATAAAGCTTTCATCGATGAAATCGTAGAGTGGTTGAAGTAGTAAACAACTAGTCAACGGTACTTACCCATCGCAGTTGCAAAAGGTCCGCTATACAGACATAATGCCGCACAGTATATTGTAAGTGCTATTCCCAAGCTAAACATGATTATGAAAAAGCTGTTCCGATAGCTTCCCCCTTTCATCATCCCCCTTCCACACGGATTATGTAATTTTTTACGATGGAGCCGCATAAATATCTTTTGTTTTCCACAGATGTCCTCCTGTACCGTGGGTCATTACAATGATTCAGTTTGACAAATAGCCAATAGACATACAATGAAAATTGAACAACAACCTCGTCAGGGCGATGTATGAACTGTGTTTTAATAGAAGCACAGTTGTCAATTATCACTGTACGTTGTATAGATATTATTTGAATGACCTATTTATCGATCGATCGGAAATGAAGGATACAATATAGGTCCTTCTTGAATCTTTCTAATTTGCATAAATTATTCCCTGAAGTGCCTGGTAATCTTTCCGTCGTAATATGAAACTTATTAACACTCCGGTTTGGGTTACGGTATATATAGTATTATAGTTACATGTATTTGTAAAGAGGTCTTTATAGGGAAACAATCACACTGTACCATGAAAATATTTTTGAACAATCCAGCAGCGCTACTATGTGATAAAAGTGGTATATAATATATATAAAGATACACCATTGCATCCTTCTTGGATCCTCCTGTCAGGATTGTTTTGTTGGGGATTGTTGACTTCTCATATATATATATATATATATATATATATATATATATATATATATATATATATATATATATATATATATATATATATATATATATATATATATATATATATATATATATATATATATATATATATGTGTATACGTGTATATGTGTATATATATATATATAGATATACAGATAGATACATATATATATATATATACATATGGTATAAACACACAAACAGTTTGAAGCTGGAACCCTGGGTTTCACGCTACGCGATCATCAGCCAACTGACCAACTGGAACGAGTGCAGCGTGAATTACTCCCCTTTCTGCTTTGCACGGCTCGGTTACTTGTATCCATGGCGACAAGTCGAAACAAGCTCTGTCTTACTATTGATGGGATTCTCTTTCGCCAGCATTATCTCCAGCTTTTCCTGCAAGCATAAGTTGCAATTGGGGGACCCGCGTATGTTTGCGTTAGATCTTTTCACTATCTCCCAGTGCATTGAAAAATCTTGCTTTTTTGCCTTTAAATCTCATATGTATTTAGAGAGTTCCGTTTCCTTTTGGTATTTGGGGTTACGGAAAGATTTGACATGATTATTGTATCTTTGCTTAAATGCACCTCCGGACAGGCCTATGTAAAATTTTGTTGCGTTCGTGGTTGCCACGGACTGATTCGGCTAAGCACTCCCCACGTAGGGGGCAAGATTCCTTGTTCCTGCAATTACACAATTTTTGGGCAGCGTCCTGTTTGTTCTGGGCTTTGACACGATTGCTGTGTGCCTTTATTATAAATTGCATGCTGGGTAAACAGCTGTAGCTCATTTTAACCGTGTTGCGGTTAAAAATTTTGTTCAGCCTGTGACCTCTTGGGAAGTGCTTACCGATTAATCTAAGGAACACCTTTCCGACGTTGGTCTTTACGTTTCGGCTAAATGGTGGATTGAACCATGTTATTTGGCGCTTTCTGTTACGGCGTTTTTTCTGCTGTTGGTGGGCATCTTTCTAGTAGTTTATTTTTTCAGTGTACCCACTGGCCTGGAGGGCTTGGTTGTATGTGGGCGCCGCTTTTTCAAAAATCACTTGATTGAGGATAGGACTGAAATCCGTTTCTCTATAGCGAGGTGTATTTGTTTGAGGATTATGGGTGGGTGGTTCGATCCGGTATCAATGTATAATGGTTCATCGTTAGGTTTACTGTACGGCTTGTGCATGCCGGTAGTAAGGTCGAGATTGACACCGAAGAAGTCTACGTTCTTCAGATTTGGTTGCACAGTGATTTTTAGGCCTAAGGACTGGAAGATTTTGGTGATGCCTTTTCTCACCTTGTCGACGGTTCTGCCGGCACCTTTAATTACGGCCAAGCCGTCATCCCGGTACAGTCCTGCGTTTACATCAAAAGATTAGTTAACTCTGTTTTGATGGATTGTAGTATGTAGAGTCCTACTAGTTCTGCGATTTCGGCACCGTCTTATGCCCCAAGGTGACATCAAACTCTTTTGGTGTATTTCGTTTGACCCATGGATTGCCATGTATATATATATATATATATATTGGATTGATAAGATATATAAGATATAAGAATCTTTATTGATCATAAAAGGAATTTGGTGTCATTTCATCTCATAAAACATAAGAGAAACAATGAAAAACCACATAGAAACACATAAGACATGTCAAAAACTAAAAATGGAAGGATATAAGACAAATATGTACCTAAAACCACATATAAAATGAATATGCAAATGCCCTTACGTCCTTATAAAACTGTTGGCAAGACTTAATGTAGCCTGTGGTAAAAACGATCTTCTGTATCAACGCCGTGGAATGATCGACAGTTTTAACGGCCTTAATCAGCGACGACATACTTAAAGGCTGTATTGCATCACCCTAAGCTATATTTTTACCTCCCTGAAAGGAAAATTCTCAACTGGTTCTAAGTTACAGTGCTCTTAGATTGCCAGCAAATTCGAAAGATGCAGAGCAGCTCGTATTACACAGCGTACACAGGGATCCATTTTTTTGATGACACATGTGGAGGAATTTAAGACAGGCTGAGGGAGGGACTAGAGGTAGGTGGTTGGGAGAATTTAAACTGTCTGAGGTGATGCATTACAGCCTTTAAGAGGGAGGTGAGTGGAATGTGGAGAATCATTTTTCGAAGCAGGCTAGTTTGCTCGTGTAACTATTGACCAATCACAACGCTTCTTACACATGAATTGATAAGTGACTAAGCGCTGTTCTTAACCTGCGTAGCAAACGTTTGCACTATACCTTACAAATGTTTGCATTTCATGGATAGGACGGAATTAATCGCCAGCAACGCAAACTATACGACAACCAACGAAACAACTGTGGTCCGCTTGTCTTGCAAATATCAAATTCGTTCGAATAATTCGGTCTGAGAGTGATTTCATGAATACGTTGGAGGTCGCAGGTGCGTAAAGTCTACTAATAAATCGAACGATGTGGTATACAGTAAAGTGTTAAGTAATGTTTGCAGTCGGCGTAAGGATGTAAAAATAGGCCAAGTTTAGCGTACCGTTAGATAGGGTGTCGTACACTTGCAAAGCCTAAGCTGTCACTGCGAATGTCTTCTACTAGATTACGGGCCGTACTAGCTAAGATAGGGAAGTTACCATAGAAGGTAAAATAGTAAAGACCTGGCATGGTTGTGTATCACTATCAGTTCAGCCATAGACTATGCTTGTAACTCAATGCACTGTTCTATACACAGCTGTAATCTGCATAAACTTTATGCCGAACACGACTAGACTATAAGCCTAAAGTCATAGTTGCAGCGAACTTCAAACATAATGCAGTTTATCCATTTGCCATTGTGAGAAGACAGTCACTGTACTTAAGGTTTTCCTGAGGTCGAAGGCCATGCATTGCCGGTAACCAGCAATTAGTGACTTCAGTTCAATGTTTGCTGAAGGATAGGTGAAAGGAGATATGATACTGGTCGACTCTCTCATGAAGACACAGTCCGTCCATATAGGATACATATTCCGGTGAAGCTGTTATAAGCTCTCTTGCAGAACTACCCAAAGAGAAATTACTTCCTTTGCAATAACCTACTATATGCTACTGTACTGTACCTGGTGCCAGTGAGGGATTAAGCCTCAGCTTCCCTAATGTTCACACTGATTTCCGAAGGTATCATGTATGTAATGTTTCATCCCAGATTGCTGAAGTGGTCGGTATATTAGGAATGCTTTAGCACGTTGTACCCAGAAATTCTCTTCGCTCAATCTACCTTGCCTTAATCTATCCTCATCTTAATTATTGTTCAATTGCTTGGTCTAGTACTAGTCGTTCCCTTTTCAATAAGTTACAGGCCTATATCTTACAAAAGAGATCTGTCTGACACATTACTTGCTCCAAAACAAACCACGTTACCATATATCTCGTTGTTCAAGTCATTGAACCTTCTGAAACTGACTAAGATAATTAATATCAACATTGCAACATTCACCTATCGTCCATTACACAACCTGTTACCCAATCCATTTTCCAACAACTCCATTTTCCAACATTTTGGTCACAACTCTTCAGTTCATGACCACAACACTCAACAATCAACATCCCTAAAGTACATCTAGACTGTATTCAAAGTACTTTTCAACACCTCTGTCCCTGTAATTGTTCCATCTGGCTCTGGAAACCCCCCTCCATCTTCAATGACCAGTATGACCAGTCAGCCTAAACAAAGCGTTCAATCCTTCAGAAAAAGCACCTTACATTGTAATATTGAAGGCTATTAGAGTAAGTTAACTGAATCATTCCGTAGGTTTCTATACACAATTGCTATTTGCTTTGACCTAATGATCTGGTGTCAGGATGTTGTGGGTGGATGGGGTTGGGATGTTGTTTAGGTGGGTTATCTTTTTTTCCCTTTTACATGGAGTGTACCTAAGTTGTCAAACCTCTTGGGGTTTTTTGTGTTCTTCTGTTCTCCTTATATATCTACAGTGATATTTGTGTACATAGCCTATGCTTATTTTTTTACCATTCTTGCTATATATCAATGTACACTTATGAAAGCGATGAAACAAACAAACAAACAACACCTGAAATTTTTGAATTAGATGTTGGGCTAATGAAAATAGAGTCAGTGCGCAGGCTAAAGTGAAATTTTTGTGGCCCGAATTTTTTTTGGCCCTGAAGGCATGTGCCTTGTCTGGTGAATTCAGCACAGTTGTCTGGTGCACTTGTCAGCTTTTAGTTTGTACCCACCAAAGAACACAATAAAATGTTTTAGCACACAATCGATCATTGTCACTCAGTTCTGTATCTGCCAATACTGCACCTGATACCAACTACCACAGTTACTGAACTATCCATACTGCATCAAGTAAGACTATCTTCTCAAACTTATAACGCAAGACCATAGCTTTCCGAAAATGTGCTTTGAATACCACTGCCAGGCATATACTGAGGAAGTATAAGATACCATGCCTCAACGTTATTTCTCATTTCTTTGTTAGTATAAGCCAAAAAGTAGCCTACCCATGCATGGTATTCAGGCATAGTTGTAGACTATGTAATTAGCCAAAGGGTAATGAAATTGAAAGTATTACATCATACAGCAAATTTAGGGTGTTAAAATAACCTGTCACAGGAATACTGTCACTGACAGTAAGTGGTTGCGATGTTCGTAACCACATTTTCTAGCTGGCTCCTTCGTCATAGAGACCGTTGAAATTTGTGGTATTACACTGTTAAAAGTTAAAGTGTTAAAAGTTGTTCTTATGGCGAACGCAATGTGCGGCGGGGAAGCCCGTAATCGTGGTAATAACCTAATTGTATAATCGATCCGTTTTCGGCTAATTCTTTTTTTTCTTGTTGGGGGGGCAAGTTATTTTCTAATATATATTTTCTTTAAATTACTTCCTTTTCATATATTCTACTAGCCAGAAAGAATTGTGATGTCAGTATATTTGATGAAGTTTCACTGCAATATATAACACTACAATATATCGTATGAAAAATACAATCAACATAAAATTTAATATTCTGAATTTAAAACCTAGATTTTATTTTGATTTGAAATTAAATTGAGACTAATCTTCATTAGCAAGTTCTGTCTATCTACATTCTATGCACGTTTTCAAGTGATTAAACTCCTTTTTTGGAGAACAAATGAAGGTCACGAAATCTCGACTCAACTCGCTACTCAACTCGCGAGTCGTTTCTTTGTGTAAAAACAAAAAAAAAGTTAAGAAAAGTTGATTGAATCGACATAGTTATACGATAAGAAAAACGGTCTTGCCAGCAGTTGGTTAGAAGGCCAATTACTTAGTCATCCATCTAAACACCAGATTTGACTTGGAAATTGCATGTAATAGCTCTAGCGTCTGTTTTTGTTCTGGTCACCCTCTGACAGTGCCAGATTTTCTGTTCTGTCATTCCCCAGATATTTATGTCGAGGGTATATTTTGGAAAAAAATAAATACAAACTATAGCTGATTTGATACGTGAATAACGTGGCTAGGAGTAGAAGCGGTTTAGACAAATTAAAGATTACTGTTTACATGACAGCTGTACAATTGTGCCAACAGAAGTTGTCTAAAGCGCAGAGAGAATATGGCCTTTCAGGATGAGCAGTTGTAGTGCAGCTAATGTATTTTCAACTGTCCTATTTCATCTATTTCACACCACTTATATATAAATGAAAAACTTATTTCAGAAATACGAATAACTGTTTTTTTAAGTACCAGTAGGCCAAATTTGTGAAAAAAATTGTGAAAAACCAACTGGCATTAAAACAGTTTCTTCCACAGTGTTCCCTCATTCACAACTGAAGAAGAGCCATAAATAGGCTCGAAATATTTTGTTCTGTGAAGTTTTTCAATAGAGTTGGCATGAACATATCCAATTTTTTTTTTTAGATTATAAGGACATTTATTCAGATACGATACAATTGAAGACACTCTTTTTGAAAGGCTGTGACGGAAGTAATACCGAGTTCATACATTTGATAGCACTGTGATTTGATAGTTTTCTGTATTTGTATGCAAGTATTTGCTAAGTAACTTTACAAGGTGCTAACAACAATCAATGTTTTAAGTAAAGATGAAGAATGAAATGGCTATCGTCGATCAATCTATATTTTTAGCAATTAATTATACCGACCACTCATACAAGTAAACCCCCGTTACCACTTTCTGTATTTTACACTCCACAGTCTTTTCATAAAGTGAGGCATACAATAAACCCTATATAAAACAACATGATTACAATAAAAGGGAGAGAAATAATGATAATTTAATTATATAAAAATTTAATAATGTCAAATGAAATATGATAGTTAAATCAAAATGTAAAACATTTAGTTGTATATATGAAAGTAAAAACATCTTAGGAGGAAACATGTAAACGGCTGAACACTATAATTTAACAGGCAGCAATTATACTGTTGAGAAAGCTGGGTTTTAGAAAAAGGGTCAGTAGTGAGAAAGTGAAAGATAAAGTAGATATGGTACGTCATTAAAAATTGATACAAGATTCAGAGGTCTCCAAAATAGCAAGAATGGCTTAACAGAAGCGCATGCCATGCACTGCAGAATAATGTGACTTACCGTATGTGATGTATCTATTTTGCAGTTGACATTTCCAATAAATCAATAAATTACCACATGTCTTTTTTAACATTGCTAACCGTAGAAAGTCTTCTCACATGCCCAACCATACGAGAAGTAACGCACTCTTTTCAGTCACCAGGCATAACACTAAACACGGGAAGCTTCTCTTGAATAATTATTATTCCAAAACTTGGAGTGATCTTCCGAATGATATAAAGCTCTGTAAGTCGTACAAAACCTTTAAATGTAAAATGAAATCTCATCTCATTGGCAATTACGTGCTTTGAACTGTATGCTTTCTCTGAGTCTTTTTTTTTTCGTTCTCTTCTTCTTGTTTATGAGGATTTTTTTTGGTGTTTTATGTTTCCTTTAAGGTCTCTAGCTGCGATAAACATATTAATATATTTTCCAGCCTCATTCCACTGCATTGCGCCACTGCATCTTTCTTCTTGATATACCTGTATGTATATATGTATGTATGAATGAAATACATGAAATAAAAAATGAAATAAAGTGAAATTTCCGCACGTCAGTAATTTACATATTCATGATATTCTTCAAGAGAGTAAGACTATATGACGACCCTCAGTGGCAGAGCTAGCAGTTTCAGTCAGAGGGGACGAAAATAGCTTTTGTAGGGCACGGTATAACAGAAATACCCAATGTTCTTTAACTTACACTATAAGCAGAGAGACAACGAAACGTGTTTTGTAAATCAACGATATTTCAAAGACACATTGCTTTTTTGCCCAAACTAAAGTAATTTTGACAATCCTTATAACTTATTTCATAAATCACTTAATAAAATATTATGATTGAAGATTTTTGAATATATTTTGTTTCATTAGGAAACGTTCTTTCGTGACCTTAAACAATAATGATCATACTAGTTAAAGTTGTTTTGAGACCTTAAACAATAATGACGTGATTACGTCACTTTGTCTCCTGACGACGTAAAACATTAATTTGTATAACCTGGATTATACTGTAGCTTTACTTGCCCCATGAGTTTTTCTATATTGGTTTGATTTTCATCACTATCGATGTAATATTGCAATTATATACTAAATGAACTCTATGGTAGAGACATAGTCCTGTATCCCACGGTTCACCGTAGATTGCATTAGGACTGAAGGCGAAACATTTCTTATACCAGAAACCTCCGTTGTGTGTCTCTGCACAGTTCGATGATTGCAAATCGTTATCTCGATCCTTCGTTGTGAAAAGCATATCGCGATGAAACTTCAAGTAGTCGTATCCTAAAAGAGTAAATACATTGAAACAACCAAAAATAAGCATACAAACAATAAAAATTGAAGAAGTTTGGTAATAAAATAATAAATAACAAACGTATTATTGCATCTATCTGATACTGACTAATAGAGAAATTAAATATTGAAAAAATCAAGAAACGTAATGGAATAAAATCATAATTGTAAAAAAAATGACACTTCAAGAAGTCATGTGATGGTGAACTAATAATATAACATTATATCTATATCAACGTGGAACTTGCATCTGTTGTCAGTAAAATAATAGAACAAATCATTTATAAAAATAATAACAATCTCACAGTTCAGTTTATATGTTTATCCATCTGAGTAGCGACGCCATCGCGACCATCTCGGTTAGTACAAATACCTTATCAGGGGTTGATTAAGAATTCATAAAGGGTACTACCATGCGCAGAGGAAGTGGCCCCGCAAGGATCTAGTGATTGGGGCACATGCTGTCATAAATGATATGACATATCAGACGAATAGTGTCCAAGACTTTCAGCAGCTGGTCTTTCCTGAGGGCGAACTCCCTGTGCACACCGAGCAGGCATGACTATCTAAGCCCTTCCATCAGTTGCTGCGGAGTTGGTTGCTCTACAAACTCCACAGGTTTCCGAGAACATCACTCCGAGGGTGTTCTAAGCTGCATGTACCCAGCCTAGAAGTAAGAATCTCATGTCTGCAATTTCGCAGTTAATGAGGGAAACATTTAATGATCTTTGAAAATGGTAATAAGTTTGACTATTTTTATTTAGAATATGTCCGGGATATATTTCATGAAAGCCAACCACAAACTGACTTGACTAGGCACCTGTTAATCCTATTCAATAGAAGCTGTTCAGTCTTTTCATTTCCTTTCTAATGTTTATTCACCTGAGCAGGGAGGTGTAATTGCACTTCTCTGGTTTGAGGTAGTGAGTATCTCCCACAATTTCACCTAGCCTATTACATCATAACCTTCTCTGGAGGTGTTGGTATGTACGGCCGTTTAGCGTAGGCCTACAAACCTAAACACCTGCAAACACTTAGAGATTTGTCTCATCTAAGATCCAAGGTCTCCATATTTATGAGTCTCTCTTAAAGTCTGATGATTGACTCAAAAGAGCATTAATAACCTTAGTCCAAGGAAAAGAAGTATTGAGTGCTACTGAGTGTGATTGATCACGTCAGCATACATGTATTTTAATAGCTTACACTCCTCTGTATGCACTTTCGGTCAAAATCCAAGCGATAGTTCCCGGACGTTCGTATTACGAACGCAGTCGGAGCTCATGCATGCAAATACACGTCCGTTGAGCGTGCTAATTACATCATTGCGTTTGCTCCTTAGGCAGCCTGGGCGTTAACCTATAAGGGAATCTTCAGACTGGTGCGAACAGGAAAATCTGAAGGTGGACTGCACACTCTATCTAAGCGGAGCACCACCATCAGTGGTTGCGGAGTGTAAGAGAAAATCCTCAGCTAGGCGGAAACGCCATTTCCTGCCTGCCCTAATCTGCATGTACCCAGACTTGAAGTCTGAAGAATGTGGAAAACATCGGTCAGTGAAAAAGTTGTAATAATTTGACTTTTGTCACGAATATTTCTGCCTATTACTCCGCGTGTCCTCGTTCGGGGGCCGTGAGTTAAACCGGAATTCGTATTTCCGAGTCCAAGTTTTCTATGTATTACAAGCCTCACTTCCTTCCCTAAAAATAAATACCACAGAGATAAGTTTGTAAGGAGATTTATTTTTAGCGGAAGAAGGAAAAACTATTGGGGAGGGGACTTTGCGATGGCAGGACTATTGAGGCGGAGTGAGGCCATCGGTTGGTGCAAATCGTACAAGAAACTATATTGCTTTCCAAACCCTATAGATGGCCGCGAACGGCATTTTCCGGGTGCACTTGAGCTGTATGTACTTATGTCCAGAAATATGGGTGACATGTCTGCAGTTTATCAATTCTTGCGATAAAAGTCAATCTAGGCCTATGGAAATGGAAATATGAATCAGATGCGTTGAGATGATACAAGAATCAAAAGGAATTATGCATCCCCTTTCACTGTTCTTACAGCACTTGGCAAATACGTGGGGGCTGAACAACTGCTTGGTAACCATACACAAAATGTGGTGTATGTTTTCATATATCGCAGTCAAATTTGGTTTCCCGAGAAATTCTAGTATCCAGGAAAGTAACTCCAACAATTTTTACTTTCTGGCGATTATAGGCGCTTATTTGGTTTGTTGCAACCGTCGATAATTTCATAAAAATGTAGAGTGTCCTGTGATATAATTACATTTTTAAAGGTGAGGGAAAGTATGAGAAGAAAAATGGTTCGACTGGGAGACGTTTATAAGGCCATCCCCTTTTTGAGAATTTCTTCACCAACTAGGTAACTGTGGCTTCAATCTAGTGCAATATTTGGCGTCATCTGAAGTCACAATCACAATTGTGATGAATTGAGATATGATAAATTTAAATTGCATTGCTGATATTTTGAGAAGTTTGCAAATTACCAGGTAACCATAGATGTAGGCACAATCAAGTGCAATGTTTGACATCTTTGATGTCATTAAATGTACTAGATTGAGATGTTTTAAGTTCCGACTAGTATTTCAAATGCATGTACCATCGTCTCTCTGTGACATTTTTTAGAGGGGGAGGGTAGATACCCACACCCTCCGATCGCGAGAACACTGTCACAGTGGCACCTCGAGAATTCATATGATAATAAAGATACGAAACTATCATAACCAGGATTATGAATGAACTAATATAATAATCTGCTTGCCAATAGATGTTAGAAAAACTCATGAGCATATAAAGATCATATTTCAGGCAGTCATACGCTAGTAACAAAATAAAAACCATAAGAACAATGACGATGGAAATCAACCTAAGCTGTTTGGCAGGAAAATAAAAAGACGGGGCATTTAGGCATATCACTTAAGCAGATCATTTAAGCATATCATGTGGAAATATAAAGGAATAGTTTAACTAGCATGAACAGAGATCAAACCCAAAAACATAATGATTGTATTTCATAGAGTGATCCACTACAAGCTTAACAAACAAAGGGGTCCCTCATAAAAGCAACCCATTATTTAGAGAGAGAGAGAGGTAAGATTACTTACAAAGTACCCCCTCTTTTTAAATTCATTTTCTAGTGAAACCAACTCGTACACGACTTGGTAAAATGCGGTAGATGAAGACTGCTATGGTTGGTTCTTAAAAGTATAATTAAATATTTTCATACATGGCTGCATATTTTCTGGTTGCATAATTTTATTTGCACACTACATTTGGCAACAGCATTTTGCCTTAATTGAAAGTGAGGGACGTAGGATAGCCTTCAATGTGTTGTAAAGCTCAAGCAGGAACAAGATTTTACGTTTTGAGACAATGAGATTCTTGATTGGAGTTTTGCAGACACTCATCTGGAATCGATTGGTATTTTCCCATTAATTCAAAAGTTCCTTACAATTAGTATTTTAGTCTAATATCTAAACATATGAAATTATATTTAAAATCTAATATGTGGGCAATACATCTAGTGCGATGAACACTCTCTAGACAATAAGATAGCTTTTAAAATGGTTCTTATAGAACATGTGCTAAATTACGTTCACAATTGTGTGCCGAATATTCTTTCAAAAACTAAGATAAAGCGAAACAACTTTGAACTGCATGGGAATAGGCAATGCATATTAAGTAATCACCTTCAAATGTCAAAGCTCAGATTTATCGTTTTTTTTTTTAATGAAACAAGCATATAACGTTAGGGGAGTATGTACTTGATTCTAACTGTATGAGTCGCGTTGTTATGTATTCCGTTTACACTTAAAAGGAATTATAATTAAAAGCCTACCTGTATCTCCAACGAATACTCCTAGCATCAATTTATAGTTTTGTTCCTCTGGGGCAATTACAACAGAGTCATATGTCATGTATTGGTCCGCATCTGTTGAAAACTGAATGTCTACTTTCATTTTGTAGGTACTTTGGTTTGTTAACAAGTGCAGATAGTCATTTCCAAGCCAAAATTCCCCTTCTAAGTCACCAAAACCGTTTTTGTAAGCAGTCCAATTACGGTTGAAATTAACGGTACCATTAAAGCGGGTCTGAAAAATCTGTAAAAAGACAATCACCACCACTACCATCATTGTCATTATTATCATTACCATTATCGCATCAATATCATCAATACCACCATCATCATTATCACCATCATCAATACCATCATCGTTGTCATCATCATCATCATCATCATCATCATCATCATCATCATCATCATTATGTTCCTATCATCATCATCATCACCATCATCATCATCACCATCACCATCATCATCATCATTATTATCGACATCACCATTATACATCATAAAAGACGAGACAGGACATGAAATGATAAAATCTCCAGAAAAAAGAAGTGAAGATGAAATCGACTTGTTTGGCGAGCAATAATGACTAAATCATGTCGGTATGCCTTAACTGCTTATCTGTGTTCTATGTCTTCTATGTGTTCTATGTTTATTTTCTTGATGTGGACATCAATTTCACGTAATGGTGGCATGTCCATTTGAACAACTCATAACTTTACAAATATAGTGTTAAGCATATATAATGTAAATAACCTCGTTTACCCAACGACTTACGAAAGACAACGTAAATGTTACTGTAATTCTACAATCGCTCAACAGGATCAAAGACAGGAGCTCAGTCGTGGCAGTGTTAAAATGAAGGAAGATACCAGCATAGTAACGCCCCATAATGTAACATCTAAAGTATATTAATGATTATTATTCTATAAAAGAAATTATTACGTTTTAAGCCCCTTTAAACCGCTCCTATCATGTAGAAAAGGTCTTCTAGAGACATGATTGAATCACATTATGGAAACTATGAAGACTAAGTGCACTGACTTGTATATTTATGCATATGCATTAGTACTAATGTGAAAAGTACCTGGTCACGAATATTCAAACTAAATTGAATCATTAACAACCCAATGGTTAACGTCCTCTTTTATGTGACACATCGGTATTTTCTAAGTTTGACCATTTGAAATTAATATGAGTGAAACTTAGCAGGTGTAGAAAATGTCAGGAAGCAACTCGCTGTGCTCCTTTTATTTCTACAGGTCTTCCAATGAAAGAATCTGCAAGTAAATAAATGTTTTAAAAGCACATATAAATGTATTTCCTTAAGTCACAAGTTGGGAGCACTTTACTCCTGATTTCCAAACATCAATTGTTTGTCCTCTGTTCCAGTTTCCCCACCAGTCTGATTGAAGTACCACAGTATCTAATAACTTTTCTTTGCCTGTTTTCTTAGAACTTACGTTATGACGGTGTAACCCATTACCGCGTCTCTTCAACTTGTCTAGTTGTGCATTCATTTGTTCACACCCATGGGCCTAAGGAACATCCATCAAAACATGTTGGTATCGTTTTTAGTTATTGCATAACTGTATAATGCTTAATATTTACAACAGATCAGTCCTGTTTTACTTCGTGTACTCATACAGTTTAGTTGTACTGAATGTTCTCGTGTACTCATTCAGTTCAGTGAGACTGAATTTTAATGTCTAAACGTTTGTGAAAGATACTCACAGTCCATCCGTTGTCGCAATAAACTTGAAATGGTCTGTCTGATGTGTTCGGATAAACATAATGAACACCGGGTGTCATGGTGACGAATTCATTTATATATCTGCAGTCTGTCATTTGAACACATTGTTCGTTAAGTTCTGCGAATCCGTCGTCACAGACACATGCATTGACTTCATCCGTTGTCATACAGGAAGCGTTAGCTACACAGGAGTAATTCACACAGTGAAGGACTCCAGATTGACATGTACAATTCTCGTGACAGCTACCAGAGATGTAGGACATCCCTTCCTAATAAAAACAGAAGAATCATCGAAGATATTGTTGTCTAAAATCAACATGATGGCTCCGTAAAGTTTAAAGTAATTCTTCTTGAAGAGAGACAATATGATTTGATATATCAAACTATATCGCAATCGAAGAAAAGCAAAGAACTAGTTATACTGTCTTACCGGAACAACTTTCCCATCAACTATGTAGTAACATCCGCAATCGGCAATTGGAATGCAATTCTCAGAGGCCATCAAATATCCCATTGGACAAACGCAAGCCTCTTCGGAGAGGCAGTTGTTATAGCAACCATACCTTCCACTAGGATCTTCACAAGTCGCTTGACAAGAACAGTTCATCCATATCGTGTTGTTGACACACTGATTTGAAGTAGCTAAAAGTAGAAGAAACGTGTTATTGACAAATATGATATGTGAAAAACAGTATTAAATAGTTAATTAGGTGTGTAATTAATTTGGATTTTACATAGGTCGATGAAGCATGGCTACCCAGAGAGAGACAGAGAGGGGAAGAGAAAGAGATGTGGAGCCAGAGAGAGAGAGAGTGGGGGCAAGGGAGAGTTGTTGAGAAACTCTTAGGTTTTTATCCTTATATGTAACTTTCGTGTGAAGAGACGAAATAGTAGCCTTGATGCCCCATTATTGGGAAACAAATATTGTCAAACAAAGTATTAAAGACTGAGAGGGTATATAGCTCTCTGTCAAAGAAAAGACCTGAGAACTTCTAACACAATTGAAAGAAAAAACATTAAACGTGTTAACTTTATTGCAGCTTCATTTATCCTGATATAAAATGACAACATGGGTTGATGAGTGAAGCAAGTTATTTCATTTTACCAACTATAGAACAACCCTTGGGGTTTAAATTTTTGCCAACAAAATATTTGACTCTAAAGTGAAATGGACATTAATCAAAGTAAACGAAAACATTCCCCACGACATTTTATTCAGGTTCAAATTGTTCTGAAAACCAAACAGAGGTTGCTTGACCTTTGGTAGATGAAATTCTAAATATATAGACCAGTAACTACACTAGAAATTATCAGTAATATGTATGGTATTATTCGTATAAAAAATGTACTCAAAATATTGATCGTATCTCTAAAATCATAAAACATACCATTAGAAAGATTCACTGTTGTTTTCTCAAACGTTACGTTGGGCGGTGTGTTAGCTAAATATAAGAGACCAATGATCGAGGAATACGTCAAAGCATCGAAAAATATTATTTGATGTAGTTTCCGTGAACTATTTCAACATCTTTATTGCCAGAATACATCTGGAAATAATGTCCGTTGCATATAATTTTGTACTTAGAGAGTTGGACAACTTCATTCAAGATAAAAAACTCACACCAGACCGTTATATCTGTTAGCTGAAAAACAAAACAATCATTATTCACTTTCCACAGGTTGGAATAACTACATATAGTTGAACCTAATAAAAAAATGAACAAATTCGAAGACTGAATTTCAGTGGTCATATATAATGTCAGGAAACATGCAGAGTCATTAGGCATGCACAGTCAGTACACATATGATGTCAGCATACCAGTATCTGAAATCCTCTTTATTTTCTGGTACTATGTAAAAGAAAATCGCCCTTCAAATAACATTTTTAGTGCTGCTTTCAAATTTAAGAATGCTATTTCGTAATTGATGATAAAATGCCCGCAATTAATGTAGATTACATTTTGCCTAGAGCGATACTGAACTTTTGTATCATCAACGTGTGATCGAAATGTCGACTATTTTAAAACCGTATGGTCTATTAGCATACTCCCTCCATATCAGGTACCGATATACCGACTGTTTAGGTGCCGATATACCGACTGGTAAATGCCAGGAAAAATCGAAAAAGAAAACATTACTTGAAACATTAACTTTCCGTTCCCTTTATATCGACATTATGCGTTAGGTCCAAGCAATTGTTTCCCATCAGCACGTGCCTTTGTATTTCATAATTTAAAGCTAGTATCTCACGAAGAGAAAACATCGCTTGCATATGGTTTGCCACTGAATTTCGCATATTCTCCAAATATCAGTAAATGAGTAGTAAAACTGTCGCCTAGATGTATCGTAAGCAGTTTTGAACATGTTCAAAAATTTCTCCTGCGAAATTAACGTCAAATGATAGCGCAGTTTTAGTGAAACATTCTCATTAATGCAGCATTAATGTCAAAATAACGTCGTGTGTTTTGTAGAATTCGCCCTTAGCCAAACGTTTTGTCTGGGTTGTTTCACGACATCAATTAGTATTAAGCTAGTGTTTATATTTTGGACGGTCTGGCGTAACTGGCATTCATGTCTTCACGTGAGACATATTCACTTACTTCGCATGTTTATTTTTGCGACTATTGTGTTTTTCGAAAATGCAGTATCTCAAAGAGAAACGTGCAAACTTTTCGAAGAAAAAGGGTTTGGCAAACATCTTCCCAAAGTTTCATTAAAAAAAACTTATTGTTTACCTTCCAAGTTAGAAACTTTTGAAACGTCAGAGGAAAGGGCTGGCATTTTCGCCTCATTTGAATTTGAAGGCTTGAGTAAGGCGAATTATGATGTCCTCAAAACCCCTGATAGGAGGAATTTTTGGTAACACTTAATTTCCATAAACGCACATATACTTGTACACATTTTATGTTGAATTACTGGTATTATCATGCAATAAGCACTTTGACTGAAATCTAAGCTATATAAATCATCATTTTTGAACAAATATTTAAACTGTTTCACGGTAAAGTACAAGTAAAATCAGACTTTGCAAGTACAAGTACACAGGTTATGAAATCACAATTTCAGAATAGCATCGTTTTCAAGTTGATTGATATTTTCAAATAATTGTCAAATTGCCGAAAGTCAACAACATAATTATGTAGATCAAACTTGGTGATGTTGTCCACTATATATTTGTTTCTCATTTGACAGTAATGTATCATTGTAAAAAATTCTGACTTTTCTTCTCCTTGAAAGCATCTGGCTTGTGTGCTGGTGTAATTTGCTTTTCTCACTAAAACACACATCATCGTGAGAAAATCCTTATAGCCTCATGAGGAATCATGTCAGCAGACACATGTCAGTAGACATACCATTTCAGTTGGCATTCGAAGTCAGTAGACGTATAATGTCACTAGACTAAATAGACATATCATCTAAGTAGCCGTATGATGTCAGTAGACTTATGATGCCATTAGACATACGATTTCAGCACACATATGATGTCAGTAGACATATGACGTCACTACTCACTAGACAACCGAATATAGACATATAATCTCAGCAGACATACCATTTCAGTATAAATATCATGGAAACCATCATATGATATTAATAGACATATAATATCCCCACACATAACGTCAGCAGACATACCATATTAATAGACATGATATCAGTAGACATATGTTGTGACTAGATATATGGTGTCATTAAACATAGGATACCAGGATATCTACACCATACCAGTAATCACATGAGTATTAACAGTTTCTTAAAGTTAACATTTCTGATCTCCACTCGTGCAAATAACTTTTTTTTTAATAAGTGTGATCCTGTCATCCATATCTGTATTCGACGAGTGCCTTGTTACTACTTCACTGGTTAATACTCATTTAAAACAGTGACATTATTTTAAATACCTGTTGATGTCATGAAAGCTGTTCCTCTGGTCAATTCTGTAGACGGCCCATCGTTCGCTGCTGTTGATAGATTATCTGCAATAGTCGAGTAAAATGAAATTTTATTTTATTCACCAGTTATTGGATATTTGTAAAATATATCGATCACGATAATAAGAAATAGTTCAGATTAATGAACAGTACTCAGTATATATGAAAGAAACTTTTATGTATGAAAGGAACTGTATATATGAAAGAAGCTGTATATATGAAAGGAACCTGCCAATGCTTTACATTTCCGAAGGAAGTAAGATAAGCCGTTCAATTACGTACGAAATAAGGGTTACCTTTAACTCACATACCTTTAGAAGTTATTATAGTTCTACTACTTGCTTCCACAAATTGCTCAGTTATAATTACCGTCGAAGTCACATCTAAATTAGTGGAGTGAAAAAGAGACATATTCGAATGTACTCTGACATTGTACTGACTTCAGTTTAAGCTAATATTACGGTAACAATTTAAGGTAATCTTTATCTTAAACAAAAATGAAAAAAAAACTATTTTGCCACGGACACAAACCCCATCCTTAACCCACATCAATATCTAGTTTATGACTTGAAATATTTTTCACGAAAGATTAACTGTTCTGGCCAATAAGACTTCAAGTTGTAAATGTTATGTTACAGAGATAAACTACTATCAAAGTAATACACAGGATAATCCATTGGTGGCACCGGAATGACATCACACATTCCACATTTATGGCAATGTAAATAGAGAATTGTTCAACATCCGCAGCTAATTATAAATAGAACCTGTTTATTTAGATGACATGGTTTTAGAACAGAAGCAATTGTTTCAGTCTCGTCATTATTCGTTCGCCTTGGTAATGCAATACTTGACCCATCTCTAACTTGTATGCTAGTTTTGACGTATGCTAGCCCAACCTTTAAAAGAGGAAATCAATGTGACGATGACCCAGCAGGACAATAATGCTACGAAGAAACTAACGTAATAATCAAGATCAGTAATGATGGCTTTGTGTGCTGGGATGGCATTAGGGACATCGTATATACATTAAAGTGATCAAACACACTTCGATTCTAAAAACGATACTAAAAACCAACCTCTTTAGAAGTATTTACGATTATCAGATCTTTCCACCGCCTTAATTTACCGCTTTTTAATGATCAAACTGAGCGTTTTTACCGTTCAGCTTGACGATGTTGTATCTGGAATTCAGTAATTACCTGTTTCAATTACACCAGTGGTTGCAAAGTATGTTGGTGACGTCAAGACCAATTGGTCATCTGAAAGATTACCAGGGGAAAAGTTGTGAACAAGGCAACACACACACAAAAGAAGGACACACACTAATGGTTTATCACTTTTTAACTGCTAGGATAGCAATTGTTTATTACCCATTACTAAAAATAAACAAAGGCGATGCATGTTTGCATTCTAAACCTTAAGGTCATGATATATCATAATTAAGTAGATGATTTTTGTCCTGTAATTTTACCTCAAATCAAGTATTTTAGCAAATAATACATGTAATTGTTTCACTTTTATTTGAAATAAAGTTTTACTGACAAATCATGGCACCTTTCTTTGTTATACTGAATGAGGCGGTAATTTCAAATGTAGCCCATCGTGATTTGAATTTTTATATTCATTAGTATATTACAACAAAATGTACCCAGTTCGGATGTTATCGCGTGAACCATACAATTCATGTAATAACAAAGAAGAAAGAGGTTCAGGCGTTTTCACTCGCTATTCTATCCTTATGAAGTTAACAGTTGGAAACATATTCCCCCAAATACCTGTGGTGGTCCCATCTTCTTTTGTATTTGATGTTTTTGTCACTGTTACCATTTCACCTACATTATCCAGAAGGAAATCACACGAGAAAAGAAGGAATTTAGATATATCATGATTATTTCACATTTACACCAATTGTTAACGTATACACATTTTAAAATGATACATAGTTCATAAATTATTGCGAAGCAATGACATTATTTATGATTGTATTTCGTTTGCTAGTTTGATCAATACAAAAGCTAAACATTTAAATCAAGGAAAGTCTTCAGCTTAAAGCTAGCTATTCGAACACCCATAAGATTAAGGAGTGAATGAAAGTCCTAAATAACCTTAAAATATATCTGTTGTACATGGTAAGCTGGTATCTCACGAAGAACCATTCGCACGTTTATTTCTGCGTCTATTGCGAATGTCAAAACGCGGCAGTCGCAAAATATTTTTTGCGTCGAAAAAGTTGTGAAGAAAGTGGCGAAACACTCGTGCGAAGGTAGTGTGACATTAGTGCGACATTAGTGCGAATTTTGAGCGCATTTGTGGAAATCGACGCTAAACATTCGCCAAAAGTTCGTGAGACATTAGTGCAACAGTAGTGCGACTGACGTGCTAACATCGCAAACGACGTCTAAATCACCTGCCAGTCTCGCGTCAGTCGCGCGAATGTTGCACTAACGTCTCACAAACTTTGCGACCAAAATTCGAACGTTTTGCGAATATATTAGTTGGACGCCACTTGTAAAATCCACAGATTGAAACAATTGAAAATTAGTCTGAAATTAACTACCATCAGTATAAGGCCTATATATATCGACCTACACGTTTATAAATATGGACTCTGAACCTATGGAAGATGATATCCAGGCTGCAGCTGCTGCTGAAGAGGAATCGTACCTGCTTGCAGCAGCTGCTGTTGTTGCCATTCACCAGGAGGAGAGTGACGATTCCAAAAGAAAAAAGAGAAGAAGACCCAAGAGTGTCTGGATGCACCAGTGGTTCCAAGACAGACCAAGGTATGGCTGGTAGGAAAAGTTGTTAGGATACTTCGCTGAGGGTGACATCACAAGGTACATAAACTTTTTAAGAATGGGCCCAGACCTTTTCCATGAGCTGGTCATGAGACTCACCCCAAGGATACAGAAACAAGACACAAACATGAGAAGATGCTTGGAACCTGGACTCAAGGTTGCCATTACATTGAGATATTTGGCCACTGGAGACTCGTATATGTCCATGGCCTATGGTTTCTGGGTTGCTCCCAACACCATCTGCAGTGTAGTGTCTGAAGTATGTCAAGCGATCCACGATGAGTTGCATGAAGAGTTAATCAAGTGTCCCAGTAGCCCAGACCAGTGGAGAGAGTGTAAAGGGGTTTGCCGATCGATGGGACCTCTGAAACTGTATTGGAGCCATTTATGGAAAACGTGTAAAGATTAAGGCACCGTTTAACAGTGGTAGTCTTTATTATAACTACAAGGGTACTTTCTCTATTGTTTTGATGGCGGTAGTGTCTTCTCAGTACAAATTCCTGTATGTAGATGTTGGGGCGAATGGAAGCTGTTCTGATACAGTTACCCTCCTCTGTTTCTTCTTGGCAGGCATGATGGCTGACTAACCGTGGCACGCACAATGGACATAGACGATAGCTGTAATATTACCAGTTTACTATAGGTCTATCCAAACAGACAGCGCTACTTGGCCGGTCGTATCGTGACCCCGTAACGTGCGTATTCAGCTGTGTACGTGTGACTTATGCACGTCATACGCGAGTATGTTTCACGTCCAAACATGACCTTCAAACAGTCGCGAAATATTAGCACTAACTTCGTACTAACTTCGCGCTAATTTCGCAATAACTTCGCACTAATGTCGTGCGAAGAGAAGAGCAAATCCGACCCAGTTAGGATTCACGAAACGGGCGACGTTAGTGCGATGTTAGTGCGACATTAGTGATAACGCTTTGCGAACACTTTGCTAACATCTCGCGTTTGATCTTTCGCAAATTAGTCGCAGAAAATTTTGAACATGTTCAAAACTGCTTGCGAAGCTTTTGCGACCTTTGCGAATTGCGCGACAGACGTGCGACAGTTTTGCTAACATTTTGCGAACCACGCGAATTTTAGTCGCAAACCGGTCGCAAACCGTACACGTTCTTCGTGAGATACCAGCTTTAATGATGTTTACATGTCTCATGTTGACAATAACTTTAAGCTGTAACAATAACGCAAGCAGAAGTTGGATTCTTAACTGCAAAATGACAAAAAACAACTAAATCTTTCTATACGAATCGATTCATTTTCGGTACTCCCTTTTTCACGTGTATTTCGTTAATGTACCCTACATGTGTTTTCTCTGATGACGAGATATAATAAGTATCGGCAAACTGTTTTCTTGTGGGTAAAGTCACGCTAATACGTTCATGTCAAAAGTCAGAATAGAAAAACTTACCATCACTTTGTAGCTGCTGACAATTTCCTTCGCAGGATTTGTTTCTCATCAGTGCCTCAAATTTGCAAACACCTAAAAAGTAGCATTACATTTTATAGTCATCTACTTCAAAGACACATATATTAATGTATTTCGACTTTGCTCATTCATTACAAATTCAAACGTAGCAAATATTTTAAGCTTCATGATACTATTTAATCAACTACGGGGTGGAAACGTCACTTATCTAAATAAATTTTCCATCAGGGAAATTTTTATAGTCGTTAAATTAGTAAACAAATGTGCAAATAAACTTACCCATCGCAGTTGCAAAAGGTCCGCTGTGGAGGCAAATGGCAGCACAGTATATTGCAAGTGCTTTTCCCAAGCTAAACATGATTATGAAGAAGCTGTTCCAGTAGCTTCCACCTTTCACCATCCCCTACGGTAAAATTATGTATATTTATGATGCGGAATCCAGAAATATTTATTGTATGCCACAGATATCCGATTTTACAGTGGGTCATTAAAATGATTCCATTTCACAAATGGCCTATAGATATGGAAGGAAAATTGAACAACAACGTCTCCAGGGCGATATTTAAACAGTATTTAAGATACAAAACAGTTACCCATTATCACTGTACGTTGTATGGATATTATTTGAATGTCCTATTTATCGATCGATGGGAAATGGAAGATACAATATAGGTCCTTCTTGAATCTTTCTAATTTGTATAAATTATTCACTGAAGTGCCTGGTAGTCTTTGCGTCCCAGTTTGGGTTACGTTACACGTAAGTATAACGTAGTACTTAAATGAAATATGTAGAGGTCTTTATAGGGAACAATTACACTGTACATATGTTTGAACGATACAACAGTGATCTATGTGATGAAAGTAGTATCTGAACAAATGCAATGCAACAATCACACAATGGAATCAATGTAATCTTAAGTTTTCAATAATAGAAGGCAACTTTAAATCCCTTGCCAAAAGACTACTGAGAGAGGCTGAACTTATAATATCTCTTGGCACTAACAAAGGCGACTCCCCTCAACAAAGACATCTCTTTTCTCTCCGTCCTTCAATATGTTAAGCAGTTCAAGTGTGTGTTTGTGTTTTGTGCAATGTAGTAACTTTATTCAGTTCTTGACTCCATCTAAAGAAGGACGAAGCAGCCCGAAATATTATGGGTATAATAAATTTGTAGGTTATTTACAAGGCATCACTGTACTTTTCTGTATTTTGTATTCATCTTATATATATATATATATATATATATATATATATATATATATATATATATATATATATATATACACATATATATATACATATACATATATATATATATATATATATATATATATATATATATATATATATATATATATATATATATATATAAACCCTTCATCTTCTTGCTTCTTTTGTTGAGAGGATTGTTGCGACTCTACTGTTGGTTGAGTATGGTTGAGTTGCATGCCAAACGTAATTATGGGTATATTTTCCAAACCTATTATAGAAACACGCACAATGAGGTGAAATGTTACTGATGAGAAAGTTGCATTATGACCTTGTTTAAATTTGAACGTTTGAATCCAGGCGAGTTGGTTCATCAAGATAAATGAGTCTTTTCAGGAACAATACCTAATCGATGTTTGTTGAATTTAATATATTCAATATTTATATCAATTCCAAGTTTTATTCGCACGATGTGGCCAATATCTGTTTCGGTTTACCGCACTGTTTGATCTACCCCTTACAGTCTTTTTTGAAGATTTGATGAAATTGATTTTTAAGTTTCAAAGTTGATATCATTATCGATTATTTCTCCAAAATATTCTTTTGTTAAGGACCATAATCAGTGTTGAATGGAATTTGTAAACATAAGAGTAAGATATCATGTCGATTTCATACACTGAGATGGAACATGACACAGTTTTTGAAAATGGCAACTTGATGCTCAAAGGAAGATGAGAAAACTAAGGAATAATGTAAACAAAACCAAATATAACTGGTATGAGGAAGGTTTTCTTCAAACTAATATTCGATATTGATCCCAATGAAGCTGGTGTCGTCAAAACAAGGTATACGACGCGAAGAGCATACTAGATGTTTGACGTTATTGTCTGATAAAAGGGAGACCTTAGGACTTAATTTAGATTTACTGTATATTGGAGAAAAACTTTACATAAGAAAAGGAAACTGAGCAGCATATATATTTTAGGGGCCAGTGAAATAGACTGATATTTTCCAGTTTCAAAATTTAATCCCATTGGGGTAGTTTTCCCTTTGATATGATGGTGTCTTGCTAAGTGTAATAAGATTAGGGCAACTGGTGACCCCGAGAGACAGTCTTGAGTTGGGTTTTTGCAATCATCACTGTTGTATAACCCATAAGTATATACATGATGAAGTTTCTCAGTGTCAGTTAGATGAAACTTAAAGTCAACATTACCAACCAACATTGCAAAACTGAATGCAT
Source organism: Stichopus chloronotus (assembly GCA_021234535.1). NCBI lineage: Eukaryota > Metazoa > Echinodermata > Holothuroidea > Aspidochirotida > Stichopodidae > Stichopus > Stichopus chloronotus. The sequence continues at coordinate 8,399,837 of CM037849.1, forward strand.
GATAGGTTGTACAGAAGTCAACTAATGATAGGATGTAAGTAAACGAGGGTCTTGGGATATTGCAATACAAGGCTCCCTATTTCGAAAGACATGACAAAACCTTCCAAGAAGCCGATGGGATCATTGCAAATTACTTTTAATTTAATGTGCTAGCCACTTGGGAAATAAATGTGTATACTGCCAGATGCTGCCGTTAAACTGTTAAACTGTGTTACAACGGCGTTCGTAAGGTTACCTAAGGTAAGCCCACGAGAAGACGGTTCAGATACAAAAGAAGAACAAATGTACACATTCAGTGGAACAGAGGAAAGTAAGCGACTGAGGTCATGTAAGTTACATCTGTATTTCAGTGTGAACACTTGCTGTGCTAATTCGAGAAAATTGAAGTCGATATATACAGATAAAGTTAACTGACGTAACAAATGTCCCAAAATGGCATAAAAGGGAACCAGAATGCGAGGCATTCACACTCGCGAATATTGCAGATCTAAACGGACTGTGGCATCACTCAAGTAATGCACTGCGCTTTACTGCTTATGATAACCGTAGTACTAGTAGTCTAGGGACGTAAAAGGAGCACCAATATCCAATGAACTTACGATTGAAACGCGTACAAGGCTATGCGCAGAATTCAGTCTACGACTACGACTAGGAGCACGACGAGTTCGTTCGCTAACTTAGACTCGAATCGAGTTAACCTAGCCTAGCAGTTACAACTTATGACACATTGGGCTAAGTTCCAGTAAACTTCTACTCGATCATGGCACGATACATACGAACGTTTGAAAAGGCAGTAACCGTACGCTTATTACACCATTATCTCTAGGCCTAGTGTCAATGACAATTTTGAAGAGAAAGACAACACGGTCAGTCACGATAACACACATTTGCCAATCTTTCCTACCCTGCCTAGTGGAACTGACAGTCAGGTGGGCACGTACAGTGTAGTGGTCCACGCGCATATGTATGCAATACGTACGGTAGTATAGTAGTACAGCACACACACGAGCACATTATGAAGATAAATATGCAAAGTTTGACAGAACAGCTCGACGCGTTACCACCTGTTGTCGTTCTTTTTATTGAGACATAAAACAAACCAGTTTGCTATCAAGCAGTATTAACCTCCTGGGTTGAAATATTAACAAGTGAATTTTAATACTACATCCTTCTATCAGAAAAAAAAAATAGAATCCAAAGTCCGCTACAATCTATTTCAAACATTTCAGAATACCGACAGTGAAGAATTGAGATTTTCATACGAAACAGCCATTCGCAAAACGGTGGAAAGGGCTGTTATTCATGTTTTACAGTCGTTTTGTTGTGCAATCCCTCAAAAATGTTAGTGTTTACAACGTAATAGTCTACACATTGTTCTAAAAAGCATACAATACTTCTTATTCACATTTAAAAGTTTCGTTTTAAGTAATTTTATTTGGTTAAATTGAAAGAATTTTCAGTCATACAAAGGAAAGACTGTCAAGAGGCTGAAACACGACTGCTATACTTCGCTATTCGCTCGTAAAAACGAAATTCATACAAAAGTTACTGTCGCTGCAATAAACTATCCTTCAAGACTCACTAAGTTACTCTTGGAAAATATCAGACCATTCATCCGCTAACGGAACACTCCGCAAACAGACTATTCCACTATCCGACCATTCCACCATACGATTATGTCAGTAACAGACCATTCCACATTCAGATTATTTCACTAACAGACCACGCCAGTCACAGACCATTCAACTAACAGACTATTCCATTATCACACCGTTCAACTAATGGACTATTCCACTATCAGACCATTCCACCATCAGACTATTTCACTAACAGACCATTCCACTATCAGACCATTCCCCTATCAGACTATTTCACTAACAGACCATTCCACTCTGAAGCCATTTTACCATCAGTTTATGTCACTAACACACCATTCCTCTATCAGACCATTCCACCATCAGACTATTTCACTAACAGACCATTCCACTATCACACCATTCCACTTTCAGGTTATGTATCTAACAGACCATTCCACTACCAGACTAATTCACTAACAGACCATTCCACTATCACACCATTGCATCATCTAACATCAGATTACGTCATTATCAGACCATACCACTATCAGACCACTCCATCATCAGATTATTTCACTAGCAACCATTCCAATTACAAGCAATTCCTTCTCCAACTTCTCATGTCTCACCAATAGCTCCATGTTGCCACAGAGGGCAAGGGACAAAATAAAACTAACAATAGGATATACCATTATATAGAGGTCACGTTCACATGTTTTCTTCTACTAATTGCATTGTGTACTACAGTAATACATTGTGTACTACATAAGTACCTACGTAACATTATATGACGATACATAGGTAAATATTCACCATGTGGTTATGAAGGTGGGGATATATGCGGGCTTGTTGAATACTTAGACACTTATTACATATTTTCAAGCAACCTAAAACTTATTATTTTCATTGAAAATGTAAGATAATACTGGAATCTGTATACTTGGCAATTTTCTTTCACAACAACTAGTGTTCAAACCTCTTTTGATTATTTTGTTATAATTTTTGCACAATACAGATTTATTAATATGATGGCTGAAACTATGAATGGCTTATGAAATGTAATGCTGTGTGAAATGATATTTTTCAAACTGGTAGTATTTTCATGTTCACAAATTTTACATTACAGTCATCTGCTCCAATTTGTGTATTGTTAATGCAAATGCCGTCGTGAGTTCCTTCGCCATAGAGACCGTTGAAATTTGCGGTATAACACTGACCATACCACCAACCGCCTTTATTATCTACTGCACAATCAACCGTTTGATGGCTGTCATGGTCGCGATCGTTAGTAGAAAAATTTTCTCCAAAATGCACTCGCATAAAATCAAAATCTATTGACAAAATAAAAAAGAGAAAGAAATTACATGTTATTTGTACTGCGTAAGTGTAACTAGATGCAGTTCTGTGGTATAGTGAGCGAATAAGATGGGCGTCTATTATTGACGTAATTACTGCAATTTAAATCGTCATGTATATTACTCCAAAATAGTACGATAAAATGAAAAAATGCCTTAAAATTGTTTACAAAAGGGAATAAAGTCTTGAGTAGAGTTTGACTTTTGAACGAATAATGTTGCTTTCGCTTCGTCCTAATGATTTTTCGTGATAGTTTTGTTTCTAAAATAAAATATATAGAAAGAGTTAAAAGAGTTAGACATACCAAAACTGCCAGAATAATTGCCGAGATCTGTAAGTTGATAATTACTGGACTCGTCACTGATCCGAAACAAATCATACTCCAAATAAACTAAAGCACTTAAAATGTTGAAAGTAAAATCAATTCGAAGTTTGTAATTTTGTTGCATAGTTATGAAGTGTATTTTCTCGTTTCCAAGCCAATGTTCGGCTTCAAGTTGCCCGAAACCATTCTTGAATGTTTCCCAGTCACGATAAAAATCTTCACTGCCATCCAGACGGCTTTGAAAAAACTGTTAACAGAAAACGATGAATAAAAAGAGAGTTTAAATGATAATTGTAGTTACCAATATAATTCTTTGTTGCAAGATGCATTTTGACGTTTGTTTACCGATTTGCTTCTTGGTTTGTTCTGACATTTGTTATAAAGAGAAGAACTATTCAGTCTAAAAATGTGAATGATTGGTTTCTTCAATGTTAATTACTTGTTTATGACATGATTAACTATGTGGTTGAAAAAGTTTGTGAGTTTCGAATGAACTTAGCCTTTCAGGTCAAGGCAAAGTGTGAGTTATTCTTGTTATGATTCAAAACATTTTCAGATCACACCCTTAATTAAGAAATTTAAATGATTTACATCAGGAAAGTGGTAGTTTCCACATGCTTTGAGTATCTGATAATGTGAAATGATGTCTTAATCGAAAATTAAAATAATCTCTTAAAGTGTTGTCTTTTGAATTTCACTTATGACCCCTCCAAGTTGTAGAGTTAACCCACGTTCCAACTGAAGTTAGTTTAGAACAGGTTACTGTAGATGAATTTGGACAATTAAATTAAGTTTCTTTTAGTAACAGATTGCCCAATTCTTACTAAACTTCCACACTCTACGGCAATGACTAATCTAGTGTTGATATGTGAAAAACTTAGACTTATAGCGATACCTAAAATATCTGGGACTAAGAACTGTGGGAAGACTGTCAAAGCGGATGAGCGGAAAGATAATGAAATATTTGAATAAAAGATTAGGTCCCATCCCCAGAAAAGTAAATTGAACTAAAATATATCCTTTCAAGTAAGAGATTTTGGATTGAAAGAGGAATGTGATAGAATTGCCAAACTAAAACTTTTGTCTTCATTAGATCCTAGGTACTAGCTTTCATCGGAAATTATGTATGTTCACTTTTTGGTGGTAAGTATGTAGTCTGTTGTTTTTAATTCATTAAGGAATGGACGACATAGAAGACAATGATAAGGACGAATAATTTTAACAGCTTGAAATAAAATATAGCTTGATGCTAAAATGGTTATAAATGTTGCTTCATAATATTAGGGGTGTGAGTGTTCGTGTGAGGGTGTGTGTGTGTGTGGAGTGGGGTCACAGCTTTGAGGTATTCAGAGCTTTAAGGTAGTCGTAGCTTTGAGATAGTCACAGTACCAAATAGAAGAGCAAATTAATACATCAATTAATACAGGAATTCCCTTGTCAGGAAAAGAAAAATACATTTATGATGAAGTCTGAATTATAGGGAACAAAGTTTGCAGGTGATGTACAAAATAAAGTACAAAATGCAGATAGTATAAATTAGCATCAATGACGATGCAGTTGTGTGTTAGTTTGTGCTTCGTTACATACAGTGCATCCTTGATCCTAGTTAAGTGGTTATTATTTATTACATTAAGTATTGCAGATGTCTATTCAAATTTTATATTACGGTTACATTTTCAAACACTACAATATATCTTATGAGAAGTACATCCAGTATTTAATTATCAAAATTTACAGGCTATATTTTATTTGAAATTATTGTGGAATTAATCTTCAGTAGTCTTGGTACGATCATATTTATATATACCCTTGGCACGATCATGAGTATATATTTATACTCTTGGAACGATCATACATATACCCTTGGTATGATCATGTATATACCCTTGGTACGATCATACCCGTTGTACGATCATCAATATACCCGTGGTACGATTATCAATATATCCTTGCTGCGATCATATATATCCCCTTCCTGTTATGACACGCAACCTCATTCGGACATACTAAATATATATGTGTTACGACAAACACTCCCATTAAAAACATTAATGAAAACCTAACTACACATGCACTGTACTCCAGTGTAATTATCTGTTCATATCCTGCAGCCAAATTCCATGGTCGTTTTATAATAGTGTGCTTAATGATATCTCCCCGTTGAACCACTTATGTCAGATTAACAAACATTCCATTTTCAAGGCTTTCTACCAAACAAAGTACAAAATATTCAAACACATTGTCATATGCCTCTAAAAAGCTGTTCTTTTTATTATTTACTATGTTTATATATTTAGTTTAAGTTACATATCTTTGTTTTCTTTAATATTAGTAACGATCCTTTTATCCCTTCCCATCAAGTAACCGTTGTCAGTTTCCGCAATCGATAGATCGCACCCGGATGTGAGTTCCTTTCAGCCCTCACATCTTCATCTAGTTTCAGCTGCTCACACGAAGTGTAGCTTTCTCCCGATTCTAACATTGTGTCGATACTTCATGATCAAAACTATTCCCAAGGATTTTTTTTTACCTTTTAATAATCAGTCAATGAATGTTTATTATCTCTTATTTCTCTGTGAGTTTCGAGGAGTTAAACTCTTTGTTCTTTGAGGACAAATGAAAACTCGACTCAACCGTCGTCGCTTTTCCGCTATAGAACTCTTCTGTTTTTTCCCAGATATTCAAGTTAAGGGTAAATTATTGAAAAAATACACACAAACTACAGCTGATTTGATATGCGAACGAAGTGGCTAGGTTTAATGAGGTTTATATAGACAAATTAAACATAACGGCTTACATGATAGCTACACAAATGTGCCAACAAATTGTCTTAAGCTCAGAGAAATAAGGCCATTCAGAATGAGCAGTTATAGTGCAGCCAATGTATTTTCAACTGTCCAGAACCAATGTAACGCAAGTACACGCTGTCACGGTGCAAATGAACTTTCTCGATTGACAATTGCTTCTGAACAGCTGGACAGTAATTTATTTTCATGAAATACCGGAAAATTAGGGACTTAGTAATAACTTGAAGCAGTCAGTATGCACAATGGATGTACAGTGAGTAACATCATTTCAAGATATCCAGTTGACCATTGAAATAGGTATTCAGTTGAGACGTAAACATCAGCATCCATGTCTTCATCAATATGTAAGTGTAATGTTATAACTGACAGTATAATATACTGAATGAAATTTGCAATGCCCCAAACCACATCTCGACTACATATACATAAATACCACATATACACAAAGGAGAAACTTTTTTTTTTTTTTCACAAATACGAATATCTGTTAACTTTATAGTACTAGTAGGCCTAATTTGTAAAAGATGCAACACATTAATTAAAGTAAGACAACAAATGTTTTCCTAATTTATAGAAGTAATATTTTAAAAGTTTATCATGTTTACTGTACCGTTAAAAAATGGTGACTTATCAGACGAAGACGTTTCATGTTCATTACTACTCACCGTCCAACGTTCTTTACAGTAGACTTCAAAAGGTTCTTGTTCCCATGACAACGGATAAATTTTATGGAGACCCTCATCAGTCGATATGTGATTGTATACATCGTTACAATCCTTTACTCTATAGCATGTTGTTCCTTTCCCCATAAATGCTTCATTGCAAACACAACGCTCGTTTTGGCACGTTGCATTTTGACTGCAAGGATCTTCAACACATGTGAGTGAATTATTTTCACACGCACATAATTTTGAACAAGAATTGCCAATGTAAATCGATGATCCGTTCTGAAAAAATAAAAATAAACAAAATGCTTCGTTATTTTTCTCAACAATGTAGTAAGCTTAATACGATAGAATATTAATGTTATTTAGTCCAGACCTATGTATGGTTACCTTAGTGGGTGATGTAGTAGGAAAATGGTATGACGTAAACTATTTTTCCCACTAAGTTTCACATTTTACATTTAATACTGATTGCATTACATTTTGAAGCCATGACATATCGTAGTATATACTACTAGCTAAGGGAATCTGTAGAGTGAGAGGTAGTAAAGTGATATATATAGTTACCATGTCATTCATTTTTATGTTCTACGCGAAACCATGGGAGTTACAAAAAAAAAAAAAAAACTTATTTTAAATTTACAAACTTAAATACACATTCAAATGGCATCCTGTCTGACTGAGAAAAATGTAACGAACAAACCTCATGGTATAGTCTATGATGTTCAGTCATTTTCAATGCTTATGGCTGTAGGGTTCTTATACTTAAACACTTTTAGAGAACTTGTTACTTTTGTTGCATAATCAACAGCTATTTAAAGTTGCATCAGAATAATGGTTCTTAACATTTATCGAGACAAAAAATAGGAGAGAAATATTACAGGAATAACGCCGAGACTTGGGTGATAACAGTCGCATTCAGTGGTTGGTACACAGTCATATCCTTGAATCATAAAGCCATCTGGACAGATACAGGCTTCTTGTCCAGAAACACAGTTATTAAAGCATCCATAGATTTGGGTAGGATCTTCACATGAAGTCTGACATGTACAGTTTGACCACACTGTGTTTGGAGGGCAATGGCCCTCCGTTGTCGCATCTGTATTAAAAAAGTAATGAATTACGTTATGAAAGTATCACATAGAATATTAGGTATTTATAACTCAACGAAGAGAAAACTATAAAAAACAAACAAACAAATTAGTGTAAAAAACATAATTTACATTACCGAGCAGTAAAAGGCATACGTGATCAGTGACGTGTGAAGAGTCTTAGTTACCGATTAGATTTGGCACTTATTAGTAATCATTCGATCTTGGATCTCAAGTGGCAATGTTAGGCCATAACAATGAGCTTAACAATTTGATCTTCGATTAATTTAACCCGAGTAGCAGAAAAACCACTATAAACATGTTACACATAATTTCCTCTCATAAATTTTATTAAACTACAAGTAGCTAAGATTAAGACATGCCATGTGTTTTATGGAACAATATAAAACACATAAACCATCATACATCTGGACATGATTTCTAACTATTGATTGGTTGATTTTAAATGATTCAATGGACAAACAAATTAATACACTACCGCCTGTCGGATTATTTGTTAAAGATGGGTCAGTTGATGTTCTCACTGAGGAGGTAATTAGCAATGCTATGAGAATGTCTTAAATGTTCATACAATTTGATCGACTTATAACTGTTAGGTTTGTATTACGTAAGCTTGGTGATTATCATATCACTTTATCCGACACCGAACGATTTCTTGTTTAAATATTATGTTGACATTTCTTCGGTTGTCTTTATAACGTCACTTTAATAACGGATAAAAGTAAACCACTGCCAATTGATGAAGGGTTCCAACAAATTCTCTACTCCTCTTGAGAGGTAAAGTTATCATTATTAAGAGACAGCGATTGCCGTTGCAGCTTAGAAGTGTTTTCTCAGTACTTAATTCACCAATGCAACATCATTGAACAATTAAAAAAAGAAACTGAGAGCAATAAATATGAGTAAAAAGTATATAAACAGTCTTTCTTCTTAGTCGTTCTTATTCTGAGAGAGAGGTTGAACGTTCATTTTTTCTCAACTTTGACAGTCAAATAATCTTGAAATGATAATTCTTTCACTATCCATGTTTATCTGGTACAAAAAACGTATGTTTTGTTTTTAACATTCTCCTATTGTCTTTAAAAAGACTGATATTGTTTAGTATTCCATTATCTTTGATCCGCTTAGTCTGCTATGATCCCTCCAATAATAGTCTATTCACTTAAAAAATGGTTGATCATACGAATAGTATCTCGTCTGACGTCAGTCCCCAACTTGATAACTGTCTGTAAACGTCAGCAGTTTAGGGGCACCCTTTGCAAGTAATAATGAAACATCGGTAGAGCATTTGTGTATATACACACGGCCAAAGGCCTAGTCAAATTGAACAGTTCTTTTAGCAGGTGGGAAACAGAGTCGAAATCAGACGGGAAATATAAAAGGTGTACATACAACGTTACATATCAAGAAAGAAAATGACATGTTGTTCCCTTTTAACATATTGTTATACCGTAATAAAATTGACAAGAAAGTCATATTTTAAACACCTGTCGTAGGTTCAGTTGTCTCTTGAACAACTACTGTATTTGGACTTGATGTGAGGTCTGTAATTCAGAAAAGAAGATACCACTGTTTTGCAAATAGTGTAACTATTAACGATTCATCTTATTAATTTACATGTTATTAATTTACATCAAGGAGTTGTATTAATGATTTACACTAATGTTCATCTTAGTGATTTATCTTAATAATTCATATTAATTCTTCATATTAAAGATTCATGTTAATGATTTATATTAATATTTCATACTAATGAGTTATACTGATGATTCATACTAATGATTTACATTCGTGATTCATTTTCATTATTGATACTATTGATTCATATAAGTTTGTTCGTTTTAATGATTTAGGTTACTAATTAATATTAATGATTCATATTCTTGATTAATTTTCATGATTTATATCTATGATTCATATTAATGATTCATGTAAATGATTTGTTATTAAAAATTCATATTCGTGAATTATGTTAATGATTCGCGTTATTGATTCATGTTGGTGATTCATATTCATGATTGATATTAAAGATTCATGTAAATGATGTGTATTAATAATATATGTGATTCATGTTAATGATTCACGTTAGTAATTTATATTAATGATTCACACTAATGATTCAGATTAATGATTAATATTAATTGACACACTTGAACTTCACACTTGAAATTCTAGAATGATGTTTACATCTGTTTCGTTCAATATTTGTCGAAATATGAGTAATCCGCGTTGGAAACCTTGTGTGATAATAGTAATGTAATTAATAAGTATTGATAATAGTGTACTTTTATTATAGTAGTATTTATAATAGTAATTTATATAATTAAGTAATGTAAATTACAGATAAAATAATTCTAAGCCAATTTGTCCAAAGTTTTGCATTGATATTTTGATAAAAAGAACAGGTTAGATAGTTTACCTGTAGAATGACTGGTTGTTTGGTCATCGTATAAACTTGTTCGCAATGTCATTTTAACTGAAAGAAAGAATGGGAAATTTATACGTAATAAAATTATAAAAAAAAATTATAAATCGGGCACGTGAACACATGTAGCTCAAAATAATGAGCATCGAAGGTAAGAAGCTATTTAGATCTCCTTTCACTTTTTCAAGTGGCTGATATTTCCCTGATTTTATCACCATTTTAGTTTTCCTGAAATATAATTGATATTCTCATCTACTGATTATACGTCATATATCTAACCCAGCTGAAGTTAAGAAGTGTATTAGTTACCTGTTGATATATTCTGTGTGTGATCTGATGTATCTGCAAAAAAGAAAAGAAAAAACTGTGACTGGCTTACAAATGAATAACTGTTACTCATATTAAAGAGCTAAATATCACATCCATAGAGATAAAATTATTGTAATCATGTTTAATCTCTCATACTATCGTGGAAGTGGACACATGAAAGCAGAACGCCAAACCTCTTACAGATTCCGTGCCATATGGCTATATTACAACAAACATAAATTGCCCATATGACAAGTGCGAGATCAATTACAGTTTGAAACATCTTTTTTAAAAGCTTTTGACCCAAACTAACTTTTTACGTCCTCTTAAAACAATAGGTGCCAAAATTGATGGAAATCATCTATTCGATATAGCCAATGGACATGCTATGACTATGAAGTTACCCTTCTTGATCTATAAAAAGTGTTTACAAGGTTGTGACTTCAATCAAAAACAATAGAGTAAAACTATGGAATATGAACAACATACATGCAAAGTATGAAGACTTCACCGTTTCTCTTTGGACATAATAGTTTACATAATTGGACTCTTTGACCTCTGGTAATTTCAAGTGACCGTTGACTTCCACCAAAAACAATAGAGGTCATTTAGCGTGAACTCAGTATGAACAATCTATAGGTATGAGATTCCTCACAGTTAGACTTTTTCAGATGTAGTATTTACATAAGCTCTATATATTGTATATTGAGCTACATGCCGTCTGCTGACCTCAAATGACCTTTGACCTCCACCAAAATCAAAAGGGATCATCTTCTTAGTTTGGCTAACGCACGCACTAAGTATGAGATTACTAACTGTTACCCTGCTTGAGATATTGTATATACAATGTTTTCCCAGTTTGACCTCTCGTGACCTCCAGTGATCTTTGATCCCAAGCAAAAACAATAGGAATAATCTAATCAGTATGGCCAATTTAAACAGTAAGTATTAAATCAGTCACGGTTATCCTTCTTCAGATATCATGTTTGCCAGCATTTCACATTTTGACCTCTAGTGATTTCAAATGACCTTTGACCTGTACAACAAACAATGAAATTCATCTACTTAATACGACCAACCTACACAATAAAAAGTATGGGAGTAGTCAAGGTTGCTTTTCTTGAGATATTGGGTTTGTAAAGTTTTTGCAGTTCGACCTCTCGTGACCTCAAATTAACTTTGAACCTCTACCACAAAACAATAGGGATCATCTACTCGGTATGGTTAACCCACTCACCAAGTATGAGATCGCTCAAGGTTACTTTTCTTGAGATATCGTGTTTAAAAGTAGCATCAAACACACGCACATGCACTCACACACACGATATCACCATCGCATAGATTCCTGCTCCTTTCGACAAGAAATGGAAAAGCAGGGAAGTGCGATCATACTTGCAAAAACAAACAAACAAATAAATGCATTAAAGCAATGTGGCCACAAGACCCGTCATATTTTTGATAATCAGTGCAGTTGTTTAATGGGGCCCATATGACCCATCATGTCAGGTTACTAAGTTTGGTGGATTTAATGTGCATCAGACCTCAAACGAAACGAAATAATGTATTCTACACCTTGAGAGAGATATGTAGATATTAAAATATCCCGAGTGTGATATCAAATTTAATAACTGATTTGAATCTTGCAGTAATAGTTTTAGCATATTATTTTGAAATGTATTAATTATTTAAATTTTTATCAAAATATTTGGTGTCAATTTTCCAATATTTGCTCATTAACCAAACTGAAATTAAGAAGTGTTCGATCACCTGCTAGGTTGGACGTTGTCTGTTGAATTAGTAAAGTAGTTGCTAATGCTGCATCTGCACAAACAAATGTTGATTGGTTCACAAATTTACAACGATCACTTATAATCCGCACATACAAAATTCAATTTCGTAATATTGTAATCATATTTTTGATCTTTTATATTAGATGAACCTGCAGTATCTTCACCTTACTTGTTTAGTAACATCTCAACGTTGTTGGGTTGTTTGGTTTAAGTTTACATCTACACAAGGAATCGAAGATATGTGTCATTATTCCGTCTGTCACTTCTTTCCCTTTCTACATTGTATATATTTAATTTATCTTAGTAAATTGTATTAAGATATTGCTCCTTGTTTTTATATCACCTGTTTTGTGTGTAGCTGTTTCTGGCATCGTTGTTGGGTTTGATGAAGTATCTGCAAAGAAGTAAAAGTGTATACCCTTGTTTCAATTGATAAGGATCCTTCATGTAAAAATGCAATAATTACATCATGTCAATGTTGTAACATTTGTAATTTCAACGTTGGCCACATTTAAAGCACCACTTTTGTGAACACTTGTTTGGTGAGCATGTAAGGTTTCTCTATTTTACTTTGCCTTAATAACAATAAATGAAACAAAAATGTGTATGAGTCAACAAATGATATTTTGAATGAACTAGAAGTGCCTCTCAGTTATTTCGACTAATTGATATTCTGTTCATACTGACATTCTTAAAATATCTTCAAACTTTTCAAAAGTATCTGTGTCAATAAGGGATACTTCGAACGAGTCTCACCCCCCACCTTGAACTCGTAACGTGAAACTGACGGATGGCTACGCAAAGAATGTATTACAAGCAAACAATAGTCATTAACGTTTGCCATATATATGTTTGTGTTTACTGTGTAATCAGTTTCTATCCTTTAAATATTAACAATTTTATGTCCGTGTCATATGTTGCTAAGTCAAATCAACTGAGACTGTGTTCACACGTTCCCCATTTAACATATTAAGACATATGTATTGGATACCTATTAAGAGGCAACTTAGCGATCCCTCTCACCAAGAAAAAAATACCAAATCACAACTGATTTGATAGTTGTAATAAAATCTGGATCTGCTAAGTAACATTCACCTCTTGCGTAACCGGTTTTGTGAGCTGCTAACATTGTTGGATTTGCTCTTGCAGCTAGGAAACCAGATACTTTGTGAACAAGACTCAGCGATGCGTTAAAACAAAGGCAACTGATACTTTACTTAACCGCAATATTGTTACAAGCACTAATATATCTATTCATATTATTTAATTAAGGTATTTGCTGTAAAAATAGGTTGACTGGTGAGTATATTTCTAAACTATTTAATATTACCCCTGCAAAAGGAGTTAACGATAAAATCAATGGTACATCCCCCGTGTTGCATATGGTAAGATCATCATAATCTTAAAGTGAGATTTAGATCCCTAATGTAGCAATGATACCTGTAAAATGTGGAGATGTTTCTTCTACTGTACTGGAAGCTGATGGTATATCTGTGAGGGGGTAACGAGTAAATAACTGTTGCATGTAATGCTTGTAACACTTTAAAAATAATAAAACAAAATATATGTTTTGAAACATGTAGCTAGGATTAGACACTGTATACAAATTACATTTTACTCTTTTGTTACCCTCGTTACGCCAACATCTCAGCATGTAATCATAAGTAAGACTGAAAAATAGAAAGTACTCACTATGTTTCATTTAACTCAGTCAGCTATATTAGGAAATACAAGCCTATTCATACAAAATTAATCTTAAAGCATATGGCATAAGTCGTAGTTCTTTCCGTTAACGATTTCAACTAGATTAAAAGGTGTGCTTTACTTAAATTTTTATTAGTCATTGAAACTAACAACAAAAGCAGTGCGAAGAGGGTGTTGCATGCATAGCATGGATTGTATTTGTTCGCTTTGGGTATTATTAAAAAATACTCAGCATTAGAATAAGTACTTGAGGTGTGAATTACTTTTTCATGGAATGTTAATAACTTGATAAGTATACTCATACTACACTCATCATGAAAACATACTTGCATTCAGTAAATATGCCACCACTGCTGACATATTGTAAACATATTTCCATTAGGTGTGTATGTTAACACTGTAACACTTCTAACATATTGTAAACATATTTGCATAAAGTGTTTATATTAACACTGCTGACATATTGTAAACATGGTCCCAATACGTGGATATCAGTGTTACACCACTGACGCAATGCAAACCTATTTCCATTAAGTGTATATGTTAAGACTACTTACTCGTAAACACATTTTCATTCAGTGAATTTGTTAACTCTGCTCACACAATTTAGATATATTCCCATTAAGTGGTCATATGTTTAAATGAACTAACCTGTTTTTCTTTGACATTCTCCTTGACAAGGAAGATGGATGAGGTGTTGCTCGAACTGACAAAGACCTGTAACGAAACATTTTGATTAGCCTACTACAATGAACTCATAAGAATCAACGCATACCTGTCAGGTCATTTTCTATGCAAAAAATAAAACGGCGTTACTCAAACACATATATAGTATTTCATAATGTTGTAAAGCTATTAAACGTTTATCATTTGAAGGAAGTAAAAAGGAATGTACGTACCCTTAGCATCCGACACAGTCACTGTAATCCAAGGCATCAAACTAGAAAACATTACAAGTGTTCCCAGCAAGTTCCTTGTTATGTACATTCTCGAAGCAAATAAGAGACATCAAGAATATGACGAGAAACTACAAAGTTGTTACGTAGATCAAAGATAATATTATTTCCAGTTGGTTTCAATCATTTGAAAGTTATTTATTTGCGTACATTTTCCATAGCATTTTCTACTTTTGTTTCGTTTTGGTATTGCATAGTCTAATTGTGAAGGTATGTCATAAAACACAACTTTTAAGTGACACAGTCAGCAACCTTCACCCCAAATACACTCTGAGTGCGTCTTCATTAATAATAGCTTCAAATCTTCCAACAAGCAAATTGTGATGCAAATTAAACAACTCTGGTTTCCAAACTATTTCTTCCTGTTTATTTAGGTTAACAGTTGCTGTTCCAATTGTACTCATAGTAATTAATTGATGAGCCCGGTAACGCAAACGTAATATGTAACAAAATGGTGATCAATACAATCATTTCTTGAAGTTCCTTTGGTATATATATTTTGATTAATACCTTATTTCTCTTAAATAATGCCGCTGTCGCCTGAAAAATATGGTGGTGAATTGATCGTTCTACTTTTTTTTTTGCTTGATAAACAATTTATTGATAAATCAAGCTATATATTTGTATATGAATTGTAAATGAAACTGTTGACGTGTATTGGTTAGTGATTTAACGCCATTTTGTTGCGACTGTTCACGAGTCACGCGTGTCCGGTTGAGATATTACTGATTCACACGAATGACTCCAACAGTCGAAGAAGATAAGCTTTGCTTCACACTGTACACAAACCATTACGTAAGTCACAAACGTAAATATGACATTAATAAACGACATATTTAAAATCCTTCTTCTAATTTGGATGACTTGGAACAGTCAACTTAGGAGTATTATATCCACGGCAACCGGTGAGTCTGTCAGACTGGAGTGACTGTATTTTGTATTAAGTATAATCAAGTGTAAATTCAAGTACAGCCTTCCTTGTGATAGTCCGTTTGAAAATAAATGCACTAAGTTGAATCTCCATAACAGCACCGTGTATGTAAAGATGTTATGTTGTGGCCAGAGAACATGAGAAAACGTTACGTGCTTTGTTAAAAGATGTAGATGTATGTTTGCAGTGCTTTAAATGAAATCCGAACAATCCTTTTGATTAAAAGCAATATGAAATAAGCATAAAATGTGGTATACTCTCAGCAGGGTTTGATAGAAAGCAATGCACGTTTGTCAGTAATGTGCTTACATTATATTATGCAAGTGGCACCACCGGAGTGTCATAAACCTCTGTGTTAGGTCCTCTACTGTTTCTTATTTATGCCAATGATATTCAGAATACTGCTCCTAATGTATCAAATTGTCCATTCAGTGACCCTACTACACGTTTTCCGTGCCAACAACGACTGTAATATAAGTTAAACGAAACAATAATCGAAGCTTTTTCGTTATAGGAAAATTTGGTTGAGTCGAACAAACTTACGTTCCACATTCAGAAAACAAAAACTCAGTAATTTTCATGCGGGAAAACATCGTTGCCATGATTTTGTTGAAACATTTTCCTTCAACTGTAACATTATTAGAAAATCGCATTTTACGAAGTACTTAGCTCTGACGGAAATTTTACATGAAAAGAACATGTGAAGGAATTACGTAATTTCCTCCTTAGGTATACTCGATATCCTTTTTCACATAAGTTACTTTCTTCCAGCTTAAAATACAGCAATTCGAATTTACCGCTCCTTCCTTTACCCCAGGCTTTCATATGCTATTGAAGTCAATGGCACAGTATGTACTGATGTCCTTAAACCTCTCCCGACCTTGCAAAATATAATACTTTACTTACAATAACTCCTAAATGCAGTCTTTACAACAATTCTTAAAGGCAGTCTTTACATTAACTCTTAAATGCAGTCTTTACAACGACTCTTGAATGCAGTCTTTACAATAAGTATTTTATGCCGTCTTTACAATAAGTCTTAAATGCAGTCTTTATACTGAGTCTTAAATGCAGTCTTTACAATATCTCTTTAATTCAGTCTTTACAATAAAATCTTACGTACAGTCTCTGCAATATTTCTTAAATGCAGTTTTTACAATAAAGCTTAAATGCAGTCTTTACAATAACTCTTAAATGCAGTCTTTACAATATTTATTAAATACAGTCTTTACAATAACTCTTTATTGCAGTCTTTGCAATACTTCTTAGATGCAGACTTTACAATATTTCTTAAATGTAGACTTTATAATACCTGTAAAATGCAGCCTTTACAATAAGTACTAAATGCAGTCTTTACAGTAACTCTTAAATGCAGTCTTTACAATAACTATTTAATGCAGTCTTTGCAATACCTGTAAAATGCAGTATTTGCAATATGTATTAAATGCAGTCTTTATAATAACTCTTTAATGCAGTCTTCACAATAAGTCTTAAATGCAGTCTTTACAATAACTCTTTAATGCAGACTTTACAATAACTCTTAGATGCAGTCTTTACAATAAGTCTACATCGAGAAGTACAATTGTAAGATAACCCACGACTGTCAGGTCTGCATATTCATTACAAAGTCTAAAATGAGACATCTGCACGAACGCAAGTTATTATGCAACCCTGTGATTCTTCCAAGATGTAATGAAAACATATCACTGGAATTAAAGTGATATTTTCATCTCATTTTATTAAGAAGCTGATATTTTTTACACTTGTTTATGTAAAAAGATATGACGACATCGGCACCTTGTCCAATGAATATGGAATGGTCTGACTGTTCTTGTCAGTATACTTGTGAAGATCCAACTGGTGTATATGGCTGTTACAATAACTGTGTAGGCGATGGAAAAACATGCATTTGCCCAAACGGATACCTACTGAAAGGCGGGAATTGTGTTACTCCAAATGAATGTGGATGTTACCATAGTTCACTTGGTAATGTCATTCCGGTAAGCTGCTGAAATCATTCATATTCTTTATTTATCGCTGCCCATGAAATTAAGGTAACATAATTTGAGATACATTTTTAAAATGAGCATATTCGGTGATCGTATTCATTAGTATCTTAGGAAAATGTATACTCTCAATCATTATCCAGTGAAGACTGTAATGTTGTTATCCGTTGTTAAGCCAGTAAACTTCACTACATAAATCTGAAATATACGCCGGTAAAGAATTGCAGGTATACTGTCAAAATTTATGTAATATTAAAGTGCTTTCTTAAACACTTTCAGGAAGGAACAATGAAAATATTACCAGGCTGTGAAGAGTCGTGTTCTTGTCAGAATGGCGTTCCATATGTTAGTAGTTACTCATGTAGCAGTGACGCTGTCTGCACACTAGAGAATAATAGTTCTAAGTGTACCTGTAATGAACTCTTTTGGGGAGACGGAGTGACGTGTAACAGGATCAGAGACTGTCAAGACATTTACAACTATACTTCCACCGAAGACGGAATTTACAGTATCTATCCAATTTCTTGGCCAGGTTCCCCTTTCAAGGTGTATTGCCAAGACGGATGGACGGTGAGTTGCCGCGTTAAAGTGACCAAATTGTTACTTGGTCAAAAGAAACCAAAATCCAATCTTTCCACAGGCGTTGAATCAGGCAGATAGTTAGAGTCAACTACATAGTAAGAGTCAACTACATGTTGAAAATAAGTAAACGGCACCGGGCTTGGAGGCTTTCGTTTATTGAAATCAACCTTCTTCAGCCAAACTAAAATGAAGCACGCAAAAGTAAACCTCTTAAAAGAAGCGATATTTGAGATAATAAGCTTTCAAAATGGCGAAGCAACAAAGAAATACAACTAAGTGAAAGTTGAAAACCTGCAAAAGGGACCATCAATAACATAACAAGCATGTAGTACATTTGGATTCAAGAAATCTAGGACGAGCTCGTATTACGTGGTTAGAGAGACCATGGATGTACAGTATAACCCTATGACTTTGAAAGTTCACTCAAATAGTAACATGAATGTGTGAAAGACACTGGGATTAGTTATCGAAATAAGACAAAGGGGAATATTTCTCCTTGATGGTGTTTATTTTATACGTGCTACCATGTACATACAAGCGCCTTAGCAGCAACCTATGATTTGGTTATTGGGAGAATAGGCTCTCATATATCTTAGGGAAATCGGGAACACGACAGGCCTGTGAAGTCACGTCGAAGAAGGACCTTGGTTTTTGTTCTAGAAACCAAAAACAAAATCACAAATTCTTCTACCATATTACTAAAATGAACCATTTTACATCATTTTGCCATTTGTGTTGATTAAATATTTTGTAAAGAGGTAAATTTCATCAATTTTTTAACTTGACGACTTTGATTCTTTTCAAGCCTATTTAGTGATGCATGAGACAGGAAATTCTTAAGAATTCTCAAGAATTTCGGAAAATGAATTACATTATTGAAGCGGTGATAGAAATCAGTCTGTTGTGACATTGTACCTACAAATCTGGTTTTTACGTTGCTACTTGATTTTTTTTGTTTCGCAACGTCGGTAACAGTACGATTCTGATATATTATCTGTTGATGAAAATTTACTTTCACAACGGAAGGGCACAAGCCTATGTTTCAAACCATTCTTCTGAACGAACTAATTGTTAAAGGATTGGCTTACTTAAATGATATTACTTCATGGATGATATTGATCTAGAAAAGAGGACTAAAGGAAAGAAACACCTTAAAGATACAAACATTTCGATACTAAGTTAAGTTTTCTTGTTGATGGACAATTCCTCTGACTGATAAACTTGTCCATGTGCATAGCCATGGGCGTAAATCCTGGGGGGACGAGTGGACAGGTCCCCCCACATTTCGTTAGGTGGGGGACATAATATCAAATTTTCCCCCATTTTTCTTAGAAGAGATTTTTTGCTCACTTTTTGAATGGTATTGGGACATTGTTACAAATATCTCTCCACAGTTTTTGTGAGAGGTTGATGTAATCTCTAGGCTGATGAATGCTGAGAAAGGAACTCTACGTGACGAATTTAGGTGTCATATACCAACGTTAGAATCATAGACACTTCCCAAATGCCAAAATGTTCTGCGCGCTTCCACCCAGCGTTTTCTTTGCTATGGTATGTTAAAAGAAAAAAAGTTCAGAGCGACGATAGTCGGAAAAATCTGAAATACCAATTAGTTTTCATATCTTAGTCTAGCACATTTAATGACGTATAAAGATGCCAAATATTGCACCAGATTGTAAGGTTACGTGGTAATTAAAAAAGTCTCAATAAATCTGAAATTCCTTTTGATTTCTCGTATTTAGTCTAGGAGGGAGGATAGTCAGAAAATTTGACATAGGCCTACAAGTTAGAATTTTTCATACCTCAATCTCGCATATTTAATGACTGCAAAAGAAGCCAAGTATTGCACTAGACTGCATTTAAGTTTACATTGTAGGTGAAAATTTCTAAAACAATTTCTCCGTTACAACTCTCTTCCAGGTCTAGACCAGTCACGACTCTTCTCATGCATTCCCCATCTATCAAAATACTGTTGTATGGCATCTTTTTTCCCTTTAATGTGACTGTCATTCTCAAACGTTATCGATACAACGAGTTCTACTTTGTCATGCAATCATTGACGGTTGTAGCAATAAACAACTGTAATCGATGAGGGTTAAATTTTTGGAATAACTTTTCTGGAACCACAATTTCTCTTGAAAAAAAACAATGACCGTAATAGATGCAAAATATCGCACCAGCTTTTGCTTAAGGTTACCTAATATTTGAAAATTTATCTAAAGGAAAATAACTTGTTATTATTAGAACGTAAAAACTGTTGAATTAACTTTTTAGAAAAAAATATTCGGGATAAGAGCAGTCCAAATTATTACCATTTTTCGGTAGAATGATGTTCTTCTCATTAACTGAGGAATTGCAGATATGAAAGCCTATTTCAAGGCTGGGAACATACAGCCCAGAACACCCGGCAAGTGCCGTTTTCGGCCCTGTGTTGGGTTTGTAAAGTACAAAATTTTTGACTACCCTCCGGGCCAAGCGATGGAGGCGCTCCGCTGTGATAGTCCTCCCCGCAGTGCGCACAAAATGGTTTGACCTCAAACCAAGTCCCCACCCCCTGCTAAAAACCCTAAATAGGCGCTCTATATGTCATATCGATGACTTATAAAAAGAAAAAGATGCCCAAAATCATTAGACCCTAGCGGTGCTGTAGTAATTTTTGTTAACTTTCTGTTTATTTTCATCTTCTGCCCAACCGACGAAAGTTTTTTTTTCTTTCTTTAACTTTCGATGAGGGTTTTGAACCACTCTCCGCGAGACGCTTCGATGGAAGTTCCTACATAAGTATTGTCATTTTGCATGGAATTTTTTTCAAATTGTAGACACGATATCCCTCTTTTAAGGCTGGGTAGATGCAGCCTAGAACACACGGGAAACGCAGGTTCGAGCATCCAATTAGTTTACAAAATTTTCTTGTTCACTATGCGCTAACTCATTGTGGTTACGTTCAGAAAGTAATCTCGCTCACAAATTCGGGCAAAGATCTCTCCCCGCTCCCATCAAGAAAAAAAAAAAAATCCAGTAGTCCGTACGCTTGCGTGCTCACCAGCCCCCAAATATTTTCAAAGTACGAATGGAAAATGAAAGATTATGCTTAATTTATTATGATTCTTGTATCACCTCAACCCTCATCTGATATATATTTACCGTACCGTCTTTCATAGATTGATTTTCTTATACATAAATTGAAGAATTACAGACATGATATCCCTATCTCAAGGCTGTGTATATGCAGCTTTGACGGCCGGGAAATGCCATTTCCTGCTATCTGGGAGCCTAAAATTTCTTTTACGCTCCGCGCCAAATGATGGTGGCCCGTCGCCTAGATAGCACACATATCTTTAAGCCAGCCACCGTTCCCGGTTAAAAACCCTGGACACGTGCCCCCGAATTGTGCTTTCACAGACTTTTCACAAATGTGCGCCTTCAATCTCTAGACCCTACCGGCCTCCAACTGTCATCAAACTTATGTTTGTCTCAAAATATGCAATATCTGGCCAGTTTTACCCTTCAAATACCACTCGGAGATAGAGAAATGCTTCATTCACACACTCACAATTCCGTAAATACCTCAGAGCTTCCGGGGCTATTCCACTGGTCACGTTCATGGACGTTATCCCAGGAAACGCGGTCTCACGATTTACAAGAACTACATATCTAACAAATGATATTGACAACTTACTTCAAAGTCATGATAAAACAATCACTATTGGAAATATAGGATACATCCATAGAAGTTTCTCCTTTTTGAATGACACACTTTATTTTATGATGTAAGTCAAGGCCTTCTTTTTGGTATTAACATCGGTCCGTTATTCTTCCAGAAGATTGACTTTTATTATTTGTGACTGTGTCTTTATAACTGAATCAATTTCTTCTAAAAGAAATGAGTACAAAGTACGATGTTAATTGCTTAGGTTTATACAGAAGTCTTTTGAACGGGACAAGATTCAACAGATCACATAACGACAAGTTACCTAAACTTACCTCAACTTACCTCTACCATGTGACATGGTAAACTTACCATACTTGGTAAGTTTACCATGTGTCAATTTCTACACCTTGCAACACTTGAAGACACACATCTATCAACACAAAGAATCATAAACGATTTCTTTTTCTGAAAAAGTTCTTTCAACATCGCTTTGACGGCTCGGTGAATTTTGATCGTGACTGGGATGAATACAAGGATGGATTTGGAAATCTGACAGGGGAATTTTGGTTAGGCAACGAAAAGGTTCACTACATATCGATTCAAGGGACGTACGAGTTGAGATTTGATTTACTCTTTAGCCCCCTAAATGCGAGAGTCTATCTGCAGTGGGACTCATTTATCCTGGCCTCGGAATCGAACAACTACGCATTGCAGAATCTCGGGAGTTATGAAGGAAGCTTTGGTAACGAGCTCAATTTCTTAATATAAAAAGTGTATTTGAGGTCTAAAGTCACACTGACTGTCCAAACATAGAAACGTAAATTGCAATTGCTTTCTTTTCATTTTTAAGTTCCCCTGCACATTCCTACAAAGATTATCGGTAATGTTTAGCTCTAATTTGAAGGACAAATTTTGATCACAAATTTCGTAACGTTTAGCTGCAGAAAACATACTTCGAATTAAATGTTTCCTAAATGATGCAAATGACATAACATGGAATTTGAGCTGACTCTCTTTTCGGTTCTTAGGATATCATCGTCTGTTTTCTTCTACTTACAAATCTCTCTAGGATTAATGTTGAAGAATCACTTGGCGAGCTACTCGAATAGTACGAGAAGTAATTCTACCATTATATAACTTACATTGCGATGTCATCGAGCGTTACATGTACCATTTATTGGAACCTTCATGTCATTTTCAATCTTTTGTCAATTGTGTGTATTTTTTAAAGAAGTGCGATTTGCAACCGTGGGTAGCGTATGCTTGCTACAATTCACGTTAAATAAGAATATTGTCAGCAATATTGTAGTCAAAATCAATCTAACGTCTATTTTCGCAAACAATTGCTATGCAACTTTTCTTGAATACATTCGACGTTAGAGGTCTGTTACCCATTACAGCTAAATCACAGCAGTACCTATACCTTAAGTTCATCTTCTAGGTCGTGCAACTGAACTATCGACTTTGATGGTTAGCCTATACATGCGATATTTTATTTCACTATGATTTTGAGCTCCATTGTTCTAAATTTGCAGAGTACGATTTTCTTGATTATCATCGAGACAAACCTTTTACCACTCGAGACCGAGATAACGACGTTGCCCGCACTAATTGTGCAGAAAGGCACGTAGGAGCATGGTGGCATGAAAAGTGTTACGCATCGAGTCTGAACGGACGTTACGACGGTGGATGGGATACTGGTATTTGCCTCCGAGACAGAATCATACTAGAACACGAATGTGACATTACTGTTACTCAGATGAAACTAAGACCAATCATTTAATCGGAGAGTATAGTGAGGAATATTATTTAAGAACAACTATAATCTCTGTTCTTAATAATATCAAAGACTCCTGGTGAGGTGAACACACGGTGTTGTCTCTATATATAATTAATGGCACAGATTCTATGTGAGGTGAATACACGGGTTTGTCTCTACACTAATTAATGGCACTCATTTCAGGTGATGTGCAAATAAAGCACAATCAGAATGTGAAGATGTTTCTTACTTTGAAGGATGTAATAGCACACCAAGTCTAAAACAACAGAAGATAAAAACATGGATAATGGATTCTACAATAACATGAATATTGAACGATATGAACAATTAGATGCATCACATTAATTTTTTTTTTAAAAGTTGGTGAACACAAACCGGATATATCGCTTTGAAGGTACATAAACTCCTCATTTCTGCCGAATAGAATATACAACAATATTTTCATGATTTCTTTGCTTTTCTTATATTTCTTGGTTATGAATTATTTGGTAATATTTGTTTGAGAAATAATGTTTTCTTTGTATCTATGGTGATGCAACTACGCAGTTTTTTCCTCTTACCTATACATGTAATGGGTGTGATGAGTTATTGCAGTTTCTTGTTGGTTAGAGGGTCTTATTGTCCTTCAAGTTGCCATAGCAACAGGTACCATGATAACATTGCTTTTTTATACATGAGGATTTAACCTGGTAAAGAGGTGACCCGGAAAAACTCTCACGGATAAAGACCAAACGCTGTGCATGCGTGAAGATGCGTGCAATTACAAACGCTGCCTTAGCAGGTACCGGTCGCACGTCTTTCCTCGCTCACGCGGAGCTCGTACCTGATGTAGGTGCCCTACAAGTTCGAAACTGCAATGAAATCTCTTACCTGACACCCGGAGCCCGCCCTCAATTCAGGCATCGAGTGTGTCATGCTCTCACCGGCTAAAGATCAAACTAGTGAAGATTTTAGTTTTACTGTATTTGTTTATCCAAAATGGCTAAATTCATAAGACACATCGAATATATAAATGGTGTACACAAGGTTATCCAGAAATCATATGTATATGTATCAAGGGTGAATGTCAAATTTGACACTGAAATGTTTGCGTCCGCAGCTCCTTCATGCCTACAGTGTCGATGACGATCTTGGCATATAGGTGAACAAGTCTTAAGTTTTCTCACTCTCATCAAACTTTAAGACAATAGGCGAAAGGTCAGATTAGTGAAAATCGTATTTTTATTGTATTCCTTGATCCCAATTTTTATATTCATAGGGCTTTCAGATAAATAGCTGGTATACAATAGGTTATCTAAAAATCATGTGTGTTTTGGGTCAAGGGTCAACGTCAGGGCTCAGAGATCAAATTTGACCCTGGAAAGTTTGCGTCCACAACTCCTAGGCAGCAGTGTTGATGAAAGTCGAAGTTGGTAGAGAGGTGAACGCTAGCTCGTGGTTCTGTCTCCCATCAGAATTTAAATTCAGAGTTCAAAGGTCTGTGATCAAATGTCATATTAGTGAAAATCTTATTTTAACTGCATTCCTTAATGGAAAATGGTTAATATCATGAGACCTTCAAATATTACCGGCTTAAAAGACGGTATTTTAAAATCATTTTCACATTTCTGTTAAGGGCAAAGGTAAGTTTATATTCTACCTGAAAAGTTTGCCTCGGCAACTCCTCTTGTACCGCAGTGCTGATGAAAGTCAAAGTTGGTAGAGAGGTGACCAAAAGTCCAAGGTTGCGTCTCCTATTTCAAGGTCAAGTTCAGAGGTCAAAACTCAAATAGGCCAAATTTTTTGAAAAGGTGTGTAGCGATTTCTTTCTAGTCAGTAAGTTGAATAAACATCAAATTTGGTCGGTAGGTCCTTTACCATGAGCTGTGTTGTCACTCAATAGATGACGTCATAGGTCTAAGTTCACACGGTTGTTAAAGCACGAAATACAGTACGGAAGGCTCTGGTATTATATGGTGTAAACATAGCTTATTACATCATTGCTTTACATGCGGTGTGAATTAGTATGTCAAGCTATGCAACCATGTTTTGGGCTGAGCTATGTTTGATGAACAGTGTCATTTTCCATGCTTTTGTAGTATCCGGTCTTATTCAGAATAATTTTACAATTGTATGAACTAGACAAGGAGTTGATATGGTTACAATACGGTACGTTTTGGCGGGAAAAAGTACATTCACGCATATGATCATGACGCGTTTCTTAGAACTGATGCAAAACGCCGAGCGCTGAACTGCCGAGTAAATAAACTCTGACAATTACGTCGAAGCACACTGATTTACTGCACCGGAATACTTTCGCGCTCACGCGACCTCTACACACATACACGTTGTACGACCCATAAATGTAATAAAAATCATAAATGTAATGTACAAAATAAATGTAATAATTTAGACCATAAATGTAATAACTGCCCCATCATCAATGTAATAATTTGGAACCATCAATGTAATAATATGACTGCACCATAAATGTAACAATTTTCAACGATAAATGTAATAAATTCTGAAAGCGCCGAAGTGGGACTATAGGTGCTCTCTGACTCATACTTCAGAAACTTACCTTTTGACTCTGAAGTTTCTTTTCAATGCACGCTGTGCTATGTCTGAAGAAACAAACTGGATTTTCTGTCGTGCATAGATGTATGCTTTGTTAGGCAGGTGTGGCCATATGGGCTGTATTGATTGTATTCGTGGTCGGTTGAACAGTTGTGTCGAACTAGGCAATTACCCCACGCTTTTTTATTACTGGCGATCAAGGCCATCCAACAGCTTGTATTCTCAAACAAAAAAGTTTATTCAAAGCATGTTCCCATGAAATTTAAATTCCAGCCTAGCTTTGTTGCATCCCATATCATTCTCAGAAACCTATAGGTACACAAACAATCAGCCACACCAGAATTTCTACTGCGGTCGAATCAAACCTCTCTTAAACAGTCTTTCGCACTGCGTTTATACATCCAAATTGTACCAGACAGGTCCATTCAGTTGATCACATCCTGTCTCAGTGATCGACTCTTGATTTTCTAGAGCACATTAAACTTCAAACAACACAAGATACCTCCCCCTAGTTCCACTATTTATCATTATATTTAAAATGTATACATTTAAGGTTTGGTCAGATTATTGCATTGATGGTGGGTTGAACTATTACATTTATGGTGGGGTCAGATTATTACATTTACAACTAAAAATTTCCTTTGTGGTGGATTATTACATTGATGGTTAAATGTTATTACAATTATGGTGGGTATCACATTTAGGCTTAATTATTACATTTATGGGTTATGGACAACTACGCACGTACATCACTTGCGTGTCCTTAACATTGGCATGGCCAGATGCACTTGTGTACGGCTCAAGCTATATCTAGTCTGGGCAAGTAAAGTGTGTTATTAGGATCGACCATAATAACGTAACATGCGTGAGAAAGATCGAATGATTGCAGAAGATGATAGGGAAGAGATATGCCACTCCGTTTATTGTATTTATTTCTTTATTTGGTGCGTTTTTACAATTGTACACTGTGTCCAAACTTCTTTCACTGCTTCTGATGAAGCAGTGCAGCTATTTTGTTTCATGAATCCATGCAAGACATATGTCAGCGTTACTTTAAAACAAACTAAAATTTTCTTCGTGTCTGTGGTATTATTTTCGTGTGGTGTTCAATATGTTAGCCATGCAAAAAATCGGTAGATAATCATCAAAGGTAATATATGCTAGATGACACCCAGTGGACCAACTGGTTACGAAAGATATAAAAGGAGCAGGTATTTTCGAATATTTCTTTCATCTCGTTTACTGTGTCCTTTTCGTGAGTTTTTGTAAATGAACGAATATATTACTATGAGTTCTTGATGTGAAATTGGTTAAAACGTCCAGTATAGGGAATATAGAATTGTGCCAAGAAGTACTTGCAAACTATGTTTACGATCTTTACACATAAAGTACAATTTTACTAGTGAAATTTATAAACAAGTGAGTTAACTGCATACTTTTTTCTCAAAACAAAATGCTGATAATCTAGCTCATGACAAAAATAACACAAAATGTCTCTAAGCCAACCAAAGTTCTCTTGGAGCTGCAATACCTTTACATCTTCATTGATCTTAACAAAAACTTGTAAATTTATGAATAAAATTGGAAACACTAGATAACTTATTTCGAAGTTTACAATTGTAAATGGAATGCTTAGCATGTTATGAGAGGAAATTCATTGTGTGCTTAACTACGTCTGCATAGCCGAAATTGATCACATCTTCATTTAAGTCAACATTTTGTTGTAAGCAACGCATGAAAAGTTCATGTCAAAATTCATTCGTAATATTACACAACCAAAATAAATGTTCTAAAGATTCATTAACGGTGTTACGGAAAGTGCATCGTAGAGAATCTTTGTGATTGATTTGCATAAAAAAGAATTTGTTGCAACTAAACGATGTATATACCGGAATTGAACTATTGAACTTTTGGCTTGCACGTATTTGTTCCCACGTTTGGATAGCTGTGCGGCGTTGAACAAAACCTTTAATGAAGTAATTGAAAATTAGCTTTTTTGGACCAGGGAGTTGTGGAAAAACTTATCAGTCAAGTAATGTTTTTATTTGCTTTTACAACATGCATGACATTAGTTTTCCATGATCTCGAAATAGCCTTAACAATACCGTAGTATACAACGTGAAAGGGAAATTACTTGTTCTATTAAACTTAGCAGTGAAGGTTAGCTTAACTAATTGCAATTTTCATCAAAGAAATTCATTACATAATGTATAATTTTGGGCGTAATATTTCTGAGAAAACAATACTCTTGTCTATTTTAGTGTAAGAATTATTTAATATAGATTGGTTAGCATAATCATTAACAGGAGGACGGAAATCAAAATCTTGCAGTCGAATAAAAATTTGCCACCATACGTTCTCAATTCATGGC
Source organism: Stichopus chloronotus (assembly GCA_021234535.1). NCBI lineage: Eukaryota > Metazoa > Echinodermata > Holothuroidea > Aspidochirotida > Stichopodidae > Stichopus > Stichopus chloronotus. The sequence goes on from CM037849.1 coordinate 8,428,741, forward strand.
TAAATAATAATTTTAAAAGGAACAACGGTCATCTAAATACAGTTCCACCCATTTACATTTCAAACATTTAGCGAAAAGCTATACCGTATATCAATCATATTGAGCCTTCCTTTGTCACGTTGAGTAGCACATATTGTTCGTTTAATTTTGTCAGGATTTTTAGACCGGACAAACATATAAAAAATGGAATCTAATTCTTTAACAATTGAATCGGTGGATTAGGCAGAACTGTGAGCAGGTAAACAAGATGGGAAAGGGCAAATGTCTTGATGATTACAATTTTAGCAATTGGAGTAAGATCCCTAGTGGGCAAATTGTTGAGAAGATTTTTAATTCGTGATTAGTGAAAGCGAAGTTGAAACTCTTGATAACTTATTTTGGGAATGTTTCCATGAATAAAACTTTTTATTAGACATCGCAACTTAAGTTCTGTTTTGACACATCAGCCCATAACATTTTACTTAACAAGCTTGATCCCTATGGTATTAGGGGTGCTGCTTTGAATTGGTTTAAAAGTTACATTACCGACCGTTACCAATTTGATGGCATAATAATGTAAATTTCTTACGAAAACCTATTATATATGATGTTCCTCGGGATTCTGTTTGAGGTCCTTTACTTTTTTCGTATTTATACCAATTATCTCCACATTGCTAGTTACAACTCTCATGTGATTTCTTATGCAGACGACGCTTAATGTTTGTTTCCTTGTAATGATCTTTGCCATTTATTGAGTACTGTACAAAACGATTTTATCATCATTCGCAACTGGTTCTTTGCTAACAAATTATCTTTACATGTAAAGAAGACAGATTTTGTCTTCACCCAATAAGAATCTCAATCAAACTCTAAGTAATGTACAACTATGTGGTGTTAATGTACGACGTTGTACTGTAACTAAATTCCTTGGAGTATTTGTTGACTCGCATTCTTACTACCCATGTTTTATGTTGTGAAGTTGTCATAGGTTTCGTCCTGGTTGTTGAGCTAAATTTTGTTCTAGATATATTTTAGTACTCCGTAGTCACAGGTTGTATCTCCGGTGTTAAAGTGGAACTCAGATATAAATCAATTTCTTTTATAAGAAATAAACGATCAAAGTTTTCTTTCATAATTATTGATCTCAATTGACTTATCCGTGCATATGGGGCAGATTAGTATAGCGGCTTAGGAAAAGGTCTACTGCTTTAGCTTGATCATGATCTCGTCAACCAATCAGCTTTTATAACTGATGCAACACAGAAAAGAAAACAAAAATGAAAAAAAAACTATAAGTTTGTTCAGAATAATTACCGTCTTTTCTCAAGAACAAGGACGCTAAAAATTGGTGTTTGGTAGCTTATGCTATTTTTCTTTCAGAATTTGATGTATATGTTGATCATGATATACTTCGTTGTCCTATCAAATTTGGAGATACTCAAACCGCGCTTAATCTGCATAATCGATACAACTTCCAGAATAAATGCCGAATGTTAACCTTTGAGAATATCAAGACCGTATTTGAATTTTAATTTGCAGCTCCTTTTCTTCTCAGAGAAAGGGGATGGACTGGTATGATCAGATTTCTCAAGAAGGTTAATGATTAAAACGGTAGTACAAAGATATGTAGTCTTCTAGTAAGTTATTCTTTGTAAGTAAAACATAAGGATATGAAGTGCTGCAAAATACCAAATGGAAGTTTTCCAAGTAAGAGTGATTCCATAGATTTTGCAATTTAGTTCATGTAGTACTGAAATAATAGATGTTGCCGTCTTTGTTCTCTTGACGGCATTAATGGCAAATTAAGACAGATCCTCAGTTCATTAACTTGCTAATAACGATGGCTTCTCCTGGCAACACAGACTATTAAATTTAGTTTCCCATATCTTAATTTTTACTTGGCATGTCCTAGTTCAGGACTCAACTCAGAATCGCTTTTATGAAGGTTTTTACAACGGTTTTCCTTCCATCTATTTCAATGAGAATACAGAAGAGGGGGAAACTGAACGCTTTAATTTTTTGGATTTTTATCAATATTATACTTAAAATAACAAAGCAATCGGATATTTTCTACAGGTAATGATGGCATTTAACATCCATTTTCCGGTAACATGTTGATCGGTACAACTTTAGTTTGGTCAGGGGTCATCAATGTTTAAACATCACTTCAAATGACCCCATCGATGGCATTAGTAAACGTACTTCATATAATCTACAATTAAAAGATTACAGTACCCTCAAGGAGATGGCAATTGAGTTGCACAATCATTCAGCTATACAAACGTTCACAAATTTCCAAAGATGAATTGTTACACTCACCCACTAAAAGTTCCTCTTGTGAACATTTTACTTGTAACGTTATGCTTTAAGGCTCCTTGAGCAAAGCATGGATGAGATACCGTGACACAAAATACATTTCCATTGACCATAAACGAGGAGGGAGGGGGAGGGGGCAACATTTGTCTCCATCTGATCATATTCTGAACATAAATAATACCCTGTGTTCTTCCAAAACAGTCGTAAGGTATTGCTAAAACTACAGTTCACATATTCATCAGCGTTTCAAAGAACGTGTGTGTATATTTCCGTTGCATATATTTCGATGGTGTATATTTCGATGGTCTGTGTTTGTTGATTACGTGCTTACTTTCGTGACATGTGTATTTTTCTCTTTAATTAAATAGAAAAGGACAATAACACTATGAAATCAAAGAACAATTTTACTAATTTAAATTTAACAACTATCAATGTAATCATGTTCATTTGACAACATAATGAAACAATTATAAGCCAAGAAAAAGGTAGTAGGTAATATACTTCAAGTGTAAATATAATACATATATATAATATACTATAGATATAATAAAAGTTATATTGATTTTCAAATATTTTGTTGTTGAGTGAGTTGTTGCCTGTGAATGATTTGTAGAGAAAAACAAATCGAAGAACTGATCGATTTCATATCTAGTTTTATTTACTATTTTCTACTTGTCCATTGGTAAATGCCCGTTTGTGTTACAGTTTCAAAAGTGAAACACAATTTCATTTTAAATAATTTCGCCTGACAAAAATCAATGATGAAGAGTTAAATCGATGAGATACTCTATTTTCAAATAGGAAAGCACTTTGGCGAACAGTCACCAATAGGAGACACAGATAAAGGATTGTCTTTTCGTTTGGTTTCTTTATACCGGGTTACGTCACAGGATGTACACTATTCCCGGTTACTTGATAGGATGAGCATTTTGACTTGTTGCTTGGTATATGTTATTGCTTAAAGGGAATAGGCTGTTTACAATGCCCCATAAGAACATACAAGAAATTAACTTTTACCGGTGTTAAACAATGATTGAGTGTCTCCAATCAACACCAGCAATAGATAATGCAAAAGATGAGTGCAGATGCATCATTCAATCTATGGAATTTGGAAGAACAAATTACTATGGAGCCGCCAATAAGTGAATTTCTATCTGTGAAAAAGTTATTTCTTGAAAAGAGAAAACTACGGTCGTTCCTTATTTTTAAATAATCTGTCATTTCGTGTCCATTGGCTTTAAAACTACGATTTGCAAATCAAACATCTTCTTTTTCTTTAAAGATATCATTGTGATAATGCTAGAAACAAATGACTTCTACCTGATTATATTGTGGCCATTACGAAAGACGTTTTCATCACTGGCAGTGTTTTGTTGAAAGTGTTCCGATACATCTTTCAAAAACGTGTTCAAGTGACAATTTTGTATGTTTTCAATTAAATGATTTATGTATAACTTTAAGTGAGACAAATATTCCCCATAAAATAAAGGAGACATTTAATTGATTGATAATCTAGAAAATATTGTAAAATCCATTTCCAAATAATAATTTCTTCCCAAGTAGTTAATAGTTGTATTTCCTTTAAATTCCCTTTAGAAAATATTGTAAAACATATTTGCAAGTAAATATGTCTTCGCCAAGTTACATTAACTTAATGAAAGCATTTCTCAATAACGACAAATATTTCTCGATTTCGATAACGATAAGTGACAACAAGGTTTCGATCGTATCTTCCTAATTTTATACTACATAGGAAGAAACGCAAACTTACAGCAAACTGAAAGTTATATATATATATATCCTACCTCGTAATGAGTTATGTCAAATGTTAGTCTATATCACGTACTGACGAACAAGCTTATAAATAGACGTTTTCATGTTGATTAAAGGAGAGTCATCTTATAAGGATAATTTTGGAATTTGTCATAACCAAAGATAACGACTGTCGTCAGAATAAGTGTTTACTAAAAAATCTGTTTTCGTGTTTCAAATAAACTTAAGGCTGCATCCTCAAATAAATGTCTACAATAGTCTCTTTTTTCGATATTTGAATAAAAAATACACATTTCCATGAATATGCTATGAGATGAATATGCTAAACAATAGGTACTCTTAAAGACATGAATATGCTAGACAATAGATGGCCTTGAAGACATGAATGGGCTTGACAATAGATGGTGTTAAAAAGATGAATATGCGAGACAACAGGTAATCTTAAAGGTATGAATATGATAGACAACAGGTAGTCTTAAAGATATGAATATGCTAGACAATAGGTGGTGTTAAAAGCATGGATATGCTAGACAGTAGGTGGACGTGTTAAAGACATGAATGTTCGAGACAATAGGTGATGTTAAAGATATGAATATGCTAGACAACAGGTAATCTTAAAGGTATGAATATGATAGACAACAGGTTCTTAAAGATATGAATATGATAGACAACAGGTAATCTTAAAGACATGGCTATGCTATATAACAGGTAGTCTTAAAGATATGAATATACTAGACAATAGGTAGTCTTAGAGACATGAACATGCTAGAAAATAGATGGTCTTAAAGACATTTCTGTACTTTTGATGCCACAAATGTATTCGCTCTTCGCCCGATCCAAAACACATAGTCCGGCTATACCTGTTCCGTTATAGAATCCGTTCAAGTTGGCGTCGTAACAAGTTTTGTACCACCAGCCACCACCAAAGTTTTCCGCACAGCTGCCATCATTGGAGTCATGTGTTGAGAACGTTTGATGCTCATGATATGACATTGGGTCAAAGCCTGAAAATTGGAAACGGTACTTTGGTTGTTCCAAGCTTCACTCAAAGTTTGAGGTGTATCATGATAAATATTAGATCGCCGTACTTTTCATATACAAAGCATTAATGAGTTATGTTAATAAAGTCTCATATGAAGAAATTGTAAATATGGACATGTTTGCTCAACTTCTGTCATTCTGTTACCAGTTCGTATCTTGAAAAAGAGCATTATAAATCTAGGCTAAAAAAAACTAAAACTCAAGTACTACCACAATTAAAGTTTCAACCATGTACAACCTCGTAAGAAAACTCTCTCCGTAACATTAATACTATTAAAGATATTTTTGCTTGGAGGTATAGGGTGAGCTGAAAGCAATTCGTCTTTAAGATACAACATGTGCTGTATGGCCTCTAGGTGGAAAGAATGAGGAGCATAGTTCAGCTCTGGATATTGTTAATGACAAATATATGCAAGTTAGGCAACACGATTTGTTAAATAAAAAAAAAACCTAACTGAAATGCGTGTAACAATGTTTCATTGTGTATTCTACTGTAGTCAAATAGACGTGAAGATGGATGTTACCTATAGCTGTGTCACTTTATGATCAACCTCACGGTCTCGAAGTTAAGGGCAATATTATTTGAGGTACTGCTGTCCAACTGATGCCACACTTGTTTGCAAACTTGCTGGCATCTCATTACGTATTTGAAACATTCAGCTGTCACCATATTAGCGTCGTTGACTACACATTGTTCATGTTATTGTTCTCTTTCAGTTTATCCTAAACCAAACTAAAAACTCCGAATTATTAAAGATTTTACGCCATCATGTTTACCTTTGAATTTTATGCTGGGAAATGGAAGGAAAATGTATTGTTACCTAGCGTATTGCTCACAAGTTCCCCGAGAATCTTCAGTAAGTAAAATTCACTTTTATTCCCAACTCGAAAATTATCGTACAGAAGTAGGTGCTCTGTATTATTGTTCAGAGTCAATGAAATACTAAGCTGGTACGATTCCTGTAGGGTTATAAAGTGGAGTTTTTCATTCCCTAACCAAAATTCGTCATAAACGTAACCAAACCCCTCTTGATAATTAATCCAAGGACGATAAAAATCCAAATGTCCCGTTGTCCTCTTCTGGAACACCTGCAATGGGAAAGAAGGTATACAATTATAAAACGGTTTAGACACAAAGAGAAATTATTAGAAGACAAAAAATATTAACGTAAAGAGAAAAGTTTAGAAGACAACGAACATTTACAAAAAAAAAAACATATTGAAAGACAACAAACATTAACCAAAGGAGAAATCATTAATAGACAACAAACAGTAACATAAAAAAGAGAATATTTGAAGACAACACACTATAACACAGAGAAAATATTAGTGGATAAGAAAACAATAACACAGCGAGAAAATATAAAAAGAAAACAAACAATAACAAAAATATTAGAAGACAACACACACTAATACAAAGAGAAAGTATAAGAAGACAAACATAAACACAAAGAGAAAATATGAAGAAGACAGCAAATAATAACACAAACAGGCAATCTTAGAAGACAATAAACAATGACAAAGAGAAGCTATTGGAGGCAAAAAACATTTACAAAAAGAATAAATATTAGAAGGCAATAAACGATAACAATAGGGCGAAAATATTATGAGACAATAGGCAATAGCACAGCTTGAAAAAATTAAAAGACAACAGTAACATGATATGAAAATGTTAGAAGACAAGAAACTCTTGAAAAGAGAATATATTAGAAGACAGCCAATTTTAACAAAAAGAGAAAATAATAAAAGACAATGAAAAAAGTAGGCAATCCACGGAGTTACACATCTCATCCCTATCGTTTTGCATACCCATTCTCACCAAGTACGCTGAGGTGTATATATCAGTGATTCAGATTGCTTGTTGTGCCAAGTGATGAATATTCAAGTTACTTAATTATATAGTACTGCAATACACCGCGTAAAAGTCGAACGGCACAAATACCTCCATGCGCGTACACAAGTACCTAGATATCGAGCGTGCCGCAAAAGTATTTCCAGAAAACGCGTGAGCGTCACGAGTTTTCCTCATATCCGCGTGCTCCGCCAATGTGCCTAGATACCGAGTGTGCGTCAAAAGCATTCCCAGATTCCCAAATATTGTTCCCAAAATTCTGATATTGTCTATTTCCCATATATTGTAGTTTTATAATTCTAGGATATTCACACATTGGTATAATGCTAAAATGTGTTTTCCGTTTACAAGACCTGTGACCTTTGATCTATTACATCATCGCTAGGCCAGAGAATAAACCTTATCTCCGGACACCTATCCACCCAGTTTGAGGTTCATACGATTTACCGTCTAGGAGGAGATCATGACATTAGTTCGGTTGTACACACACACACGCACGCACAGTTGGACCAGCCTTCTCAACCCCCTAACCTCAGTGGGTAATTCCGATCCATTTCATTGGTATACCATGAGGTATTCCCACATAAGGGCAACGGGCCCACCAAGTTTCGGTTGAAAACTAAAAAGGGTGAACGGTGGGTTATACCATTGAAGTGTCATTTTTGGCGACTGTAACCGCTCAAGTAACTACAAAATCTCCTCCCTGCGTACTACGTATAGAGATGAGGTAATAACGCAAAGAGGAAATGTTCGAAGACAACAAGCGATAGCTTGATTTGGAAATATTACAATACAGCTGACATTAACAAAAAGAAAATACATTGGAAGACATGAAAAAAAAACAACAATGAATCAAAGAGTAAATATGATAAGACAAGGAACATTTTATCTGTAAACAATTGCCTAAATTGCAGTATGTAAATATTGTACATGTTATGCTGTGGGCTGGGCATGCATATGCAGGAGGGAAAAAATACATGTCAAATAAGTTAATTAACGTGGCTGAACATCTAACTAACTGTTTTGAACCACTTTAACAATGTTATAACTGTAGTTGTAATGTTGAAAGGGGATGTATGTAGCTTCCTTGTTGATCCACTTGATACATTTTATATAAGCAGGTAGCTTTTCAATTCCACCAATTTTATCTTCGTCAAAAAAAGTACGAGAATTATCTACGTTTTTGTGTTTTGATATCCTATGTGAACTCATAACGCAATGAATATTATACATTTATTTTCTTGTGATGGTTTGTGAATTTATTACACAATAGGCAATAAATGACCATGCAGTTGAATTAAGTTGTTCTTTTGTCTGAGATTTACAAAGATCTTGTGGTGGAAGACGGAAAACTTGAGCTTTTCTTGATTCATACACAATCAGTGTCCTTTGATAGTTGTAAGTCATGTAAAAGTCAGAGTAGATTTTCAAATTCATTCGTAATTCATTCAGTCATGAAGTGTGAAATGTTGTAACTCAGTGTCGTCGGAAGAACTCACCGTCCATCCATTCTTGCAGTAAGTTTTAAAAACTGATCCGTGCCATAAAGTTGGAAGAATAAAATAAGCGCCCTCTTCTGTGTATCCCCTTTGATAGACTTCATAACAATCGACGGGAAACATACAAGATGAAGCTTCAACCTGAGACGAGTCGCAGTCACAGCTGTATCTGTCGCACTCGGTGAAATTACTGCATTGATGATCAACACATTGCAGCTTATTGTTTCTGCAAAAACACTTTCTCGTGCAATTTCTCTTTAAAATAAATCTGTTCCGCTGTACAAGAAAGAAATATTGATTTGAATATATGTCAGACGTATATAGTCTATCTATATAGTGCGTCCAAACACATCACACATTAATGAGATCCAATAACGTTCCCAATTTAAAAAAAAAGTTGGGGTCAGTCCAATTTTTTACTCGACCAAAAGAAAATAAATAAACAACATAATGATATTTTCCAATCGCTTATCACTATAATATATTGTTGTAAGTATTGCTGTTAAAAATAAACTGTTTGTCTGTTGATTGCTACAATTACACTTAAAACATATCTTGTATTGTTCTTGAAACGTCAATTCTTTTGCAAGGATTAAGCAAGTTTCACTCTATTCTAGATATGACATTGGCGATGTCTCTCTGTGACCAGTGAACCATCATTCTCTTCTGAAGATAACCTTTAACTTCATGATAAGGCCGGCTGAAATTTCATGTCCCTGAATTGATTGAACATTAACATAATTTGGCAGCTATGTATATGTTCGTCTATTAATTATTACAATTCTATGTTCAATGTTATAACGAAAATCTTTAAAAAAAAAAATGAGAAGAATCACCGGAACAACACCATAGTCGCTATCATAACATCCACAATCCCGAGGGTCAATGCATTCGTTACCCTGCAACATATAACCAGACGGACAGATGCAGGCAGTGCCTTCCGTGCAGTTACTATAGCAACCGTATATGCCAATTGGATCTTCACAAGTTGTTTGGCATGTACAGTTTGTCAGTACCATGTTTAATGGGCAACGGTATGATCCGTCATTTAGTTCTGTGGAAAATAAATGGTAAAACTCGACGATACAGACTTACATTGTTCTTTAATGTAGTAACGTGGTCGTTAGAACAGTCTTTCTATACTATTGATTTAAAGTTTTTGTCTTATCAATTTAAAAAAATTGTATGTTATCAGACTTTATTTACATTATCTGTTGCTTTTACATTATCGGTTGTAACACATGTTGTGGCACACACATGCAACCTTGAATGTGGAATGTTTGTTCCAGATGATCGACACACATAGGTGATGTCGGGTTCATATAACTTGAATAGAGAATGGATGGGAACACTATATGATGAATGCACTGTCAAGATTTATTACAGTATGTTATGCACTGGTACTTATGTCACAATATCATTACCTAAAAGGCAAAAATAAGCTCACCAGAGATTTGACTATCACTATATCGTGAATTACAGTAGGCCGATACTTTGTGCAAAATCTCACAAGACAAATTAATTTGCCTACAGAACAGTCATATAACATTTTAATCTTTGTGATTTTCCTTCAACTGGATGAGAAAGACAAATGTATATGTATTGGCTAATTAAAGAAATCTATTTGGACGTGCAAGAGTAATCATTAAAAATCAGCCATCGTAGTCACTCTTCGTATGAAATATTTCCTTCAAGTTAGTCACGGTTGACTAGACAACCTATCTTTGAAAGTAATGTCAATGAAAAGATCGTAAACATTCACAACCATGGGAATTAAATTGCTTTAAGAATAAGTGTAGAATATTTGTATGGATACATGTTCAAATGCGAGCACTGGGATTTATCTTTTGACATTCACAAGTTTACAAAGTGCTTAGGTGAATTGGTCGTTAGGCTAACAGCAACGTCAGTGGCCATGATCAGACGAACAGCTCTGGCCGTTACTATTGACCATCCAGGGGCTGTAAACACACTATCCGGAGGATATAAACAGAAGCTATTTAGAGATTATTTAGAGTTGCCGTAACAATATGTGTTCCTTCCTAATCACCAATTTAGAACACTGTGTGTTTTTGTGAGTATTACTAATAAGGCTTATGTCGCTGGTTTTGAGCTTCTCCATAATTTCAAACATTTATTCCTTCATATTCCAAGAACATTCGTATACCTACAAACATCTCTAAATAAAATATTTAACAAGTTCTTTTTAATTCTGCAAATTTATTTGATTCGTTATCTAGGTTGTGCTATTTTTCCTCTAGCGCCTAACTATGCTTTAATCTTTGCATTGTAATGCCAATGTGAACACGGTAATTGTTATTTCTCGGCTGGCTGTCATTTGACTGTATTCCACCAATATGAGTTTGAATGGTTATTGAGAATGTATGAAATGTAGTAACGAAAAGCAAACATTTCACAATCATTAAATTTCAGTAGACTTGAACATAAATGACTGAAAAGTAAATATGAAGTACCTGTAAACAAGATATCCATAGCTTTCAATGGTGTATGTATTGTTATTAATTCTGCATGGTCTACATATGAAAAGAAATAACACTGGACGCTACTGCGGATGGCACTTTTAGGATAGGACTAGGGAAAAAAAACCTGTGACAATAATGATACATTCATTCGATATCTTAAAGATTTATTTGTATTTACACAACATTCGAATAAACATTCTTGAGAATTTGATCTCTGCAAAGGTATTGATCGTATATAGGGCTAATGTTGCCCATATATCTGATATACGTTCAAGAAGTTTTTGGGACTTCATAGGTGAGATCCAGTTCCTCCAAGAGGACTTTCATCAAATTGGATTCACTAATTAGTTTATTATTTAATCAATGATGCATCAATAAGATGATGCATCAATCAGTCAAACTTGGTTTACGTTGGCATTCCTATGTTTAAGAAGGAGAACTTTAATTGGACAAACTAAATGTCAGTTGATGATCTAACCTAAATGTCGTCAAAATAAGTTGTGCTGTGCCAAAACACGTCTCTGATACCGATTTGTATTGGCATATACTGATGTGTATTTGGATTATGTAGATTTCAGTAACCTTATCTAACAAACCTACCATAACATATTATATCCTATATATATCCTGTACATATCATCATCATGATCATCATCATCTTCATAATTAGAATTACATTTCTTCATTTCTTCACTTACATAATACAGAAAAAGGGCAACTGCAGCGATAATTATGTACTTTTACGTTTTTACATCTTACATGAGCAGTGTAGTCTAGTGGAACGTTTCAGAATTCTCGTTTATGTAAAATCAGGCATCACAGTCACTGCGTTTGATGGATTGTATCAAATTTTGTAGTAACGGTAAGTTGCCAATGTACGTTGCCAATGTCAAAATATCATAAACAGAGATAAAGAACTTGTAGTATTTAAGAACTAGTATGGACTATTTGTGTAGAAACATGAGCTAAAGAGAAGATAGGACTTTTCATATTGACTTTCAAAACACGTTTCAGAATTGCCTGGGCGAATTGGCTGTTATAGGGCTAAAAGAAACTTAAGTAACCATGTCCAGACAATCATGTCCAGTCTATACTGTAGGCTATACAGCGGCTCTATGGAAACTATCTAGAATTATTTTAACAGCAGTGTTCTGCTCTGACGGATTAGCAATTCAGAACTGTGTCAGTATTTGTTAATATTAATCGCAAGGTATATGCATGTTGATGTTGTAAGTTTTGGGCATCTTTAGGATCAATGAGTTTAAACTTCTCTACTCCTTAATCTGTAAATGACATTCATATACATTTAAAGATATTTAATAATCTTAATACGATACGAAGACTAAAAGGTAAGATTAATTGCTAAATTGAAGATACACTGTACCGGTTGCCACTACAGCCTTTGTTGTTGTATCGCTTTTTATTTCGGCTGATAGAAGATCTGTAGTAGGAAAAACATAATTGCATGTTTTATATAACTTTTGATTGAAGGTATAAATACACAAAGTGGAGACTATTTAGGTTTCCAGATTTAAAGGACTGAGCAAGTTATGTCCTGATTGTCTTACTTCATCACCATATAGAACTCTATTTGATAGTTAACAAGTATCGAACACTTTCTATTTCCAACCGTATGAAGGTCAGGTACACTAAAGATCTTAATATAATACATAACTGTGTTTAAATTGCTAACGAAATGGATAATCAATTGACAAAGTGTGTGGTAGACAGATTAAATAAAAATATTATAACAAACCAGAGGTGACTGACAGGGAAGAATACGTCATCTCTTCAGCATTCTATATTTTGCATTTTCCGTTGACTTTATTCAATACAATCTGACACACTGAGTCAACGCTCTATCACCTTTTATAGTAATTGTTGAATGCAAGTAAAATACAGCAGCAAGATGTTTAAATTATTGGTTAAAAAGTTTGCTTCGGCAGATATCACAAAGTCACTTGGGTTACAGAGGTGTTGTGTTACAAATTTGGATGGTCATATATAAGGAATCACTCACAGACTTACTACACCTCAAAGGTTCAAGCCTTAAAAAAGGTATTCAAAGTAGAAGTTGTTTCTGGAAGCCTTCTTAACACGAACAACAGTTTAGATGCGATGGCAAACGTTGAATTTAACTTACCTGTAAACATCATATGGGTAGATTGCAATGGTGTATATGTCTTTATCACTTTCGCTTGATCTATATGTGAAAAAGATTAACATTGGAAGCTTAGGTTTTAACTCATTGGCGTAGGAACCAGAGGGCAAGAGTGGGGGATCAAATGCTACCCATGGTGCTGCAGATGGGGGGGGGGGGGAATTGTCCGGCCTAAAAATATCTCCCCAAACCGAACTGTGAATTTCTAATGCTTCTATGCCCCATGCCAAATTTCTTTCCCTTTGTGGTCGCTTGCCGTTTTCGGCGCATAAATTTGCAGCTCATCCAACGATTAGTCTAAATCTACAATTTATATTCGTATAACCACAAAACTTGAATACCTATTTTCATTTTTGGGCATTCAAAAATTGAGACTTATATTCATAATATGGTGGAGATTTCCGTATACATCCAACGAGACGTTTAAACGTGTCTAAATAGATCTATTACATATAGGGTATGATTTAGTTGCAATCAGTATATAACACGTCGTATACCTGTGGTGGATCTATCTTCTTCATCACTGCTGTTTGATGATGTTTCGGCTGCTTGTAAGGTATAAAAAATGAAATGGAAATAGTGTGGGAACAAATTCAAGAAAAGACTGAACAAGAAAAAAGAACTGATACGAAACAAATACAATGCAAATACTTAATCAGATTGATATTAGAAATAACGTTATCACACAACTTTTTTATTAATTACATGCAGATAGTATCATTATTTTTCTTTGCCTAATCTGAAAACTGTAAGTATGCAAGTAAATTGATTGTGGAATGTACCAATTATTTGCAATCATATTCCACCTCTTCGTAGTGCGCCTGAGTTTTTTTTTTTCTGAAGTTAGTTTTTTTTCTGACATCAACTTGGTTTGTTAGTTGAAGCATTTAAGACAAATTCTGTGTCTTGAGATGACAACATACCTAACAAACGTTTACTTGAAAAGTTCACTTGAACATGTAAGAAACTCAGTGATATATTGTATGACTGACTTAATATTTACATAAATATTAAGATGTTTATCACTGTAATATCCCCTTCATCCAAGAGGACTTTCGTATATACTAGTTTCATCAAATTGGATTCATTAATTAGTTAATCATTTAATTATCTGATGAATAATCTGTCACTTTACATTAAAAAAAACATAATTAAAACCTTGGTTTACGTTGGCATGCCTACCTAAGAAGGAGAACATTTTGAAGGAGAACAATTTGACAAAACTGAGGATGTAACCTACCGGTGGTCATAGTAAGTTGTACTGAGCCAAAACGTGTCTCTGATACGGATGTGTGAACTGTGTAAATAACAGAAAAAGGGATGTATTATTCATGCATGAGGAAAATACGATACATCGGAGTGAAATACATTATTAGAGCTTTTAAACTAATTTTTCGGGATGACATAGACCTATTTCACCGATAATACATATCGCGAATGACAAAAAAGTTGTATGACTAACTCTGATTTACAAATATCCCAAGTAAGCAGACAGTTTGTGAACTTTGCTGTTTGAAAAAGGACTTGAAATCGTATAATGTACCAGCTGGTATTATCAGCAAACCTGATCTACTGGCTTAGATGATCTCTTTCAAATTATATAACAGATCAACCGATACGACTTACCTGTAATTAGTTTAGTTGTTGCTGGTCGAATTGCTGCTTGCAACCTTGTTTTCTCTGTGTGAGGTAAGAAAACACAATCTGTTTCACACATACGAGTACCGGTAAGTTATTTATGTCAATTCATGCTGCCATTTTGATTAACATCTTCATACGAAATTATTTAATTCTGTACCTTTTCTTGTAATTGAAGCAAGCTCCCTGATTGAAGATAAAGAAATCTAAAACTCAGTGAACAATAAAGAAGGAATCATATATTTTATGTATAAGGTGAGATATTGTAGTGGCATGATGGTTAGAGGGAATTATAGCTCTTTCAGTCGCAACAGCAACAGTTGCCATGGTGACATTATACGTGGTCCATAATTTTATGCATGGTGTTTCTAAAATACCATGGCAGCTAGGGTGTCCCGGAGCAACTCCTCACGGGAAAGGGCCAAGAATGTGTGTGAAGGTGTGAGTGGGTGTGTGCGAGTATACAGACATGTAAGATTTTATGTTAACATCATGTTTGTATGCGTTTTCAGGTCAAAGTTCAAGTTCTGGGGTCAAAGGTCAAATTTAACGCCTAAAAGTGTGCGTCGCAACTCCCCTAGACCACAAAGCCAGCGAAGAAGAAAACTGGTAGATAGGTGACCCATGCTCTGAACTTGTGGCTCCCGTAAAAATTAATGTCATATGTCAGCGGTCAAAGGTCAAATTAGTGAAAACCTTATTTTTGCAGTTTTTCTAAATCCAAAATGGGTATTTACTTGTGACCTTCAAGTATGTGACCACTATCCACGATTTTATCTTAAAATCATGTTTGTACGTGTTTTGAAGTCAAAGGTCATGCTTTAGGGGTCAAAGGTGAAATTTAACACGGAAAACTTTGCGTCCGCACCTTCTCCTAGACCACAAAGCCAATGAGGTTTAAAGTTAGCTGATACGTGACCCATGGTCTGAACTTGTGTCTCCCGTCAAACATAAAGGTCAGAGGTCAAAGGTCAAATTGGTGAAAACCTTACTTTTGCAGTTCTTTCTTAATCCTAAATAGCTATTTACATGGGTCCGGTATTCACATGGGACTGGTATACAAGATTTTATCAAAAAATCATATTTCTATGTATTATGAGGTCAAAGGTCAAGTTCAGAGGTCATAGGTCAAATTTGACACAGAAAAGTTTGTGTCCACAACTCCAATGAGCAAATCAGGATGAATAACTGGTAGATAGGTGCCCCATGGTTTGAAGTTGTGTCTCCCGTCAATATTTAAGGTCAAATGTCAAAGGTCAGAGGTCATAGGTCAAATTTCTAATCCGCAAAAGGCTTTGAAAATGAGTGTGGCGATTTCTTTCTAGACATTACATCTAATGAAGTTTGAACTTGCTCATTAGGTACCTGATTGTGATATCTACTGTTCACCCGATCGGTCACCTCATAGGTCAAAAGGGCACATAATAAAGTACGGTAGGCTCTGCTAGTGCAAGGCTCATCATAAGTTGTTATATCTTTGCTTTCTATACAAAGTGACGTAATACTTCAACCTATGCAACGATTATATCTAATAACAATGTCATTTCCATGCTTTTGGTAATACCCGTACTCAGTACGTGCTACCGTCGTGTATACACTGGCCAAGGAATTTAGTGGTTTACAGTACTTTTTGGTGGGAAAAGAAATTGAGTAATGCAAGTGACTGTGACCCATTTCTTACCATTATTACAAAATGCCCACAGTGGTGGTGCGCTGAACTGAGAAATGAAAGAAACTAAAGAATTACTTTGACGCACACCGCGATCTGCATGGGAATATGTACTTTGACGCGCACGCGTGACTTCTACACATGTTACGTGCTATTTACACATCCATGGCTGAGTGTACTTCTCCTAGTTACGTGTACCTATGTACAGTGGTGTATAATGTGAAACGTTGGATGTTCGAACTCTCATTCTACTATAATGCACACGTATTAAAGAGGAGATGATTATGGACAACGATAAGGTTGATATGCAACTTCGTGGATTGGCCTCTTGTTTTCTTATGCCAACAGTATTACTTACCATTCTCGCAGTTGCCGACATTGTCCTGTTGACACTGTATGCTACATTTGAAAGTTTCTGTGAGTGAAAGTTTGGAAATAGCAGTGTGAAATTAAAGTAAAATGTTGTCCTCTTTAAACCAACCTTGCAATATTCTGGGACTAGCATGAAACGGTCACTTAACGAATATCGTGACTTCTATTAAATCTGGAGTATTCAAAGTTTGTCACTGAAAGTTAAATTCCGCGGAATTTGCCATAGCCCCACCCAAAAAAAAAAACGTTTAAGAATCATTTTTGCATACATGGTTAGTCATACTCATTCCTATTTCGCCTATTTGATTTCCAGTAACGGTTATTAACTGCCATGAGAGTCTGCATGTTGTAGGGCCAACAAAATTGTCAAGACAATTTTCGCTGATATTCAATTATCTGAGAAAAGAGTACCTAGTTGTCTTTCGGACTTTGTAACAGGTGATCTTTTCCCCTACTTTCTCTTCTTTGAAACACTGACAAAGACCAAAGGTCAGGAGATTGCCACTGCAGCTTATATTCGAGCTTTAATTAACTGGAAGTATCATGATTCGATGCACTTAACGAACATTGTGACTCCTATTAATATACTGGTAGTATCATGAATCGATATCTTAACGAACATTGTGAATCCTATCAATATACTGGTAGTATCATGAATTGATCACTTAACGAATATAATGACCATAAAACACTGAAACGTTCACTACAATCACGAAAGTATTAAATTGTCTTGTGTCTTTCTCGTTGTTATATTGTCTGAATTTTGGTGTTGTCTGGACGGAGTAATCCACAGAAAATGAAATTTAAAATGAAGGTTGTGATGCACAATAAAATGGCTATGAAGGAATCTTGAATAAGAACGAAAGTACAATTTATTACCACTTTTAACAATGATGTTTATTATTTCGCAAAGCATATTTTGTCTTTCCTAAAATTGTACTATACAAGCTTCACCAAAGATATTTTGGTCATCAATTTTGGTAAATTTTAGTTCATACTTTAGCAGAAATTTAAAATGTCAACATGACTAATATATTAGGTTCGAACATAAAACAAATGATGTAGTAAATGACTGTTTTTGATACTGTTTGGTAAATAAACGTTGTAGGTCACGTTTACATCGCATCCGGTCTTTACGCCGCGCTGTCGTTTAGAACGCAGAAATGAAGTCATGATACTGATAGACCATAGAACATATTGATTGAAATCTGCTTAATTTATGGCAAAAATTATTGCAATTTGAGTTTATGTGTAGGACTGGATTAAAGTTAAGTTGCGAATACTTGATAGAGAATAAATGGGTTAGGGCATAGCATTTTTTTTATACGGTACTTAGTACGAAAATAGCTCTACATGCTATATTGCATAGCCATTGATATCAAACACCTTTATACGTTCTTTATTGCATGGTTGTTCATATTAAATAGCTCTACATTCTTTACTGCATGGACTTTGATGATAAATGTTAGCTATATACATAGTCGTTGATATAACATGGCTTTATAATTACGTTCTGCATTGCATGGCCGTTGATAGTAAATAGCTTTGCATTCTTTATTGCATGGCAGCTGATATTTAATAAAATTTGAAAAGAGGGTAACACTCGGCTATGAAAAGTGCTAATCTCGCCGAGACCGTCATGAATATACAAGAAGTAAAAGAAACAACTAAAGAATAAAGAGTAGAACAATGAAAATAATAAAAATAATAATAACAATATCAATATAAACA
The DNA here is from genome assembly GCA_021234535.1 of Stichopus chloronotus. Classification (NCBI taxonomy): domain Eukaryota; kingdom Metazoa; phylum Echinodermata; class Holothuroidea; order Aspidochirotida; family Stichopodidae; genus Stichopus; species Stichopus chloronotus. Next base: position 8,447,255 of record CM037849.1, read on the forward strand.
AACACCATAAAACATGAGTGATACATAAAATCAATAAGTTTGGATATAAAACATTAAACAGAGGCTAGCCACCTTCTACCACCAAACATAAAATACCCTAATAAAATATAGCATAAATCAGTGATACCGTACAGAGTGTATAAAAAAGATACTGCATGATAAAAATTAGTTTCAAAAGATATACGTAAAAAATTAGGAATATATATTATTAATACAACTTATTTACTTCTCTTTAAAAAGTATTTTAAGTGATTGCGTGGGTAGGCAAAAAGTAGAAACATTGAAATTTCATCTCCAACATTTTGGTAAGGCTTTCAATTACACCATTCAGACAATCTGGGAAAATAAATAGGTTTCAGTTGCTTAATTTTGTCATATGATTTAAAATTCTTCTAACATAACGACAAAGGGCGTAGAATACGATAATGTAGTGGTTGACAGTTTTTATTCAAATCAACGGTGTGCTTCTTTGAGCAAGCCAATGGGAAGTATACTAGTATTAAATATTCAGTTACAACTCAGGATCACTGACGCCGAGGGCAAGGTTGTGTTCAGTTCGTAGGTTATTCGTAAATACGGTGTTTCCTTTCACCAAATACTACAATTCCTGATACCTACTAAGAAGCGACGACTTGAGTAGTATGTTTTTGATACACTAGTAAGACCTGTACTAATGCATATTCATTATGTAGGCGGTTATTGTAAGAACCGTTAATTTTCAAATATGATTTCTGTTTTTCACTGTTTTTATGCCAATCCCGTTGCTTATCGAAGAGGTTACTGTCATTTTCCTTCATTGAAAAACATAGTCCGTTCATGTGCAACCGCGCGTGTACATTTAAAAATAAAGACACTGTTACGATCAAACAAAATCTTATCATATTGGTTTTTCAGTACACACGCAATCACTTTAAGGAGCATTTGTAATGGTACATCGTTTCATTCATTTGTAGCTAAATATGAAAACCGTTTGCTATGGTAATTCGTTTTCGCCCATCACAAAATGTAACATATTTCTGAACGTTGATCTTAAATAGTGAGAATGTGTGTTCCCATCAAATTTGAAAATTTCTTTCATATACCTTGGAGAAAGGTCATTTAGTGATTTGTTTCTATTATTAATCTTTTTTCCGAATCCTCATCTCAAGGCTGTCCCAATTCATTGTATGAAAAAGATCACGTGATGTTTGTTCATACCCAGCATCTAAAATGATTCTTGCACCTGATTTTTGCAACCTTAAAAATCTTTCATGATCAGTGTTATCACATGTACCCCATACTATACTACAGTGATCTAATATAGAAAAAATAAAGCCATTATAAAACATAACAGAAGTTTCAATAAATAGTCAATAAATGGTTTTATTCGTCTTAGTACAGCAAGCCTTTAACTGACTGTTTTACAAACATGGTCTACCTGCACTTTCTATGACAGGTAGCTATCGATCCTCACTCCTAACAATTTTCACAAATTTTTATGTGAAGAGTATTTGCATTACCAAGTGCAGCCAGTCTCTGTCTTGAACCTATTAACAATGTATTGGTTTTCTCTGTATTTAATACTATTTTATTTTCTTTACACCATTCATGGATGCTTGCCATATCTTCCTCTAGCATTTTATTAAGCTCAACAACATGTGCACCATGCAAGTAAAACGTTGCATCATCTGCATACATATCGTTTAAACTGTGGTGGAGACTTTAATCCGTATCATTAATAAATATGAGAAATGGTAACGGTCCAAGGATGGAATCCTGGAGGACCCTAGATGTAACATACACTGGGGAATAGGAAATATTGTCTTTGGAAGTACATTGTTCTCGCCCTGTGAGACAAGACTTGAACCATTGGATTGTATCATTGGAGAAACCATGTGGCAATAACTTTTGCAGCACTGTATTGCGATTAACTAAATCGAAAGTTTTCCTAAGATGGACAATTACGGATCCTATAGTATGGCCATTGGTAATTTCTTTCATCCACTTGTCAGTAATCTTGAGCTGTTTTGCAAGAGTTCTTTTCTCTAAAACCAGACTGAGCAACTCGTAATACTGTAGATTAAACTTTGTGATGAATACATTAACATATCCGTGGACGTGTTTCTCACGGTTTTTAGAATAGAATACTTAGGTAAACCCGATATGGGTCTGTAATTAGAAACATCAAGCTTGGAGTCACTCATATAGACTGGGATAACTTTAGCTTTCTTCCATTCGGTAGGAAATATGTTATTTCTGATACATGTCTTCAGGATGTGAGTCACTCTATTAACGATCTCTTCTGCAGCGATATTTTAGAACACATGTGCCTATCCCATCTAGGCCTGTAGCGTTGCTTTGCCTATTGGCTTTAATGATTTAATAACACACTTTCTAGATACAAGTGGGATATTAAACTGAACATCGTTTGGCCACCTGTGATGGGAGATATAGTGTTTTAACGTTTCTAGGTGTGAGGGTCTGTTACTCTCACTTTCACTAACATATTGGGAAGCAATCGAAGTAAAACAAAAACTTGTTAAAAGTATTTGCTATCTCATAGGTATCAGATATTTCATGTTCATAATGAGGAAGTTAAAAGTTTGCTTCTTTTTGAATCCAGTATCATTTGACTGTACATTTCTAAGGACACTCCAAATTGCCTTCGCGTTTCCTCTTTTTAATTGTGGTGTCGTTTTCGAAGCTCCCTTTTTTGTAAAACGGTGCAATGGCATGCTTTAGTCTAAGTCCACTGTGAAATTCCGTTTAGACCGTTTGCCCCAAACAAATTCTACTCGAATGTTCTTAAATGGTTGAAAGTGATTTTCAGATGGTTCCAAAATGCCAAGTGCAAATTGTAATCGCAACTGGTTTTATAACTGCTACAATAATAAGTGGTTTTGAATGGAAAATTAAACACATTCGAAACCACGTTGAAAGGTTCGAAATGGTCTCTGGCAAATGGAATTTCACCCGGAGGTCGAAAGCTTATTTAAAACTTTTAAAAATTTGAAGAAAATGTGTATTTGTTATAAGTTATTTTGCAGAGGGTGCAAGAATGTTAGTCACTATTATCAGATTAATGTATTCCAGGGCTTTGTCTCCTTTAAAGTACAGTATGTTTCACCATTCTTTACATCAATCTCATAAGCAGTTATTGTAACTTAGGTTTGTAGTTCTTTGTTACATGAAGTAACTATGTGAAACTCCCTCACTTTATTTTTTTTTCTTATATGTATAGCTAAGGCCCGTGAACTTTTTAATAGTTTGTAATATATGAAATTATGTTTTTGGTACCAAAATGTCACAACATTTGTCCCCTAATAAAAACTCAATTTTGTTCAGGCCACATGCGATATAATACATACTGCACTGCACAGTACTTTGGATATAGTTATGCTTACATACTGCTAAGGTAATATTTAATGTAAAACAAAGTAAAATGAAAAAATAGACTCACTTCCGGCGTTGCTCTGCACAATGGCTAAAATGGCAACTAGGCACGCTGCCTGCCTCAGCATGTTGTAAAATTAAGCTAAAAACGATAGCAAATTCAGCTTGCAAAAGTTGGGATTAGTTCTTGTAGGCCTATCTTCTGTGCACCGGTAACCTATACTGTCAGGTAATCCTGAGATATCAATTAAAAGCTCCTCCTGCTAAGAAAACGTCTCCAAAAAGAGCTTTAGTTAAGTATTACTGACAAATAAGTTTTGAAAACTCCTGTAGCCCGTTTCATTGGCAGTTGTGCAGTTGAACTTTCATTTGCAGATCTCTGAACGTAACTTCCAAAACCATCAGTGACGTAGTTCATGTTACCCTGAATATTACATTGAACATCAATCCATAATCAATATAATCATATAAAACAACGCCGACAAAGACTTCATGTCAGTTTACTTTCAGAAATGGCCGCAACATTTGCTAGTCGACTAGGACATTCACTTATTGGCATTGATCTACATTTTCCATTTTCTCTGCTTTTTCTAATTTAAAAGCAATTGAGGAGACCGATAACTTGATTTATATGTAGTTCATAAGCCACTTTTTTCTTCACTTTTAATTTGGATTGTTAGCGGAGATGAGTTACTGTTATATCAATAGCTCCATGGTTACATTTAAAAATCCATTTTCGGTACCAAATAAAAAGTTGTTAAATAACAATAACATGTATAACATATTAGATACTAAAGAAAATATATCATGAACACTTCCACAGTGTTATTGAGATTTGTTTAAAAGATGTTTTTAGATGTTAAAGAGGTTTTTAGACTCAACACAATATCCAAGATAAAACATGAAGTGATTTGCTTAGTAAACAAACTTTACTAACAGTATAAATTTACATTTGTTTCTCTTCTCCGATTTTCACATACACCTGTATACAGCAACAAAACATATCTCCGAAGGACCAATTAGCCTAGGCCTCATGTTAGAAGTAGCCAGAATGGTAATGAATGGAATCTCCAGATATATCATTTACATGTCTAAAGGTGATGCAGTGGAAAACTTTGTGCCATATCTAGAAATTTCAGTCCTCCGGTAAAGAAGCTTTGTATTCTCACTCTTAAAACGGCAAGAAACAAAAAAATCCTTAAGGTTTGACTTGACTTATCACATTCCTGTCTGGACTGGATGATCCTTTCTCATAGTCCGGGAGCCCAGAGAGTTTATTCAGCTGAAAATGTACAAAGGTTTGATAATCCCAACATGTAGGTTGGGGCCCAGGAGTCACGAAATGGGATTGCTGCTGGGACCCATCCTTAAGGACAATACCAGGTTAGAGCCCCATGTCTCACATACTAACCATACATAATGTTGTTACAATGGCAACTGTTGGTATGTCAACTGAGCGAGCCAAATTACATTTCAACGTTCCAAAGCAACAACACTATCTCATTTTAAGCATTACATATATAGGGTTGATATGAAAATTAAGTTTTCTCAATGATGTATATGAGAAAAAAAACTCTTATTGTAATTCTTATTGTCAATATTTTAGGATACTCTACATGTGTCGACACATGTTGCGACACATTGGAACAACAGGTGTCCGCGATATTTAAAGAAAATAGGTTGGAAAGCAGGATTTTGGAAGTAAGATTGAGGAGTCTCTATAGGTAAGATGTGCTTTGAGAGCAGCTGCAACAATACTGCACTGCAGTTGTTGCAGAGAGGAGACAGAAATTACGAAAGGCTGAACAAAAGAGGCCAATGGGTAGAGCCCTGCATCACCATGAGAGATCATGAAGATGAACTAACCTACTACGTGGGCAAATTAATTGAACTCATCCTCTTAAGGAGTTGTTTTGAGTGTAAAAAAAAGTTTTATCTTCAAAAGATTGGCTGTGGGGTGAAAGCCACGCCTTACCATAAATCTGTAATATTTTTTATGTGGACTTTAATGCAGGGGGAATGGGTCTTGTACTGTCGGAAACTGTGATTAAATGGCCTTCGAAGGAAGTGATGTGAGGTACACATTTTGGTGGGTTTGAAAATTAATTAGTTCTCACAAAAATCGACTGCAGAATGCACTGAATTGTTTTCGGACATTCTCGTCCCCACGTGTCTACTAAATCTCCGTCTCTATATACCACCTGTAACATCCCCACACCCGAGGAATCCCGGTACGCCTTCGCAATAATGAGACAGACTTCATGTAGGAAATAAATAATTAACTTAATATAAAGAGACACTACGTTACCACGACGGAGGAATAAGATTTTGATGTTCAATAAAATTATTTCTCTCAAAGCCTACTTGCCCAAACTTGTATATACATATATATATATAGATTATATATATACAGATTATATATATATAGATTTCAAAAAAATATATTTTGATTTTGGAAAAAAAAGTAACAGGAGTTACCATAGTTACTTTCAAACTTAAACTTAAATTATACTTCAAACGGTTTAATTGTCATCCCAATTAAAGGGAAATAGGGCGTTTTGAGAATACCCCAACATGAGATACACAAGAAAATAGCAGTCATCATTATTAAGCCATTCAGTCTCATCAATAAATATCTACCAAAGCTTCATCTCCTCAAAACATTATGCATTTGATTAGAAATGTAAGATGCCTCATTTGAATTTTGAAAAGTTTGGGTAAACTAATTAGTGTTGAGCAACAATAAATAACTGAATTTCTATCTGTGAGGAGTTTATTTAGTGAAAAGGAGGCTTCTGTTCTTCCTTATTTTGAATCAACTATCATTCTACGTCCACAAACATTGGTTCCAAAAATATGGATGTTTTCTGTAAAACAAATTCCTGTTTCCCTTTAAAGCAAATGGAATATATTACATGAGCATGTTCTTCTTGATTAATGTTTCACACTACCTGCTATCAAATTGAGCATTTGTTTGAATGCCAGCTGATCTACATTCAAAGGAAATGATGTGCATGCAAACAATTCACTTGGATGTGCAGCCTGAAGGGGCATCTTATATCAAGTCACAGCCTAACAAACTCACTTAGGCCAACAATTTGCCTGCGAGTCGATTAGTATTGTTCTGTCAAGTTAGTGTGTCTTTACAGCCACGGTTTCATGAAATGATTGTATGATTTTTTTTCTTTTGCCCTCTTGCAATTGCTATGTCTCATCTGTTCACTTGAATTTAGGCTTGATAATGAAATGCCAATATGATAGACTCCTCAACGCATGTATTTCTTGCAAGCACCAGTTATGGGCCTACAGTACGTTATCCACTGAATGTACATTGTGCTTCACGTGAAAAATCCCGGGGGCTTTTTTATCGTTGGGGAACTTTCTGTACTGCGATTGGCTAGAACAGGAAGTCCAGCCTGAACTTCTGTACCGTGAGGTTGTCAGTTCATTTGATCCGGGGGATTTGATTTTCTGTTGGAGTACAAAAGGTCCGGGGGGTCTTTTTGTACCGTTTACACCGGAGCCGGAATGCCACCTGCGGACAAAGCAACTGACAATGTTTCAACATGTACAGAGGACCATGTTTTAAAAAATGATAAGGGCGCCACCAACTTTACCCGGATGTCTCCTTGACTTGCCCCCTGGCGAGAACGGGAAAGTTTGCTGGAACTTGCAACAGCAGGTGATACATTTCACACGTAACTTGTAATGAAGTCGCAAACTACACATACTGTACGAACATGTGTACAACTTACAAGGTAAGAGAGCCCTGTACTGGCATTAGTGGTGTCCACATTGAGGATTTGCAAGAATTGTACTACGAATAGGGCACCGGTGTCGTTCCAAACATTGGTAAAACATAAAGGAAAGTAGTTTTGTTTTCGTGGACTTTTTTTTAATACCAAAGGTCGACATGGTTCTCTGGAAAATTTTTTGTTAAGTCTGGTTTCTACTTGCAATCGAATTATTATCGGTACTGATGTTAGACCAGCGCTAGTTCGGCTGATAAGTGAGTGATAGAGGAACTGTTGTTACTGTTGCGTGCGGTACCGTGGCCTAATTTCAGCAGATAAGCCTAGCCTATGCCAACACACCTACAACTCTTCAGCTGCACCACGTTATTTGGTGAGTTTTCGTTGTATAAAAGTATTCCTTTGTGGAATCTCAACAATGTAAAGACATTAAAGAATTTAGTGTCGACCAACTGTAAACTTAGGGTGTTCAAACTTCAGTGAATAATTAATATTGCGAGTACTTGTAGTACATTACTTAGCCTATAGTGCACAAACAGTAGGCAGCCAATTGTATTTGTAGACTTTCTTTCACGTAGCTTTCTTTACTGTTTCAACGATTCCCCTGTCCTTCCGACATGGTTCATGCTGCCGGACATTCCACCATAGGTCTTCTGTCTTTCCGCCATGGTGCAGCTCGAAACCAATGGCTTAATAGCCTGACTTTAAAAGTGCAGTACTGTACATATGAATGTCTGGTGAATTGTCATTTGCGTGAGTTAGTTTCTAACTAGGCCTACCTGTTGTTCCTTCTAAAGGGAATTAAATCGTGCCTAACTTTTAGTAGTACCATTATACCATAACATAAGATAAGTTAAAGGGCAAAGGAGCGCTAAATGCCCCAGAAAACGTCCTGAAGAAACTGCCCAGATTACGTAAGTGGCAAACCTACTGTAAACCACATCTTTAGACACCAAGGAACAATTAAATTCGATCAGAATCTGAAAAAGCTAGTCAATGTTTACCTTCAAACAGTGTACAGAATTGGAGTTGACAAACCACTCTGGAGACCATTCCATTCACTAACAACTCTATGGGAGAAGCAAATTTTGTGACATCGAATCTAGATATGATTAGAACAGTTTTTTTAACATGACAATGAACCTGTGAATTACCAGTTTTTACCGGAGCTCATTGGCACTAGATGTCGATGGGGTTGTAAGAACTGGAGCGGACAGCCATCTGTGGCTTATGTAGGCCTACAGTAAAGCCCCCTTCTGTTCTGGAAAATAACATCCACGATGTTTTTGAATCTGTTGACTGTTGTGGCAGTGACAGCCTCCTGTGGCAGATTGTTCCATTCAGTTAAAATATGCTGACTAAGAGAATACTTTCAAATATCTATTCTACAGTGCAAACCTTTAAAAGCTATAATTGCTCAATTACTCACAGAGAGGAATTTGAAAACTTGAATCATGTCACTCCTCATCCTTCTAATGTCAAGTGTGGTAAGTCCAAGAATCTTCAGTCTTTTGACATAAGGAAAATAGCAAACTTCTGGAAGAAACCTGCAGTACAGTAGTGGCCCTCCTTTGCACTTGCTTGATGAGAAACTTATCCCTTTTTATAAAAATTACTCCAGGCCTGAATGTTAGATGGGGTCTTACCAACTGTTTATACAAATTCGGTACAATCTCTTTATTAAATCTCTAGAAGTTTCTATAATTAACCCCAAAACCCTAGATTGCAGCAGCTGCTCCATACTCATGTAGAGGTCTTCAAATCACCAGAAATAACCACACCAAGATCATTTTTCAGGGAAATATTGTCCTACAGTACTTTGCCTTTGCTGATGTTGAAGGACCATTTGCCAGATCTCTGACCAAGAAGCTTAATTGATGCAAGTCTTTTTGCAGTAGAGCATGTATCTACTTGGTCATCATTCTTTTTCTCACTACCAAAAAAGATGGGTTGTGGAGACCAATCTTGAATCTGAAGCCTCTAAACCAAAGAACCATACAGTCAAATGGATGGGGGAACATCATTCCTAGAAGAGTGGGCGGGAGCTGCCATGAAGACAGATGCTTCCCCCAACAGTTGGGGTTGCACACCAAAGACCAGACAATGGCAGGAGAGTGGTCCCAGTCGGAGAAGGGGCTGCACATCAACAAACTGGAACTCCTGGCTGTAGGTCGTGGTCTAAAGGCGTTAGAGAGTACCCTTTGGGGGCAGCGAGTCACAGTATTCTCTGACAACATGACCACGGTCATGTAACTAAACAGGCACGGAGAGGCACAGTCCCACTTCCCTCAATCAGGTGGTTATGAACATCCTGCTGGGGGCAGCCCACAGGGACAGCTATGAGATTCTCACACAGGAGAGGGCAATGTGCTGGCGGACACTCTATCGAGAGGAGTGAACAATCCCAACAAGTGGTCCCTGTCACAGGAGACGTGTGACACCCTCTTCAGGTGCTGCTCAAGGCAGTCTCCTTCTGGATCTCTTTGCAACAAAGGAGAATGCCAAACTTCTGACCTTTTGCTCAAAGACGTTCCACCCACAGGCAGTGACAGTGGATGCATTCTCATTCAGCTGGGACTGGACAGAAGCTCACGCCGTTAATGCACTGTGTCTCGTATACTAGGTCCTCCTGAAGGTGAGCCAGTCACAGTGCAGAGTAACCTTCATAGCCCCATTCTGGTCCAGAACGCCCCTGGTACCAGGACATTCTCGACCTCCATGTGGTCCTCCAGGTTCTTCTCCCAGACAAACCAAACTGGACAAACAAATCCTCTTTGTCGACATCCTGGTTCTCCTCCCAGACAAACCAAACCGGATAAACATTTTAACCTCGTCCACATCCCGGTTCTCCTCCTGGACAAACTTGGGATGTCCAAGTTTCATGCTCTCACAAGTTACATCAAAAATTAGTGTAAAAGCAATGGAATTTATTATGGAGATTTGTGCAGTTAAATCACTGAACCCATCTACAAGTGACTTGCAATGACTGATAGACGGTAGTCACTTCTTTAATGAATGTAAAAATACTGTAGCCTACATAGTTAACAATTTTCCAAGTACTGTACTGTATTTATTTTCACAGCCTTCAAGGTTTCCATTGGCAGTGTTGGTTGATAAAGTATGTTAACTACTGCATAGAAACTTGCAGTATTCCTTGTACTGTTGACAGTAAAGGATATATGGTACTCTAATGTCTGTTCTTCAAGCTTGTGCATTACTGTATAACCGTGTACATACACACATGTACATGCACATAAACTGTACATGCACATAAACTGTACAGACTCACATGTTGCTAACCAGTAATTCTTTACGCATCATTCTGTCCCAGACTCGATAGGAAAATCAATTTTAGTCTAAATCTTTCTTCCCTTTGTGAGAGGAGAAAAAAGATAAAATCAACGAAAAAGCAAATCACACAAACATTAATATTTACAAGTTACTGTAAAATGCAGAGTGAAAATAGTAGTCGAAGATGTTAGATCATAAAACCAAAACAATAACAAAAAAATTCAAAGAATGTTGACTCACATGATTTCAGTAAATATTTCAGCATGTAAAGAAATTAATGTGTGTACAGTAGCTGAATACTACAGTTGGCAGAGCTACCATACAGTAAAATACCTTATACTGTACATTACAGGCACCTTAGAGTCCTAGACACAGTGCAGTAAAGTAGTTGAAAACCAGACAGAGTGCTGTGCATTAGCCGTGTACATGTATGCAAAGACCAAGATGATACCCTACAGTGCAATGTACAGCACTGTATTTAAAGTAAATATTCTGTCAAACAAGTGATCACCCTTTTCTGTCTTGTGAAAGGTCTCCATTTGATGACCCCACAGACTCCAAGTCACACAGTTTGTTATTACCAGTCATCATTGACCTGCTTTCAAGATGGGATGTTGTGGTAGTAAGGACAATACTCCACCAAGGCCTCGTAGTAGTACCAAAAACCATGTACCTCCAGCAGTACCACCACCGCCACCACCAGCTCCTGTTGGTAAGTTTGTTATTTTATATATGAAAGAGAAGTTTTTCTCTGCGGAGATTTCAAACCCGATGTTTACAGTAACTTGTTTATTGCTCAAGATGTTGAAGAAAGACCTCACTGGTCAAGAAAGACTTCCAGTTGCCCCAAGGTTACCAAAATGCCGCCATGGTAACAGTGAGTGGCAAATTATTCCATGAAGTCTTTGTATTTCTTTGAAATTGAAACCCTTATTTAAGCTTGAAATTTGACACTAGTGAAAATGTAGATTGGGTGCAAGGTTTCACCCTACTGCGTAAAGTTGGTACCGTCAGCACCGCCACAAATGGTACTGGTACTGGTGCGATACCGGTACCCAGAGAGGGAAAAACGTTTGATTTTTAACTCAAGAAAATACTCGGAAAACATTCTGTGTTAACGTATTTGTAGTGTGCTACTTACTCTACAATACTTACAATTTATTTCATAGCATAAAATCCTGGAAACTTGTTTTGTCTTGTGAAAACATTCTATAGAATTTGCCGACTGTGTCGGCTGATTGTATACGCTAACAACATGATTGAAATACTACAAAGCTTATAGGACATTCAACGCACACAACTGTATGTAAATTTGTACAGTAAATCTGCTGCTCAAAGCGAGCGAAGCACTGTACTATTTCAATGGGAAATTTTCAGCTGTTGGTCGCCGGCTCTGTTCGAGTCGATCGAGCTATGCCCCACCCCCAAGCTGCAACATAGATTCTAGAATGACTGACAGTCATGAACTGAATGATATCATGTAATCAACAAGTCTTAGATCTTTTGTTGACCTTTTCCCGTGATTTTCGACAGCCAATCACAAGTTTATGATGCGAGTGGCAGGCAGGACTTTATTTCATATTTAATTAGATGGAAGGCTATGAAGAAAGGGTTTTATCTTTGCTGATGCATGCCTCTCCGGAATTCCCAATCCAACCTCCTCATTTATGTGGAAGAGATTTTTAATATTAATGAGGTCAAAATGATTTATTTGCATAGCTCATACCCTCTTAACATTAAATGAATTGCGCAGAGTATAATTGATTAATTATTAATGAGATCAACGGGATGACATGATTTTGCACCCGATGGCCTCGATCGTACTGAAACTTTACTGCCCACGTGTATCGCTACTAATGGCATACCACTGCAGTGTATGTTCTGGCGACTACAGACTTTGTATTGACAGACTTAGAAATAAATATTTTGAAACAGTGAATGCCAGCAAACAATGCATTAGGAACTTAAGGAAATGGAATAAGGAAGGAATAACAATTTTCTTGATAAACTGTGAATTTCATTACCCTTCTAGAATCAAGCCAGCTTATTTTCTGTGTGAAGGAAAGACTAGACTCTCAATAATAACAAAAATATGTGTAAACTTATAAATAGCATTACAGTTAACTTGTCACTGCCATTCCCCTGACTGTTGGCTTCGGCCCGACTATTTACTATTGAAAGTGGAATATATATACTGGTATATGGATGTCAGTTAATGGTTCCTGGGACTCTTATTAGCAATATTTATGGAGTGGCTCCTCCATATGTTTAGTACTCCAGACTTGGCCCGATATGTGTCCACAGTGGTATGGTAGAAGGGATGGAACAGAGTGCCAACTCTAATCCCTTAAGGGCGTCATGATGTTGCTAATGGGGTTTGTGGCAATTGTGATGCAGTTTCTTTCATCTTGTAACTAGAACCTTTTTTTTCCTTTGCAAAGTACAGTTCTGAAAAACTAAAAACTATCTGGGCAGAGGATTTTGAAGCTGATTTAAGTATCGGCAACACAATGCATGTATTGTCAAACAAGAGCCCCTTCTCCCCAAAAACAACACCAAGCGCGTCTGATAACGTTTCATGGAGAGTTTATAGACATACTGTAAGGTCATTGATGCCTGACGTTATCTACAGTAGAATACTGATAACAGGAGAAAAGTAAATATTCAAAATGTTTCCAAAATGCACAAATGTTCTTCCTTTTTCACATGAAATAGGCCTAATGTACAGTAAATGATATCAATCCAATGAAGTTTCACAGATCTCTCTCAGTCATCAGAGGTCATTTTTCTTGAAATGGAATCCATAAATCCTGTTGAACTCACCTGGTATACTGTTTGTTCGATCCCACTTCTAGCGAGGTGTTACTCGATGCTGTACTTACTTCCCAATTCCAGTACTGTACGTAACTAAATATCAGCACAGTGCACACTGTACACGTATAGGCCACTTATGGAGCCATTATGTTTTAAGTTCATTTTGACGAAGTTGTATGCTTCTACTGTACCTTTTCACAGATTTTTCATGTAATATTGTTGTAATACTGCTTATAATATACGTAGTCCATCATTGTTTAAATTTTTCACTGAGGGGTTACAAACAAAACACGCAAAGTTGTTTTTCAAACTTTATTCTCCTTCAAATTAAAAGGAAGATCATAAGTGTAACGTTAGGCCTAACGTTAGGCTTACCGTTATCTGCGGTACTTCGGTGCTTTTTAATTGGTGGTATAGTACTGTACTGGTATACCGTGCGAGGTTAATTGGGTGTTTTCTACATTTATTTACCTTCCAATTCTTGAGATATTAAGGCCACATCTCTTTAACTAAATTTCAGTGTTTCTTTAAGGATAGTCAAAATTGCAAAGAAGTACAATGAATATTGAAGAAGTTCTCCCTGTGTGACATCACAGATTTCCAAAAGTACATGTTTCTTTATCTCAGCAGATACAGTACAAGTAGATGCTTTCTATTGTTTTTTATGGAGATCAAAGGTCATTTGAGGTCACCAAAGGTTATAGCCTGAAAATCTATGATGGGAGATATCTTGGCAACTGAATGTTGTTGGAACTTCAAAAAGTTAGCATACAGTATGTAACTCTTAATAAGTAGATATCTCTGCCACCTTTTATGGAGGTCAAAGATCATGTGAGGTCAATAGAGGTGATAGTTTGAAAACCTTGTAGACATGGTATCTCAGTAAGTTGAAAGTTGCCAGAAATGCAGAACTTTGTAGGTTGTCCATTGTAAGTAGATGACCTCAATTATTTTTCATGGAGGTCAAAGTCATTTGAAGTCACCAGAGCTTAAAGGGAAATAGGGCGTTTCACAGGAAACATCCATACTTTTAAAACCAATGTTTGTGGACGCAGAATGACAGATTATTCCAAATAAGGGAGGACAGTGGCATTCTTTTCAAGAAATATGCTTCTCACCGACAGACTTAGTTATTTGTTTCTCGGCACTAATTTATTCACCCAAACTTTTCAAAATTCAAATGATGTATCTTCTGTTTCTCAGCACATGCATAATGTTTTGAGTAGATGAAGCTTTGGCAGATGTTTATTGATGTGACTGAATGGTTTAGAAATGAATAACGCTATTTCTTTTGCATGTCATGTTGGTGTATTCTAAACGCCCTACAGTATTTCCCTCTAAGGTCTGACAATATCCCAGCAATTGAACATTGCTGAACCTTCAAATGTAGTGTGTTGGTAATCCATTAAAAGTAACTGATCCCTACTATTTTTCATGGAGATCAAAGGTCATTTAAGGTCACTAGAGATTGAAGTATAAAAAAAAATCAATTAAGGAACTTATCAACAAACTCAATTAAGGAAATTTTCGTTGCCACTGAACGTTGTTGGATCTGTAAGCTGTTAACAGCACTTGGTATCTCTTGATGAGCAGATAACCTTCTTTGTAGGTCATAGGTCATTTTGAGGTCAGTGAGGATTATAGTTTGTAAAGTTGAAGGCATGGTACAGTATCCCAGAAAGAGAAAGGTGTTTGAACTTGAAGACTGGTATTTATTGTCCTTTTTTTCTATGAATATTGGCAATGAATCTCAAAGTCATTTGACTCATGGTTATGGAATATCAATAGCCTTCAGTGGCCAATACTCACATAGTGAGCACAGGTCACCAATTACTGATGTGTTGAATCCATATATGTGCATTTCCCATCGTTTTTTTTATCAATGACTGGAGTGACTGAGTGCTAGGGATAGTGAAATTGTATGATGTATTTTGTGAGAATGTACAATAAGTTGTCTGCATTGACAGTTTTGTATCTCATGCATACCAATACCACTTTGAGTTATTAAGTAGAGAAAGAATAAATTGCGTTAGGCTAATAAACCATTTCGACCCTAAAGTTGGTAAAATAACAAGCTCGGCTATATCATCTCGTCTGTTATTTTTCCAACTCTGGGATATCAATGATTGATTCATCAGCCTACAGTAATGCAATTTACTGTGGGCTGTATGTAGACCAATACAGTTCATGCATGCTGTACTGTAGAGTAGTGCTTGCACAGTACTGCACCTCCAAAGTTACTGCTGTAAAGACGTTTGCTTGATGACTCAAACATTGTTTTTTCCAGACAAAAGGTTGGAGTGTAATTTATGCAAAATCAGTCTTTACTGTGTAGAATACAGCAGTATACATCATGGGCTGTTATTACACTTGTACATAGGTCAATGGTTTTTGCTCCATTTCAATTTGTGTCACAGAAAATACACCTACTGTATAATTTATATGAGACTTAGTCAATTGACTTTGATTTGTGCAGAAATACTACACACACAACCTGGGATGTGCTGTACTGGCACACTGGCATTACGTAGAGTATGTATACAGTATAAAGCCAGTTGAAAACCATAACAGTTGGTAAATTTGTGTGTCATGATGTTCCAGCAAGGGTGCCCAATCCGAGTACCTTGTCTATGCCAAAATGGCATACCGTCCCAGGACAAATGTTGCAAATCAACCTTGATTTGTTCCATAGCCCCTATTGTGCTTCAGGTCCGAACTGATTTTTCACCATGTGCCCCCCCACCCCAGACCCTCTCTCTGTCTTTCCATTTGTAGACTGTCTTCACCCTGAACTGGATGCCAGCAGGCAGAGGCACTTTTGTGAAACAATTTCTGTACACCTTCTGTACAATGATAAGCAGTAACACTAAGAGCTTACAGTATCTAATTGTGCATGGCAGTGTTTCAACTGGGTTTTTCAGAGTATGAGGTGGCGAGGGCGAATTACTTGACGCCGCCATGAATTTTGGGCACAAGTCCATACTTAGAAGGTTCTCGAAGATTAGGTGATTTTGACCATGATATAAACAGGGTTGGAAAAAGTGTTAATTTTCCGGGAGACTAATTACCTGTACAGTATAGTCGGAGTTTCCCATCAGACCTAACATGGCGCTGTAGGTGTCATTCGATAGCGAAGCGATTGGCATACCAGCGTGGGGTCAGTGGGCCCGCCATAGGGCCCCTTGTGGGGTTCTTAAACGATCCCGGTAGGGGTCCATGGTGCAAAGCAGCCAAAAACTCAGCGATTTTAGTGTTTTTAGACTTGTCTGAATCATTTGAAATCCATGCTTAATGTCAACTCTACAAGTTGAAAAATGTTACTATATCAGGCGAAAACACGATAGTTCGATCAGAAAAAAAATCGTTGATATTGCATCAAAATCAAAATGTTCTGTGAAATGTTGCACATGTCATGGAGAGCAAACTGTATTACATACATTTTTGAAGTTGAAATGACCCTAAAAGTTTCGTGAAAAGAATCATGTAAGATCGTGTGCAGCCTTCCGAATATTTTAAGTAACGATATCCTAATGCAGTGGACTTACATTGAATAGCCTAACCATCTTGGCAATTCATATTTCTGTATTACTGGGAAGTTGCAGGTTTTAGAGTTTTTTTTTTTGTTTTGTTCATTGATCCTACAGTAGTAGCCACTTTAAAATGTTTAGACAAAAGGTTTGAAGAAGCAGACTATTGGTTTCATGAAGAGTTTTGGATGTATAGAAATATGAGTTCGTTTTTGTATTTCGGTGGGTTGTGATGTGTCAGCTAGCTGTCATTCTGCAGATAATTTGCGTATGCAGGCAGGCCTAAGCTTATGCTTTTAATTGACATTGAATGTAGTAAAGGAGGTATACGTAAAATCTTCTGTAAACATTTCCCAACGGTTGTTTTTTCACATATATAACTTGAAAAATATTGATTATGAGTGAAAAATAAGGGTATTCTATTGCAGAAATAGTAATTTACTTAAATTTTGTTGAAGATTGAAAGTGGATGGGGCATTTGGGATACACATTTGAATGGATTTATTTACCAGTTATTTTCGGACGTAACTACTTAGGAAACCGCATATATACAGTACATATGTGATCTCTACCATTCTGTGATTGAAAGTTCGAAGCAAGCATGGTGTACGAGATAAACACGGCCAGAAGTACAGAAGTGGATTTCCCGCGAGACGCAAAATTTCCCGGGAAGGAGCCTCTGGCTTCCCGACTTTTTCCAGTCGTGGATATAAACATGTGAGGCGGTAATTACGGTATTTTTTGGCGAGGCGGTCTTAAAAGGTTGCGAGACGCTGCCTCCGCAATTAAGTACCAGGGGAAACCCTGAATGGTGTTGTACTGAAACGTCAGAGTACTCCATGAACAGGATGTGTAAAAATATTACTCGACAATCCCGTAGTGTTTCAACATAGAAAACATTGGCTAACAATTGTTGTAAAAAAACACTAAACAATCTCATAGAGACTACCATATTCCAACTTACTGTAAAGAGGTATTCGCTATCACTTGCAACATTGCAACTGCAACATCACTGCAGCACATCAACTCACAAGACCATGGAAGGCCGACCGATGCACGGTGGGCTTCTCCATTCTGTGACGTCACGTAAATATCAGCTCAATCTTCAGACAGTTTCATGAGCTAGCAGGACTTGGAATATGGGACAAATTTCACACCAACTTAAATTGCTAGTTGTAAATATGACTTACAGAGTTATGTGATTCATGCTTAAGTACACATCTCACTTTGTAATGATACTAAATTACAGTATGCTTGGAGTCAATGAGTAGTGGTTATAAGTTTGTTGTAGCCACCAGACCAATTGCAGCACAAGATTTGCATTAGAATGTAATGACTTAACAGTTACAGTATACTGTAAGTACTGTACTTAGTCTGGTTCCAAATTGAAAGAACTTAACTGTGCAGTGTGCTTTGCATTTGGCATTTCCATTGAACATCAGCTGCAGTACTATGGTATAGCTTAGTGCTTGCCCGATACATCCTATACAGTAAAGCATGCACCTTACCAAGGCCATTAGTAGTAGCAATGTGAACAGATGGAAACAATTTTTCAACAAGTTTCAATGTGATGGTTTCTTTAAAAGAACTTCTTCCACAGCTTTAAGGAAAATGTTTTCTCACTACTGTATGAACTGCTGTGTGGTGATTTACTGTACAATCAAAGGCATTTTACAGTACATCAATTTCTATATGTGCTCAAAATCTTGATATGCAGGGTGGTGTGAAAATATTCAATTGGTGGAATATGCAGTATCGTATCAGAAACAATACATGCTAATTGTTTTGTTTCAAATGACAAAGCTTTACCAGCTGTGTACATAGTGATTGTATCACTGTACAGTGATTGTAAATGGACTGGTCATACATTAGGCAGCTTCCAGTATTATGATCCACCAGTCAAGATGCTGCAAGTGGTCACTTTTTTGTGATTGTTTACAATTAGCTGCACTTACTGTATAATTTGTTTGATAGATTGTTGGTAATTAATTAGACAGCTTTCTTTTGTAAAATATTGTCTACATACTGTACTGCCAGATTGCATTTGGCCTAGCTGTTTGGGAGCACATGTGCTCTGTCTTATATACTATATAAAATTTTCTTTCACTTCAATATAGTTAACCATTCAACTGTTATAATCTGCCAGCTTTTAATGAATTGCCTAAAGGCAGGGAATAAACCAGTACATACAGTATTACTGCTTAATTAATGACGTCACCCTTGATAATCCCTCTACAAAATGTGCCGCAGAACAGTGCAGTAGAACGGTGCAGTAGAAAGGTGCAGTGGAACAGTGCTAAACACAAATGTTCGATCAACACAAAATCATTAATTTTACTTCAAAACTAAAACATTCCATGAAATGTTGCACAATTTGCACATGTCACTTAAAGCAAACTGTGGTAGTGTCGTATGTACATATTTGAAGTTGAAAGACCAAAAAGGTCATGTGAAAAGAATAGTAATTTACAAGAATACAAGAATAGTTTATTTACCGTGTGTTAAGCATTGAACATGGATGGAGCATTTGGGATACTGTACCTGTCTGTACCAGTTTACAAGACCTACTGTAGGAAACTGTGCCACAGCGTGTACAAGATGTATACATGTGCCAGACTGCATTTTAAAGATGCAATGTTCTCAAAATACAACTGGTGGTTTCTTAGTTCTTGTAAATTGTTCAACTGAGCTTTACTAGGAAACTAATTTTAACTTTGGACTGTATTATTGTCTCCCTTTTGCCTGCTTCTGTCCCCTGAAATCATTGAACTGTGCAATGTTTTTTATTATAAATTGTATCACATGTATTGTTCTGTGACTGCTAATATGAAAGGGCTTACAGCAGTACCAAGTAAAGTATGCACTTCTTTATGCTTGTTTTTTTTTTTCTTGGTTTGTTTGCTCTGTGCTACTCAGTGCATCTACTACTGTAGTATACAGTGTACATTATATGCTAGCTGAACAATTACCACCATAGGAGAATAGACTTACACTATGCAGCTTGTGAAGTGACACATGTATCAATAAGGAAAACTTTCTTTCACTTCACCTTGGGTACTGTGGTTACTAGTACTGTAGGCCCTAGTGATCAGTATAAGCTTCCATTGATGGGGGTCAAAATAGAATGAATTTGAAACCAAAGTTTTAAGCACATTGATGCAAGTCATCATGAACAAAGTAGAAACTTATTTGAACTAGGTACAAATTTGATACTGTTCATCGGTAGTGCTTGGTTATTAGGTGGTCACTACAGTATTTTGTTTGTCATGAAGGAAAGGTCATTTAGTAAAGTGCACATTTTGGCCAAATTGTGCACTTTGGAGAGATGATGCCTGCAAGGACTTACCTGTAGGATTGAATCGGATAGTTCAGAACCCATTCTACAGGTGTTTACATTACCAGCTATTAGGGTAATTGGCACCCAAAACAGGACTAACTCTAAATTGAGTCCTACTGTAGCCATGAATGAATGAATGTACAGTAGGTATATGATGTGTGCACTGCAGCCTGTGTAGTGTCTGGCCTACTGTATGCACATGATGTAGCTCACTTACACCATCCAGGGATTTGAATACAGTACATGTTTGTACAGTATTGCCTATTCGTGATTAGTGTATAAACTCATTTCAAATTGTTAAAATTCTGGTACTCTTTATAGGCCTGTTGTTAAGGTTGTACTATTCAGCCTTACTCATGTTGAAACTAGGTTAGAGCCATAAATCAGAATAATGATGACATTAGGAGGGGGAGGCGATACAAGCGGAGGACAAATTCCAGAGCCGTAGGTACTGTACATGTACGTGTGAGAAAGCAGAAATCTGTTGCCTTTAATCTAGAGGAAGGATGCACTTCATCAGGGTGTGAAAAGCTAGCTTAGAACTATACCTGTATTTCTATGTGATGCTGAAGTACCTGTACCATAGCTTGCAAGGGTATCTGCTTTTTCATGAATATTGTTTGCCTAACCTAGATTAATTCTAGGCTGTTTAGGCCAAAAACATTTGTTGGACACATACTGTACCAGAGATCTTTCTGACATACATGCAATATTACCAGAAACAGGTCTTTTGAATTTTAGTATTTATCTGAAGCACATGATGTACGACGATGTTGTTTACAATGAGTCTTGAGGTTTCAATTATGAAATAGCCTAATGACGTAATGTTAAGGTCTTTTAGCTCATTGTATTTTTGTAACATATCATGATTAGACTACAACAATACAACATTTGATGTCCGTTAGCATTTCTACTACAGTTCTTGGTGGCAGCATCAAATTTATGGACGATTTTGAAGTAAGAAATTAACAGCACATTTCAAGGATACTTTAAGTGTGCACAGTATTGTATTTTGGAAATGCTACCTTTTCCGATACATAAGCCATTACCAGATAAATTTGTGATGGCACAGGGTATTGCCGGTAGTACAATAGTAATGGATGATTTCAACTGGTACGGAGCAGTACCCGGTGCCCTAAATTTTGGTACCAACTTGAATAGCTGCGCCACCCATCACTACAATTCTGTCGCATCATGTATTTGATTAACATGGTGTAGTGTACAGTACTGTATTGTGAACGATGGACATGAATACAGCTTTCACATTGATAGTATTTGATTTACAGTATGGTGTGATAATCTGAGTATCGTACCACAGCACAAATTGCAAGATTTAGAAGAGAGGTAATGTGTAAACCAAACACTGGTTATTCCTTTCATTTTACTTCATAAATTACTGTAAAGTTGGGATATACTGTATCGTCTACCAAGTACTGTATGTACAGTACTCTATCCTGTACAGCTGTGCACAAGTTATTGTGAAAGGTGGAAAATGTGTGATTCTTGACACAGAAGAATTGACTGCAATGGCATGCACAGTTTTAGAGTACAGGTAACTCTTTTGCTGCTGTGCATGTTACAATTGTTAGTCTATATTGCATTGATTAATTTGTCAAGGTATTTTACAGTAAGTACAGTATGTCAACTGGTATCTTCTTCTGTACACTGTATTATTCACTGCTAATGCAGTACACATGTTTCAGCATGCTACATGAATTGCAAGCATGTACCATAGAACTTAGTGAAAGATATTTGGCTGCCTGGAATATGAGTTGAAAATTTCAAATCCTGGGGAATAAGTCGTAGCCACTACTGTACAAAAAAAAAATTCTTTAACCTCATTTTTGCTTAGTTGAATATTCATATCCATTCCCAATGGTCTGTTTTATTTAAAGTAAGGTACAGTAGTTGACTGCTATGTTTTTTTTGAGACTTTGAATTTTGTAGGGCCAAAAAAATAATGTGGAGACAATTTTCATATTGAGATAGACTATGTAGCTCCTTTTCAGATTTTGTGACAGGTGACCCCTACTTTCTCTTCCCTGAAACACTACCAAAGAACCAAGGTACTGTACAGTAGATGACCAGGCGCTTGCCAGAGCAACTCATATTCCGGCTGTAATAACCGAGAGCTGCCATTGCACAGTAACATGCAAAATATGGAAACTTTCAAAGTGTATTTAATAACAGTAATTACATAATTACAGCTTAATGTCTATGGCTCATTAACCTGCAGTCATCTAGGTAGCCACAATGTGCTGCTTTTGTATTTCATGGCCATAGTTTTTCTGTAGTTCATCAAATTATTTCTGATGTGCTAAATATAATCATACAGTAGTTGGTGAAATCATACATCATTGTCTGTATGTGATTTCCTGAAAGTTGTTTATCCTTTTGCTGATGTTGGTTTGTTGTTCTTCATATGGGCACATGATGGATTTTAGTGGTGACTTTATTTAGTTTTATCTACTGACAGCATCAGGTTCAGATCCAGGTTGGGTGCACCTGGCACACTCTGCACTTCATTTGATGACTAACGGTTTTTTGACCAACAACTGTTTGCTTGCCTCATTTTGTCTGCGGAGCCCCCTGGAAGGGGAACAAGAATGCAACAGTCCTTCCCAGTCCCAGTGGAATTTGCACCAGCAGTCTTACAAGCAGTTGCTTGTCGACCGACAGTGTGTGCCCCCCCCCCCTTTTATTTCTTGCTGAAGGCAGGCAAGGAACCTACAGTATGTGGTAATCATGGCATGCATGTGTGTGCACAGTACTGTACATGTGACACCTTAGCTTGTAAAACACAAATCTGAAGGAGTGAAAGATGCCTAATTTTATAGCTGGTGTGCTCACTGTAGGTAGTCCATTGTAAGTAGATGATCTCTATTGTTTTTCATGAAGGTCAAAGGTCATTTAAGGTCACCAGAGGTAAAAGCTGTAAAAGGTATGACAGGAGATATCTCAGCAACTGAATGATACTGAAACTTCATACTAGTTGAGTGGTAGCCTTTGATAAGTACTGTACTGTAGATAACTTTCTGTTATTTCTTATGGAGATCAATGGTCATGTGAGGTCAATAGAGGTTATAGTTTAAAAACCTTGTAAACACATTAAGTCAATAAGGGAAAGTTGGTGGAACTTCAAACTTGATTTGTTGGTTAGTCCATTGTAAGCAGATACTGTAATCTCTATTGTTTTTGATGAAGGTCAAAACATTTGAGGTCACCATAGCTTAAAGTAGTTGAAGTAGTTTAGTAAACTAGTAAAATATCTCAGGAACTGAGTGTTGCTGTAACTTCATACTGTACATCAGGAGCCCATGACAAGTAGATAATTTCTGTCATATTTATGGAGGTCAAAGGTCATAGAGGTCAATAGAGGTCAAAGTTTAAGAACTTGTAGAAATAGTATCTCAGTAAGTCAAAGTTGCTGGAAGTACAAACTTGACTTGTGGGTTATCCAATGTAAGTAGATGACCCCTTTTATTTTTGGTGGAGGTCAAAGGTCATTTGAGGTGCTCAGAGGTTAAGGTTGGAAAATCTATTAAGATATATCTCAGCAGTTGAATGTTTGCTGGAACTTCAACCGTATTGTGTGGGTTGTCCTTTGGAAGAAGATGATCCCTATCATTTTTTATGGAGATCAGAGGTCATTTGAGGTCACAAGAGGCTGAAGTATGAAAGCCAATTAAAGGAAGCTTTCTGTGCAAGTGAATGTTGCTGGATCTTCAAGCTGTTATCATTAGTAGACCTTGGTGAGCAGATGAGCTGTCATTTTTTATGGAGGTCAAAGGTCTTTTTAAAGTCAGTAGAGATCATAGTTTGTAAACTTGTAGACATGGTATCCCGTAAAGAGAAAGATGTTGTAACTTAAAAATTAATGTATCCCTTGTTGGACTATGAAGTATACATTGGCAAGGAATCTCCAAGTCATTTGACTTCTGGTTCAAAATCCTAGATCCAACCTGAGTACAGAGATCATTACCATACATGAACTAACACCAGCTTAGCAATGTTTCAAATTCTGTAAATGTTTTAATTTTACTCAAAATACACTTTTCCCTCCAATAGTCATGGACGTAATGTTCAAACGGAGCACGTTTAAGCTTCCATCCTTTCATTATTACAAAATGCATTGCATCTTAAGTCACTAAACACTAAGAGACAATCCCTACATTGAAGTTTCAATTTTCTCATTTTTTCTCCTGAAATGTGCTATGTTAAAACAACCACAGCCATATCCCTTGTTTCTATGAATATATATTGGCAAGGAATCTTTAAGTTCAAAATCCTAGATCCGCACCTGAGTACAGATCTTTACCATCAATTCCTCATGATGAGCTTTGTAGAATGTTGTAAACTTATACTGCAAAACCCCAAAGCAGCATTTCTTTGCACTCTTAATGTACAGTAAAGATGTACATTGCATTGTCTGTAATTTTAAGTGCAGTATGAATTATGTAGTTCATAGTGACATCAGGATCTCCAGGAATTGTGCTTTACAAAATTGAAGAAAATAGTACCACATTTGCAATAATAAATCTTCTAGTTGCATCATACAGTACAGTATGTGTACACTCAGCATGACGAGAGCTCGGTTAATACCTCCACAGATCACACACTGTGGGCTACACAGTAAATTAGCTGTTGAAAATCATTCACTAATAATATACTGTGCAGTACTGTACACTGATACATCATCTCTTCACATCTCCTGTAGAGACTCCAAAGGATTTTTACCATCACTGGGTTTGGTTAACAAAACTGTAATAAGTTAATCATAAAACAGTGCTCTACCTCATTCTTAAATATCAAGTAAGTGTTTACATTATCATACTTTAATACACTGATCCCAATTTCTTGAAATCGAATCTCTCTCATAGAGTCAGGAAATTGCTTTTCAAGATGTCAGGAAATGCAGGTAAATGATTTTCATTTACTGTGGTATAATGTTTGAAGGGAGATATTAATTTTTAGCTGTAACACAAATTACAACTGTATGGGCTTTGCAATCCACTGTGCAGTACCACCATATTCACATTGTGCATAAGTGAAGCAAGGGGTTCACATGGTACTTAGTGAAGCAAGGGGTTCACATGGTACATAAGTGAAACAAGGGGTTCACATCGTACATGAGTGAAGCATGGGATATAGTATGTATAGTTGCTTGTGAATACCCACACCAGTGATGTTGTGGGGAGTCTGTACTGCATGTATGTCTGTCTGTCCCCACTTACAGTATTTAAGAGCTCTCAAATTGCTTGTTTTTGATTCCATGTTTGAACGCAGGCAAGGAATCAATGCGCTGGTGATTTTGGTTTTGGTGTACTGTATGTTGTTTGTTTGTGGGCGTGTATGTGTGTTATTATTATCACTATCGTTATCACTCTACTTTTTGAAGATAGGTACGAGATTGGTGAAAGTTGTTGTGTGGGTAGGACATATAAAGATTTCAGCTGGGATTGTTTTTGGTGTTGGTCAAAGGCCGTATGAGGTCACCAGCAGCCATTACATAGACAAAGTATGTTTGCAATATCTCAGAAAGTGCATGTTGCGTGAATTTCAAACATAGGGTATGTTCTGCCTTATGATTAAGTAACATTGTGATGACTTTCCTGGAGGTCAAAGGTCGTATGGGGTCATCACAGGCCATAACGTGAAAAGCTTGTGAACATTCGTTAATGCTCTGGTATTTGAAGGAAAGGTCAGCATTTGTGTGTGGGGAGGACATATAAAAATCTCGACTGGGATTGTTTTTGGACCAGGTCAAAGATCGTCTGAGGTCACTAGTGGGCAGAATGTAGACAACCAATACTTGCAGTATCTCAGAAACCACATGTTGCCTGAGCTTCAAACTTGGAGGGTGTGTACAGTACTTCCAAGTAAATGAGATTGTGCAGGTTTTCTTGAGGTCAAAGGTCATATGGGGATATCCAGTACCACAGGTCATGCAGTACGTGAAAAGCTTGTGA
Organism: Stichopus chloronotus; assembly: GCA_021234535.1. Taxonomy (NCBI): domain Eukaryota; kingdom Metazoa; phylum Echinodermata; class Holothuroidea; order Aspidochirotida; family Stichopodidae; genus Stichopus; species Stichopus chloronotus. Next base: position 8,473,317 of record CM037849.1, read on the forward strand.
ACACACTATTTCAAAGTGGAAGTAACCCTGCAATTTACAGGTGGTACATAAAGACCTTTATTGGGTTTGGTTTTGGTGTAAATTGAAGGTTATTTGGATCACTAGGAGGTGCAAAATGTTAGCTTTCAGATAGGTTCTTCTTCCTTTCTCTTCTCGTTGGTAAACAAGTTTCTGGTGTAACAACCTGGCAAAGGCCCTCAATACTTTGAAATGCTTGATAAAATTCTGTATTTTGGTCCTATAAACTTGAATTAAATTTGAAATTTGACTTTTATAATGCAGTGCACAACAAAAGGCAGTGTACCATTACCATCCCTTTGTTATAAATTTATGACTATTTTATACTGAGCTGTTTTGATAGTTATAAGTACAAAATCCTAGAAGACAAATGATTGGTTTCTTATTTTGCTTCTTTAAGATATATTACCTTGCATACAGAGAGAATTTTTTTTAAGCTTGATAAGTGACTATTGACCTTTGAGGTCTCTGAGACCTGCAATCCAGGAGGGCACTTTATCCAACAATTAACACTGCACACCCAGAGAGAAGTGATTTGTCATGTCAAATTGGATTACCTGTGAGAGATATTTTACTTTAAAGGTTGGGTGACATGCTTCCAGAAAAGAGCCCTCTTCATGCAAACGTTACAAAGTAAAACCCTGAGTGAAAATCCGTTGGAATTTTGTTTGTATCTATTACCGTTTTTGAGATATGACTTTTCAAAGTTTGAAGAAAATGCAAAACAGATGACGTGGAGTGTTGCACAGTGTTAGTTTTTCTTTTGTTAACCCTACATATTTTGCCTTTTAATTACTTAATTACCGAGTTTCACATTGGTAAGTGATATCGATATTTTTGAAGGAGAAAATACATGTTTCCAAAATAAAACCCTCTGGGCATAAAAAAATTATCAAATGACCTTGAAATAAAGGTTACATAAACAAAGGATTAACATTAGACAAATTCTAGGAGTCCCTCCCGTGACGTCACAAATTTGCATATTTAGCCAATGTTTATTCATAACACAGCTGTGAGACACTAATTTGCCTGTAAATGTGTCAATTTTTGACGGATTTTGACGCAATTTGAGGGTATTTTCAACATTTGGAATGCCTAATGCACCCAGTACCTCAAAATGTCATTTTCATGTCACCAGACCTTTAAGATGCTGTATGATTGTTCTTTACTGTACTTTACATATATATACACGTAGTACAGTCATCAATTAATATTTTCATTGATTCCTAAAACTGGGAATTGAGTATTTTTTTCCATACTCGAATACTGGACCAAAATGGTAGCTTTCTTGTTAACATCAATTGGTATTTCCCACAGTGCCATGCAGTACATCACATTTGTGTGGAGGAATCTTGCTACTGTAGTACACTCACTGTCTATACAGTACACTCACCCACACCTTCTCATCTACAGTATACTGTACTGTACTGTAGGTCCACCTATTTTCCTTAAGAAAAAGAAGAAAATTCTTATGGGCTCCTTATTCATTATGAGCTATTTGCTGCTGTGTATGGTAAGGTGAAATTTTGGCAATCTGACACAGTGTGTTCACAGCGAGGTTGTGTCATTTTTGGTTCCTTGCATCAGCAAAGGAACCTATGCAGTCAGGTTGGCGTGTGTGTGTGTGTGCATGTGTGTGTGTACGCATCTGTAACACTTGTTTAGGTTGGCTCTAACTCAATAGGGGAAAGTCAGATAAAAGTCAAACTTGGTATGTAGGTTCGCCATATTGAGAAGGTGTGCCCTATCGTTTTGGCGGAGGTCAAAGGTCATCTGGGGAAACTGGGGGCAAAAGTCTGTTTTGCTTGGGTACGCTGTAACTCAATAGGGGAAAGTCAGATGAAAGTCAAACTTGGTATGTAGGTTCACCATATTGAGAAGGTGTGCCCTACTGTATTGTTTTTGGTGGAGGTCGAAGGTCATCTGGGGGAACTGGGGGCAAAAGTCTGTTTTGCTTGGGTACGCTGTAACTCAATAGGGGAAAGTCAGATGAAAGTCAAACTTGGTATGTAGGTTCACCATATTGAGAAGGTGTGCCCTACTGTATTGTTTTTGGTGGAGGTCGAAGGTCATCTGGGGGAACTGGGGGCAAAAGTCTGTTTTGCTTGGGTATGCTATAACTCAATAGGGGAAAGTCAGATGAAAGTCAAACTTGGTATGTAGGTTCGCCATATTGAGAAGGTGTGCCCTACTGTATTGTTTTTGGTGGAGGTCAAAGGTCATCTGGGGGAACTGGGGGCATAAGTCTGAAAACCTTGTTATGCTATGGATGCTCATATGTTCCATCAGTCCCCTTCCAGTGCATCATGGAAGTACTGCTTGAGTTAGCAGTTCCTTGATCCAATGAAGAAGCAGCAGTGTGCTGTTTGCAGTACTGTAGGTGGTCACACCAGACAAGTTTTGGCTGGATCAGTTTACCTCCTCTTGTGTGAGTGCTAATGTGTTCATTCATGTAAGTGTCTTTTCAATTAGTGAAGCGGGCAGAACACAATGAAAGAAAATAAGTCAGTTGGTGGTCTTACCAGTTTAAACTAGACCCCAGGAGTTCCCTCCAGGGCATGTTTACAGTTTGATGGACTTTAAAGGGGCATAGATGTGATAAGCCTTATTGCAATTTGTAGAGATTCACAGTTGTTTGTGTTTTGTAAAATGAATGAGATATTGCTGTGTATTGCAGTTCTAAATCAACATCTTCAATTCATTGCATTAATTGAAATGTTTTTTTTGATATTCATGAATTCAGGCATATCATTTTACAGTATGTGTAGTTCAAGTACAAGGAACCATAGTGCCCATAGTCTGTTGTGAAATCATGCAAAATACTTCTTCTCTTACAGATTGCATGTGTTACACTGTTGATGGTCACATTAGTGCTATGGAAGTGGGTGCATGTTTGGGGTCCAATGTCTGAAATGGGCCATTTTATAAAAGCATGAAATATGTTTTTCTACAGATTTTATGTTACAAAAGTGAGAGTTCATGGTCAGAAATGGACCATATGGGCTATCATACAAAGTAATGCAATATGCTCCCTTTTACTTCATAATTTACATTACTGTATATGCTCTCCATCTGTGCAAGGAACCACAGTGCCCTTGGGCTCTTGTTCTCTTGTTCTCTTTGTTAAGGAATTGTGTAGTTATTTTGGATTTCAGTGATAAAATGCCATTTGGGTAGTACATCGGTTATCTGTGACAACACTATTATCAACGGCAGGGATGATCCTTAAGCAACTGAAAATGGTTGTCCCAAGGACAACCAGCTGCAAAAATTTGGTTGTCCTCCCAAAAATTTGGTCGCCCTCGGCCCTCCGCAACGGACATATAAAAACAAGAAATGTGCAAAATGTGTACAGTATTTTGCACAGTCAAGACCATGTTTTTATTTGTCTTTCTTATACAGGTTGAAACTTTCCACAGCTAAATTATACTACTGACTTGTAACTTAAAAGTAATGCTCAGGGTTTATCCAAAGGGAAGGGGGGGGGGGGTTTCCAGAAGGAGGCTGGTAAAATTCCACCTTTTCACTTTGATAATAAAAAAATGTCATTATCTAGAATCATTGATGCTGTAAAGTATATATCATATAGAAGAAAATCTCTGTATAATATAATGTTTGTTTCAAATCAAAATATGATACATTACTAATCTTGAACGGTGCTATCATTATTTAGAAAATTCATACCAGCTCTCCTTGCACATGGCACATATGACCGAATTCTTCGACTGTGATTCATCTATCTGGTACTTGCTGTGTACTGTATGTGCATGTCTGGTACAGTAAAATCAGTTGAAACATGATTGTACACTGAGGCTGTTTGTTTGACTTTTTATGTACCGTGGATTTCAGGTTGTTTTGGCGGTTTTTTGTGAAAGAAAACAGATGTTTTGCAATGGAGTTCATGCATGTTAAATATTTTGGTTGCATCTCAGTGTTGAGTTGTAAGCATTGCGTCACAATATAAATGACCGGGGGTAAAATGTGGTCGTCCAAAGGTCAACCTGAGGTAGTAACTTTGGTCGTCCTACAGAAATTTTGGTTGTCTCGGACGACCGGACGACCGCTAAATTTCATTCCTGAATGGGTTCCATATATGGTTGATGACAGTAAGTGAGAGTTGGATTGACTGTGGACATGTTAGTGTACAGTAGTTTACATACTGTTGGTTCAACAAAAGCTGTTTCGATTCCTTGCTGAGACCAGGCAAAGAATCAAAGGTTACCAAAGGTAAATGTGTGAAAATCTATTATTAAAGGAGGATATCTCAGCTACTTAATTTTGTTGGACTAGCTTAAAACTGCTAACATTGGTAGCCCTTGATGAGTACTGTATGTACAGTAAATCTGATATCTAGTATTTTTGTGGCTGTCGGAAGAGGTCATACAGTACAGGTCATAATAAAATGGACGTTAGTAGCATTAAACGTTAGAAATTTTGTGTTAGAAAATAAAATTCTTACCAAGCAATCTTTTTCACTGGCCGAGGCATGGTATTGTCGATATGAATGGGTGTGTGCTAACTTTAACCTACTCTAAATAATGTTAGTCACGATAACCAAACCATCTCCGAGTTTTACGATGGGTTCTCTGCACTGCCTAAAATGAAACAGATTCTGCAGAAAATACAGTGCGATAACCTACTGTACTACTTCTACTACTGGCTTTACTGTATACTGTACGAAAAACCTGCACAATGCCCATACAGTGAGTGATGTAGCCTGTTTCTGCTGCATGCCAGCTTGTAGGCCGCACAGCCATACGAACGTAATAACGCAGCTGGGGAAGTAGCGTTAACAAAGTTGCTATGTACCGTTTTCGTTGTATGTCCAAAAAACGATGCAGTTGTTAACCATGTTTTCTTCTAACGCAAATAACGATGTAATCGTTACTTGAAATGAAGATTGCAAGTGCGGAGAGACCTGGTGCTGGTAACGATTGTCGTTGGTAAGGAAAGTATTGATAATTGTGTTACCATACTGTAGGTTCAATGGTAACAAAGCTATCGTTAGCAAGCGGAATTTTCTAACGCTTAATGCTACAAACATCCGTTTTATTCTGAGCTGTACTGTAGTTGGCAAAGTTCGAGACACAGCGTAAGGTGTCTGACTTTAAAGTTGTTTTGTATTGTACGGAAGCCAATTGTACAAATTCTGCATTATTGACAATGCATGCATACCCTATTTTGCAAACGAAATGGTAGGCAAACGCCAACATTAGACACAAGTGGAAACAATAGACAACAGAAAAGCAGACACAAACGAACCATTTAGCATGAACAAATTCATATAAATTTTTCAAATTAAAAGGTTTTTTATGTAAAATTGCTCTCTGTAGGTGCTGATAGAATAATTAGGTAAAATAATGACACTACAGTATTTGCACAGCCTGTTGCACTCTTTAATCCACGGCTTCTGAGATAGAGCTACAGTTGTACAGACCTACTGTACTTATTTAGAATCATACCTGATGTTCTGGGCTGGTGTGTTTTGTAGCTGCAGCTGTTGCACCATTGAAATGTTTTTAATCGAATTTGGGATTCATTTTTGGTCTTATCTGATGTTGATAGGTGAGTACTACATTTCAAGGATACAAATTTTTCTTTTTTGAGATGGTACTGTATACCAGACTGTCAGTACCAATAAATTAAGTGACACCAGGTAAGTTGTGGTAGTATGGACAGGTCACGTGTAGTCAGGAATGAGTAGTGCCAACTGCTACAAACTGCGGTACCAGTAATTTGTTGCCCAAGTGCATTCCTAGTAGCATACACATACATTTGCACCTTAATTTAACACCCCTTCCAGGGTACAGTACTGCTTACGGACAACTGACCAGGCTATATTCCAATATGCGATTGTACTTGGAAGTACGTGAATATGTATACGCCGTTGTACTTTAGTGTACATACTGTACGTTCCACAGCACATCGTGCATGGGGGCTTGTGTACGCAGGCACGCACACAACCTTGCGGAAATTCCAGAGGGGATTATATTATACTATAGAAGTACAATAGAACACCCCTAGTGTAGAGTATTTAGTAGGTCACCTGAAGTACTAAGTTGTACTTTATGCCTGTACAGGGTGCTGTATGTTCTCATTTAAATTGTAGTACACAGTATTGTGGACTTACTCCAGTCTATGATGATTTCTATGACCAGATATTGCACACTGTGCGATATTGTTAAAAAGGAAGTTATATTGTCAAATGGTGAGATTTGAGTTAGACAAACAAAATTGTTAGCTGTACTATAGGTACCAATTGACTACAGTATAGTAGCTGGGCTTCTACAGGTACCATACATGTACAATATTATGGTACTAACAGAACAAGGAAGTAGATCTACAGGTGAAGGTGCACAATGTTATGGTGTGTGGTGGTGCATGTGGTATGGATACCCGGAAGAATTGTGCACAATGTTATGTTACTGTATGTTATGTGGTGGAGCATGTGCCATCGTGACTGTATCCAGTGTCCTTTAACTGTGCATATGATGTCCCTGCAGAGAGTGTGGCATACCCCTCATGTAGCTGAATTAATTCCCCTGCAGTACAGTATTTCTGTGTGTTTAGTATACTGTACTTCATATTGGAGCATGTGCCATGCCTGCACCCATAGTGCCATCACAGTTTACTGGTGCCCAGGGGGGCATATTAGTGCCTATATTAGTGTTTTCACCAGGTAGAAAATTGCTACACCTGGGTACCTGAGTGCTATTACCTGTAACCCAATCATCAATGTGTGACTTTGGTAATTAGTAGCACTTTGAAATTGTAATCCTACAGTAGGCATACATGATACACAACACTACTGTATAAAGTTTGGGTGGTATACAGGTACTCAAGTTGGTACCTGTAGTTTGGAACTGGTATTATTGGGCACCAGTTGAAAGTGTCAATTACTACTACTGGTACATGTACAGTACTGTACTTCCTGGTACCTTCACAAATTCGTCTAGCACCAGTGTAATTTGTCATAGCCATTACAATTTCTAAAAAAATAAACATTTGTCATCCATGAAATGTGCTGTTAATGCTCACAGTTCTAATCTCAAGATTGTCTAAAAATATGATGCTGCCAATAAGTAATAAAATATCCTAAAAGACATCATGGTATTGTTGTACAGTACTTTAGCGTAACCATTCTCTGGGTCTGACACAAATAACATCAGCTAAAAAAATCTTAACATTTTAGGCTGTTTTGTAGATGAAACATCAAGACTTAATGTACTTGTAAACAATATCGGTCTGTAGGGCATTGCAAGTACTTCAGGCTGACTAAAATCCAAATTTACTTCACTCTGCACCAAAATGGAAACATCTGTTTGCTATTCATATTGTTTATCACTGTACATTTGTCAGGAAAATCCCTGGTATGTGTCCAACAAATGTTTTTTGGCCTGAACAGTATAGATTTACAGGTAATTTGGTTACGTGAAGGATATTCAACAAAATACTGTAGTGAATATCTGGTTCTTCGATATACGTCAACTTCACATAGAAATATATCAACTAGCAACTACAGTACTGCCGATGAATCCAAACACGATTGGTAGTATCCTTGCTCTCTATCAAAGACAAAGCGTGATCCCATGCAGCGTGTAACCTATGACAGGAGAATTTGTTCTCCACAGTTTGTTGCTCATGGCCCTGCTGTAATTTTCTCTGTCTCTAGCCTACAATACCTACTGTACAGTAGATAGTTTCAGTATCTGGTAGGTAAAGACTATAGTAAATAGGGACTTCCTTTGTGACAGGCCTATGGATAGTGCCGGAATTTTAACCAGATTAGTTTATAATGACAAGTAGGCAGTATAGTTATGCAAGACCATAAGTTTTAAGCCATTGCTAGGTGTTACAGTAGGATTACTCTGTATCAATAATGTAAAGTTTTGCGGCATAATCGACACTGTTCTGTAGCTAATTTACCTGCTGTACAGTAGCACCGTAGCAAAGTACAGTAACATTAGAGCCTAGGTGCCTAGTGTAATGTTAGAAATAGCACTTGGAGATAAATTATGTTGCCCTATGTAATTTCGTCAGCTATTCGTAAAAACTGCTTGATACAGTGCATGCTGTACTGTACATCATTGTTGTCCTAAAATTTGTTTTAACTCTATGAGTAAGTATTCACAGTAATTCTATAAATGTAGGGGACAGTACTTACTTGATGCAAAGTCTCTTTTTGCAGACAATTTGCATTTACGGGCCTACTGTGAAATTTTTTCGCCAATTCATAATTGTAGGAACATATTATCTTTTGGAGCCTTTAATATTGCTTTTGTTATAATTAAGAGCAAGTTCAACTTCCGTACATAAGATAAACTTATGCTGAAGATTGATGTATGATTTTGGATACATGTGTGAGTGGATCTACAGTATAAATTTTCCAAATTATGTAACATTCAGAAATGAACGTGTGCATGAAAGCTGCTAAAGTACCAGAATCCATATCGGTACTGAGGCGGGGAAAAGTAACTGTTACTGGTTCTCTCAGGTATACCGCCCAACCCTAAGTATGATCCACTACCCTTACAAGTATCTTGTACTGTAAAACAACATATATGCTATTAGATAAGCCTATTTAGACTTGCTCCAGAGGTTCTTGTTGTTGTAGTTTTTGTAACAGTAATTGATAAGATGTGTAGCACTGCCTTAGAAATCAACTACAATTGCACTAATGGATGGGATGTCACCTCATAATGAAACAAATTTAAAGTAGCCTTGCATACTGTACATAGATGAGCTGAACAATAGTAGAAGGTGCAAATGCAATCGAATGTAGCAAAAAGAAAAGTGACGTTAAACCCGATAAATCAAAATTATGCCATGCAGACTAAATGTCGCCAGCTAATTCAACAGTTACGTACTGTACTATAGTGCCCAGTTTACTCTGTCAATTTCACGTAGATGTGAAGTTTAAACCTTTGTAAGTTCATTTCGTTGGTTGTGATTTGTTTTCTTGGTTTGCATGAAAGTTAAATTAGCCAAGTACAGTCAGTATGCATAATACTTATAGGTGTAGAAACCGTAAAATTAATAGAGTGTCTCACATATGGAATAACTAATTTACTACTAAAGTTTCAAATTAACTTAGACCTAGCCTGTACTGTAGCCACAGAAGGAGTGTGAGAAGATCCAGCCGGAACCAGTTCGGACATTGTAACTTTGTAACTTCACATGTTCACATTTGTAACTACAGTACAGCGAGTTGTACAGATACCATTACATGTGCCAGCACATGTCTTGTATGCTGGTATAAGCACTGAGTACAGTGTGTCTTCTGACTGAGAACTTTTGTTGGTTGAAAAGTTCGGTCTGGCGCATGCAGGGCTGCACTCGTTAAGCGAAGTTAACAGACATGCATAGTAACTGACAATGCCATGATAACAACATTTCTGTCTCCTGCTTGCAAGCCAGGGAAGGCTAGGATCCTGATTAGGGTTGATCCATACCAGTATTGAAATGGTACCCTTACTAATACCGACTTCAGCCTCGGTATCTCCAGTAACGGTAGCGCCCTCCATGCTCACGTGAAATTTCTAAAATGTTAACTACTGTACTTGGAAAATCTGTCATAAATTGATCCACTCAAAGACCTACAGTATAACAATCATGAAGAATTGTCAAGCTGTAGGCTTGGCACTTAGGCCACATACTGTACATTTTAAACAAATAACAATGACTGTATGTCCAGTTAATGACTGTTCCGGTGGGATTTGTAGCAAGACTGTGGCGTAACTCAAATCAGGTGCAGTAATAGAAGACACATATTCAGTAATGCATATTTTTCATTGTTAGGTTTGTTTGTTCGTTCAGTGTGTTCAGTTTCATATCAACAATACAAAACATGAGCTTACAAAATTAACATAAAAAGTCAATTAAAAGAAACAATTAATGATCATACAAAACAGAAATACATTTGAGAAGGAAAAGGAGAGAAGTTAAGAAAAAAGTTTATGAATCTCTCCCCTAAATCAAATAAAAATGTTCAATTTATTTAGGTTTATTGCAAAGTTAACCGAATTGAGACATTTTGAGCATAACATGCATATACTTCATTTAATAGCCTACTACATTTAATAACCTGCCACATTGCTATAGTAGGCCTACAGTCTTTTTTGTGAAAATGCTACCCGCATAGAAATTTCACTACCTGGGGAGAACATAAGATGGGGTGACCGTGAAAACACTAACCCTATGCTGGTGGATTATACTGTACTGTATATCACCTTTACAAATATTTACTCAGATGCGATATCCACTTGGTGGTCTGAGAGTAACGTTTCACCGTTCTGCGTAAAATTGGTACCGTCAGTACCGCCACAAATGGTACTGGTACCGGTGCGATACCGGTACCCAGAGAGGGAAAAACGTTTGAGTTTTAACTCAAGAAAATACTCGGAAAACATTCTGCGTTAACGATTTGTAGTGTGCTAATTACTGTACAATACTTACAACTTATTTCATAGCATAAAATCCTGGAAACTGTGTCGGCTGATTGTATACGCTAACAACATGACTGAAATACTACCACTCTTATAGGACATTTTTCAACACACACAACTGTACGTAAATTTGTACAGTACACTGTAAATCTGCTGCTCAAAGGGAGCAAAGTACTGTACTATTTCAATGGGAAATTTTCATCTGTTGGTCGCCGGCTCCGATCGAGTCGATCGAGATATGCCCCGCCCCCAAGCTGCAACATAGATTCTAGAATGACTGACCATCATGAACTGAATGATATCATGTAATCAACAAGTCTTAGGTCTTTTGTTGACCTTTTCCAGCGATTTTCAACAGCCAATCACAAGTTTATAATGCGAGTGGCAGGCAGGACTTTATTTCATATTTAATTAGATGGAAGGCTAGCGAGAAAGGGTTTTATTGTTGCTGATGCATGCCTCTCTGGACTTTCCAATCCAATGTTCTCATTTATGTGAAAGAGATTTTCAATATTAATGAGGTCAAAATGATTTATTTGCATAGCTCATACCCTCTTAACATTAAATGAATTGCGCAGAGTATAATCGATTAGTTATTTAGGAGGTCAATGAGATGACATGATTTTGCACCCGATGGCCTCGATCGTGACTGAAACTATTACTGCCCACGTGTTTCGCTTCTAATGGCATACCACTTTGGTGTATGTTCTGGCGACTACAGACTTTGTATTAACACAATTAGAAATAAATATTTTGAAACAGTGAATGCCAGAAAACAATGCATTAGGAACTTCAAGGAAATGGAATAAGGAACGAATAACAATTTTCTAAATAAACTGTGTATTTCAATACCCTTCTACAACCTAGCCAGCTTATTGTCTGTGTGAAGGAAAGACTAGACTCTCAATAATAACAAAAATATGTGAAAACTTTAAATCGCATTACAGTTAACTTGTCACTGCCATTCTCCCGACTGCTGGCTCGGCCTGACTATGTACTATTGAAAATGGAATACTGGTACATGGATGTCAGTTAATGGTTCCTTGGACTCTTACTAGCAATATTTATGGAGTGGCTCCGCCATGTGTTACCCCGGACTTGGCCCGATATGTGTCCACAGTGGTACTATGATGGAAGGGATGGAACAGAGTGCCAACTCTAATCCCTTAAGGGCGCCATGATGTTGCTAATGGGGTTTGTGGCAATTGTGATGCAGATTCTTTATCTTGTAACTAGAACCTTTTTTTTTTCTTCGCGAAGTACAGTTTTGAAAAACTAAAAACTATATGGGCAGAGGATTTTGAAGCTGATTTAAGTATCGGCAAAACCAGAAACAATGCATGTATCGTCAATCAAGAGCCCCACCCCTAACGTTGCACGGTATACCGGTACTTTCGAAAGTACCGGTCTGTACCGGTACCGGTACGGTACTATACCACCAATGAACAGGTACCGAAGTACCGCCGACAACGGTACCAAACGGTACCGCGAAATAAGCTTAACGTTAGGCCTAACGTTAGGCCTAATGTAAGGCCTAACGTTAGGCCTAACGTTACACTTGTGATGTTCGTTTTAACTTGAAAGAGAGTAAAGTTTGAAAAACGACTTTGCGTGTTTTATTTGTAACCCCTCCGTCAAAGTTTTAAACATGATGGAATATATTATAAGCAGTATTACAACAATATTGTATGAAAAATCTGTGAAAAGGTAACAGCACATATTACAGCTTCGTCAAAATGAAATTACAACACAATGGCTTCGTAAGTGGCCTATATGTGTACAGTGTGCACTGTGCTGATATTTAGTTACGTACTGGGACTTGGGAAGTAAGTACAGCATCCAGTAACACCTCGCTAGAAGTGTGATCGAACGAAACGTGTACCAGGTGTGTGCAACAGGATTTATGGATTCCATTTTTAAAAAACAATTACCTCTAATGACTGAGAGAGATCTGAGAAACTTCATTGGGTTGATACGATTTACATTATTTCATGTGAAAAGAGAAGAACACTTGTGCATTTTGGAAATATTTTGAATCTTTACTGTTCTCCTGTTATCAACATTCTAGGTAACGTCAGGCATCAATGAAATTACATTATGTCTATAAACTCTCCATGAAACGTTATCGGACGCGCTAACCATTTTTTTTTTTGGGGCGGGGCTCTCGATTGACAATACATGCATTGTTTCTGGTTTTGCCGATACTTAAATCAGCTTCAAAATCCTCTGCCCATATAGTTTTAGTTTTTCAGAACTGTACTCCGCGAAGAAAAAAAAAGGTTCTAGTTAGTAGTTACAAGATAAAGAATCTGCATCACAATTGCCACAAACCCCATTAGCAACATCATGGCGCCCTTAAGGGATAAGAGTTGGCACTTTGTTCCATCCCTTCTACCATAGTACCACTGTGGACACATAACGGGCCAAGTCCGGGGTAACAAATGGAGCCACTCCATAAATATTACTAATAAGAGTCCAAGGAACCATTATCTGACATCCATGTACCAGTATTCCATTTTCAATAGTACATAGTCAGGCCGAAGCCAACAGTCGGGAGAATGGCAGTGACAAGTTAACTGTAATGCTATTTATAAGTTTTCAAATATTTTTGTTATTATTGAGAGTCTAGTCTTTCCTTTACACAGAATATAAGCTGGCTAGGTTGTAGAAGGGTATTGAAATACACAGTTTATTTAGAAAATTGTTATTCGTTCCTTATTCCATTTCCTTGAAGTTCCTAATGCATTGTTTGCTGGCATTCACTGTTTCAAAATATTTACTTCTAATTGTGTCAATACAAAGTCTGTAGTCGCCAGAACATACACTGAAGTGGTATGCCATTAGTAGCGATACACGTGGGCAGAAATAGTTTCAGTCACGATCGAGGCCATCGGGTCCAAAATCATGTCATCTCATTGATCTCAGTAATAATTTATCGATTATACTCTGCACAATTTATTTAATGTTAAGAGGGTATGAGCTACGCAAATAAATCACTGAATTGACCTCATTTATATTGAAAATCTCTTCCAAATAAATGAGAACGTTGGACTGGGGATTCCGGAGAGGCATGCATCAGCAACGATAAAACCCTTTCTCGCTAGCCTTCCATCTAATTAAACATGAAATAAACTCCTGCCTGCCACTCGCATTATAAACTTGTGATTGGCTGTCGAAAATCGCGGGAAAAGGTCAAAAAAAGATCGAGGACTTGTTGATCACATGATATCATTCAGTTCATGATGGTCAGTCATTCTAGAATCTACGTTGCAGCTTGGGGGCGGGGCTTAGCCCGATCGACTCGATCATATCAGAGCCGGCGACCAACAGCTGAAAATTTCCCATTGAAATAGTACAGTGCTTCGCTCGCTTCGAGCAGCAAATTTACTGTACAAATTTACATACAGTTGTGTGTGTTGAATGTCCTATATGCACTATAGTATTTCAATTATGTAGTTACCGTATACAATCGGCCGGCACAGTCGGCGAATTCTAGAGAATATTTCCACAAGACAAAACAAGTCTCCAGGATTTTATGCTATGAAATAAGTTGTAAGTATTGTGCAGTAATTAGCACACTACAAATACGTTAACGCAGAATGTTTTCCGAGTATTTTCTTGAGTTAAAAATCAAACGTTTTTCTCTCCCTGGGTACCGGTATCGTACCGGTACCGGTATCATTTGTGGCGGTACTGACGGTACCAATTTTAGGCAGTACCGTGAAACGTTACCCACCCCCCATAAAAAAAACGCTTAGCACGTCCGATAACGTTTCATGGAGAGTTGATAGACATACTGTAATTTCATTGATGCCTGACGTTATCTAGAATGTTGGTAACAGGAGAAAGGTAAGTATTCAAAATATTTCCAAAATGCACAAGTTTTCTTCCCTTTTCACATGAAATAATGTAAATCGTATCAATCCAATGAAGTTTCACAGATCTCTCTCAGTCATCAGAGGTAATTTTCCTTGAAATGGAATCCATAAATCCTGTTGTACTCACCTGGTACACGTTTCGTTCGATCACACTTCTAGCGAGGTGTTACGGGATGCTGCACCTACTTCCCAAGTTCCAGTACGTAACTAAGTATCAGCACAATGCACACTGTACACATATAGGCCACTTACGAAGCCATTATGTTGTAAGTTCATTTTGACGAAGCTGTAATATGTGCTTTTACCTCTTCACAGATTTTTCATATAATATTGTTGTAATACTGCTTTTAATATATTCCATCATTGTTTAAAACTTTGACTGAGGGGTTACGAATAAAACTTGCTAAGTCATTTTTCAAACTTTATTCTCTTTCAAGTTAAAACGAACATCACAAGTGTAACGTTAGGTCTAACGTTAGGCCTAACGTTTAGCCTAAGCTTATTTTCGTGGAACCGTTTGGCACCGTTGTCGGCGGTACTTCGGTACCTTTTAGTTGGTGGTATAGCACCGTACCGGTACCGGTACAGACCGGTACTTACGAAAGTACCGGTATACTGTGCAACGTTATCTGAGAGACAGTATCACTCTCAGCAATCGAACAGATGGGAGAGACTCAATGGGCAGTCTGGATGTGGCTCCAGAATCCAGACCTGGCTGTTGGAATTGTTGGGGACTACAGTATAAAGACCTTAGTCTGTAGGATGTACTGTACTGTAGGGGCAAGGATATAGCCATATGACAAAGGTTAGTTTACAGCCCTGTGTAAAGAACTTCCAGTCATCCAACCAAAGAATCTGGGGGTGATCCTCTTTGTTCAATCACTTTTGGTGGATTTAAAACACTTATCTGCCATCAGATAGAATTATATATGGTTGGATAGACTTCAGATTAGGGTTGGGCAGTACCAGTACTGATATCTGCTTCAATACTGTTATTGGTACTACTGTAGTAGTTGGTGCGCACTTGCATTTCTAAACTGTTAATGTGAAAAATAAGTCTTAAATTGATCCCCATCCGCCTTCCATCCGCCTTCCATCCGCCTTCCATCCGCCTTCCATCCGCCTTCCATCCGCCTTCCATCCGCCTTCCATCCGCCTTCCATCCGCCTTCCATCCGCCTTCCATCCGCCTTCCATCCGCCTTCCATCCGCCTTCCATCCGCCTTCCATCCGCCTTCCATCCGCCTTCCATCCGCCTTCCATCCGCCTTCCATCCGCCTTCCATCCGCCTTCCATCCGCCTTCCATCCGCCTTCCATCCGCCTTCCATCCGCCTTCCATCCGCCTTCCATCCGCCTTCCATCCGCCTTCCATCCGCCTTCCATCCGCCTTCCATCCGCCTTCCATCCGCCTTCCATCCGCCTTCCATCCGCCTTCCATCCGCCTTCCATCCGCCTTCCATCCGCCTTTCATAAAGTTCTGGTACTCTTTATAGGCCTGTCATAAAGGTGCACCCTATTGGATTTTACCTTCAGTAGCTGTCAGTGAAACTACAGTAGCTTTAATACTGTAGAGCCATAGCAATAAATACAGTACACCAGAATGACATCGGGCCGGGAGCATTTAGTGGGGGCACATTGGGTGCATACAGTACTGTATGCATGGCATGGAGCGTGACTAGTTTACCTTTAATAAAGCACAATGACGCTACCAATTGTGTTTCACTTCATACTGTATGTGTGTGAACGGCTACCTTTTACTGTAGTTTCTCTATATCTTTTTGATACATGTACTGTAATGTTACTGTACCAGGAACAGGTGCTTTGGAGTAAGCCTGAAGTACAGTACTTGTGACATCCTGTAACCCAATGTCTTTTGCATCAAGTCTTGAAGCATTCAAGTTATGAAATAGCCTAATGTTTCGATTTTTTAACTGACATTATTTCAGAGAATAGTTTGAGGCTACATTCCTGCTGCCCCCTTCATTGGGATACAGTGACTGCTCTATTTTACCATATGGGTGGCTACCCTCAGCCTCTCAGGGCCTTTTCACTACAAATACTGTTTCTATAGTTGATGCAACAGCAGTGACAGTGCTGTATGGTTGCAAGGAGGACTTTACCCACCAATTTTACTAGCCCCTCAAAATTGGATTAAACTGTTTAAGCTGTCATTCACAATTCATTTTTTGGGAGGGTAGTTTGGAACACAAAATTCCAAAATAAAGAATGTCTGGATATCTTAAAGAAGGCCAGAATAGTGCCATTTCTTACAATCTGGGAGGTTTTTGTGACAACTGCTAACTGATGGTGGCGCTCCGCTTACTGCAGATTGTAAAGTGTGAATTACCCCCCTCCCCCCAAATAATTCCCCTAGAACTGCACCCGTCTGCATGTCTCCAAGCATGGACTCTTTAACCAAGCCACTGTCTCCCAGAAGACAACATTGTGCAAGTTTCTTGCTAAAGAAGATAGACACCTTTATGGGTGACATCTCCCTACCAGAATTGACCCGTGACGTCTCTCCCCTAGTACCATATTTTTGTCCAGTCATGGTCCATAACTTTGTCTCACTATTAATGAGTCACTATTTGCAAACTTGGTGTTGTTGGCATTAGCAAGTGTAAGTAATATCCAAGTAAATTGTTATAACAGCAACTTCAGCTCTTGACTGGTTTAAGCAACACCAGTTCTTTTTGGTATCAAATGTCTATCCATTACCAAATTACCATTTGAAATATGCCCTGCAGTGACCACTGCACTGTATATAGCTCATTCTGTACATTACAGAATGTACTGTAGATTGTCAGTTTTGACATTTTTTTTTTTTATCTATCTTGCAGAAGACAAGCGGAAGCTGTGCACAGCTCTTTTTGACTACAATGCCCGAACAGAGGGTGATCTCACCTTCAGAAAAGGTGAAACACTTCACATCATCGATGACAGGTGAGATAAATTCAGATGATCATTTCAGGTCAGCCTCATTATTGTGGACTGAGACTTACCAAATTCCTGCAATCAATTTTCATTTTTTTTTTGGTGTTGGGGGGGGGGGGGGGAGAGGGAGGAAGGCTGTAACTGGTAATGCATTTAATTTAGCAGTACTACAGCAGTAGCAGTACTATCTGTTAGTGTGTTTTTTTACTTGTGACATCACATCGTTATGACAGAATGAGAAGGAGGCGCTAGTCCAGTATTAGGCTGGATGGCACCTGGTATGGTGTTAAAGGTTACCAGGACTCTTGGCATGGTAGATTGGAGTACATTTGTTGTGTTGAAGCAGGTTAGTGAGGAGTGAAGTGAGTACGTACCAGCACTGTATATGCACATTCCTGGGAAATGATTCATGGTCTCTTAAAAACTGAATCATTTACAGTACCGTAGGTACCCTAGGGTCTTGGTTCTTTGGTGGTTTTTAAAGGCAGTTTACTACAGTTGACATTTCTGTAATAGCATGGAGACCCTTGAGATTTTAATGCCCCCTTTTTGATTCCTTGCTGTAGGCAGGGGAATCTATGCAGTCCTGATGTCGTGTATGTGTGTGTGTGTGACGGTTGCTCGTACACACTCTATCTCAAGAAGGGTAACTCTGAGTAATTTCATTTTTGGCATGTAGGTTGCCCATATTGAGTAGATGATCCCTATTGTTTTTGGTGTCCAAATCTTGCATAGTAATGAGGTTATGGGGTAAAGCATAAAAAAATGTTAAAACTGCCATAGTTCCTTATCCGTGGGTCAAATTTGTTTTAAACTTGATAAGGTTGTCTGTTATTAACAGGTTCACGACCCTGTGAAATTTAATGCTTATCAATAGAGAGGAAGGGATAATTTTTCACTATAAAACAATAATAATAGCCCAAACACCATTATTGTGGTTATTATAAACTACCGTACAAATCAGTTGAAAAGCATATGTGCTAAATTGTGCAAAATTACTATTGGCAGTTGTTGATTCCGTCTCACACAGTTAACTCAATGGGATTGCTCCAGATTTAAGGCTACAGTACTGCATTTGTAACTTAGTGAGTAACTTCTAGTGTGAGGGGCCTCCGATAAGTTGTCCAGAGAGATAGTCTTGGTATGGGGGGTCATGGGGTCAGATAGACAAGGTGGCATTAATTCATGCATTGGAATGTTAATGGGTTTATAAAAAATGAAGAAAATAAAAAAACCATCCGTTCTGTCATTTATTTGGATAATATCAATATCCAGAGGAACAGTTGGTAGCAGAACAAGGTTTCTTAACAATCAAATTGGAGTGCTTTCAATCATATTTCACAATGTCCGAAAGGATGGAGGAAGCAAAAATATTGAGGAGGAATCATAACTTATTGTCAACTTACGAGGACTTTGAGTGTGTTAAAAGCTACTCGTAACAAGGAAGAAATTATCGCAGAGTCGATAAAGGAAAATTTGCAAAAGGCAGAGCGCCAATTTGAGGCAATGGAAGAGGTTCATGCTTATCTGGCTGGGCTGTTGTCTGATGAAGCATTTGAGAAAGCAGAATGCTGGATGTTGGAATGCCAAAAGCAGTATACTGAGGAGAGGGATGAAGCATTGAAAAAGTTAAAGGAGGAAATTGGGTTTCAAATTAGCGTTGGCATTACCTAAGGCAGAAATTCCACCATAGGATGGAGACCCAAGAACATTCTGGTCGTTTATGAAGAATTTTGAGGTAAATATGGCAGACAAGCTGAGTTCAGATGAGGTAAGGTTGAGTTATTTGATTCAACTAACAACAGGCAAGACTAGAAGCAGCATTGATTACTGTGTGTTTCTTGGAGCTCAGAGATAATGTTGACTGATGTCATACTCATACTGTACTTGATGTGTGGGTTGTATGGCCTGGGTAGGTAATCCCTATTGCTTTTGGTGGACATCAAATGTCGCGGTCATTTTAGGTCACCAAAATAAAGGTCATTTTGGGTTAAAGGCTTATGGTGTATCAAGAAAAATAACTGCAGTTGATCCTATACTTGTCATGTGAATAATTCATGTTTGTTGTAATATAACCATGTAGCAAGGAATCACAAAGCCTTTTGGCTTTCTGGTTTTTGGTGTTACCTTACAAAAATCCCACCTTAGGATGTCCTCGCCCTCTGGAGCGTCCAGGGCAGGAACCTTTTTCAAACCATGCCCATGAAAAGTTAAAGTTGCTGCTGGTGGTCGGGGTGGGAGGCGGACAGCAGCAAGAGACGAAAGGAGTTAGGAGTTAGTGAACTCACAAATCTGTATCCATGTCGATCTGCAAAAAAAAAAATAAACTAGTAAAAAGGTAGAAAGAACTCGTAGAATGAGTTATACAGTCAATTTAGTGGTTAACAAATGCAATGATTACTTTATCATAGCCTCAAACTTTATCTTTCTGTGAATTGACAGATATGGTTTTCAAGCTTTGAATATTACCCTTCTGGCATATGCAAGTAGCTACAATACCAGATATTGCAATTTTGACTTGGAAGCAGGGCAAACAGATTTGCATCAATAATTTACTTTTGTGAAATTACTAAACAATTCTTCTAACTTCTTTTTTTTCTTCCACAGCGGTGATTGGTGGGTAGCTTCATCTCTGACAACACATAAAGAGGGATATATTCCAAGCAACTATGTAGCACCAATCAAATCTATGGATGCTGAAGAGTAAGTAATACCTCTGAGAATAAAATACACATAAAGAGGGATATATTCCAAACAACTATGTAGCACAGGTTCAAATCTATGGATGCTGAGGAGTATGTTATACCTCCGAGAGTAAAATGAACCTAAGTTGCATTCATTGTTATAGATTTTGCCTGAGATTTTCTTTCAGCTCACAGGTAGGAGACTTATGCAACTTACACTACTCTGGTTAATGTATTTGTTGTGAGGGTACAGTAACTCCTGGTATTGTTCATGATAAGACAAACCTATGTAGTCATGATGGCGCGTGTAAGCGTGAAGGTGTGGGTGTGGTTTTGTAAAGGGTACGGAACGGGGACACATACAAGAAGTTAGAGCTTGTAACCAGGGATGAGCTAAAAAAACGGGGATGTCCCTGTTTCTGGATACATTAAAATAATGCAAAATGGGGTATCAGATATGCACCCTCAAGTTCATAGGTTGATCTGACGTTTTCCCCAATTACCTATTAAATGGATCTATTCCTGTATGCGTGGGTGTATGTGTGTAAAAACTCACACACACAATCCCGTTTCTGGTGTGAATGGGGATGTATGCAAGACTTATGTCAGTAAACTGGGGACATCATCAGCAAAGTGGGGATATCACCGTTTACGTGGGAAAAGTCCATGTCCCTGATGGGTGCAAACAGGTATGTGTGTGTATGTGCGTGTGTTTGCGACACTCTGCTTGTGCAACCGATATCTCCATGTAGGTATGATGGCTGCTGTTCATATTTTGTATGTACTGTAGCTGTTTGATATTGAGAGGAAGGGTCGTATCGTTTTTGGTGGAGGGTAAAGGTCATCTGGGGTCCCCAGAGGTCAAATACCAAAAAACTGGTGCACACGATATGACCAGGTAGGAATGATGGATACTTTTCACACTTAGTATGTATATTTGTCATATTGAGAGGAAGAACCCTATTATTTTTGGTGGAGGTCAAATGTCATCAGGGGTCACCAGAAATAAAATACTGAAAACCTTGTGCACACGATATCTCCAGATTAGAATGACGGATACTCTTCATATGTGATATGTAGGTTTAATATATTGAGAGGAAGAGCCCTTTTTTAGTTGTTTTATCAGGTACTGTATGTTTCTTTTCTACTGTTTATCAATGTACTGTATGTTTCTTTTCTACTGTTTGCTAATGTGCTGTATGTTCTAAGCTACAGTAGATTTGCCAATCAGTATTGGTACTTATTTACAGTATGTGTATGACCTTTTCTCAGGTACTATAGAATGAACTCATGAACACTATTTGTTCTGATATCGGTGAAGTTGACCTTTGATCCTCTTTTATGTGTATTGGTATTCTATTCAGCTGAGGGTAATTCCCCTTATTCTTACTGTTAAAACAACCACAGGAAATTCAATACAACAAGCACTGCAGTAGGTACAGTGCTATTTGCCTTGATTGACCCATTGTTACATGTGCTGTGCAGCATGCATGCATACTGCACACACACACACACACACACACTCACACACACACACACACACAGTTAGTGTCCAAGCTAAAAATGGAAGAAAGAATGCAGTTGTTTACTTGTTTGTTACTCGTTGTACAAACTTCAGTTTTCAAAACTTTGTAAATGATAGTTTTACAGTAGATAAAGACCACTGTGAGATTAAACCAGTGTATATAAAATTGTATAACACAATTTTAAAGGTTAATGTGTGACATGCATCTAGAAAAATGCCAGCTTCATTTATTCACAGTGTTATCATCATATTTGATGGATTTTTATGAAATTTGTGGCTATTTTCAAAGTTAAATGCTGCCAATGTTCCAAAATGAGATATCATGTCAAATGTGGAACCTTTTAAGTACTCTTTCAGTTTGCAACACTGTGCAGTAATTTTAAGAAGAGTCAGAGGTCACAAGAAATGTTTCTCCATTTTGAACTATTGTAAATCTTTTTTCCTTTCAAATTACTGTAGAACCTGAAAACCTGTTTGGGTACAGTGCATGAATCAGCTCTGGAGAAATGTTTTTAAAGGTTGTATGAGATGGAAATGACATCTTAGAGTATTGGCTGTATTAATCATTCAAATCATCGAAAAATCCATCAAATATTGAAATTTGACTCAAAAATTCCCGTCATACAGTTGCATCATGAATAAATAGTAGCTTAATAAACAAATTTGTGATGTTAAGAGATGGATTCCTATGATATGTCTTATGGTATCCTTTGTTTATGTAGCCATTATTTCAAAGACAATTGAGAATTTTATTTGTCCTGAGGGTTTTCATTTTGATTTTCTTCTTTAAAAGTAGTGATATAACATGATAATGTTGCACCCGGTAATTAAGAGACAATTTATAAAGGCCTAAGAAAAGAAAATCCAACACTTGTGCAACAGTCCACATCATCATAATACATTGTTATAAAACTTTGAAAGCCATACAGTACAGGTCAGAATAAAAGAGACGTTAGTAGCGTTAAGCGTTAGAAATTTTGCAGTAGAAAATGAAATTCCTAGCCATTCGAGCCTAACGTTAATAACGATCACGATAGTTTCGTTACTATCGTTAGAGGGTTGCTCTACTGCTAGTAACGCTAGGATCGTTAATTGCAGTAAACTTCTGCTCTTCCTAACGCTGCTAGCGTTAACTGCGGTAAACCGACTTAAATTGTCTAACGTCGACGTGAGCTTTGGTATGTACACTTGACAGCACAGCTGCAGTAATGATCGGGCCGCGCCTAAGCTTGCATTCAACGATGTGATGGTTTACGGTCATCATTTGCATGCAGGTGTCTGAAAAGTGTAAGGTGAAAATCTTTCTTAATCAATTGGCCAGCAGTAAGTAGTGAATGTCTTTCTACAGAAGCTGCCTGTTGTCACTGAATTAGTGCATAGTGCCCTAATACAAATTTAATCAAATCCTATCATGGCAAAGATTAATTACATCATGAGGGGAAAAATGTTGAAATACCGACGTAATTCTGTATGAGGCATGTGCTAGTTTAACAGAAAAACTTCCTGATTGGATCGATGTTAAGCAGCCAATCAGAACTTGTGACACGCTCAATGCAACTTTTGTGTGTGTAGAAATACTCACACACACTTTAGTCAATGGACTTCCCCCATTGAGTTTGTGTTATGATCATGCCAGTGTTGTTGAACGTTGGTACGGCAGCGAAGCAACGATGTTTGGACACAAATATTTTATACTACAGATTTTTTTTAAAATAAAGTTTAAGTTAATGGCCCGTGTGTAGCAGCAGCTCATGACTTCGCCTGCCATGTTAGAATAAACATAGCAGCCATTATTGGCTCATCAGGATGGGTTTGCCATGGCTCATCGCAGTGAATTTGAACAAAACAACACAATGGATTAGAATGAGATGTTAGAGATAACAAGTAGGCCCCATGAATATGAATTGCCAACTGGAATGTCCCTTTTTTCAAGTGAAACTTTTAAAGCATGAAAACTGAACCTCCAAGAACTGGCTTGAGGCTTGAGCAGGCAATGATCGTGGCTTGAAAAAAAAGGTAATACATGCAAAGTGCACAGTGGGTGCAAGGGGAATTGTAGGAATACACGGTATGACTCCCTGGACCTCAATTTCACAGAAAGGGCATCAGTGTTCCAAACATATTTTGTTTTAATAACCCGCTTCCCATTATTAACTTCAGGCCACAAGTAAATTTCCCATAGTGAACTAGGAAAATGGACTTTTATTGACACTGCAGCATTTTTCTTGTTTACAGACTAGGCTTGTACTCTAAAACAAGGGATGGGGTGAAGAGATAAGTTCCTTTCAAATTTGGGGGACATCTGCAATGAAAAAAAAAATGTCTTTGTTTACTAGGTCCATGTGGGCTACATGGGTATTCCATTTTCTGCAAAAGAGGGTGGTCATTTAAAAGTCCTGCCCATCCTAGACTATCAATATAGCCCGTATCATTTAATGACATACAGTTACGAACTGTTATTCAAGCAAATTCAATGTCTAATATGGATGAATTGTTTTTAGTCAAGAGACTGTTTGGGCTTGGATAGGCCTAGGTGCGACATAGTCATAACAAAAAGTCGTATGCTTGTAATACGCTAACCAGAATTTTAAAAATAATCGAAAGGAAAAGTTATTTCGTAAAAAAATAAGACATGTTATTTTAAACCATGTGTAAGCAAACTCGCAGCACTGTGTGATACTGTAACGGGGTTCATTTATTACAATCTACAGTATTCTGCCCTTGAAGTTAACCTATCACTTCTTTCCTGTTCTTGGCCCAAAACAGGAGATTAAATAGCCTATCTAGGCCTACCCAAGTCTGTAACAGTAGCCTCATTCAACACTCTACTGCACAAACTGGTTCTTACATAACTGTCAATATACCTTCCAAGAGTAGTGAACTAGATACAACAGTTCACAATAGCACACATTATGCACTAGGCTATAAACAGCTGATACAGTTATTCATTATTAACTATTATTGTGTCCAATAGCCTGGGCTACTTTTATACAGTGGCTGGGTCAAACTACGAAGCTGGCCTAACTCACAGGCAATTTCATATCTAATGATGACTAACGTTCATGTTGTTTGGTGGATACGTAGCTGACTAGACTTAACAAACGTATGTAAACGTACCTTAAAACTGCCCAGACCTAGCCTGTTGCCTAACTTAATTATGACACAAAGAAACTTGCTAGGCATGGCTTTGCACATTTCGTGTTTTGATTCTAGGTAAACAATACGCATACCACACTTTATCTTAGTAAAATACTTTGTAACACTAGCAAAACCTAAGAGCCTAGGCTACACAGTGTCTCCATAGCCTGCATACACTAAATTTGGGCTAACGTTAAAGGAACTCCCTGGTTAGAGTTAGACAGAGCAATCTTTTTCACTGGGTGCAGGCTAGGACGAGGCATCGTATTGTCGATATGAATGGGTGTGTGCTAACTTTAACCTACTCTAAATAATGTTAGCCGCGATAACCAGGCCGTCTCCGAGTTTTATGATGGGCTTTCTACACTGCCTAAAAATAAACTGATTCTGCAGAAAATACAGTGCGATAACCTACTACTTCTACTACTGGCTATACTGTATACTGTACAAAAAACCTGCAGGATGCCCATACAGTAAGTGTTTTAGCCTGCTTCTGCTGCATGCCAGCTCGTAGGCCGCACAGCCATACGAACTTACTAACGCAGCTAACGCAAGTAGCGTTAACAAAGTTGCTATGTACCGTTTTCGGTGTATGTCAAAAAGCCGAAGCAGTTGTTAACCATGTTTTCTTGCAATGCAAGTGACGATGGAATTGTTACTTGAAGTGAAGATTGCAGGTGCAGGGAGGCCTAACGCTGGTAACGATTCTCGTTGGTAACGAAAGTATCGATACTTGCGTTACCATAGGTTCAATGGTAACGAAGCTGTCGTTAGCAAGCGGAATTTTCTAACGCTTATCGCTACTAACATCCGTTTTATTCTGAACTGTACTGTATCTCAAAATGGTAATAGCTATAAACACTGTGCCAATGGACATTCATTCAGGGTTTTCACAGACCTGCAACTTCTGAATGAAAACAGCTGGCATGTCACATGAATCATTTAGCATAATCAGGTGCACTGTGTGCTTCCACTCAGTGGGACCCAATGATCAGTCTGTATCATTCCACAGCACTGCAGTATGTCATAGCAGTTGGTCTGGAGTTACAGTATGTACCTCTTCACCAGCCTTTACTATACTGTGCATGATCCTCTGTGGTGAGAAGCAAATTTCATTTTGAACTTCCTGTTTTTTCTGAGTTCCAGCAACCCCATTAAATTTTCTAGTCTATATAAACACTGAGAAGTAAAACCGAACATGATGGTATTTACAGTAATGTACATAGTCAATGCAATTCTGCAATCTGACACAATACCTTTATCCAGCTGTTGTGCTGTTTTTCACTTTATGAAGGAATCGGACAGTTATTAACATTGTGAAACTGGGTAGTAATTGTCAGGTGAGTACCTGGGTACCTGCTCAAACAGTGCTGTGAGGGTTTACGTCCGATATTGGAAGATTCAGCCCACCAGTGGATGTACAGTACAGCATATCCAAGGGCTTGTTGGCTGATGTGCAATGGCTGCTTGATTAGTTATTTCCTGATACCACCCTGTATATCTACCATACCAACCCAAATTGTTTGAACAAATTTCTTTGTAGTGTACATAGCATAGAGTTCATGAGGAATCATACCACCATAGTTAATCAGTTTGTCCCTTATTTAGTAAATGTTCAGATGTTGCTTGTTGTTCTTTTAACCTCAGTAACGTTTCTCTTTAGGGTATAGACTGTCTCGTAGTAAGGACACACAAGAGTTTCAAGATAATTGTGTCAAAGCTGACAAACTAGTGATGTGTAGCCTGTAATTGTAGGGTGCAAAACTTTCGTAACCGGTTGTTTTGCCACCTTGCAAGTTCACCTTCAAACTCCAAATTACCAGTTCGCCCCAAACTGTTCACCACTTCCTCCCTGAAGACCTACAGTACCAGTGGGCCTCCAAGTGTAGACTAGTTTCCCCCCTAACCTGATGGTTGCAATATGAAAAGAACAAGAAAAAATGTGGGAGCGACTTCAAATGGTCATTTGAGCTTCAGTCATTGACCCACTATGTTTGTTTTGATTGTGTATGGTCACTGGCCTCACATTTCATGTTCTACACCTACTGTACAATCTTGGACAAAATTGTTGGGACACTTTGTCATACGTTTGCAAATATAATGCTGAATTTTAGGTGAGAGGATAACATGAAACCCGCGCTCCTTTCCAGTGTTGTGCTATAGAAGTGAATGTACCCTTTGAACAGCAATCCTTTAGCCAACATTGAACGGGGCACTGGGTGTCCAACGGTATTTTGCCCAAGATTGTAGTTTATAGTTTTCTTTTTTTTTCTACGTCTTAATTTGTCGCTGTAACAGTTTTTGCTATCGTGAAATATGTTTTGCTATACTGAAAATTGCAGTTGAAGTCTATCACTTTAGCATTTGACATGAGTTAGTTTTAGGGGACAAAGTGGCACAGTATACTATAGTTGCATGGGACAAACTTGCCGAGGGACAAAATGACTGGTATTATTATGACCAGAAAACCAACAATGTGGTACCCACTAAAGAGTTGAATGCTTTGTTCAAATGACTGCTCACACACTTACAATATGGATGTATATTCATTTAAATTGTCCAGCTAGGAAACATGGTGTGAGTAATGGTGGGGGGAGAGGGGCAGAATGATGACATATTGCATTCTGTCGATTAAATACAAATTTATTGTTGGCATTCAATATTATTGATTGTTAACAACTCAAGTTCTGTATACTCAGCACAGTATGCTAAGACTCTAGAGTATGTCAACAAGAAACTGACAATTCTAATTTGCAGAATCTAATTACCCCTACTTAATGCATTTAAATGGAGTAAGGGATAGTGGTACTGTATATATCCACATCAATGAATTATATGTATTCCATTTGCTTAGTTAAAAGGATGGCTCAGCCATAAATATACTGTAGCACTGATATGTTTAAGAGTAAGTTAATTTGACCATTACAGTGAAACTTCCATTCAATTTCCATGTGTGGTTCTGGAGATATGAGCAGTTGAAGTTGCCACATTTGTTACCAACAGTTGACTTGAAGCAAGCAGGAATGATGTCATCCCACCACATTGATAACGCATTTCATGTTTTTCTTTAAAATTTACACCAAATTTAATACTTCAATATCTAGTACTATCAAAATGTGAATGTATGATGGCTATGAGAGTTTTGCGACCTTCACATAACCAGTACCTAAGCTAACCACCTATTGATTTCAAGGTCAAAATAATAAATTCAATAATAAAGAAAACAAAAGACTATTCAGCCATGCGAGGAGATGATGTCACTCCTGCTTGCCTCAAGTTCACAGTTGGTAGGAAAGGGGGTAACTTCAACTGGTAATATCTTGAGAACCACACGTGGGAACTGAATCGAAGTTTCACCAGAATGGTTGGATAAACTTACTCTTCAACATATCGAGGCTAAATTTGTGGCTGGACCGTCCTTTTAAATAATCTGTCCCATTTTCTCTAAATAGGAAACTAGCATGAGGTGCTAGAAGAACCATTCAGTTTACAAAATGGCATGTCAAAATGGTACACTGAGGCTAGTTTGATGCCAGAGCTCCCGCTATGGGATACTGTACAGTAGCCTTGGCAATACTGTTTCATACTGTCAGTGTTAGGCCTACAGCCGTCCAGTGGTTAGCCTTCTAGCAAAATCATGTGATACAATTCCTGCTGTATCTTTCAAGGCTTAGATTTCATTACTGTCTGTAGTAGTTTAACTTCTTTGTACAGTCCTGTAGTCCTGTTGTAGTGAAAACGGGTATTCCATGTCCAAAATGCTACTCTTTTATTGCCATGGTAATCTGATAGGGTTTTTATTCTAAGTTACGGTACCAGAGGTGGATTTAAATTGCGTTCACACAACAGATGTGATCTCTACCTCAGGATCTGATCCTGATATGATCCAGATATCGAGATATGAACATGTATCTGATCTAGTGTACAAATGCACTTAAAGTGTTTAATAAAGAACTTTGCATTGTTAAAAGGAAGTCACAGTGAGTCATGATGGAAAAAATCAGAAGCAGTGTATACTACTATACTATACTGTAGGTGCTGTATACTACAGGTATACTGTACTGTACAGTATGTGCTGTACTACACTACAGGTACTGTATATACATCATCAGAGCCACCACGCATTTTTGCATTGCAGTTTTACTGTTTCATGTTTGTAAGAATGCATTGTTGCAGTATAGGATATTATTCAACTTTAAGACCTGGTCAAGACGTAGTTGGCCTACAGTAGCTGTAGGGTTATGTAACCCTTCTGTGTCTGTAACTACTGTATGTATATGAACTAGACACACCACAATGCTTAATGCATGCCTTTATTTAAAGCAAATTTGTGCTATTGACATTTTGTTTTACATTTCATGATGTTTTGTGAAATTGTTGTATATCTTTTTCTCAACAGTTGGTTTTTTGGCAAAATAAGCAGAAGCGATGCCTTTAATCGACTGTATTCATCTGGACTACAGAAGGGTACATTCCTGGTCAGGGAAAGTGAAACCAAACCTGGTACAGTATCATCTTCGCTACAGTTGGGTTAACTTCTCATGCAGAAATTGATTGTTAAGAACGTCGCCTGTATTGTATAATGAAACATTTGTGAATCCAAAGATAGAATTTATTGGACAGAAAACCTTCATTTGTTTATTGATCCAATCTCTAATAATCGAATTAGGAATTAATTACTGACACATTCAGCAGGTGAAGATGTTTGCAGTCTCAGCAGATTCAGCAGTCTCATGAAGGGCGGTGTAAAGGTTTTGCTAAAAAGAATGGAAACATTTTACAGGAAATGAGCATATGTTGGCAACAAGAGCTTGAACTTAAGCGTGTCATTAGTGCCCAACAATCCTTTGATAGGAAGTGTAGTTATTATGTCAGTGTGCAGAACCATTATAAACACAGAAGAAAACAATGACAATCATTTCAAACAATTGAGTCAGTGGAAACAATAGAGTAATTGTAATGAATTTTCAGTTCACTCAGGCCTACTTGATTATTTTTTGGTTTTCAGATTGTGTTGTGACAAAATCTCAAAACCTCTCCTCTCCATTTTTGTTTTTAATGGTAATCACATGAAATCATGCATATGTGTGTGTGTGCATGCATGCATGTGTATGTGTGTGTGGGTCCATGATGTACGTTGTAAATACGACATCCCAAGAAGGGAAGTTTTACTACATCGCACATCTGGTATGTAGGTGTACGTTATTGAGTACAGAAAGCCTAATACTCTTGGTGAAGCACAAAGGTCATTTGGAGTCAGGAGGGGTCAAATTGTCAAAACCTCCTAAACTTGATACTGTGTCTAAAGAAGGGAAGCTTGGACACATCTCACACATGACATGTAGGAGTGCCACATTTAGTACAAGAAGCCCACTGTTTTTTGTACGTTTGCCATATTGAGAAGGTGGAGATCAAAGGTCATCTGGCACTGGGGTCAAATTCTGAAAACCTTTTTTAAAATTCTATCCTAAGTTTTTAAAATTTAGACAAAGTTTTATACTTGGTATATGGATGCATTACGGCAGTGGTGCCTTTGGGGTGTTCAAAATTTTTGAGTTCAAGGTCAAAATGGGCCATTTTGTGAAAGCATACAAACTGCCTCTTTACCTACAGATTGTATGGTAATAAGGTGAAATTGTGTCACATTGCTACTATGGTAGAGGTTCCTTCAGGATTATTGGTCCCATATGGACCATTTTATGATATCATGCAAAATGTTTCTTTTCTGCATATTTTGCTTTACAATGTGTAAGGTTTGTCAAATTAGCATTGTGGTAGTGCAATCCTTTCCAGTTTTTAAGGTTGGTGGTTCCAACATCAAAATGGACCAAAAATTGTTACATTATTCCATTTAAAGGGCCCAGTGTTTGCAAGTATGCCAAATGGTTATTGACTGCACACTAGTAAACTGAGGTTATGTCACATTACTACTACATGGTGATGGATAATTCCTGGTGCTCAAGATTTTGGGGTCTGAGGTCCAAATAGGCTATGTGGGCCAATGAAAACACAGAAATCATGGAAAATTCTTTTCCTACAGGTTGTGTGGTATCAAGTTGAAATTGTATCACATTACTACTGTGGTAGTGGTTTTTTTCAGGTTGTTAAGGATTATAGGTCTTCTATAGGCCATGTGGATCATTTTATGAAATCATGCAAAATGTTTCTTTCCTGCATGGTTTGCTATGCAATGTGGAAGGTTTTTAAAACATTGCTTTTTGAAGGTGCTCATCAAATGTTCACAAATTTATTGCTAAAGTTCACGCTTCTGCACAGTTTGTACTCGATATTCTGCAAATAATGCAGTGCTATAGATTCTCTCGCACATAATTTTTGATGATGCTATATAATGATACTGTTAGTAATTCCTATGATTATATAAAGATATTTAAATGGTACCTTCACAATGTTCAGGTATGAGCCTCTGCGCCATTGGTGCTCTAGTCTTCCACTAGAACTCAGAATTTCAGTTAATGTATACAGTATATTTTGGTGTGGAGGGGCTACTCTTCACCAGTCCAAAACCGGTTGTTAAGTTTGTGATCTTTCTCTAAACATGTTCATATAATGTGCAATCAACAAACCAAAAATATTCCTGCCAGCTATTTCTGTTACAGCTTCAAAGTAGATGGAGAAGCAATGTTTCATAATGACAGGTTACTGTATCTTTAGTTGGTCTAATATTATAGGGGCTATCGATTTGTAGAGGTGTTTATCCTCCTCACATTTTCCAGGCAATAAGCAAAACGTTGTTTGGCCAATGAAATGCATCTCTGATCCTCAGGTGGTAAAACAGAGAATTTTAATATCCATGTTAGTGGATACAACATGTTAATTATGTGCCATGTAAATGAGCTTGAATTTGCACAGTAGTTGAGAAGGTAATAGTTTCGGGAAACTTAATCTTTTGTGAGTGATCAAACTTTAGAATGTCTTGGGATCTGGTGATATGAAGAGAAACTTAGCAAACTTGCCAAAACCTCTTTTATCGTGTTTCATGTTTTTTTTTTTTCTTTCTTTCTTGCAGGTACTTATGCGCTGTCTATTCGTGATGAGAGTATCAATGGAGAAGCACATATCAAGCACTACAGATTACAGCAGACCAGAGATACACAAATGTACTACATATCAGACCAGAAGCATTTCCACACCGTCATGGATGTTATACAGTACTATAAAGGTGTGGTTACCAAACAGTTACATAGCCTCTGTAAATGTAAAGGACTTTGTCCAATACAAACCTTGTGAGAAAATTTGTTATGTAATGATGCACGTGCTGTGTTGGTTTTAAATGTAGAGTTCAATAAAAGACGTAAATCTGATCATTAATGCAATGATACAGTGTCTCCTGCATTAAATAGTAACCAACATTTGGAAGTTAACAACCATCTCTGAGATGGCTGTGGCCAAACCTGTCATGAAAATGTGCTGGTTACTGAGATGGCTGTCTGGCCCAAACTGACGTCTAAACCTGCTGGTCACTGAAGTGGCTGTCAGACCCAAACTGGTTTGTAAACTTTCTGGTTACTGAGATGGCCTGTCTGGCCCAAACTGACATTTAAAAGAGTATTCAAACAGAAATTTAAAAACTATTGTCTTGGTAGAGATAGCCCCACCGTTTGACAAGTAAGTACATCATTTTTGTGTCAGTATATTTGCTAAAGGTGATCTTTACACCTGCATCCAGTATGTGTATGTTGTATAGTATAATAAATAGTCTTGGTAAGGCCTAGGGCAAAGTCTGCGACAAAGTATAGTCCCAGCCAGTGTTGCCAACGGTTATCTTCCTCTCACCATGACTGAAAGTCAGTTGTCATGTTAAGTGTCTCCATTTTGATCAATTGCTTCTTCAATGTGTGACTAGTTGCCTAATGAGGACACCTTGCCCTTTAAATGAGCTAGTTGCCAGTCCCTTACTGTGATAAGACAGTCTCTCTGCAGTAACTTGTGTCACATATTGTGGAAATGGTTTTAGACATGTGGGCTGTTTTTGCTACATATAAAAGGGGCTAAGGCTTTGTAGACCTACTTGGGCAATATTATATTCAATATTCACTCAAGCTATCAATGTAAGTTTCTATTCTTGACTTGTTATCGACTGATCGTTTGTCAGCATTCAGAAAGGTACTTTGAGACCAGTCTTTTGCACAAGGAAGTTACGTAGAACTGAAGGTGTGTTCAGTAAAGTACAATAAGGCAGCACTGACAATAACCCCTTCTACATAGTCATCATTTACAGTCTGAGCCTCGCATGAACTTTGGTCTGATGATATGACAGATTTCCGCATAAGGAAAGATAATAACTACATGTTGTTCAACTTGTCTGTTGATAAAATAAGGGAGTTACCTTCTGTTTAAGCTTTATCTCATGCGGCATTTAGTGGAGATCAAGTACTTGACCACCAGGGGAGAGAATTGGCATCATAAATTATTAAAATCAGTTTGTAGTTTGTTTGATCTTGGGTTTGCATTGAAGATGCATTTCAGGAATATATGTTGCTTGTTGCTTGGTTTTAAGCTGTTACACATTGAAGGGTCTTAAAGGGTCTATGTTATGAACAAAATGTTATCTATTAATAATTACACACAAGGCAGAACAGAGAGGGATGAACATTTCAAGATCATGTGATAAAAACTGGAAAGAGAATGAACTCACTTGGATTTGTGTAAAGGACTTACTTTGGTCATACTGTACTTTGACAGTTCTTGCAGTCTACAATCCTACTCTAATATTTGTGTACTCTCAATTCTCTCTTATGTGTTTTGATCTTTTCTTCATGGTATGTTTAGAGACGCATAGCTCTGTGTGGCATACAGTGTGTGACATGTAGCCAGACATGATCATGAGCCCCCCCCAAAAAATGTGTGTGGGGTGAGGGTTTAGAACACCAACTCATTTGATGCCAATTAGGTAGTAAGTAAACGTTAGTGTAAACTACTTCATGCTTCAAACTTTTGTATTGCTCACAAATGATGACCAAATTTATACTTATCATAACAAGAACAGTGTAAGTAGTGATAGTGTGATCCTTGGTGTGGTCTTTATATTTATTTGTCTGATCATTTATACCTGTCGTAAAAGACATTCGTCTCTTCATTCCACAGCGCCTATTGCCCTCTTGTAACCCTTTAACATTCACCTGTAACCACTGCAGCCTCCCCCCTCATTTATTCACTGAAAATGTCTGATTTATACACTATTTAATTGAGCCCTCTGAAATTCCACATTTTTGTTTGACTGAGTCAGGTTATTTGTTGGATATTTCAGGAGGGCATCAGACACAGTAGAGGTGCGCGTGTAGGGAGAAGGTAAATAGCCAAACCAGGGTCAGTTGTACAGACCATTCATATATTATTTTTAGGTACATGTTTCAATGCCAGCACAAATGAACAACATTTACACTTCAACAGTCGTATGTAAAGTATTTCCTTTGTAAGATACAGACTGTAAAGTCTGTATAAAAATGTTTGACAAAAAAAAGAAGTAGAGTGAAGGAAAACCCTGAATCAGAGGGTGTGATTGTTAAATTACTTTGCCTATCAGCAATTAATAACACAAACAATTTGCTCTTCAGAAGATTGTGTCAAAATAAATCTTCAGAATTTACTAGTACCTCAGATTAAAATCTTTCTCATCTTCTAAGATTAATTAAAAGTGATATTGTTTCGTCAATCGTTATTTGGAAAAGAATGTGCCAAGTTGTCATATTGATGCCAAAAGTTACCATTGTGTTTGTGTTCTTGCTGTGTACTTTCCTGTGGAAAGTGGAAATAGAGATCATTTATAACGGAGATGTTTTCTTTGGTTTCCTGTGAATCTTTAATGGCGATAGATTAAGTAAACATTGTCCGGGGCAACGTTTCGACAAAATCTGTCTCATATTTCCTGTTGAACAGTCTTGTAGTGAAACCATCAATAAAGGGTAAAGCTACTAAGAAAAATTACAAATACAAATTTAGAATGGCTTAACCATACTGCACACTTCTTCAAATTTATTGTTATTGGCTGAGAAGAAAAAAGTGCGGTCATGATTGCAAGTGTGAGGGTGCAGGTGTGTGTTTGTGATGCTTTGATTGTTATCAAGGTATCTCAAGAAGGGAAACTCTGATAGTTCTCAAACTTGGTACATAGATGTCCCATATTTAGAGGAAGAAGCCTGTAGTTTTTAGTGGTGGTCAAAGGTCATATCTGAGGTCACCATAGGTCAAACACTGACAATCGTGTAACATAATATCTCAAGGTAGGAGTCATAGAAATGTAGTGTGTAGATGTGTTATATCAAGTCAAAGAAGAGATTTGTTTTTGGTGAAGGTCAAAGGCCATGTGAGGTCGCCAGAGATCAGACACTGAAAACTTTATTAGCATGATATCTCTAGATATAAATCTTAAAAACTTTTGATACTTATCATGACAATGCATTATTTTAACTTGCAAACCCTTTTTCATTATTTGTGGAGGTCAAAGTTCATCTGATGTCTACATAGGTCAAACACTGAAAACAATTCTGAACGTGATATCTCAAGATATGAATCATGGAAATTATTGAAACTTATAATGTTGATATGCTATAGCAAGTAAGAACAACCCTATTGTTTTCAGTGAAGGAGAAAGGGCATTTGGAGTCAACAGGGGTCAAATTTTGAAAACTTTGCAATTACAATATTTGAAGAAGGGAAGCTTGGACAGGTCTAATATGTGGTACATAGGTGTACCTTACTGAGTATGGGAAGGCTAATATTTTTGGTGGGGTCTAAGGTAATTGGGGGACAACAGGGGTCAAATAGGGAAAACCCTGTAAACATGATATTTCATTTTCAAAGGTCATTTAGGGTCTTCAGGGATCACATTGTGAAAATCTTGTAAAACTCAATATTTGAAGAAGTGAAGCTTGGACAGGTCCTATGTGGTGTGTAGGTTGGGTACAGGAGGGCCTACTGTCTTTGGTGGAGGTCAAAGGTCATTTGGGGTCAAACAGTGAAAACCTTGTAAATATGATACTTCATGAAGGGAAACTTGGACCGATCTGGTATGTAGTATGTAGGTGTATTTAACTGAGTACAAGAAGCCTATTGTGTTTGGTGCAGGTCAAAGGTCTTTTGGGGTCATTAGGGCTGGGCCACATTGCAAAACCTTGTAAATATGATATCTCAAAAAGGGAAGGTTTGACAGATTTACTATTTGACATGTATGTGTACTCTGTTGAGTGTTAAAGCATGCTGTTTGTGGTGAATGTCAACAGTCAGTTGGGGTCAACTGGGCTGAAGTTGTGAAAAACTTGTAAACACTCTATTTCAGGAAGAGAAGATTGGAGAGATCTCATATTTGATTTGAAGATACACTGTATACAGTGAAAGAAGCGTATCAATTTTATTAGCAGTAAAAAAATCATTTAGAGTTACATCTTCAACTTATGCAATATGTCAGATTAAAAATACTCATAGTAGAATCATGTAAAGCACATTGCCTTTGGGATTTCTGGTTTTGTTTATACATGAAGTAAAATTGTAAAGGCTGTAATTTTAATTGTTTTTGTTGCATACATTATACTGCCAATGAAGTAATGCATGCAGTTTTTGAGATTCATTGGCCAACTTGGTGACCATTCAATTCTCATTCCTCTAAACATTACAGGTGCTGCAAATGGACTTTGTTGTAGACTTTCCCAAGCAGCTCCAAGACACGCGCCCACGTTCACGTCTTTAGGTAATTCTGTCTGGGAAATAGACAGGAATTCCTTGCAAAAACTTGAGAGGCTTGGTGCAGGAACATTTGGTGAGGTATGGAGGGGTACATGGAAGTCAAACACGGCAGTTGCAATCAAGACCCTGAAAGAAGGCACCATGTCCCCGGAAGAGTTTCTAGCAGAGGCAAACATTATGAAGGAACTGCGCCATGAGAAGTTAGTGACTCTCTATGGAATATGTTCTGACATGGTATGTTAATTTTTTCATTACCTCTTTGCTCTTTGCTTGTTCATTTGGTCTACCCTCTGCAAGACATGTATTTATTTTTTGTGATATATGTTATATTAAGTGGAGTAACCACAGATATCCTATGGTAAGTGGAATAACCAGGGATATCCTGCATGTTGAATGGGATCACCAATGGGGATATCCAATGTTAAGTAGAATTACTAGGGATATCCTATGGTAAGTGGAATAACCAGGGATATCCTGCATGTTGAATGGGATCACCAATGGGGATATCCAATGTTAAGTAGAATTACTAGAGATATCCTGTGGTAAGTGGAATAACTAGTTAAATCCTATGTTATGTGGATTCACTTGGGATGTCCTGTGTTACATGGAATCACTTGGGAGACATCCTATGTTAAGTAAACCTCTGAGTCACATGGTGGGAAAGACAATAAAATCAAATTCATCGGATAGATTGCCTGTAAATTGTAAATATTACAACAGTAGTATTGCACAGATGTACCTTGAGGTTAACCACAGGTTTTTTTTTCACCCATTTTAGTTATGTTGTGGTACATATTGGCCAGCAGTTGGTTTGTACCCAACCATGATTTGTATGGTGCCTTGCTGCCTTAGTCTTGCTGTTTGCTTTTAGATCCATGATTAATAACTTTCATGCTTCCTCAAACAGCTAACTTAAACCATTTTTGAGAGCATTCATCTCAATTACTGAATCTTACTGCATTGTTTGATGTCGCACAAAACCATTGTGTGTTGAAAAGGTATTGGTATGGAGAGATTAGGGTGTGCCAATTTATATTTATATTCATGCACAATCTCACCTGGCCTGTAATTGGTTGAAAGGCATTCGATTCTTCCTGACCATCTGCTACGCATCAATAAAACAGGTTTCACATGATATAAATAGATCTAGCTAGTTGCTCTATAATAGCTTTACTATTTCATGAACCAAGAAAACATATTGCTTTTATTTGCAAGGTTGTTTGTCACAAAATTAAGCTATTTACAAGACAATAGCTTAAAAATGGATGGTGGAATAGCTGTCCCCTGTACATCTCTTCTGTCAGTATGCTGGACTTTATTATCACAAGAGCCACCTTCACTATCATAAGAAACACCTTTAATATCCTTAGGACCACCTCTACTATCCTAAGGAGCACTTTTACTATCCTAAGGAGCACCGTTATTATCCTAAGGAGCACCTTTATTATCCTAAGGAGCACCTTTAATATCCTTAGGACCACCTCTGCTATCCTAAGGAGCACTTTTACTATCCTAAGGAGCACCTTTATTATCCTAAGGAGCACCTTTATTATCCTAAGGAGCACCTTTATTATTTTAAGGACCGCCTTTACTGTCCTATAAGGAGCACCTTTACCATCCTTTAAACCAACTTTGCTGCCCTTAGAACCAACTTTACTATCCTTAGGACCACATTCACTATCCTTAGAACTAGTTCTAATATCCTTAGCACCAACTGTACTGCCCTAAGGAGCAACTTCATAATCCATTGAACCAACTTACATCAGCATTACTGTAATAGACTCTAAAATAGAAGGTGGATTCTCAGCACTTCTGTAATTAACTGCAGAATAGACGTTTGACTATCAGCTCTCTTGTCATAGACTACAGAATAGATGTTCGACTATCAGCACTTCTGCAATCGACTACAGAATAGAAGGTCGACTATCAGCACTTCTGTAATTAACTGCAGAATTGAAGGCGGACTATCAGCTCTCTTGTTATAGACTACAGAATTGAAGTTTGATTACTAGTGCTTTTGTAATCTACTACAGAATAGGTCAACTATCATCACTAATGTAATAGACTTTAGAATAGAAGGCCGACTCTCAGCACTTCTGCAGTCGACTACGGAATAGAAGGTTGACTATCATCACTAATGTAATAGACTTTAGAATAGAAGACCGACTCTCAGCACTTCTGCAATTGACTACGGAATAGAAGGTCGACTGCCAGCACATACAGAACTACTACAGAATCTAAGGTTGTGCAGACCACAGATGGTGGTGGTTCTCATTTTGTTAGTTACATAACTGGCATATTTTGTGAAAGATTAATTTGTGTTTTTGAGTTGGTAGAAGTGACATTTATACATGAAGCATAACCTGTCGTTTATCCTGCCTTCTTTAAACAACTATGTGGGTCTCTAACTTTGTTTACAGGAGCCAATATACATTGTTACAGAGCTGATGTGTAATGGCAGCCTTCTGGATTACCTAAGAGATTCAGATGGGCGTCATCTTGGACTTCGCCACTTGATTGATATGGGTGCTCAGGTTTGTATCCATTCACTTCCTTTCCTCACTTATTTCTAGTACCAAGTACATTAATCCCATGTGGTATTCAGTTCAGGTGAATATCCCCTGATTTTGGCCATAACAACATGTGTTAGTCTTATAATGGTACGATGTCAAAGGCGTAGAAACATGGATATGCACGACAGCAACAGCCTGTACAAGTTTAATGTCAAGCTCACTTTGAGAAAGCAGGTTACCCTGCAAACATGAAACTTCACACACTCAGCCTTTACTCCTATGGGTAAACATTGAGTAACTTGTCCCTCTGCAAACAACCTTTGTAATACTGCCACTGGTTATGAAACTTTTGAGTGAAATCTGCAAAAGACTTCCAATATTGTTAAGGAAAAATTTTTCCATCGAGGAAAGTACCGACAGGATCATACCCAGTGGCTTACTTGCCAAGGATGGGAAAGGCAATTTCTGGCAATCTAGGGAGTATTTTTATCCAAACCTTTTACTCCTTACACCAATAAATATTGATGCTCTGCCTTGTCTTTCTACAATACCCCTCCCCCTCTCCACTTTCTCTAAGTACACTCCCCCCCTCCCCTTTAGAAATGTCTGGATCCACACCTGGAACTAGTATGCCAACTTTAGAGAACAGCATATTGGAGTATGTAGCCTTGTGGTCAAGACCCTAGACTGAAACCCCTGGTTGATGCATGATGTACTATCTTTTGGATATTTTAAACGATAATGATCTGATTTCTGGACAAATTGGACCACCCAACAAGTCAATAACCACTAGATGTGATAGAAATCCTTTGATCACCATGCAAGAAGTGGACTAGGTTCACTAGCAGCATTGTGACAAAAATGTGGCACCCCTAAATGTCACCAACTAGATCATAAAGGTGCCACCCCTAGATGTTACCAATTAAATCATAGCTGTGCCACCCCTAGATGTCACCAATTGAATTGTAGCTGTGCCACCCCTAGATGTCACCAATTAAATCATAGCTGTGCCACCCCTAGATGTCACCAATTAAATCATAGCTGTGCCACCCCTAGATGTCACCAATTAAATCATAGCTGTGCCACCCCTAGATGTCACCAATTAAATCATAGCTGTGCCACCCCTAGATGTCACCAATTAAATCATAGCTGTGCCACCCCTAGATGTCACCAATTAAATCATAGCTGTGCCACCCCTAGATGTCACCAATTAAATCATAGCTGTGCCACCCCTAGATGTCACCAATTAAATCATAGCTGTGCCACTTGTAGATTTTATGAACTAAACCATAAATGTGCCACCCCTACATGTCATCAAGTATCATAAATGTTATGTTAACAATGTACTTACTGGTTAGACATTACAGTTTCACAATTGGACTTGCTTAGAATGTTGCATTTTACATTCTTTATCAATATGAATATGACCTGAATGAACCAAAATCATTTCAGAATTGTAACCTCACCACAAAAAAAAAAAAAAATAATCCCCAGCCACAAAAAAAAAGTCCTTTCAAACTTTTCAAAGATATGACCAGCTTGTACAGCCTCAGCTGTGGTATTACATTCCTGTACCACTTAACATGTAACCATTGAGTGAGGAATTTGATCTGTTACCATCACTAAGATATGCCTTGCCAAGATGAGCACTAGGCAGCTATATGAATTAGCGCTTGTGCAATTTCTGACTGGTGCTGTGGTGGATAAAGGTGGTGACATTTGAAGCAATGAAGCTTAGCAACCTAGAGGTTCTGGTAGGGTCACAGTAGGATGGGTTTTCATCCTAGGGTATTCTAAGGTTTTCCCATCTGAACTGATATTGTGAAAAAAGATGCCAAATATGATAAAAAATTGATAAGTTAGTAGTCACCCAACATGAAGTTGTAAGCTATAAGCCAGAGGCTTTCTCCACACTTGTGTGGCCAATTAGCATCATATGATAACTGCCCTTCAAGGCCTTAATTAAATTTCAAAGTTGCTAGGGGGCTGTGGAATTTGTCTATGGCCCAATCTCATGAGAGTTGTGCTCGCAAGACGTCCAAACGTCAAATTAAATGTTTAAGCACTGTTCTCTGTGCGAGTGCCATTTACGCATTTTGGGGTGTTTTTAAAGCATCCCCCAAGAAGTCAGTACACCACCTGTACACCACCTGTACACCACATGTACACCACATGTACACCACATGTACACCACATGTACACCACCTGTTTGGTGCTGGAAGTGACCTATGGCCAACTGTGAGGAGTATCCAGATTGTACGGGACCATACGGACTCGTACATACCCGTACCTACATGTTAAATTTTCTGTGGAGTAACAAGAGCTCATGGTCTACAAAATTGCAAAACTGTGGCTGGAAGTTCAATATCGGTTTCTTCCGCAGTTACATGCGTTGTGGAGGCTTACTCGTCAATCGTGCAAGTGCACACAGCCTCAGTATAGTTATGATTCACCCTGTAAATTGCTGTAGCTTTGTGTACAGGGCCTGTAATGTACGACCGATGGGAGTGAAACTTTAATAAGAAGTAGTGTGAACTGATTTACTGAAGAGATGCTATTTCCTATTTATCCATTGATATGGTAGATTGCACATGGAATGAGTTACCTGGAAAAGAAAGGCTTCGTTCATCGGGATCTGGCTGCGAGAAATGTTTTAGTGGGTGAAAACAACATGGTGAAAATTGCAGACTTTGGGCTGGCTAAATTAGTGAAGGATGATCATTACCTTGCAAGAAGAGGTTTGTGTCCCAACTTTTATACTTTCAATTATTATTCATATGAGTTGATGTTGAGTACCTGCTTATATCTCAATAGCATTTTACATTGGGAATTTATGGATTCCACAGTGATGCATTGCATAATGGGTAATATGTGATGTCATACATAACCAGCTAATTGAATCTTTTAATTTTTTATAGATTTTTGTATATCTTTGTTCGCTCATTTGCCTTAAAATTAGCATTTCAACCTTGAATTTCATAACATTTTATGCTCATTGAATAATAAACCAGAATGCGAGGCATTCACACTCGCGAATATGGACCGAATTGCAGATCTAAACGGACTGTGGCATCACTCAAGTAATGCACTGCGGTTTACTGCTTATGATAACCGTAGTACTAGTAATCTAGGGACGTAAAAGGAGCACCAATATCCAACGAACTTATGATTGAAACGCGTACAAGGCTATGCGCAGAATTCAGTCTACGACTATGACTAGGAGCACGACGAGTTCGTTCGCTAACTTAGACTCAAGTCAAGTTGGCCTAGCCTAGCAGTTACAACTTATGACACATTGGGCTAAGTTCCAGTAAACTTCTACTCGATCATGGCACGATATATATGAACGTTTGAAAAGACAGTAACCGTACGCTTATTACACCATTATCTCTAGGCCTAGTGTCAATGACAATTTTGAAGAAAAAGACAACACGGTCAGTCACAATAACACACATTTGCCAATCTTTTCTACCCTGCCTAGTGGAACTGCCAGTCAGGTGGACACGTGCAGTGTAGTGGTCCACACGCATGTATGCAACACGTACGGCAGTATAGTAGTACGGCACACAGTTCGTTCTTTTTATTGAGATATAAAACAAACCAGTTTGTTATCAAGCAGTATTAACCTCCTGGGTTGAAATATTAACAAGTGAATTTTAATACTACATTCCTCTATCAGAAAAAAATAGAATCCAAAGTCCGCTACAATCTATTTCAAACATTTCAGAATACCGACAGTGAAGAGTTGAGATTTTCATACGGAACAGCCATTTGCAAAACGGTGGAAAGGGCTGTTATTCATGTTTTACAGTTGTTTTGTTGTGCAATCTCTCAAAAATGTTGGTGTTTACAACATAATAGTCTACAAACTGTTCTAAAAAGCATACAATAATTCTTATTCACATTTAAAAGTTTCGTTTTAAGTAATTTTATTTGGTTAAATTGAAAGAATTTTCAGTCATACAAAGGAAAGACTGTCAAGAGGCTGAAACACGACTGCTATACTTCGCTATTCGCTCGTAAAAAGCAATCTAATGTTTCAAGGGTTAATATTCACCACTATGAAAGAGTAACAGATCTGCGTCTCATTTTCCAGTACTGTTGCATAAAATTTTGTAACCTTGAGGCCTGGAGAGTTTTGATATCCAGAGAAATTGTGTGAACTTGTGGAAAAATCATGTAAATTTGCACCATATGAATGTTGGTCAAAATGCATTCTCACCTGTAAAATCAAAATTTGTTACTCTCTTTACTTCATGTAGCTCTTGCGTTTGCTGTTATATTTGAAAACTTAATGTAAGAAATAAGAAGAAATATAATGAAAATTTTTTTTTTGGTCTTGGAAAGTCATGATAAAAGCCATAAAAATTGATTCTTGAAAGTGCAGTTACTGCAGTGAAGTATATATATTTTTATTAAAAACTTTGAATTTTCATTTGAAAAGATTCATTGGAATTCTGTAATGTTAGAAACAAGATGCTGTTGACTCTAATTTGTGACATGCAACTCTAACTTTTTCTCCTCTATGCACAAGAGGAGATACATTGTAACTAATGAATTGATGGGAGTAAAATAATTTGATGGTTAAACTACATGCTGTGTTTGGCTTACAGTGTTTGGATTGCAAATGGTTTGATCATGCTTATGTACATTCTCTAGACTAGAGATTTTTACATTGACACTTGGACTTGAAAAATTCAGGACTTGGGCAAATCAGTCTTAAACATGGCAGCTTGCTTGTGTTTTTGTTAGAAAATCTGATATTGCCAATAACACTGATCTTATGACAAAGTGTCTCTCTGTCTGTGTGTCTGTTTGTCTGTCTATATGTCTGTCTCCATTTTTGTCTGCCTGTCCATCTGTCTGTCTCTCTGTCCATTTTGTGTATGTTAATGTTATTAGTTCCATTGTTTGGTGATCCTCAAAGTTGTTCAAATTCCTTCCCATGTTACTGCCATTAAATAACAGCAATGTTTTCAGAATTGTCTTTTCTTTTTCTTTTAACTGCCCTAGCTGTCATATGCTTTCCTTGTTTTCAATACAGGAACCAAATTTCCAGTCAAGTGGACAGCACCTGAGTCTGTTCTGTATGGTACATTTAGCACCAAGTCAGATGTGTGGTCATTTGGTATACTAATGACTGAACTGGTAACCAAAGGAAAA
The DNA here is from genome assembly GCA_021234535.1 of Stichopus chloronotus. Classification (NCBI taxonomy): domain Eukaryota; kingdom Metazoa; phylum Echinodermata; class Holothuroidea; order Aspidochirotida; family Stichopodidae; genus Stichopus; species Stichopus chloronotus. The sequence continues at coordinate 8,517,315 of CM037849.1, forward strand.
ACACCCTACCCTGGTAAGTCAAACACCCTACCCTCTTAAGTCAAACACCCTACCCTGGGGAGTCAAACACCCAACTCTGGTAGGTCAAAACCTTACCCTGGTAGGGTATTCACTCTATCCTGGAAGTCAAACTCTCTACCCTGGTAAGTCATAACACCCTACCCTGGGTAGCCATAACATCCTACCCTGGTAAGTCATAACACCTTATCATGGTTATTCTCAACCCCTACCCTGGTATTTGTATGATATGAAATCAGACAACCTGAGGGATGACTGTTTTGAATTACTCATTACTTGAAATATGGTCAACATCTTGGCTATGTCAAACTCTCACTCAGCATTAATCATTGTAGACCTGATTTTGGGTCAGAGCTAGCTAGAAATGGTTTCTAAATTGTTGTTCAGATTAGACTCCTGTGAGCAAGCACAGAGTAAGATGTAGCATGTCTAGATAACGTGTCAATTTCTTGACAAGTTGATTTGTTGGTTTTTTATCCACATGCTTGATTTTTATTATGAAAATAACTACTGCATGAAAACATTGGTCTGAAGCATTCTGGTTCAAAAGGGAGCTTCAGAAAACAAACAGTCTTGAAAAATTCAGACAAGCATTATTTTAAATTAACATTTATTGTGTCAGTTCATCAGCTGATTTCATGGACAAGTATATGATTTGGACAGCCGGTCAAAATGCAGTCACACCTAAAACCATCTAGTGAGCCTGATGTTGTCAGGAATGAATGCTAACTTCAACACTCTGTGTTAGCATCCCTAACATTGTAGAGAGTGATTGCTTACTTCAAGCCTGCGCAGATATTTGCAACTCTCTGAAAATGGATTATTGTGGTGTACATATAATGCATAGTGTTTTGTGACACACTTATGTTGAAGACTAAAAGGTGATGTTTTCTTCAAAATGTGATAGATCACTGATTTTGAAAATAAAAGTATTGAACTTTGTCAAAATTATTAGGAGTAAGCTAAACTAAGCTTTCCATTAGGTTGATGGGAACTGAGTGAAATTGCATTTTTTGTGCATTTCTGCATACCTAGGATAGGTTTTTTAATGCCCATTTCCTTAGCCTCTGATTAAATGCAGTAAAGATAAAACCACTTATTTTTTATTGAATGAGAAAATACTATGATGTGTCTAATTTTACCACTTTTATGTCAAAGGAATGCTGTTAGTGAGTACTTCCTTGTGAAGTGTAAAGTATACAAAGGCCTAATGTTTAACTTCCTGTAGCCACATGGTGGTCCCTCTACGTAGCTCATTAGTCACAAGTTCCTTGAATACCAAGTGCCTTTTCTAACATGGTAGACCCATGGCATACTGAAGCAGCAGTCATTGGTTCAAGGTGTATCATTTGTGCATCAGATTAATATGTATGAGTAAGCCAATGTTAATTGGGACGATATGGAGGGTATGCAGGACTCAGAAGACAGTGCATTCACTTAAACCAATTATGGAATGTCAAAAGACGTTGTAAATTTTGAAAGATGTACACCAATGAAACACCCCACTAACAGTGTCCAACACCAAATGTAGCCCTTTTTCAAAGTACTGTACGTATGTTAATTTGCTTATGCCCTGACAATAGAACGTTAGGGTAGATTATTCAGGCAGCATTTGCTATATATATTTACTAGTCTCAATAACTTGAAAAATTGAGATGCACACAATTCTGTGATTTGGAGATGCTCTCCATTTTCAGTATTTTATGGAACTGGCTGAATAGTAGGAGATGTTGGATATTAACCATAGATGTGTTTTAATTTGAATATCACCTGTAGGAAGAGATGTGAACTTATTTATAACAGGGACACTCAGACTTTGTAATTGGATTTCACAGTGACTTATGTATGAACGATAATATGCCCAGCAAGCAATGGTAGCCTACCAAATATCAGTAGTTTAGGCTGATCGATCGAAGTCACATGGATTAAAAAGATAGTCAATACTTCTCACAGGAAACTGACGTATGATACAAGTAAAGATAAAAAGGTTTGAGGTTTGTTGACAAATTGATAGTTTGTTGAAACTTTTACAGCCCTTGTAATCAGTAGTTGTCACCTTAATACCATGACATAGTTAGCACACCATGACGTAGTGGGAATTCAGACAGACATTTTTTAAGTAAGCACATTGCAATGTAGTTGTGTTGTGTTATCTCATGATTTCAAACCATGTTTTTTTAAGTTCTACTTATAAACATAAGCCAAGTGAAGATGGCAGATATATACTTCAAGGGAGGTGCATTTGCTGATATTTTAAAACATTTGAACCCACATAATTTATCTAAATGGTGCAGTATACTCCTTCTATAAAGTAAATTGCAAGGATTTATCCACATGCATACAGTTCATATGACATCAAAGTAATATTTTAACACTATCCAGTTGTCTACTGCTCTATAGCAAATAAGCTGTTGCAGATGTGCATTTGAACTGCTGCTTTGATAACAAGATACAATCTGAAATATAGAACAACAGATCTATGTCTTATTTGCTTCAGATCAACAGTAGATCTACATCTGCATCCGATCTGCATCCAATCTGCATGAAATATCGGCAGTTTTCAAAATGTGTGTGAAGCATCTGGTAATTCTCTGTAAATATATTGTTGCCAAAAGTGTTAACAAATGCTGTTTACATTGTTTTCACATGCAGCTGATACACATGCTACATTGAGAGTGAGTTTACCCAATCTGAAGATGTTTTGAAGTAAAATTCTGTCTCTCTAGGTATGTCAAACCATGAGGTCATTGAGAGTCATTTGAGCTGATCTTCAAGTGTCTTCATCTCTTTCTTTCCATCTCTCTCTTTCCTTCTCTCTTTGTAGGTATGTCAAACCATGAGGTTATTGAACAGGCTGTCCATAGAGGTTTCAGGATGCCAAAACCCATGCATTGTCCAGATTCCATGTATAGGATGCTCTTAAAATGTTGGAATAATGAGCCATTGGAGAGGCCAACGTTTGAGTTCCTTCACAGTTTCCTTGATGATTACTTTGTTGCGGAGGAACCGGACTACAAAGACCCAGACGGATTCTAAAGTTCAAACAGAGGTGTTGGTCAATCATGGAGCCATTTTACTTAAGGAAGATATGAGAGGAGATAAAAGTGATTTGGTGACTGAATTATATTGCAACTGTACTGCCTATATAAAGGTCACTGCAAATGATAAAAGTCACAGCTATGACAAGTATTTTGGGGGAATTTCTTTTAACATTTTAACACTAGTGCTCACTGGTTAGTCTTTGTCTAGAAACTTGCCAGTTCTGTTTCTTTGTATGTTCTGGTGTGCCACATAACCAACGACCCAATTTTTGTAAATACCATTGGTGTATCGCTATTTGTTGGCATGGAGGTTTGGATATAGTAATTATAATTCTCATTATGTGAGTGATCAAATGCTTAACATTTTCTTTTGAATTTAAAGTTAATTAAAAATAGAAGTAATTCAACCACTTCTGTTGTAGTGCAATCAAACAACTTTCGTACTCACATCATTATTAGAAATCTTCAGCTTTGCTGTTCTTGTTTAATATAAGTTGTGGACACAGATGGAGTAGTCGGTTTGATGCCAGATTAATTTTTATCCTAATTATTTTCTAGACAAAGAAGCTTTTAAATCAGATGTTGGTGTAACATTTGATCAGATGTCCTCACCACATCTGGTCAGGTGTCCTCATCACATCTGGTCAGACATCTTTATCACATCTGCTCAGACATCTTTATCACATCTGCTCAGATATCCTCGTCCCATCTGGTCAGGTGTCCTCATCACATCTGCTCAGATGTGATTATCACATCTAGTCAGATGTCCTCATCACATCTAGTCAGATGTCCTCCTCACATCTAGTCAGATGTCCTCATCTTGTCTAGTCAGATGTCCTCATCACATCTAGTCAGATGTCCTCATCACATCTGCTCAGATGTCCTCATCACATCTGCTCAGATGTCCTCGTCACATCTGCTCAGATGTGATCATCACAGCTAGTCAAATGTCCTCATCACATCTAGTCAGATGTCCTCATCACATCTAGTCAGATGTCCTCATCACATTTAGTCAGATGTCCTCATCACATCTGCTCAGATGTCTTTATCACATCTGCTCAGATGTCCTCATCCCATCTGGTCAGGTGTCCTCATCACATCTGCTCAGATGTCCTCATCCCATCTGGTCAGGTGTCCTCATCACATCTGCTCAGATGTCCTCATCACATCTGCTCAGATGTCCTCAACCCATCTAGTCAGATGTCCTCATCACATCTGGTCAGATGTCTTTATTATATCTGATTAGATGCCTTTATTACATCTCTTCAGATGTCTTTATCACTTTTGATCAGATTAGAGAAAAGAGGGAATGTGGACATTGTTACTGTCAGATATAACTTGAGGTGCAGGTTTATTAAACATGTCTTTCTAGCACTGTAGTATTAACTAACATTTCAGGTTGATGTTAGAAGCTATTACTCAGTTCCTTATCAAACAATGTTGATCTGGTTGTTGTGATAGCTTCACTGGTGGTGATGAAGACTTATCCTTGTGTGATAGTAGACTCTTTCTCACATTTAGTAGATTCCGCCCCTTCATAGTGATGAGGGATGTCTACAGTGATAGCAGGTATGGTTCACTCATCCCATCACATATGGCGTGAATGCATTTCATGGACCCACCCCCTTTTGAACAGAAAGAGTAAAAAAGGCAAAGACAGATAAACAAAAGGGGCAGAAGTAATAAAGATATTATTCGTATACAGGCTTCTGGTAAATGTATCTTGGCAAATGCTTGCTCCTATCCTAGTGGCACTAGAGTACAGAGCAGATACGGTAACAGTGTGGCTCTTTGATCCAAAAAGTTGGCCACTCCTGACAGGATAATGTTTGATGCATATGTGTTCAAGATATACCCTTAACTGTGTAAGTCGCTGCGTAAATATTGTACATTTTATAAACTGAACCTGTCATGCCCAAACATATAACAAAATCACCATTATTTTAAACATTTCTCTTTCACCTGCTCTAGGTCTCATTCTTATATCTTAAGGAAAAAACTTATCAATTTGCGATGACATTTTGTATTGCTCTATTTGGAACACAGATTTTTGTGTTGTAGTCTGCATCGGTGCCAAGAAAAGATGGTTCACATGGTTTCAAATTTGCATTTATCTTTTTTTGATATGATGCTTAAGACTCAGTTTGATTTGACCAGATGAAACCCTTGTCATTGGAAATAACCTACAAAATTGAGACTCCTCTAGATCTGACAGAGGAACCAATTGTCATTTTGGTAATAACCTGCATAATTAAACTTTGTTTAGAAAGATAACTTAGACCACAATAGCTCACAGATCATTTCTTAGAAAAATACTGCTGAGTTTGAATTAGAGGTAAACGTATCGATATGAAGTCTTGTAACATGTTTATAACACCTCCCACCTCCTTTGTTAAGCCAGAGTCTTGTTGAGAACCCTGTCTGCAGTATGTATACCTAAGATATTTTTTCCATTCCTATTGTTATGTATATTGAGTCTGGATTGATTAGGAACATACACTAAAGGTAGCTTTAAAGAATACTGTGTTGATTCACCATAAGTGTACAGTGACTTGTTAAAATAATTGTAAAGAAATTAACTGCCTCAAAAAATCTATGCATTACTTTCTGTAGCTTGGCCAGCAGCCTTTCAAGTATATTTAACATTTTATGTTCTATAAGTTTCAATAATTACCTGCAAATGATATCTGTTTTCTTTACAACTAATTATAGAGAAAAAAAAAATTATCTTTGCTCAGTCTTTGTTTTTAAATTCTTAATCATTTGCAAAAGTGTGTAGAAATCTTATGTGATACATAAAATTTGTAGTCTTGGTAACCTATAAGAATGAATTCATCAGAAAGTTGATGCAGATATTTAGTTTTTCTCATGTACAAATTAATTTGAAAGCAAATGTTTCTTTGTTTTTTCATGGTATTTCTATGTTTCTTGAGATAATCACAGGAAATTTTTCTTTGAAATGTTACCTTTCCTTATAACTTTATTGTCAGTATTCAATTTCAGTTTGAGATTTCTTTGATTAAAATCTTTTAGCTGAATTTACAATGCCAGAGTTTTGAATGTCTGATTCTGTAGACATTTTTCATAACTGAAACCTCCCTGTCTCCAACAGAATATGCACCAATCAAATTAGTTTGTTTCTAAGGACCATAAAGACAAATAATCAACACATTCAAACTTAAAACAGCCAATCAAGTACTGGAAAAGACGGTGATATAAGGGTGTAGGTGGATTTGATGATTCCAGTGAATTGTTTGTACATGGTGGTGTTGGTGGATTTAATGATTCTACAGTTAAACCTGTTGATGTCAATTGGTGGTTTTGATGATTCTGCCGTGAAACATGGTGGTGGTGTTGGCGATGCCAATTTCTCTGTGTTAAACAGCCAGTCTCTGCAGCCTTACCATTTCATTGTTTTAGTGAGTCCCAACTTGATGTAAATCCTCATCACCTTAGGTCAGTTTTATCACCCCTTGCTGTGATGATCAACATGGTGAATTCAACATTAATCTCGTAAAGTAGTTCAGGTGTGTCAATACAATGTCTAGGCTTTCAGGAGCTGCATGGCAGAGGTTATTAGGTGTGATGATTATAAGTAAAACATGTTCATTGAGCATGGAAGGTGGTGTTGGTTGGATTTGATGATTCTAGAGTGCAAAATGGTGGTATTGGTGGATTTGTTGATTCTATGGTTAAAATGGCAGCATTTATGGATTTGATAATTCTACTGAGAAACATGGTGGCATTTGTGGATTTAATGATTCTATGTTTCATACCGTGAAATGTAGTGACATTGATGGGTTTGTTGATTCTACTGTCAAACATGTTAGCATTAAGGAATTTGATCATTCTACTGTGAAACATGGTGGCATTGGTAGATTTAATGATTCTATGTTTCATACTCTGAAATGTAGTGACATTGATGGATTTGATGATTCTGCAGTGAAACATGGTGGCATTGGTAGATTTAATGATACTATGTTTCATACTCTGACATATAGTGACATTGATGGATTTGATCATTCTACTGTGAAACATGGTGGCATTGGTAGATTTAATGATTCTATGTTTCATACTGTGAAATGTAATGACATTGATGGATTTGATCATTCTACTGTGAAACATGGTGGCATTGGTAGATTTAATGATTCTGTGTTTCATACTGTGAAATGTAGTGACATTGATGGATTTGATCATTCCACTGTGAAACATGGTGGCATTGGTAGATTTAATGATTTTACAATGAACTGATTGTGCTTTGGTGTACCTGGGAATAAAAACATTCTTAATTGTGACACCTTCTTTTCCTGAAGAATAATGTTCATGGAGCACATTTGTAGTGAGAGGTTTTGGTTATGTAAACTCACCTTCTGTAATTAATTAGCAAATTATGTCTAAGTCTTAAATGAATGTTTTGTACTAATTAAGTCCTGCATTTCACGAAGCTGTACCATATCTGATTATCTAAATCATCTGCTAAAGTCATAGTATTGTAAATATATATGTATAGGTGCAAAGAAAAAAGTTCTCGAGCAGATATTCTGTCTATCCCTTATGGAAATATTTTATGGTTTTGTTATGGTGGAATTGTCATGTTTATTCTTTGTCAATGTTTTGGAGATTTTTTGAGTCAAGAGTGGATTTGTATTTGGTAGGAGATCTACCTTTGTAATGTTTCCAAGGGATGCTGATTAAGTTTTTAGTTTTTCTGTTGCTTTATTTCATGTAAAAAGTACAAACTGGTTTTGCATGTCCTTTAGAAACCCTGTTTGCAACTACACAGTTTTAAATACCACAGAACACTCGTGACCAACCATAGATTGGTGTAAATTTTTTTATTAACTATTCACCTCAATACTGTAACTTTCATCTTTGGTTTTACCCTTAAGAAATACTATATATGGTGATAATTGTCTTTCAGAGATGTCCAACTCATTTGAAAATAATTTTCCTGCTTTTTTATTTCGATTTCATCTAAATTGTCAAAAGTCACTGTAGGGTTTATATAAATTGTTCAATGCTGTTTAAAAAAATGTCAGATAAATGTGGGATACAAATCACTCAAAGTACTCTTTTCATATTCTAAATATTTTTGATTAAACCATTTTAGACGAAAATATAAGATTTGCACAATTCTGTTTTGTTTGTAATGTTAATTCAATATTTTTTCGGTAGCTATGTTAGTTTCTAACAGAATGCATTTGATGATTTTGGATGTGGCAATGATATAGCAGCCATTTTGGATGGAGCAATGATATAGCAGCAATTTTGAATGTGACAATGAGATAGCAATTGGTTTTTGGTGACTTAAAGGTTTACTTGTAGACAGTGTGATTGTTCTATCAAATAGAATGTATTTCCCTTCACAAGTTTCATTCCAAACATTTATTTTGCATTAAGTCATGTTTTTGCATAATCCAATCAAAGAACAGTTCTCTTAGTAGCAAATATCTTTGTCTTCCCAATTTCTTTCTAGGCTTGCTTGTTTGAAGACGCAAAATCATGCCAATCATCTATCATTTTGGAAATTTAAATTAACACTAGGATTTTTCCAAAATTCAGTAAACCTGTCTTTCATTCTCTTCTTGCAAGCTAATGTTTTTATATTCTCTCTGTACTTAGTAGTAGCCTTCTCTGAATCTTGTAAAAACAATACAAGTAACCTTCAACCAAGTCAGTAGCCCTCTGTAAACCTTATAAATTGAAAAAGCAATGCGAGTAAATTTCAGCCAGTATTTTGTTCCTGTATAGCAGCATCAAAAGTGACTTATTTCGCAGGCTACTAAGCTGATAGAGATACATTTCCCAAATCTGGTGATGATGATGGTAAAGAGATGCATTTCCTTGTGGTAAGTAGCATGTAAAAGTAACTTTCACTTATGCATTAAGTGGATAACCTTTGGGCCATAGTGTGCATATTCATATATATCACATAAGCTACATCATATGGTGGATACGAATTTGTGCATGCATTTTTCTGTATTTTGTCTGGCTATGTTTATATGATACCCTAAAAAAGGTATACACACAATGTTTTTTTACAACCTTAGTTTCTCTTTAAGGGGCATGAAGTTTGTGGGATGAAAATATGCAAACGATGTGATACTTGAAATATTGAATGAGAATAATTATCACTTCTTTTTGCTTGTGGTAATTAGTAATATGCTAGGACCGTCTACTACTGTTTATCACAATGTTCACATTGGCTGTTTGTTGATTTACATATGACTAGAGATCAGTAACCAATATAAAATACAATTTGATGTAATGAAGTGTTTGTTACAAACGAAAGATAACAGATGGCTCTCTTAGCATACTTTGTTGATGATTGAGTCCTCATAAAGTTATTAATGCACAAGTATGAACTGAGTTATTTAAAATGTTTTTGATAGTCAGAGGCAAAACCAAAATTAATATTTGTACAAGAATGTCTTAGTAAATTGGGGTGCATCAAATAATTGCTGGTGAAATCAGCCTGGGCATAATAAAATAGGGGACACACATTGTTTTTTATTTTGGAAACTAAAACTGTCTTTACCTTTAGCGGGAATTAGGAATGTGATTTGTAAACATTGAGGTATTTTTTCCAGAATAGAATTCTTGTTGAAATTTGAGCTTCTTCTTGATATTGTTATCTTCATATTTCAAATGACGTGCCATTGATTAATGAAAGTTAGTCTAATTTTTTCCATATAAAGTAGGAGTAAACATCTTGTCTCTCACTTAAATTGCAAATAATGATCAACTGTTTGTTAGTTATTGGAAGGATTGTTTTAGTGGTTTTAACTCAGTGAAAGTAGGTTAAATATTGGTCGGAATTGTATTTAATATGCGTGACAAGTTGCGTAAACATACTGAAATTTTTTGCTTTTTTGTAAATGTCTTTTTTAAAAATTATTATTCAAAAAACCTTTCCATTAGGACATGCATATTTGGCGCTCCTTCATACGAACAAAAGGAAGCCGGCAGGTTCATTTTTTTTTTTAGCTAATACATCTGGAAACATAAATGAAATAATCTTACCTTTGTCAGACATGACCCATAGCAGAGAAAGAACAGTTGTGAGACTCAGGACAATAGCAAGCTTCCTTAAACTGTCAAAAAGAAGCTTGACCATGTCATGTTAGAACCTGGTGACACCTCTCAATTTGTTTTCGCTTCTCTTCATTGCAAAGGAAGAAATACAAAAATGAACATTGATTTGTGAAAATCACCGATGTGCATTAAATTACAGATGTGGTACTCGGTAAATATGATTTTGTTTATTTTCTATTTGACATTGTACAGTTTATAATTGGAGTATATTTTATAGCTTCTCGTTTTCTTCTGCTTTCTTATAATTGCCAAACATTATTGTATGTGAGATGTTCCTTTGTAGTGGTTCACAAACTCTTTATTTGACATAATACAACAGGCATGACATTTAACGAGCTTAATGAATTGTCATCTTTTTTGTTATTAAAGTAAAATAACAGCATAGTGGTATTAGACTTAATAGGTTCTCTCATTTTACCCTATATTGACGATACTATACATTTGTTTTCTGTTGGAGTGTGTAAGACGAGGACTGATTTTGGAATTTCAACCACTTGGAAAATATTAAAAGTGTCTAGTATAAGAGATGTATGAAGAAGATGACACTGCCGTAGAATAAGCACTGAAATATCGGATAGATAAAAACTTGCAAGGAGGAATACCCAATTGATAACGATCTCCAGTCATACCTGAAACGTGACTGGTAACCCTCCATTACTTAATGTGGAATATCGCCTTTAGAAACTATCAAGCCACCACCTCCAAAGTGTTCGTCTGCAGACAGCTATGCCATGTCGGAAGTGGAGCCCGACAAGGGAGTGGTTGATCACATGATAAACATTATCCATTACCATTGATGAACATGAGAGTATAATATATGCAAAGTAGATCAGTGTCTCATTGTAATAAAAACTGCTGACACATGACCTAAGCTATGGACGTAAATATTCCATGTAGTCTCGCATGGTAATATTATAAAGAAAAGAAATTAAGAATTATAATGAAATATTTAAAAAAAAAAACAAATATTAATGACAACGTTTACCTAATGAATAAGTAAAATGCAATCATCATGATTACGTGATAGTAAATGAAAGGAATATATACAGCATAAAAACATACTGACTATAACACATACTGAATATAACACATACTGAATAAACACATACTGAATATAACACATACTGAATATAACACATACTGAATATAATACATACTGAATATAATACCTACTGAATATAATACATACTCAATATAACACATGCTCAATGTAACACATGCTCAATGTAACACATGTATGATGAAAGAACCAATTGGAGGAGATGGTGACTTCTTATGATCCTTAGTGCAACACTCCACGTCATCTGGTTTGCATTTTTCTCAAACTTTGAAAAGTCATATCCCCAAAACGTAAAAGATATAAACACATTCCAAAATTTCCATGCCTGTATATTTTGCCGCCTAATTAATTACTGAGTTTCACATTGGTAAAACGTGATATCGACATTTTTGAAGAAAATACATGCTTCCAGATAAAACCCTCCTGCCATATAAAATTCTCAAACTTTCTTGAAATGAAGGTTACATAAACAAAGGATTAACATATGACATATCATAGGGGTCCATCACTTGACATCACAAATTTGCATACTTGGCCAATGTTTATTCATGACACAGCTGTGAGACATAATTTGCCTGTAAAGTGGTCAATCTTTGACTGATTGGGATCGAATTTGTGGCTATTTTTAACACTTTCAATGCTTACTGCACCCAATACTCCAAAATGTCATTTTCATGGCACAAGACGTTTACCTATAGGTCCATGTTTGTTTCCATTACCATCGTGTGACATATATGGCAAAATGATTACGTAGCTGCATATAGGCTACGTCTCTGATATCGTCGCCCTGGTTCTTGGAATGATTTTTCGTAATCACCATAATGTTCATGTACAAAGGGAATAAAGTAACAGGCCAAAGTATTAGCTTATGTGCAATCAAGCCATAAATCAGGATTCTGGTTCAATGAAACTCCCCCGGAGTTTTGACAGGGGAAGATACGTTTATGTATTTTATACAATAAGTACTAATAACTTATAGTCCCAGTCTGATTAGATAGCCTACTGATGAGGATTCATGGGTGAAGTGAAATAGCACTAACCAACGTATATGGACATAACTATAGATGAGCTTCACTGAATGGGCTCCTTTTACGTTCTCGTGACCAATGTGTCCGTCCCTAGGGACATTTGTAACTCTAGGCTATCTCTAGTCTGGATTTCAATGTAGGCTACCTGTAGTCGTGCACAGCTTACGGTGATTGCTTTGACGTGACAATCGTGTGGAACTAGCAGCAGGTTCCTGAGTTCCGCACACTGGGCATCTGCTAGTTTGTTGTACTGAGTTAGTGTGAAGCAGACAAATTAATCATATATCAGCCAGTTCAGGTAAATTATTTTGGTAAATAATTCGTGGTCCATACATGAAAGGACAGGTTTAACTGCCAAGAAAGTTGTACTTAGCGTTAGTACAAGTTATCACAAACAGTGTAAGTTTCATTATCAGGCTATATACTGCTGCAGCAAAATAGTGTCTACATTGTAGTTTTCTGAAATACTGTAGAATAATAACTTAAGTGTGTGCTACAGCATCATGGTTTGGTGCCGTTAAGTACCTTCACTGATTTCTATGTATACTGGATTAAAGGAACAGCTGTTCGCCGCTGCTAGTTTCGGTCACGTATGTTCACCATAAAGAGGATACGGTTGTCGGCCAAAATGATTTTCTGAGCTATGCCATAAATTACCGTCAACAAATATTAAGTGGAAGTCAAAGTCAATATCATTTTTTTTTCTATTCTACCCCCCCCCCCCCCCCGCTCTCTCCGATTAGGGCTACGTCGTATTTGCCACGCACATTTAGATTTCTTGATGTACATTTGGCGTTCCACAGGGTCTACCCGCAATCGCCGCTTTAATTGCACTTCACATGGTACAGCCAGTCTCAATTGTTTATAGTATTAGCTGCTGTTTGAGGTATGATGATACCACATAGCACGAAAAGACAACAGCGGCTTAACAATTATCATCATAGTTCATATGTACATTGCAAGAAAGATTGATAAATATAAACCAAAGGTCGACATTTTAATAATGTAAATCCTAGGTAGTATCAGAGACTAAATTAGTGAAGTGAACTTCAGACTACAATGTTTACCTGTGTAATCAAGTACCGATCCATATATACCTTCACATCATTGCTATTGGTTTTGAAAAGGGCAATCAATATGTACTTTACGCTTCAACTTCAATTCGTAGGCGACGGTGAATCGAATAGTCAGTTTCTTCCGTATTCGTTGCCCCAAAAAGACCAGTAAGCAGCACCTGTGTCACTAGTAGTGAACATTTTGTATTATTTTATTTTTCCACGCAAATATTTGAGGCGAGGCAGTTAAGAGTCGAGGGAGACATTTGATATAGGTAATTTGATTTCCATAAAGTTGCCATAATGTTCTAATACACCGGCCTAAAGTAAAAAGGTAAGTTTACAGTTCTATCATAATAGTCACTATTGCGCATGCTATTCGGTATCATGTTACTTACTGACCTAAGTATATCTCTGTCGTATATATCCACACATCGCATAACGGTGCAAGGAACTCTAATTTCAGTGTAAGTAATAGACCGGACGTGATTATAATTAATTGAGACCACTATTCTAGTGTGAATAACGCATGATGTACATTTCTTAACATCACAAATTTTGCTGGATTAATTCAGCATTCCTAGGGCAATGGATTGATAGACGGATTGGAAGACGATTTAATAAATGGATTAATAGATCGATTGTTAGATGCATTGATAGATGGATTGATTAATAGATTGATGGATGGATTGATAGATACATTGATATATGAAGTGACAGATACATTGATAGTTGGATGGATTGATAGATTGATTGATAGATTGATTAATAGCTGGATTGATAGGTGGATAGATAGATGGATTACTAGATGGATTGACAATTATATTGATAGATGGGTTAATAAATACATTAAGAGATGAATTGACAGATGGATTGATAGATGATTTGATAGATTTATTGATAGATGGATTGTTAGATGCATCGACAAATGGATTGATAGGCAAATTGATACATTGATACATTGGCTTGACAGATACATTGATAGATGGATGGATTGATAGATTGATTGATAGCTGGATTGATAGGTGGATTGGTAAATAGATTGATAGATGGATTGAAAGATCGATTGCTAGATGGATTGATAGATACATTGATAGATGGATTGATAGACAGAGTGGCAGATGAATTGACAGATAGATTGATAGTTGGATTGATAGATGAATTGACAAATGACTTGGCAGATAGATTGATAGATGGATTGACAGATACATTGATAGATGGATTGGTAGATGGATTGATAGACATATTAGCAGATGGATCGATAGAAGATGGATTGAATTAATAGGTGCATTGATAGATGAATTGACAAATGGATTGACAGGTAGATTGATAGAAGGATTTATAGATGAATTCATAGATGGAGTGATAGATGGATTGATAGATGGATTTATAGATGGATTGATATGTGGATTGATAGAAGGATTGGAAGATGGATTAACAGATGGATTGGCAGATGGACTGATAGATGGATTGTTACTCTGCTTTCCTTTTTGCCTGTTATTTTGCAACTACGTCGTAGTAGTCTATATGATAAGCCATGTTGTTGATTACATTATAATACTAGTTAATCTGCTTCACACAGTATTTCTGATGGAAACATTGGCACAAGAGTGTTTCATCCATGGATTGTCACTTCAATTACATTAAAGGGAAATAAGGCGTTTGTTTCTCAGAAAACAATCATATTTTTAAAACCAATGTTTGTGGAGATAGAATGATAAATTGTTCAAAATGAGAACAGTAGTATTCTTTCCAAGAAACAACTTTCTCACAGATAGAAATTCAACTATTTGCTGCTCAACGATAATTTGTTCACCCAAACTTTTCAAATTTCAAATGATGCTGCTTCTGATACTCATCACATGTAGTATGTTTTGAGGGGATAAAGCTTTTGCAGATGTTTAATGATGATTTCGAATGGTTTAACGATGATTAAAGCTATTTTCGTTGTATACCATGTTGGTATATTCTAAACGCCCTATTTCCCTTTAACACAGTTAAACACAGTCCATCCATCTTTCATCTGTGGATATACACTTCAGTTACGTTAACACCTCTTTATGCCTATCCACATTGTCCCTTTGCTGATTGCAGGTGGTCAGAATATTGAAAGTCTCTCAATAACAATTATAGTATATGAGTTATTCGAAAATGATCATATAGCTGCAAGTAACCATATTGGAATCATTTACATAGGTAGTATGCAGTTCTTTATTTCACAATATTTTGGAGATTAGCGGGACAATTGAGAAGTCACAATGATTTCTTTGCAAAAAGTAGCTGAAAAGACTTAATAGAAACTCGAACATATTACGTCCCTTTTAAGGGACGTAATTTTAATTTAAATTTAAATGTATTTTCCTTGCAAGGAAAATAAATTTAAATTCCTTCTGTTAATACTATAACAACACAGGAAACAGAGAGACCAATTATAGTATGAAAATAAGATTAATATTGGATTTAAGCAAGAAAATAACTTTATTTAGTATAAAATAAGTATTATGTCAGAACATCGTTCCAACACATACTATTCGCATATAATTTAGTTCACTGTAAATTAAAAATTTAGTGTTTAGGAACATGCTAAGTGTTACTTCTTTTTTATAAGCATCTTCATTTTTACTAAAGCCTACCGTTTATCGTCTTTAAAAAGAAGAACCAAAAAAAGGGCTCTTGAAGTATTGCATCCATCATCCATTACTATCTCATCGACCTTTCCAAATCAGTCCAACTATACCAAAATAATTCAGGGAGCGTGAAGCTATATACAAGTACAGTCACCCCCCCCCCCCCCCCACCACATACTCTTTCCAGAAGTCTGTTATCACGATAACAGACGGATATGTAGGTAGATGATAAAAATCCTAGCAACCGGGCTTTACCTTTTTACTATCAGTAAATTGTTGCCTTCTTGAAATATATGTAAATAAAAACATAAATATTTCTTCGTCTTCTGTTAATTGTTACGTTTCCGGCTATGTCTCAATGATTTCATATCCATCATCATTTGACATTTATACAACATTCTTACAAAGGAAATATAACACCTCTCTGTCTTGAAAGTTACTTGAGGTATTTTGACGTTCAATGGCTTAACCAACACCCCACCCACTCACCTTTGTACCTAATTTGATAAGTAAACAATCTTTCAGTTTCATCGTTGGCGACATTCATATCAATAATGTTTATGACTTTGCTAAGCGAGATTTAAGAACAGTGTTGTTTATCCTTCTAAAATTGTTTCTTCAATGACAACACATGAGCGCAAACATCAATTAAGTATTCAAGCATTAGTCACTTATACAAGTGAGAGAATATAAATACAAACTGGGAGCCTTTTCTGGATCTTGAACTTACCAAAAAAATGTAAAAGACAAACATTAAAAACAATGTGTGTACCAACTGAAACAATAGTGAGACAAGTCAGACAACTGTATCGTCTACTCATTAAAACAATAAACATAGTTAATAATCATCTGAAAGTCAGCACTTTGGCCATTAAATGACTGTAATGAAAGAAATCATTCTTAGTGACATGATTTAATTTAAAAATGTGTGATTCATATATTTAAAACGAGGACCAGAAAGTAACATGTGACACACACAGATTCATCTTCAATCTATAAATCATTTCATGATGATCGTTCTTTTGCAGCTCCCCTGCACCAGATTCCAAACCTAGAATTATTCAGCTGCTCAGTTAAAATTAGGGTTTTTAAGGGCTTCCTGATTGTATGAACCATGAGGAGATTTAGGTTAACACGGGAAGAAAAAAAAAGCATTTTAAGAAAAGGCTGCATGAAAAAGGAGCTCTTACAGCTAATATTTCTGAGGAAATACAATACAACCTTACAAAGTAAAAAAAATGTGATGGAATATTAGATACCCCAGAGGTTTACTCATAACTGCAAAATTATATTGTTGGAAAACTGTCTTTGTAACAAGTGACTTGTTGTTTACTTACACACTTTGCCAACGTTCCGTTTTACAAACTAGCCAAACCTTGGAAAATAAAGCTCCCACTGAAAACAAAATTCGTTATTCGGAGAAAAAGACAAGGTTTGGGGATACATTTGCTTTGCTTGACATGCAACATGTGAAGGTCGAATAGCCTCCTGTACATACTTTAGATAACAAATATTTAAAATCAAATATGAAGCTATTTTAAAAGATTAATTTATGTCATGTTCTACCTGATAATGAAGTAACTGTGGGTGCATGAGCCACTGAATGGGCTAGTAAGAGAAATTCAACCTGGGGAGGGGGGGGGGGGGATATGAAGAATACTACCTGTCAATCCAAGGAGACTAGGCAAGGTAGCTGTGCCACGATCGGTGTGGAAATATTGTCTGCTGTCTTAGGAATATTCGTCGTAACAGACGCTCTTGTCTCAAGAAGAATTACTATACTGAGATAGTATTTTTTATCTACGATATGCCTATTAATTTTTATAAGGTATAAACAATAATGAGTTGAAATTTAAAGCTCCACTAGAGCTAAGCCTATGTGGTATAACAAGGTTAACAGTCAGCATTATCAGCATTAGCAGCAAACCCAGTAATTGAATCCAGGACGGTTGCATCATCAAAGCACCACACACAGACGTTGGATATATGACTATCTAGTTATGCTGTGATTTTTTAATGGAAAATTAAATGAAAAAAATTTAATGAAGAAGTATTGTACAAATAAACATTTTGTTTGTTCTTTTACAGTAATTATCCTTGACAATTGTTGTTGTTTTTCTTCAGGACTATTTTGACGTCATGGACAGTACCTAGTCACGCTTCTCATTTCAAGCGACAGTTCTTTTGTTCAATGTTTCTTCAAGTTGATTTGCATTTAGTGGTTTGCTCTACAACTGAGCTTATTGTGTTGAGCAAATCTTGTAGACAGGAAAAATTCTTCTTGCATAATTTAGGTTGGGATATGACTTCACAAAGCAAGTTTTTATTTTGGCAGTTATGTATGTTATTGTTTTGCAGAGAGGACTTGGCAAACTGCCAACGGTATACTGTACATGCAAGCACAATAATCATTCCTTCGTGTATATGGTCGCTCTTCCTTCGGGGAGACTACAGACCATCTGCATACTGTATATACAATTGATACACATCTCTACAACACCAAGCTACGGAGCTATAGCCTACTGTCGCACTGTTCATTGGTGAACTGTTGGAAAGTTCCAAAATAATCTGGCCTAGGAGCAATGATGGACAGTCGGTGATTTTCGTAACCACATTATTTTCGTTTAACGATGGCAATGTGGTGCTCATAACCACTGATAACGAGTTCAAGTCAATCAAATAAGACCGTGTATTATAAATGTGACGCGGATATCAATGTAGGCGTATTCTTTTTCAGGTTAATTTCGTTGGTTTTTCATTCTTCTTTGGTGGTCGATAAAGACCAAGGGATAGTCGTCCTGAAAGTTAGCATGAAGACCTAAGTTATGAAGTGATCCAGTGACGTAAAATTGGAGGCAAGATTCGCTGTAGACTCTGAATACCAGTTAATTGTACCAGTATATGAAGACAAGTAAGAAGATACATGACCGACTAATACTAAGCTTGTGCGAAATTCATGTGAATTATTGGAAGCAAGAAAGATTATTGGAAGCAAGAAAGATGAAGTGGAGCATTCACAGTTTACTAAACGGTTTTTGTAACCGTTTGTTTAAAGTTTACTAAAGTTAACTAAATTACCAAATCAACAACACTTTTAGCACTATTAGTGATGATTGATTTTACTACGTGAAAAGGAAGCTCAAACAAGAGGGAAATCCATAGTTACTTATCCCTGTCGTTGTCCATAATCATTCGTTCTTTTACAAGGACAGTTTGTATTATGGTTGATCGAGAACTTGATCAAATACTCCGCGCTATACATTATGAAGGGCATAATTAGATGTAACTAGGCAGGACACACTACGCCATGGATGTAAAGAACGCCCAAGTGTTGTGTGTACGTACGTTTGCTACATTGCGTGTGCCTCAATACATATAATATGTAATAATAATAACAACAATAATAATAATAGTAATAATAATAATAATGATAATGATAATAGTCATAATAATGATAGTAATGATAATAATAATGATAGTAATGATAATAATAATAATAGTAATAATAATAATAGATAGATAGAGTAATAATAATAATACTAGATAGAATAATAATAAGTGTAATATAATAAGAGTAATGATAAGTGTAATATAATAAGAGTAATAAATAGAGTTCCATTATTTCTCAGATACGCACACCGCCACTCTTGTAATGGTTCTAAGATGCGCTTCATGATCATTTGCATTATTCAAGTTCGCCTCCCTCCAAATAGTACTTTAAACAACTTAAATTCTTGTCTTGTGTATACACAACAGTAAAGCATGTTGAGTGAGGACACTACCACAAGCATTGAAAATGACATTGTTATTAGACATAATCACTTGGAACATAACATAGTTGCGTAGGTTGAGATATTAAGTCACATTGCATGGAAAAGCAAATATCTTATAAGTTATATTTACACCTTGTACTTACAGAACCTACCGTACTGTACTAGGTGTTACACGTCACCAATCAGTGGAACATTGCACATCATACTCAGGTACCTAACCACCAAGTTTATTAGACTTACTGTCTAGAAGGGAATTGCGATACACTTTTTCAAAACATTTTGCGATGTGAGATTTGACCTGACCTATGACTTCTGACTTTAAATTTTGATAGAAGACATAAATTCAGACCACTGGTTACCTATCTACCAACTCTGACCTTCAATGGCTTTGCAGTCTAGGAGGAGTTGAGAGTGTAGTTTTCAGTGTAAAATTTGACATTTGACTTCTGACCTTTGACGACAAAACACATTTAACATGATTTTTAAATAAAATTTTGTATACCGGTCATATACTTATAGGTCCTATGAAAATAACCATTTTGGATTAAGAAATACAGTAAAAATAAGTTTTTTTCTAATTTGTTCTCTGACCCTCTGACCTCCGACATTAAATTTTAGTGGGACACACTTTCAGACCATGGATCATATATCTACCAACTTTGACTTTCATCGACACTGCGGTCAAGGAGGAGTTATGGACACAAACTTTTCGGTGACCTCTGACCTGTGACCTCTGATTTTAAGATCAAACATAATCTTATCTTTTTGGTTTTTCAGTACACAAGCAATCACTTTAAGCAACTGCAATCTCATCCCATAAATTACTTGTATTGGGATGAGACAATAATCCATCTGAGACGGAAGTTGTTCTTGTATCTCCGATTGAGTTCTTCAGGAGCCATTTACGTTCCTTTGTCAGTAGTTATGAAGTTATTCAATTCATTACACTCTTAGACGCATCACTGTTGCTCTTCTCGCTACTCTTTGGTATTGGTAAACCATGTTAAGAGCGGGACCCCCCCCCCAAAGTTCTGAATCCGCTATTTGAATTGGTGAGATGT